>JAOVFP010000001.1:7424104-8661455 GCA_025738555.1 Cyathus striatus
CACACTTGGTTTAATTGAGTTTTAGCATGAGTGTGATAGGTTTTCTATTACATTTGCAATACTTATCTACATTCATACTCAAATGTTTTTCAACTTGAGTGTGAGTGTGATTGGTATTTCTATTCACACTCACAATTATTTCCTATAATCTGAGAGTAAGTATGAATATAGATATTTTATATGCATGCTCATGCATGTTTAGTATTTACTGACTTGAGTTTGGTTGTGTATTATATTACTATTTTTATGCTCACATGTATATCCTGATACACCTAGTAAAATAATAAGGCTATTTTCCAAAATATAATAGTCATGTAGTATCAGTAATATAATATAGTGAATCAAGCCTGAGAGTCCAAGAGTTGGGGTGAGTCCTGAGCTTCCAGCTAAAGTATTCTGCTTGAGTACACTATCAAGGGAGGAGTCCAAGAGCTGGGGTTGATTCCTGCACTGCCAGTCAAAGTATCACCTCCAATACAAATTAAGGGATTCAATATGACCACAATATATTTGGGCAGCACAACAATTCCTGTATAAATTACCAGTACTACATAGCTATACTATACAGAAAAGTAGAACTCTGAATGTGCTACTATGGAAATATCTGTACCCTCCTTGCACCACCAGTAACACCACCAGCACTAAGTCAGACTACTCATGAGGCTTCAGAATATACCTCAGCACAAGGTTCTCTTTGTAATCTATGTCTTACCTGTTATTGTTGTCATAGTTCTGGTACTGCTCTGGCCTTCCATCTAATAGCCTTGAACACCCACATGTTCTCCCATGTATATTACTACAGCCATGTGGGAAACCACATGTCCCCCAGCACTTTGAAACATGTATCAAACACTACCCATGGCACATTGGGTGGTGCAATCAGATGCACCTGCACTAGTAACACCAGTGTCCATTATATCCAAGTACCTGTCTGAGATTAGCACATGTATTGGCATGTGTCTTGATGAGTGCCTATTAATAGAACAGTGCAGCACTTGATGTGTCTCTGAAACAGAGCACATCCTCATGGATTCTCATATGGAGGGATAACCATACCTCTTTGACCATTATGATTCTGCTAGGACATAGGATATGTATGCTCCCCTTGCTAGACCATTGTGCATGAGATTGCTGGCATGTAATTTAGTATATAAGTAGTTAGACTTACTTTAGATTATCTTAAGCACTGCACTGGCTGTACTTCAGTTCTCACAGTAGAGTATGTTCTGAAATAGATATTGGATTCTGAGTATAAATCTGAAGTCTGAAGTCTGTTCTGGAAGTACCTGAAAGCAATCACATTAACTACTATTAAATACATCGCCCATTTATCCTACTGGAAACTCTTGCGCCCTCAAACTAAATATAAATCTAACTTGAACTATATGTTCTTTGTTGGTGGTGTTAATACTATGTAAATAAACATACTCTAAAAGTTAGTCTTATCAATCCTAAGGTCACAACTCACTTGAGCATGAGCATGATCAGTATTATTATTCACACTCATGATTATATACTATAATTAAAGAGTGAACTAGAATATAAATATTATAGTAATGCTCACTATTAGTTGAAATGAGTTTGGGTGTGTGCATGATGTGAATACATATTAATGCACACACATAAGTATCAATATCCATGCCTACATTGAAGTGTGGATATGTCTATTGTACTTACAGTACTTACTTTTCCTCCAACATATAAACAAATATAAATATAAATGTAACATTTAATTTTTTAGTGAGTGTGAAGTAAAGACCTTGAGTGTGAAAATTCAGACCCTGTGCATGAATTTATGGACCCTGTGTGTGAGATGTCGACCCTGTGCATGAAATAACATCTTGAGTGTGATATGAGCATGCACGAAAAATGAGTGTGCATGTACAAGTTTGAGTGTGAAATATAAATGTTATTCTTCAAGCTATGACTTCTCATCTTGCTTAAAACCCTTATTCACAGTTACCATAACTCTACAGTAGTACATAACTAGTATATAAGTTTGATTTACTTTGTCTTTGACTCACAAATAGGCCATTTAAAACTAAGATATATACCTTGAGCGTGACATGCTCACTTATTGAGTGTGAAAATTTGGCCTAGAGCGTGGCACGCTCAATCATGCTCACCTTTTTGCGTGCATGGTAAAATATAGGTGCCCATTTACAGCAAACTGCGCTGCCAATGCCGACTTCATTCATACAACACCAGGAGGAGATGGAAGCCCTGTTCTGTTTTGAGAAGCTGCGTTCGAGCCAGTGAACCCAGAGTTAATTCATCTAACTGGATTCATCGAAAGAGAGGTTCGAGTCTGCCACGTTAACACTCGTGAGTTTACATTTTTGCCAATGCTAATTTGTTACTACAGAACGATAGATACACCATATATGCATTGCACCTAATCGACATTTTCATCATCCTCGTAATAAGTAGGCGGTTGTGACACCCCAGCCTCAGACTCCGTAGCTTCTGCCAGCCGCCTCCTCAGCGTATTATTCACCTCGAGTAACTCCGCCACTTCCACAGGGGCGGTAACAGTGCTACCTGAACGTGGGGGCTTTCCCTCTGATGTACCCAATTCCGCAGCATTCGAATCCACAGATCCGTACATTATAGCCGATTGCGGCTGAGGCAGCCGCGCTTGCAAAAAAAATGGTATGGGAATTGGTGGCTTTCCTTTCGAATTTGAATTATGCGTATTCCTCCGCCTCTTATAAACGATAAAAGTTGCCAAGACAATGATAAGGCATCCACATATAGCACCTATAACACTTCCTATTATCATGTGTCTGTGCTTGTTGGCATCTGACCTTTCTCCTGTGTCATTAGGGCTGTCTGAAGAACTACTTGTAGGAGAACCATCATTAGTCGAGGTGGTAATACTAGCAGTATCGATCGACTGGTTGAACACTTTGACCGATCCGATCTCAAAATATGCCTATGAAAAATTAGCACCATTTCCTAACACAGAACAGGCATCTGGTCCACAAGCTTGGTTGTATGATGGGATGCTCAGATCTAACTAAAATAAGCACCAGCAAGCACAAATGACTACACACTCACCGCCACATAGTATAGTTTCGATAATAAGGGACTGAGGCAAAAATACTTGACTGAAGCCTTGTGGTCCACATACAGAAGCTGGCCAATTTGCTACTGGAGTACCAAGATCTGTCGTATTAATACTACTAGAATTCAAAATGAAACTCGGAATGATATTGCGGGGGAAGAACCATATTCTAAAATTGTTCAGTGATTTGTGTGTAGCAGAATTTACAAAGATTGATCTTACGAGACTCCGGTGGAAGCAAGTTCAGTAATGTACACACCACCTCCCTGGCTATTGAATTCGAGACCATTGGAAGGAAATGCAGCATTCGTAGTGGTACATCCATGTTTTGACTCACTGCAATCCGTCGTATTAACGATCGACGCTTGATTTTGGTTCGGGTTCGAGGTAGATGCATTACACGTTTCGCCTGTGTACAACCTCATCTGGCTCGATTCATCCGTATTTAGTGCTTCAAATGTATTGATGGCGCTGTAATAGAAACATTAGAAATATGCACTGCCAAAGAAAGAAATACTCGCCCGCCGTTGGGCCAATTACCACTGAAGACTTGCGTTGGAGCTACCGACCGACTTGAAATGTTAATTTAAGTATGGGCTTTCAGATATATGTCGCTGAACAACATACAATGCTGGCTGTACACCGCACTGGAGCATAAGACGTTAGCGTTATGTCTCACCTATACCTGGAAAATCCTACTCCGTATGGTGCATGATAAATATCAATAGTCCAAACACTTCCCACGGAATAAGTAGCTCTTGTCATAATTTTAACTGAGTTCCTCCCGCTGTTATTGGATGGGATAATGCTAGTAGATGCATCTACAACTATAAATGCGTGACCAGTATCGATTTCTTCGTATACTAGTTGTTTGGTCTCCGCAAATTCTCCATTCACGTAGCTACAAGGTTGAAGGATTCAGCGCAAGTAAGTGGTAAACAAAAATGAGATTTTCGTACTTCTGGTATCCTTTGTCTATGCTATCGCCTGTATTAATTTGCTTTCAGCAAAGTTACATAAATAGTTTTAGAAGAAAGAGTATACTTTCGGTGATGAACTCCCAGTCTGTCATGAAATCATGGCCGGAATTGCTCTGAACAAGCTCATACATTGCAGCAAAGGTCAGGCATGGCAGTAGTGTAATAAATGCAGGGAGCGAGAGCATCTTTACAGAGTAATAGCTACAGTTCATAATACAATCTTGGTTTTTATATGAAGAGTCTAGCTTGCACTCTCATTACGAACTTCGAACTTTGATATAATCTGATGACCATGTAGAATTCTGATAGTTGTCAAATATCCGTTCCTATGGATTTGATAAAGATATGATCACGAAGTATATCGTAAAAGTTCTACATAGGTTCCAATGATTATCAACAGCTCGCTATTCATTAGTGCATACTGAGATCATTACTGTTAGATGCAGTGGAGATTCATATGCCACGACACTGATTTAGCGCCTACTATAGTGTAATGTAGTGTACAAAGCAAAATGAAGGTAATATCCGGCAGCCACAGTTCAACGCCTCGGGGTGTCTAGGAAGGTTGGACTGAGCAAACACTATGGTGGTGTTGAGCAATGTGACTACTAACTAGTCCAGCATGTCGTGTCATTTTGTATGAACCTGCGTGAATAATTCAGTGATAGTACCGGTTGTACTACCTATTGACCACCTAGATCATTTGCTGTGTCACGCGTCATTATTAATTTTATTTGTGATGTAAGTTAAGTATAAGTAAGTACTGCCAAGCGCATTGCAGCGACTATGAGCACTTGAGCTATGGCTGTAATCCATCATAAAAGATACAGGTTTATTGTTCTCATAGAACTAGATCTTTCATCTTGCGTGCGAGTCTATGATGTGAGATATAGAAGAGATGGCGCATACTAGACGTGCTGGTATCATTTAGTACGTTATGAAGCTTTCTTCTGCTTTCTTAATCTATTCAGTTATGTACAGTGGTGACATGACCTATGGTCGGACCAAGTTTTACAAATTGGTCGATCAAATTTGTAAATTTGACCAAAATTTGGTCAGATTGGTCAAGTATGGTCGAAGATTGGATAACTTTCGTGAGGACCATATACATGGCATCAATGTGAGCTCATTTAGGACTGATTATGTCGTGCGCTGTCCTTCCGCTGCTTCATCTTTGCTATCCCCATCTCCATCCCCCCCTGCTATCATCTCTAATGTTGCTTCTACATGTACCTCTACCTCGGTATTAGATATCTGTACCCATCCTTTCCAGTAGTAACCTAGGAGATCACAACTACCGCCCGGACCCGGATGGCAAAACAAGGACCTTCAATAAAATGCAAGTCTTTCTTGGCTGGGATGGCCTTGCTCAATTTGAAGTGGAAGGGGCTACGTGAGATATAGACTAGGGGATGTATTGTGGCTCGCTTTGTGACATTGGTAAGGGGGCACTATATGGTTGAGTGTCAGGTAAGTACATTGTCTCCATTTCTACCTCATATGCTTCAACGTCTCTAATCAGTTTATTAGATATATCTGTAAACGTTATAGTGTTGTCTTTCAATTCAATTGATGTTCTGTCTGCAGAGTCTTCGCTTCTTGGAGAGCCTGGAGCACCACCTACCTGACCAAATTCCCTCTTCTTATGATTAGATGTTATCTCGGCCTTGTCTTGCTCACATTTGATGTCGGAACGCACAAGTACCGCATATTTTACGGTTTCAACCTTCATCCTATTTCGATGTTTTGAATGTACCCAGTCCATCTCGCTGAAAAGCTGCTCGCATCCAGCTGAATTTGCTATGATGCTAAGTACTCAGATTGCATACCACTGATATAAAGTGCTTCCGAAGCACGTTTCCGCACACCTGCGTCAACATAATCACGATTCACAACTTTGGAGGTGTAGAACTATGTGTCGCTTGACCTTC
Organism: Cyathus striatus; assembly: GCA_025738555.1. Lineage (NCBI taxonomy): Eukaryota > Fungi > Basidiomycota > Agaricomycetes > Agaricales > Nidulariaceae > Cyathus > Cyathus striatus. The sequence continues at coordinate 7,430,083 of JAOVFP010000001.1, forward strand.
CGATGTGACAGGGGATAGATTACGAGCATTCAATAGCTACAGTAAAATATAAAGAAATAGGGCCGGCAAGCGGCAGGGCCCACCACCACCTAATTTAAGTTATATTTACCATGACTTGAGTGGCTTTGTATGATTGAATTAACTTTCACTTCGATATCTGTTGGAGCCATCTCTCCGAACTTTTGTCTCAGTGTGATGGGTAAATCAAAGAAGGATACCATGAGTTCCTTAACTTCATCCTATTACTGTTAGTTATCTAATCTACTTTCTATGTTTAGCAGACAACATTCAATGAGTCATCAACATAGTTTCATGATATGTGTGAAGAGGTGAACTTATGATTGAAGGTTCTTATGCAAAGAAATGCAAGTCACTAGTGCATTCGTTCAGCATAAGGTTTCTAAGGTAATAGAATAAGGTAGTTAGCAATGTATACAAGAGGAGTAATGAAGCAGTAAAAGATAAAACTTCGGGATGAAGTTCTGAGAAGATATTTGAGCGATTGAGCTTGCACAACGAGTTGGAGCGAATAGAGAGATGCAGAATGTAAATAAAAAAGAAAAGAAAGAATATACCTAAAAACAGCGGGTTGAGAATAAGTAAGGCCAGGACAAGATAATAATTGTCATTTTGTTTAAAGAAGATGAAACATTAATTTTTTTAGAATAGAGTGAAGAGAATGAATTAAAAGATGAGGAGGGAAGAAGGGATATGTTGAGATGTAGATATGAGGATGATTAAATCTTGAGTGCCAATGTTCAGAACGAGTTTGTGCGTTGTTGAGTGCTCCGTCGGTTGCTCAGGTCTGTGTCATATCCTCCACAGTGGCACCCTCTGTTCTGATTGAATGGAGAGCATTGTAGCGACGGGGGTGGGGGCGGAGGGAATCAGGGAGTGTGCTGAGATGGCAGAGATGAACATAATAACTTGACGACATGAACAAGTCAGATGAATGTATGCATTTGCAGAACTTCAACTTGTCGAATCATCTGTTCCATAGTGCAGGTGTTGAGTGTGAAGATTAGGTCAATGTCATTTTGGAGTCTTGTTGAAGCAATGCCGGACACATGAAAACTTAGGTTTAAACTAAAGAATTGGCTTTTACATATACTTATTGTGATTGAATCAGGCCCTTACTTATTCAATTTCTACCATAACAACTGAAATAATAATATGTAACAATGACAAAAAGCCTATGCAATCATAGTTGGTTCTAATTCTAATGTTTTAAGATTAGTGCTTAAATAAATGGTGTTCCGATTGGTTTATTGGCAAATATCTAACTGGGCTGCCATGGAGCTGAATGTCGGAGCTCAATTACTTCGACATAGGCGAGTGTGGTTGTCCGGCTTTCCAATGTCCGTAGGGAACTGATGAAAGGACGCTGAGAATCAAAAATTCCAAAAACCAACCTCGCACGGTTCCAAGGATTAAATGCACTTAGTAAGCGAGACCTTAGACATTTAGCCAATTCAGTCAACTGGACACGGAATTCATGCCATTGAAGGTGTTGTGAAAGTAGCAGTGTAAGCTAACTAGCTCTTAACTAACCCCACAAATAATCACCAGAATATAACTTTGACATAGCAGACCGCCACTAGCATACAGTGACACTTTCACAATCATAATGCAAGTCCAACAGACAAGAAATGTAAACTACACATGGTGACTGTTCCTTTGTACACCCAAATTTGATTGTGCAATATCTTTACTACAAGTAACATTCCTGTTCTAAAAAGTTGATATCCATAATTCATGAGAAGTACAGTACATTATTCCTTAATTTAAGAGCAGTACAATTAAATCTGTAGGACATATGTGCATTTTATTGATTCTAGAGTGAATTTAGATTTCACCACTCCTTTGTACAGGGTCACATTTAAGTAGCATTTAAGAGGAAGACATACAATAAGCAGCATCATTCAGTCTCACTCTCACACACCCTCTCCCCTTACAACTCAACCTCTCCCATGCAATAGTCCTCCTCATAGGATTTATCCGACTACTTACATACCTCCTTCCCTCCACCACCTGATCTGTCGCAAGTGAAGCTTGCAAATCAAATATCCCGCTGGAACTAGCCAACTTATTGATCTGATTATCATGTATAAAAGCCACGACAAGCAGGGAAGGCATTGTAAGTTCCTTCAAGGATAGAATTTTGGCAATGGTGGAGCATTACGTTTGTTGTAGGTGAGTTGCTCCCTGGGCCTAAGAAAAAGTTAGTAGAGCAGATGGAGGATGAAAGTAGAAATGAACATGATGAAAAAATGCACCAGACCCATACCAATACCTCAAATCCTGCCTATACTCGTACTCCAATATCTCACCCTCAGTAAACACCCCACACCAAGGGCTTCATTTCCCAAAACTTTGCATCTCAAAGCCACAAAGATACAGGAATAGTTCCTCGAGCCTGCAAGTGGGGGAAGCTCACCAAACATTGGGATGCACATTCAGTGATTTAGCTGATGATTGGGTGTTTCAATTTGAATGTTACATTTAGAGGGTATGCGAAGGCATACTGTAGATTCTAGTCAAAGTTTGAATCTTGTAAGTAATCAATTTGGAGAGAGAGGAGGAGAAGATAGTAGGTGTGGAACAATGAACCAGTCGCACATGTTGATTATGATGAGAATGTTATGGTAACCAATTACAAAAGACCTAAAAAGGCATCAGCCAATCAGAAGCCCTGAAAATGAGATCCCGAACATGATCCACAAATTGTCTTATTAGGAAATCCCACTACCTTTTAAGGTAGTTGGGTTATAGGGTGGTTTGGATTTCCCTATAAGGAAATTTCAGAAATAGGGATTGGGATCTCACTTTCAGGCAATTTGATTGCTGACACCCTAAAACCCTTTGCCCTGTGAGGCTGTTGTAGAGCAGGCATTCTGCCTGCATGGTAAAAATGCGTTTTTCATATCCGTTACCTCACTCCTTACATACATTTACCTCGTGTCGCTTACCTACATAAATGTCGTACGTACGCTTTGTGAATGTCAGCTTCGCATTCCCCCCTTTTCTCTCTCTCTCGCAAGCTCACTGGATCTGAAGGGACAGACGGACGTCTTCCCACTCGCATATTTCTTTGTCGAGAGGATACCGTCAAGCAAATATCCTCCTCCACACTGTGACCAGTGTGACATGCACATTTGTATTACACATTTGAGTTACCTTGTCTGTGTGACACCAATCACTATTTCTATTTAAAATTTTTGAATTGCTCTGGTGACTATTTAGTAAATTCCCTTTCTTTCCTATGCCATTTTTTATTATTATTCTTTACTCCCCTCTGCCTCCTCCTTCCCACACCTACCTTCCCCCACTTCCTTCACTCCCCCTACTCTGAGCTCCCTCCTATATTCCCTCCATGCTACTCTTATTATCTAGACAGTTGTTTATTCTCTAGCAGCAGTATTCATTGATAAGTCATAAATTGTTTCACAGACCAATAATTAACCTTCACAGATTCAGTGTAAATAGTGGTCTGTGAATTTAGCTGTACTATACCAATACGACCATGTGTTCGCCACTTTTCAGCATGACGGCCATGAGCACTTGGACCTTCTGTTCAAAGGGCCATGTGAGGTGTGACAAAAATTGGAACTGTTCATGGAAATTTGTGCGAGTGAAGCAAGCTGCCTGAAATTCAACCTTAACCTCAATTTTTTGTTGTACCTCTGTTCAAACAGCTCTGTGACGCGTGACAAACAGGACATCTGTTCTTGTTCATGGCCCTGTGTGATGTGTCACTGAACACATGGTCGTATTGGTACAGTAGTAATGACTATTACTAACTTAGTAGAACTTTTAGGTTACCATCACAATCACAATCATCATCTTTTTCACTGATTCTTGAAGTGTTGTTACAATCCCAGGTTTCGGTTGCATGGAGGATGTATCAGAAATTCTTATATGTCTACAAACTCATTGTTTTGGCTCCATCAGCAAATTCCCCACTGGCTAAATTAGTAAAGTTAGCCAGATTTAGAGATAATTAGTGTATTTAAGTAAAAATAAGGTGCACTGTACCTAATATGTACCTAATATGTACTAGATTTGGCTTATTTGAGCTAATATGAAAATATTAAGATAATAAAGTATTGGGTTAGGACAGAATAACTGTTTGTTAAGTAAAGGAAATACTAATACACCACTAAAATGTGTTATGTGCAAATCATATCTTTGAATTTATCAGGTACATAGTTTTCATGGAAACTATTATCTATACTACTTCTAAATAGGTTGTCAGCAAGTTGTAGTATTTAGTAGCTGTTACTTAAATACTGTAATTCATATACAGAGATATATATAAAGAGTGAATACTTAATGTGCATATACATAAGTTAATGGAAGACGAAGGAATGAAATCCAATTTAATTTGTCAACACATCAATGCATCACCCAAGGAGTGATGTGTTGACCCAAGGAGTCAGGATTTCGTCAAGTCATTCTAAACTCTGTTCACACCGGTCTAATCTGGTCATGTGATGTGTTGGATTTGCCACGTTGTCATCAATATGTCAACATGTCAGCATAGCTCTTCGGAGCCTGAATTCAACTTAAACCAAATGTTACTGCTTTTTCAATTCTTGCTTCCCTCTTCTGCCATCCTCCACCCCTCCTGCCCTTCCGCTCATCTGCTCCTCTTCCCTCTTGCCCTTCCGCTCCTCTGCCCCTCTTCCCTCTTGCCCTTTCAGCCTGTCTTTGCTTCCTGCTCACATTGTCTCCTATTCTCATCCTTGAAGCCATCTATTCTTTCTCCAACACCTCCACCTCATTTTGACACATTATATTGCATTTACTTCGAAAATTTTTGGTCAAGAATGTCTGCTCCATCAGCCCTATGTACTGCCCTCGCTACCTCGAATTCGTTCGCTCACTATTCGACATCTACCATCCTCTGGTTTGATGGTGTTCAAAAACACCTACTTTCTTGGCTTTCTTCTGAAGTTCACCATATGTTGGCAGTTGTTGTGTCTGTAAGCACCATTTCCCTGGTTCGCAAGTGACAACCAATACTCATTTCATGTACATAGACTTGTGATATGATGTGCCTGGTATATAAGGTATGTTATATATTTCATAGTTGAGAGTGTATATGTTAGTGTACCTGGGCTTCACTATTTATTCACGATGTGTACATGTTATGTTGGTTATTGAATGGTGTATTATGTATGTCTTAGTTATGTTAGTCAGTATATAAATCCTGTATTAATACATTCAATATTAACGATTTCTATTGCTTATTTATGAAATAACATGTCAGATAAATCAATTAATTCAATGCTAAAGCATTCTTTAATAGTCCTTATTGTTGAAAATGTGTTGAAATATGGTGGAATAAGGCGAAATAAGGTAAAATAAGGTGAATCCAGGCTGAAATAACCAGGGGGCCTATCCTAATTTACCTAAAATGACTAATAGACCTTAATTTCACTTAATATTGCTTTAAAATGCTTTTCATTACTTATATATACTTTACTGTGGTTATTTCTCCTAATCATGTATGTGAGGTATTTCCTGATGTCAACACTTGCACTTCAAAGTATGTCAGGTTTTATCTATTGGTATGTAACAGCTTCACCAATAATAACTCATATTACAATAGGTACATTATTCTTTTTGACACTGAGAAGAGTTGGGAAGGATTTTATCCATGATAGTAGAGGTCTTAGAACTGTACTAAGACGAAAACAATCAAATTTCGAAGATCCTTCCCCACTTATTGGCTTGGTTTTTCATGACAGAGTGCTCTATTTTTTCCTCTTGTTTGGTCAGTGAAATTTCCTTACTACTTTATCCTGCTGCTTGTTCACAATCAAATGACAGGGTTGACATTGGTCAGAACATTGGCTTCGGTTCTTCAGCTGAGTGTATTTGCCAATATGCTGGCCCCATAAGTAATACAGTGGGAAACATAGATCTTATTTGTAACATTTAACACTCTCTTAGTTGTTATATTGCAATTATGTCAGCACTGGCAAGTAATGTTGCTTTATATTCCTTTAGGGATCAAGATTAATATTGCAACTTCAACAAATGAATGATAGAGACCTGGGGGAGTGCAGTCTAATGGTATCTTGGTCAATTATCTTCACACACAGGGACATGACACATATATTGTTGGAAGAAGGGAATAGGATATGCAATTCAGAATATACACCTTCTGTGTTTACTTGAATTATGCCCAAGTATTGGTTCAGTGACTATGTTGCTTCTCTCCTTCTCCACCTTCCCTTCGAGTCGGTTGAAAGACCATTCAACCTGAGGCATTCTAAGGTGTACAAAGAAGCCATTAGCGAAATGGTGAGTTATTTGGGGGACATAACATCGATAAAAGAACTCTGAAATGAGTTCTGAATGAGTTTGGAGAGCATTTGGAGAGGGGGGGTTGCAACATAAGAGTGAATTTGAGACAGTGGAAAGGGAGAGGCAAGTGGAAAGTGACAAGATATAAGTGAGGTTGTCAATATAATCTCAAACTGAGTGAGGGATAAATTTACTGGGGGATAAAGTAGGTAGATACAGGCTTTTTATAAGAAAAGAGGTTGAGTAAGCTACTTAGCGATGGATATTTCTACCATGTAAGTTAGGGAGATTGGACTGTAAGGTAGACATAAGTTTTGAGAGGAATAGAGTGGTGGCTTGAGTTGACAATAAAATTTTAGAGGGAACTTGGGGGTGAGGAGACTCAGTTATTGGGTGAGTGCCAAGCTAGTGGGTTGTTTCAACTTGTCAGGGTTTCTTGTACTCTTCTAGCACCGGTTCGACAATCATGTGTTTTATGTGCGTAATTGAAGTGTTTAGTGGTGGTCAGTGGTGAGGGGGTGAGGAGAAGTGGTGAAGAGAGAGAGGGGAAAAATGTATAATGCGTAAACTGTAGTTTGATGCATCAATTGCAGTACACAACAGTCATGTGACTTGGTTGCTGTACTTCAAGAAATGTTGAGCTTTGTAGTGCAGGCGAACCTCAATGAAGTGAGCCATCCCTCGACCTATCTAATGAACTGAGATGAGAGTGTAGATAGTTGAGATTCTTAGAGTTTTAATAGAATAACAATGTCTTATAATTTATGATGAACTCGTTCTCTTCAGTTTTAACCCCCCTGCTTTGTTAGTTTGCTGTTAGTGCTCTAACTACATTATAGGAGCTATTCTACTATTTTATTTAACACCCTGAGTCCTGCTTAATATTTTACACCTTATAACCTTGTCATAATCCCTCACATGTTGCATTTACTTTCTGCCTACCATACTTGCTCTCTTTTGAGGATTTTTGTATCATTTTTATACCCTCCAGGAGTCCCTATTAAGTAGTAGTTCAATTATTAAAGCTATGTCTACTTAACTTATATATAGGTAGTAGGCTTTGCTGCTTGCCAGCCCTACTTCTTTATCAGATATATTCCAGAGAGAATGATGGTCACTTCAAATGCCACACATATCTTCCTCAGCAAGGTCATTCATGCCATGAGGCACTCTAATCCCAATCCCTCAGCTAACACATCTGCTTCATGAAGGAGTCTGAGACCTTTCTGGATATGTCAGGCATCAAATTCAGTTCCAAAAGGGTACTGGATCTGAGCCAGCTGGGTACACAGCCAATGGCAACATCTGGGGTACACATACCATACCCTACTTATGTTTGGTAACAATATACCTGTATTACTAGCACTATGCCACTACATTACCATAGAATATAGTTAGATTTACATATTCACTAACGGACTATGTGACCTGTTATTAAAACACAAAGTATAAATGAAGAAACATGAGTTACATGTGATATGATCTGGCTAATTTATATGGTATTTTTGAAATTTGTGTTTTGGGACACATAGCTGTGTCCTGCTTGGTACCTTTCCAAGTCAATTCTGTTAATATACATGCAAAGTATTTCCACTTTAAATATACATATCCAATGTTCTACAGGCATGTAAAAGTAATATAACATGTTGTTGATGTACTATATATCTTCATATCTGGTAATACTTAATTTACTGTTGTAGAGAACAGTAGAGAAAAGAATATAATACATTGTTATTCAGAATGCAAATGGTAAATGTAGAAATATATACAAGCTGAGGGAATATGTGATGGTACCTGGATAATTGATGTTCACATCCTTTCGGGAATGCATGTTTTGCAATATGCAACAGAACACTCCCATTATTCTACACATAAAAATATTACCTCTCAAAATATGTGTATTCAAGATTCTGGTGGTGTGGGAGAGTTGGATATCATGATGTTGAGTGGTGTCAGCCAATTTGATTGCAAATTGCTCAGGAAAAATGAGTGCTAGTGATCCTGATTCTCCACCAAAAAAATGAGTGCCATTTTTATAAGGCATATTCAGTAAATGTAATGGAGTGGTGATCATTGGCACTCATTTATGTATTGTTGTTGATTACTAGGGAACTATATTAGTATAGTATGGAGGCACTCAAAAGTGATCATTTTAAGAATATTAGAAGGTGATCATTGGCACTCATTTATGTATTGTTGTTGATTACTAGGGAATTATATTAGTATAGTATGGAGGCACTCAAAAGTGATCATTGGCACTCATTTCTGTATTATGGTTTATTACTAGGGGATAGTATTAGTATAGAATGAGGGCACTCAAAAGTGATCATTTAATGAATATTAGGAGGTGATCATTGGCACTCATTTATGTATTGCTAGTACTGATTACTAGTTGATCTGCGCTTCGCATTTGTCACATACTTCCCGCGTGTCACGTTTGTCACACATATTCCCGCGTTTCGCATTTGTCACATATTTCCTGCGTGTCACATCCGTCACATATATTCCCGCGCTTCGCATTTGTCACATACTTCCTGCGTGTCACATCCGTCACATATGTTCCCGCGATTCACATCTGTCACATATTTCCTTCGCGTCACGTTCGTCACATATATTCCCACGCATCACATTTGTCACATTCTTCCCGCGCGTCACGTTCGTCACACATTTGTCACAATTTTCACGCGCGTCACGTCTGTCACAATTCTCCCACACTATGCATATATCACACTTGTCACGCTTTAGCGCGTTTGTCACGCTTTAGCGCGTTTGTCACGCTTTAGCGCGTTTGTCACGCTTTAGCGCGTTTGTCACGCTTTAGCGCGTTTGTCACGCTTTAGCGCGTTTGTCACGCTTTAGCGCGTTTGTCACGCTTTAGCGCGTTTGTCACGCTTTAGCGCGTTTGTCACGCTTTAGCGCGTTTGTCACGCTTTAGCGCGTTTGTCACGCTTTAGCGCGTTTGTCATGCTTTGTATGCGCGTCACACGTCACGTTTGTCACGTTCTTTATGAGCGTTACGCTTTTATGTATGTCACACGTGTCACGTCTTTGAGGCGCGTCACGCCGTGACAATCTGCATGCATGTCACACTTTTCACATGTTATATATGTCATTTTTAAAAAATGCATCGAAAACAATATGTACTTGTAGAATTGAAGATTGTAACTTACTCCACTCTCATGACAACTTGAATAGTAGTAGAGATAAAAAAATCTCATGTGATTGGAAAGCATGATATTTGTGAAGAAGTTGCAATGCACTTGAAAAATGTGACATACATGAAAAATACATGATGCATTTTTTAAAAATGACATATATAACATGTGAAAAGTGTGACATGCATGCAGATTGTCACGGCGTGACGCGCCTCAAAGACGTGACACGTGTGACATACATAAAAGCGTAACGCTCATAAAGAACGTGACAAACGTGACGTGTGACGCGCATACAAAGCGTGACAAACGCGCTAAAGCGTGACAAGTGTGATATATGCATAGTGTGGGAGAATTGTGACAGACGTGACGCGCGTGAAAATTGTGACAAATGTGTGACGAACGTGACGCGCGGGAAGAATGTGACAAATGTGATGCGTGGGAATATATGTGACGAACGTGACGCGAAGGAAATATGTGACAGATGTGAATCGCGGGAACATATGTGACGGATGTGACACGCAGGAAGTATGTGACAAATGCGAAGCGCGGGAATATATGTGACGGATGTGACACGCAGGAAATATGTGACAAATGCGAAACGCGGGAATATGTGTGACAAACGTGACACGCGGGAAGTATGTGACAAATGCGAAGCGCAGATCAACTAGTAATCAGTACTAGCAATACATAAATGAGTGCCAATGATCACCTCCTAATATTCATTAAATGATCACTTTTGAGTGCCCTCATTCTATACTAATACTATCCCCTAGTAATAAACCATAATACAGAAATGAGTGCCAATGATCACTTTTGAGTGCCTCCATACTATACTAATATAATTCCCTAGTAATCAACAACAATACATAAATGAGTGCTAATGATCACTTTTGAGTGTCCTCATACTATACTAATATAATCCCCTAGTTGTCAATAGCAATACATAAATGAGTGCCAATGATCACCACTCCATTACATTTACTGAATATGCCTTATAAAAATGGCACTCATTTTTTTGGTGGAGAATCAGGATCACTAGCACTCATTTTTCCTGAGCAATTTGCAATCAAATTGGCTGACACTTATGTGATGTTAGTATACTACCATATCTTCATGTTCTATAACACATTACTTATTTCAATAGAGTTCAGTAAAGTGGATTAAATGCTGAACATTAGATGATGTTATTCAAAATGCAAACAATTAATGTAGAATTATAAAGTAGCCAAGGGAACATCTAATTGCACATGAATAATTTATGTGCACATCATTTGTAGAATTTGTGTTTCACAAAAATACAGCTGAGCCCTCCTGTTATTCTACACGCAAAATAAATCCACACAAAATATACATATCCAATGTCCAGGAGGTGCAGGAAAGTCATATAACATGATAATGGTGTACTACATATCCTCAACTCCTATAATACACTATTTAGTCCAACAGAGCACAGTAGAGGGGATTAAATGGTGGGTATAATATATTGTTCATCAGAACACAAATAATAGATGTAGAAATATACATTAGCCAAGGGAACATGTGATAGGACCCAGATAATTGATGTTCACATCATTTGTGGAATGTGTGTTTTGCGAAATGCAGCAGACCCCTCTCATTATTCTACACACAAAATACAACTGCTCGAAATATGTGTATCCAAGGTTTGGAGGTGTGAGAAAGCCCTATAATAATATTCTGGTGTACTATATATTTTCATGGTTTGTAATAATTAATTTATTGTTGTAAGGAACAGTAGAGGAGAGAGTATAATACATGGATATTAAAAACACAAATGATAAATGTAGAAATCTAAATTTGCCAAGGGAACATGTAATGGGATCTGGATATTTGATGTTCACATCATTTGTGGAATGTGCATTTTGCAACATGCAACAGACTCCTCCTGTTACTCTACATGCAAAGTATGGCTACTCAGAATATACATATCCAGTGATTAGGAGGTGTGGGAAAGTCATATAACATGATGGTGGTGTATGATATATATTCAACTCCTATAATACATTATCTAGTTCAATAGAGGACTGTAGAGGGGATTATATAGTAGGTATAATATATCATTCATCAGAACTCAAACAATAGATGCAGAAATACACACTAGCTGAGGGAACATGTGATGGGGTCTGGATAATTAATGTTCACATCATTTGTGGAATGTGCATTTTGCAAAATGCAGCAGACCCCTCTTGTCATTCTACATGCATAATACAACGACTCGAAATATGCGTATCCGAGGTTTTGGAGATGTGAGAAAGTCCTATAATAATGTTCTTGTGCACTACATATCTTCATGTTTTACAATACTTAAATTATTGTTTTAGAGAACAGTAGAGGAGAGTGTATAATACATTGATATTCAAAATGCAAATGATAAATGTATCCGAATAATTGATGCTCACATCATTTGTGGAATATGTGTTTCATGAAACACAGAGGAATCCTCCTGTTATTCTACATGCAAAGTACAGCCACTCAGAATATATGTATCCAGTGATTAAGAGGTGTGGGGAAATCATATAACATGATAGTGGTGCATGATATATATTCAACTCCTGTAGTACATTATTTAGTTAGATATAGAACTGTAGAGGAGATTAAATAGTGGGTATAATATATCATTCTTCAGAATGCAAACAATAGATGTAGAAATATACACTAGCTGAGGGAACATGTGATGGGACCCAGATAATTGATGTTCACATTATTTGTGGAATGTGCATTTCGCAAAATGCAGCAGACCCCTTTTGTTATCCTACATGTAAAATACAGCTGTTATAAATATACATATCCAGTGCTCAGGAGGTGAGGGGAAGTCCTATAATAAAATTTGAGGGTACTACATGTCTTCATTTCCTATGATACTTAATTTGTTGTTGTAAAGAAAAGTAGAGAAGAGAGTATAATACATCAGTATTTAAAATGTAAGTGATAAATATAAAAATATAAGTTATCTGAGAAAACATGTGATATCACCCAGATAACTGATGTCCTCATTATTTGTGGAATGTGTGTTTTGTGAAATGCAGCAGACTCTCCCATTATCCTACATGAAAAATACAGCCAGTTGAGATATACATATCTGATTTCCAGGGGGTGCAGGAAAGTCCTACAAATAACATTCTAGTGTACTATATCTGATCATTTCCTATAAAAAATTTCTTAGTTCAAGAGAGGACAGGAGTGGGTATTGAATGTGAAGTTATTTAATGCAAACAATAAATGTAGAGATATGCATTTGCTGAGGGAACATATGACTACATCATTTGTGGAATTTGTGTTTTGCAAAATGTAACACCTGTTATCCTACATGAAAAGTACAGTGGCTTGACATATACATATCTGGTGTTCATGAGGTGTTGGGAAAGTCCCTACAAATAACATTCTAGTATACTACATCTATTCATCTTCTATAATACATTATTTAGTTCAATAGAGAACAGTAGAGGGGATTAAATAGTAGGTATAATACATTGTTCTTCAGAATGCAAACAATAGATGTAGAAATATACATTAGCTGAGGGAACATGTGATGGAACCTGAATAATTTATGTTTCCATCATTAGTGGAATTTGCATTTCATGAAATGCAGTAGAGCCCTCCTGCAATTCTACACACAACCTACAGTGCCTCGAACTATACATATCCAACACTCAGGATGCAAGGGAAATTAAATAAGAACATACTAGTGTGCTCTAGTAAAAATCATCATGTTTTCATAATACAATTTTGTATGACCCAGGACAGCAGAGGAGAATAAATTGTGAGTACAATATATTGTTTCATGGGGCATGAACAGTACAGCCTGGATGCCCATGCTGCTTGTATCAGCATGTTGTATGATCAGCACACAATAAGTACTTCAATATAAGGATGAAATTCTGTTTAGGTGTGGTGTACAGACTAGAAACCACAAACCTTTCATTGTAAGTTGCTTTGGCTCTCATAAGCTACCTATATATATCCACTGTAGATACATTTCATTCTGATATATGAATTTCCCAAGTATAGTGTTGCCATATTATAGAATGGTATTATTGATGGTGTACCAAAATAGATATATCCCAATCACTTTATAAATAAAATGACATATTCTATTTTTAGTTTCCCCTCAAAGTGTTGAGCTTGTAGTGCTCTCGAAACTATTAACTAGAGCTTTCTTTACTGGTAATGGTTTCATGTTGATCAAAACATGAGCTTATCAAAAGTGTGACAAGTCCAAACCTATTTATTGCTCAATCTAAGTGCACTCACTCCTTTCTCTAAACTGCCATCATTCTTCCATCTCACCTCTCTCTCACTCTTTCTTTCACCTCAAATTTTAATCTTATACTTAGTCACAATGCCCTTCCTTACCATAAGTAAAGTCCTAATATTCGCAGTTGTGGTACTAAGTGTAGATTGACAGTATGGCACCAAGGTCTAGCAGCAGTGCTGGTCCAGATCTCAATATGTCTATGAAAAATACATCATGGAATGCAAGCTGAAGTGGGAGATAGGAGTAAGTAGTTCATTATTTTTAAATTCTGTTTACTAATGACCAAATCAGTTACATGCAAGATATATTCTGGCATCATTGCATGGAGGCCAGCAATATGTTGTTCTGTATTCTCAGTTCTTCACACTTCGTGAGCTCAACCATATTCAAGCCAGAAGGGTTAGATGTTTGGCACAGGGCAATATGGCATGAGGAGTTTGCCATTTGGCACCATGATCATAAGTTGTCTGTCATTCAATGTTCTCTTTTCTGATTTCTAATGTTTGTTCTTTAGGACAAAAAAACATCTTTTTCTTGGGCTTCAGATGTATAGTATATACTACGTACTACATTGTAAATTGGTCTTCATAGATACTGTTTGCTAATTATTGTTGGTATGGAGTTCAGACAAAGTAAAAACATTGTATAAATTGTTGTATTTACTAACTTAGTAGTATTCTGTTGTAATAGCTATATACCTCATTGTACCTTACTGTAATCCTGTCCTTCCTAATTACATATATTGCTGTTATTGACTGTCAAAAGTTTCTGATACAGGAAATATAGCTGTACTATAGTTCTGTTGCACTACAACTAACTAGGTAACTGTCTGCTATTTCACTTACATATCTCTTCTATATCTATTAGGATGTGTTGGTACCTTGTACAAGTCTATGAAATGGATTATATTCTCAATTCTGGTGCAGTTTCCACCTCTGATAAGAAGCTTATCGAGAAATGTAGACATAGTGATAATATTAACAATATTTCAACAAGTGCAAAAAGTCACATGGCTCAGGGACAATGATGCACAACAGTTAGAAAACAGTTACAAAGCTACTGTAAGTGGGAATATGGCATGAGCATAACCAGTAACCAATAGTTTAGACAGAGTGCCCTGTGTGCTTCACCTTACTTCACAACAACTTTACTGCACTATCAACAGCACTTACAGTGTTCCAGAACTGCATGCTTTCACTTCTCTGATTTCACTTTTCATCAGCCTTACAGCCCTTACCCAAAGCCACTGATAGATTACCTAATGGTACATCATTACCTGGTAGAGGTAACAAGGTCCAACTCCCCTGTTCAATATAAGTACTCACTCCTCTTCACACTTCAAGCTTTGCACATAGTAAATGCCAGCACTTCAAATCATGACATCACTTCCTAATCACAGCTGATGGAGCCAATCATTGATTTCAAACATGATTTCAGGGACTTATCAAAAGGACTGTAACTTAACAGTAAAACATTGTCTTCAGAATTTGGACTTCAAGTCAAGCAGACAGGTGTTTGAACCTGGCATACTGTAGTTATGGAGTACATTTTTACCAATAGAAAACATTTCAAAATAGTAATGTTTAACACTATTCATTGATCAATGTGGCATTTACTGCATGCATACCAAGTAGACATTCCTTTAAGTTCTTTCCTTTTCATTAAGTGAAAACACACTATTAAAATAAATAAATAGGAGGGAGATACATTGCAGTATGCATGATATCTAACTAGTAGTTCTATTCCATTTGCATTGTTACCAAAACCTCCTCATATGCATCAGCAGGAATCATTAACATTAAAAATTGATGTGTTTGTTTATTCTTGTCACTGAGCTCATTGATACATGTAATGTTTCTTGTTACCATCAGTAGGTACTGTCTTTCTTCATCCTGGTCAGGTGTCATCTTAGAGCTCCTGGTATAGAAGTCATCTATGTTCTAAAGTGTCTCCCTCTTCATGTTTTTGATTACAAAATCACACACTTGGGTCAACATGAACTTGTCCATTTTAAAGCTCTCAGTCATGATATTATTGTCGGAATGATCTGAGAATGGGAGTAGGAAGTGGTAAGCCTACATGGTATATGCAAAGAAGATGATAACAACACACCTCTGACCCTTTGTGATAATTTCCAGTTTCAATACCAGTAGAGCTCCATAAGTCCTGATTCAATGTAGCAGCCACAATCCAAAGTGTCATTGTTTCAATAGATACAACTTTGCAGCTTTCTTTCCACAGGTATGTCCCTATCACCTGCCATAAGCACTGACCAAGGACTGGGAATGCCTAGTAGAATCAGAGCCTTGGGCCCTTGATCACCTTCACCATTCAGTGTGTAATTTTGCTGGATATGATGCCTTGGACATTGTACATTATCAGAGTTTGTTGTCAGCCCCTCTAAGGCAAGGAGATGGTCAACATAAGTGAACTCAAATCCATTCAACATTGATGGATCACTCAAGGCAGTTCATTGAAGTCTGCTACCCAGCTTTTGAGCTCCCTTTTTGATGAACATGCCTATGTCTGTTAAGCAATGAGTACTTTAAAAGACAGGTGAAAGGAATAGGTATATCTATGTGATTCTTTGTCCTCATCCAAAAATTCAAATGGGGACTCAAGACTGCTGCTCCCTCTCACCCCATATTTAAAAGGAGAGATTGGCATTTTTCCTGTAATTGAAGTTAATTTCATTCATTATAAATTAATAGTTGATGTACCATCATGAATTGTTTCACCATCAGAGTCTGACTCCATGTGCACTTTTTTAGTTTGATACATATATGTAGAAAAGTTATATACTATTAAGTGTGTCACCAAATATTTCAACCTCAGAATCTGACTCATGAGCTGACCTGTTACATGCAATGAATATAGTACCTGTCACTCATATGCTAGCTACATTCTTCTCCTTCACCTGAATTGGTATATGTATGTTCTCCTCCAAGAATAATTTTATATCTGCTTTAGGGTCAAGAACAAGTCTCTGGAGGGGTGAATACACAGGGTTAGAATTCTTTGGGGGGGGTTGATCTGTGCAATTGTCTTCAAACGAGTAAGCAATATATCCCTGTAATTTGAAGCTACTTACTGTCAAGATGCTGGTTTGGTGAACCAATTCCCAAGTCCAACTGTGGCTCCTCTGTCAGAGTGACAGGGGCTTCACCAACTTTTGATAGTAAATAGCTTGATGAAGGGTGATCTATGTAGCCACCATTGAGTAAGTAAGCAATATTTTGCTGTAGTATGAAGCAACTTACTGTTAAGATGCTGACTTGATGAACCAATCCCAAAGACCATTTGTCACTTCTCTATCAAGGCAACAGGAGCTTCGCCCACTTTCAATAGTAATGTGGGGTCAATATGTGTGTACACAGTACTACCACCACTGTTCTCAAGTTCCTGGGGTGTTGGTGCTGCTGCTTTCAGCTTGGACAAGAGCATGAACACTCTTTCAGTCAAAGGCTGTGATTAAAATAAGAAATAAGGCAAAGATAACTAAATTATTTTAAACACATACCATGGAAGAGCCATCATTATGAATGTTCCAAAACCTTGAAATCTTAAGCAATGAATTGTGTGATTAGGAGTAATTAGGACAGAGCAGTTGGTGGTCCCCCCAATAATCAAACTGCTATTTTGTCATTCTTCCTCACACCTCTCCACAAAGTCAGTCATATAGTTCATAAATTAATGCTTTATGATATTTATAATACTCTATAGGATGACTTATTATGATCAGTGGAAGAAGACTGCTGATGTTATAGAAATTAGTACTATCCAGGGTCTCTTGAAGTTCAGAGTGGACTCCAGTGGGGGGTTTATATTTAACATATTCAACCTTGTCATTCAAAATGAGGATGATGAAATTACTCACATCCCAAAGGATAGCAACCTTGGATCTCACCTTCCCAAAGAAGGTTACATGTTACAATCTGAGCTGGTCTTGTGATATCTAGATAACATGATGTCTGGTCTTGTGATATTATAATCACGTGACTTGTCACTACACTTGTAAGTTATATGACAAAGTCAAAGTCTAAACAGTTGTATTTGTTGTACACACTAATGGACTTGGTGGTGTTCTCACAGTAGTCACTTGAGAAGCAAAATGAAGTAGCAGTGTTCTGAGGTTCTGTGATAGAGAAGAGGAGTTCCAGCTATATTGGTCAATAGCTAAACGAGGTCTTTACGCTCGCCCCCCCATTCCGTTCGGACTCCGGACGGACTCCGTGGATTCCACGGACTATCTGGACGGACTTCAAGGATTTTCCGGATAGTCCATGGAATCCAGCCGGACTCCAGCTGGACTCATTTTGGCTGCAAGTCCAGCCAATTTGTTCAAATCCGGTCCTGTTCCAGTCCACCTGGAGTCCGCCTGGAGTCTGCCTGGAGTCCACCAGGAATTCTTTCATTAGCTGGAGTCCGGCAAGTTTAGCAGGAATTCCGGCGGACTAAATCCATTCGGAACTCACCTGGACTCCGGTTGGAACTAGGCGGACACGGACTCTTCATTAGTCACTATTAGTATTACTAGCTTTTATTAGCATTAGCTACCTTTTATTAGTATTAGCTACCTTTCATTTATTTCTAGTAAAAATATGCAACGAGTAGGAATCGAACCCAGATCAAACAGCCAAGTCACGTGGACAACACGAACGTACGCGTTACCGATACACCAAAGGGTCATATATTTCATAGAGACAATATGCTAGATAATCACCGTATATTTCACTTTCCTAAAACGGTATGTCATTTTTCCCACCTTGTTTTTTCTTTCTCTCCCATGTCAACGTGTCAAGCTCACATCGTCACCCTTCCCACATCGTTGCCTTCTCACGTCATCGCCTCACGCTCTCTCCCACGTCGTCGCCCCAAGCCCCCTTCGCGCGTCGGCGCCTCAAGACTCCTTCACACGTCGTCGCCTTAGGACCCCTTTCCACGTTGTCGCCCCATGCCCACCTCCCACGTTGTCGCCCAAATCGACTCAAGCGCAAGATCAATAGCACAGCAAGATCGATAACGTAGGGTATAGGCGCTGAGGTGTGAACGGTTGCGCGTGGGTGGCCGCATACAAAACTACAGGTATGTATCTCCCCCTCCTTTCTCCCTCTTCTCTCCCCACTACACGACAACAGGCGCTGTTTATAGGCGCGCCTCTCATCGTCCCCCTCCCCTCCTCGTCCTCGTCTCGCAAGTGACGAGGACGAGCACTCTTTGCGCTTCCACTGCCACCTCGTCTGGCAAGTGACGAACGTGCGTGCGTCCATGCGCACGTCCCCCTCCTCTCTGCCCCAAGTGTCCTCCGTCCCCCCGTCGTTCTCCCCCACCTCGTCTGGCTAGTGACGAGTGTGCGTGCGTCCCCACGCACGTCCCTCTCCTCTTCACCTCATACGTCCTCCGTCCTCCCGTCGTCCTCTCCCCGCACGTCCCCTTCCTCTTCCCCTCCCACGGCTCTCGTCTCGCAAATGACGAGCTTGCCGTCCCCCCCTACTCCGCTGCCTCCTCGTCTCGCAAGTGACGAGGAGGAGCTCTGCACTTCGTCTCGCAAATGACTAATGTGCGTTCCCCCTCCTCGTCTCGCAAATGACGAGGACGAGCATATCGTCCCCCCCCCTCGTCCCCCCTCCTCGTCCTCCTCGTCTTGCAAGTGACGAGGACGAGCGCCCGTCCCCCCTCCTCCTCCTCCTCGTCTTGCAAGTGACGAGGACAAGCGCCTGTCCCCCCCTTGTCCTCGTCTCGCAAGTGACGAGGACGAGCGCCCGTCCCCCCCTCGTCCTTGTCTCGCAAGTGACGAGGACGAACGCCCGTCCCCCCCTCGTCCTCGTCTCGCAAGTGACGAGGACGAGTGCCCGTTCCCCCTCCCCCTCCCCTCCACGCCTCCGCCTCCGCCTTGTATGCATGTCCCCCTCCTCTTCATCACTCCTTCCCCTCGTCTCGCAACTGACGAGTGCCGGTCCCCCCCCTCCTCCCATGCCTTGTCTCGCAAGTGATGAGGACGAGTGCGCCGTCCCCCCCTCCTCTGCTGTCTCCTCGTCTAGCAAATGACGAGCGTGGTCCCACTGTCCTTTCCCCCTGCCTCCTCCCCCTCCTTGTTTCCGTCGTCTCTGTTGTCCCCTTTCCCCCTTATCACGCTGTCCCTCCCCCCTTCTCCCTTTGTCTTCATGCGTGCTGTCAACGGGCCGAAGTAGATGGAAGGCTGTGTCTCCTTAAAATAGTTAGATAGTAATGTTGTATAGCCAATGACATATAATATATATTTAGTTATGTTCAATGTAGCCTATAAAAGGCTGTATATTTTTAATTTTTTGATCATGAGAAATTGCTGTGCATCATCAGACTTCTAAGATTTTGGTTTGCATCAACCCCCCCCCTCCTTCTCAACCCTCAACCACCACCACTATCTTGCTATCTCAAAGCATTTTAACACTTCTACACACAATGGCTCCTCGTCGTTCCACTCGCTCTGCTACAACTCAGGCTTCTAGTATTACTCCTACTGAGTCTGCTTCTCTGTCAGTTGCTACACATGAAACTCATAGCGAGTCTCGCAAGCGTGGTACTTCTGCTGCCGATCTTACAGCCCAACCACCAACAAAGAAGCAGGCCACAACCAACAAACCTATTACAGATAATGAGGAGAGTGAAAATGTGCAGGAAAAACAGAGTAAAAAAGTTGTAAAAGCCAAGAAAGCCAAAAAAACTCGGTATGGTTTCATAACTTTCTTTCACTGCCTTGCTAATATTTTTTAGAAAAACTTCGGAACAGAAAAGAGCTGAGGATGCTGCTGCAGATGAAGAAGGTGTACCTGACCTTACTGCGTATGTATTACATATATTTATACAATATTTATGTACTAATAATACTTAGTGCTGAAAGGGTGCTGGAGGAAAGTGGCCTTCCTGTTGCCCCTCCAAAGCGGGGTCCATCTTCCAATGTACTTCAACCGGCAGCTCCAGTTTTCACTGTTACTCGTAAGCGCCATTCAGACATGAAAAAAGGTAAAGAAATATTCATTTATATGTATAAAATGTGTATCTAAACATTTATATCTTCTACAGTTGAAGAAGAACATGAATCAGATGGATATGATACCAATAATGAAAGCGAAAATAAAGGTTTGAATTGATAGCTTACACATATATTTACTAGCATAAGTTATATTTCAGAAAATACTGAAGGTTCAACTGATGGATCAAATGCAGGTCGTGGAAATGAATCAGAACACAGTGATGGTAGGTGATATTAGCATCACATCTTTCAAGTCTGACAAAAAGTATACAGAAGATCACACCAGTAAGAATAAAGGTAAGAAAAATTCAGTAATGTTATAACTGTATTACTGTATTTAAGATCTTGAAAGGGAGTGATATCAGCATCATATCTTCCAAGTCCAACAACAATCGTACAGAAGACAGAACTAGTAAAGATAAAGGTATGAACTTTCAGTAATATTTGTATTTATACTGACTCAATGTTTGCAGAGGTAGATATTATCATGAATAGTCCACCAGTTAGTCCACCTCGTACCACCAGTAAGCCAGGTACAGTCGACACTGTGGACATTACCAATATTAGCCCCAAAGGTTCTTCAAAGAGTGAAGGTAAAACTATAATTTGTATAAATATATATGTACTAATTCTAAGTAGGTGGCATTCTCAGAGGAAATGCCCTTGGGAATCACCCAAATGCTGCTGACTTTCACAGTGCTGCTGAAAGCACTACTGTTGGTTTAGTTAAGGGGCGAGTATGGCTGTATATGTCTAATGCAGATCCAAGTACTGTTATGGTACCTGGAGTTGCTTCATTTACATTGAAGCATAATCTTACGGCAACCATTGGGCCTGTCTTGAAGAAACTCAAAGACAGAGCTGAACATTTCTTTAGTATGTTTTCTTTCATATTTTATTCATATACTAATATCATTTTAGCTGCTGATCGCTGTTTGTATGTTTATGAAAGTAAAGCCTGGAACATTCTTGGAAACTTTGAGTCTGCTATCAAGGACGATGAGGAAGTTGACTGGCTAAAGATAGATGGTGAATTTATTTTGCCAATTCTGAGTGTAGCTATATATTTTATTCTTTTATTCTTGTACCATTTACTTATATTGTGTTGCTTTATAGTCTGGATTTCAGCCAAATGCACCACTCTCCCTCGATATTGAGACGTATTCCATTCAGTCTAAGTCAGCTGGAAGCTCTGCAGCTAGCTCTCGTGCTGTTTCTCGCTCTCACACCCCTTCTCTTGTTCAAAGAGGTGGAATCTCAGAGCAACGTACTGAGGAACTTGTCGATGTTTTAAAGATTCCTAGGGAAATTCTTGAGAGTACTGCACCTGGACTTCGAGTCGCATACCAGAGGTATCTTGCCTGTATAAAGGCAGTTTCCGACCACAACACTATGGACAAGAACAGGACTTGGCCAGTTGCCAAGGCCACAAAGAAAGAAATTGTCACAGTCTTTGTCTCATCTTCAGCCTGGTATGAGAACTATTCAAACTTTGATAAGATTGCAGATTTTCCAGCAATGCAGTCTTGGTTGGCTGAAGATGAGGATAGTCCTACTGATCTAGACCTTTGGGGCTTTGAGAGAGATTACTACACATTTTTGGATTTGAAAAGATGGCTTAAGGAGAAGAAGGAGAAAAGGAAGGGAAAGGGAAAGGGAAAGAGCAAGGAGGAGAAGGGAGGTAAGGATGAGAAGGCTCATGAGGATAAAGAGAAATCAAGTTCAAAGAAGCGCAAGTAAGTATATTGAACTCGAATTGTAATAGTTTACAATATGATTTTTCAGTTGGATGGTAACCTTTGAGACATATCTGTGGTGCTTAACCTGTATATGGGCTATATTCATGCCAGAAATCACTCAACATATTTTATTCTGGTTATTAATAATTTGGCTATTTCAATGGCTCCCAAGTGCAATACTAGTTCTATTTATTTTTATTCAACCAGTACTTGCAGCAGGAGAACAATCATTTCCTAACATCACATTTGATGTGTTCAGTAAATTTATTCTGTCAAATTTTGGTTCCAACATTACACTCTCTGCCACATTAGTTATATTGTTCTCTATGATTGATAATGTTGATTTGTTGAGTCTTCATGCAAGACAGCAGAATGCAAAGTTAACAGGAGAAAAAAATGTTGATGCAACTGCATGGATTAGATTACTGGCTAGAGCTATTCAGGAAAAAATTGGCATGGACTCAGATGATCTCTTTGAAGATTATGAAATTAATGAACACACAACTCGAACAGGCAGATCTATTTTGTTAGGCACTAAATTAAATGAAATGGCAAGACTTCTGAACTTGTATCCTTTCAATCAGGAGAGGAAAGTTTTTGAAGGTCAACTGAAACCTGTATCTCATGCTAGTATCGATCCTGTTCATATAATATGTCCTATAGCTGCAGAGTGTGAGACACGGAGCTGTAAAGGACGGGCACTACATGTGCATACTAAAGTTAGAGATGTACCTAAAGCAACATTAATTAAAGGCTCAAAAATATTTGAACATGCTTATGTAGTATCAGGTGTTTGTGAAAAATGTAAAACATTATATTCTGCAGAACATGAACGAGCCTATGATGAAAAACAGGGATATTATATGGTTCATTTAAACTCTGCTAAATATCTGAAAGTAGGAAAAAAACTATGGGTAGATAGGGCATTTTCTCAAGGTGTTCTGAATGGTATATATAGCTTTCATGCATCTGCTGCAGCATATATGGAATATTGGAACAACAGTTTTGGAAATGGAAAGGAAATAAGCCGAAGACAAGTCTGGGAGGCTTTTATACATGAATCAATACGCATGGTTTCTGCAGGATCTGGTGTTAATTTTATTAGTCTTGATGGACTTTCAATTACTGCATTAACAGAAGAAGCATTTGCAAGGTTAGGTGAAAATGGAAAAATACGTGCATCACATAATCACAGCTGCTTAGAGTGTACACAGCCTTATAGAGAAACTCAAGACTCACTACCAAATGAGAGTGCAACAGTTAAAATGGTAGTAATTGATGGGATTGTTATGGGACCACAGGTAATGCACAACTAAAACTAAACAATATTATACTAATACATATTTTAAGCACTGTGCATATGACAATTGTTCCAATACTCTTGTAAACCATAGAGGAGGTGTATTTTGTGATGTTCACAACCAAGAATTTGGAGCAAGATGCTGTGTTCGTGACTGTCAAAATCAAAAGATAGAAAATACACAAGCTTGCAATGAGCACCAGGAAATGTGGCGTAAATATAATTTAGAACATAGTTCAGATTATTTAAATGGTGCACGAAGAATGCTTCGCAAACCAGCTGAAAATCCACCTTGGAATAAAAACCGAGGAAGACGTGTTCAGCAGCCTCATGATGAGTCAGATACCAATATTCCAAAGAAATCTCATTATTTTAGTGCCTCTCGCTATTATTGTGTAGAAACAATATGTGCTCCATGTGGTGCTGTAATTGCATGGACAAAGTTTGTGAAGTCGGAGTCAACAACCAATATACTTAAGTTCTTAGAAGATGTTTTTCCTGATGAAGAATTAAGACCAGATTATATATGTATTGATAAGGCATGTAAACTTCTTCGAACAGCAGTTGCAAATGGAAGTTGGGTAGATTGGTTTAAAAGTAGCCGCTTTGTAGTAGATGGCTATCACTATACAAATCACCGCTCAGATGATTATCTTTGTAGAAAGTGGTGTAATCCAGCACCACAAGATGGTTCTGCACCAAACCTTGTTTATATTGCACAAGACAGAAATGGTGAAAGATATCACAAACGAGCATTCAATACACAAGCCTGTGAACAACTAAATTCATGGCTTGGTGGGTTTGAATCTATTATGAAACGTATGACTCCAAGCAACTTTAATTGGTTCATACATTCTATGATCTTTTATCATACTCAACAAGTAATAAAACGGCAGAACAGCCAAAACTTTAGTATTATTAGTGAAGATTTTGAACATGATGATGGTCTGTTGTAGAAGCATTGGAAGATGTGGTAGAAGAGGCATCAGAAATAATAGGTGTGGGAAATATGGTAGAAGATGTGTCAGAAAATGTGGTACAAATGTAGTACAGAGATATCTGGTAGGAGAATAATAGGTGTGGGAAAATATTGTAGAAGAGGCATAGGAAGATGTGGTAGGGAGATAGTATGCTATCAGTACTGAAGGGTGTGGGAAAATGTAGTAAAGAGTAGTAGTGATAGCATGTACTGAAGGGTGTGGGAAAATGTAGTAAAGAATAGTAGTGGTAGCATGTACTGAAGAGTGTGGGAAAATGTAGTAAAGAATAGTAGTGGTAGCATGTACTGAAGAGTGTGGGAAAATGTAGTAAAGAATAGTAGTAGTAGCAAAGATGTAGTAGTGAGATAGTATGTTATCAATAGGTGTGGGAAAATACACCTGGAGTCTTAAACAGAACTTACTTTAAAAAATACAAAGTCCATCAGGACTCCACCAGGACTCCATCAGGACTTCTTATATTCCAGCAGGATGTCATCAGGACAATATCTATTCCATCAGGACTCCATCCGGACTCCATCCAGACTCCGCCGGACTTCACTGGACTCCACCTGGACTCCACCCGGACTCCACCAGATTCCATCAGGACTCCGCCGGACTCCACCCGGACTATCCGGACTATATTGAGTCCGTCCGGAGTCCGGACGGACTGGGGGGGGGAGCGTAAAGTACTGAGCTAAACTAAGATCAAGCTGAGGAAGCTTGATCGGAATACATGAGCTATTCATACAAAAGAAGCATGGTCTGTTCACAGAAAGGTATGCTACTATAAATAGAGTCCATGACTTGCCATGACTCAGCAGAGGTCTAGAGTAAAGATGAAACACATACATAAATAGGTGAAACATATCAGTAAGCAAAGTCTGTGCCAGTAGTATGACAAACCAGGGTGGCAGGGATCAGTGAGGGGTAAGGGGTAAGGGGTAAGGGGTGATGAAGGTGAAACATGTATCAGTACTATAAATAAGTGGTCACATGAAAAGAGAGGGGTCTGGCAGGGTTGAGAAGGAAAAGGTGTAACATTACATGTTTAACATCTTTATTTTCTGCAGCAAGGTACATTTTATCACTGTCTATTAATGTGGTATCCTTATGTTTTCAGTAGACAAATCCATGGAATATCAGACCACACATAAACTCATTTATACTGATCATGTTTTCTTGCTGGTCTCTCTCCAATAACTTTATTCTTGATAACTATGAAGCTATCCACTATTTCATAGAGTAGTGCAAAACCAATTGTCCCATTGCTTACTTTGATCTGAGCCAAGTGAGATGGATACCATGTACAGCAGATGAGACCCTGCAGCTACAGATGGCAATAACTCAGGCAGTAGTTATCTGGATTGGAGATGGGTATTTGCATGATGGGAAACCTGGGTTCCAAAGCCTTTTTGTGGAGCCAATCAAAAAGTATGTGATTTTAAACTATAGGCATGAGGTTGCATATGGGTTTCCTGAGGAAGATAATCCATACCCTGACTACTTCTACAAGAGATGCCCTAATCCTGGGGATATGATTGAATATAATTAATGCCTGGTAGTTAATATTTTGTCAATACTCTTGATTTCAAATTGCCACCTCCACTGAAGCAAAGAAATAAGCTACAATAAAATAAGTAACCTGATATAACTATGGAAAGCCAGACAACCATGCTTGACTTCATCAAAGAAGTTGAGCTCTGACCTTTGGCTCTTCAGCTTGTTGCTTAGATTTATGTTCCTTGGCTGAGATATTGGTTTCTCAGCTCAGTGCTCAAGCTCAATTGTGTGGTGTTGGTAGATCTTTAATCATTGCTTTTATTAAGTGTTCAACATTCAGAGTGCAGCATTCAAACTCATATTTTTGATCAAAAAAGGCTCTAAAGTTGTAGAAGCCTGATACATAAGTTGAAAGAGCATTTAAACAAGAGTAAATATTTGAATCAAATATAAGAGCTGTAAGGCGAAGTTCATATGAATTAGGACGAAGTTTGAAAACTTGAAAAGAAGTTCTGAGTATTTAGAAGAGGTATAAAAGTTTGAATTGAAATAAAGAGCAGAAAGACAAGTACAGAAGCATTAGGACAAAGATCAAACCTTAAATGAATTTAGAACATTAGCACAAAGGGTAGAAGCTTTAATCATCAAAGTAGATATCACTGAGATGATGTGTAGAAGCTTTAAGCGAAGTGGGAGCATTTTGATGAGATGTTTAGGCTTGGAACAAAGTCAGGAGTAGCTAGACAGTGTGTATAAGCTTGAACTGTTGGTAGCAATTAATCTCAAAGTTTGAAACATACAGGTGAATTGTATGCATTTTATAATGATATGTAGAAGCTTGAGTTGGCTGATACAAAGTTAAGAGCATTAGAACAAATAATGGACACTATAAACTAAGTATAGGGTCATGTTTTGATGTCAAAATGCTTGGAACAAATCTCGCGACTTTAATAATGTACTAGAATTTGATGACTGTGATATTGATGAGCTGGAAGCTTGTGGCTTTTAAAGGCATGTCTTCAGATATGCAGAACATGCACACACAGTGATCAGTTGAAGTTGAGGCAAAGTAATGCCATGGAATATCATCATACCTAACTCCTCACATCCATCCAATTCAACTGTAGCCTCATATCCCAGCTTTAACATTCCCAAACAAAAAAATTGAGTACATCGACAGAGAGAAGCATGTAGTGCTTGTACTTGAAGCTGCCAAAGCAATCACTGTGAATCCACACTCAACAAACTTGGCCTCAAGTGTGCTCCTTGGGGAATTTTGGTGTCTAGATTGTATGGGGCACCTAAGGTTCATAAGGTTCATCATATTTTTAGTTGTCTTTTTAGCTTTTTCCATTTGATATTGTGTTCTTTTTGTTCTTGTATTGACTTTCCTCTGGATTTTGTACTATGCTACAGCTACATAGCTACATATGTGCTTCCTCTCAATTGTGTGCAATAGGCCTGTAGAAAATTGACTGAACCAACGAAGAAGTTACAGTCACATATGTGATGTTGATTCCCCTTTTCTAGCACAGGGAAAAACACATTATCTCATAGCTCCTCAATAACAAGGTATGTATACCAACAAATTACCCAGTTGGTATACAATTAAGTAATGGAGAGCCCTCAATGTTCAATGTTCAACTGCAAATGATACCATCTGTGTTTTCACCTGCATGATATCATGTCAACATTTACTACTGATGATAGATTATACATTCAGAAACAATGACTTCAAGTTAATTTTTAATTTCAAAGCTTTTATATGTAACCATTATAATTGTTGTAACCTGTAGTCCTTGAGTGTAAAACCAGGACAATGTCAATTTGGAGTGCTGTTGAAAGCTATGCACAAACAAATGGACAGTAGAACTAAGGAATTGGATATTTACTTACAGACATTGACTCAGGCCCAAAATTACTTCCATAACAATTGAATTATAAACATATGATAAAAACTGGATGTCTATGATGTCATAGTATGTTCAAATTTTAATGTTTAAAATTAGTATTAAAGGACCTGAGATACTGGGTTCTGATTAAGTTGTCAACCAAAATCAAGCCTGAACAGCAGGCGCCTAAGTGAAAATCTAAGTGCACTGCCATGGAGCCAAAGGTCAGAGCTCAATTACTTTGACATAGGTGAGCATGGTTGTCTGGCTTTCCATATATAACTTAGATTTAGCCATTGAAGGATACATAGTCTCTGAAATGCAGTTACAATAAAATAAAGTTCACAAAATGTACAATTCAAGAGTTGAATCTACAACCTAATGCCTTTCACTTCATGCTGAATAGGACAATCAACCACTACACCAAGACACCTTTCTAATTAAAACATTTCATCCCATACATCCACTCTCACAACAGACATCAGTATTGCCTCGCATCTATCATCATCATTCCTGACAGTGACAACACCACTTTTTTATTAGTCCCTCACTGTCTCCCATCTTCCTATTACCATTTCCCACACAATTCACTGCCCTTTGCACATATTTGTATGTGTCGCTGAGCTCTTAAATCAAACACCTTCATCTTCACCTTCCTCTTTTGGGTATTCCTCTTCATCATTGATGGACTGATGGCGGCTGTTTATCCCTTCCTCAGTCATTGTGCACAACAGTGAGCACATTAATATAACATTTACAGCTCCATTTTTGTTCATTTCTCTTAAATCTTTTCATAGATTTAGATGTACTATACTATGCACACAATATATTATAGTAGACATATAATTAATACCTACTTAGTGATGCAGAGTCCGATATATGTCAAAAGTAAGAGAGTGCTTATCTCCATTCCACAACAATATAATGATTACCTGCCATAGTTATTGATTAGTATATATGTGTGTTAACAAATTACAGGATTCTCAATGTCTGTAAATCACTACAAGATGACATTTGTACATGAAAAATAAATGAAAAATGCGAATAGTAATTTTGCAATATATAGATATACAGCAATAAATATTTGGTGCACCCACCTCAAATGTGTCTATACAGGGTACTGGAGTATATCACAACAAAATTTGTGGTGATACCTAATGACTAGTGAATGATATTGCAGCATGAGATGTTAAGAACATTATGTTTATGGCTTCAAGATTTGTGAGCATATCTACTCATCCACTTGGTCAACTTCTTAGATCTCTTTTACTGTATACTCCTATGAATCTGACGAGTTCAACCATGTACTCTGAATATTACTTGGATTAATATGTATGGTTTAATTGTCAAAAAAGTACCTTTTATGTGGTACATTTGGTTAACCTTATTTACACCTCTACAAATGTGCTGTTCATGTATAAAAGTTAATGATATAGCGGTACATTGTCCACTGTACTAGTTGCACTGTTAGTGTGGCCAAGATAAAGATAAAATAACCTGTTATTAACTATGACTTCTTTGTATGTGAGTGCAACATTTTTGAAGCATTTCACATTATGCCTCATTAATGTTCTGAATGAAACTACATTGAGAGCTGTTACAATGTATGTTATAGTACTATACAATATAGAACTTGTGCCATGGATAAGCTAGTAAAAATATATTCACTTCCTCTTCTCAAATGTACTTTGATCATTTATAACTTATATGAAATTCAGTATATGTAGATTAGATCTTAATGCATGTACAGCATATTCCATTACAACCTATCAAATATCTAAGAGATTTGAGCAAAAATTGAGCAGTAAATGAAGGAATGTGAGCTCACTATGGTGTACAATGAGAGCCATTTGTCCATCATTGATGACTAACCCAAATGAGGAAGGCAACAGTGTTTGATCTTCTCCATCTGGATTTCACATGTCTAGTCACATAAATAAGTTGGAAGTGATGTATTTTCGAAATCTACATGTATAATAAAACAGATCTGAAAAGAGCAGTAACTAGTATATTCTACTCATCTGATAGCTCAGGGGGTAAAGTATGTCCACTCTCCTCCATCAATCTCCTTAATGCATTGTTCTTCTCTATCTGTGATTTAAGCTGTGACCTCAAATCCTGCAGTTCCCCTGCTCTCACTTCCTTTAGTCTATTAGTATGATTATGAAATGATTCAGCAATTTTGAGTGTTGTCTTATCACTGAGTGGTGTTTTACATAATGTATGTAAAGTGAAGTGCATTGCTGACCCTTCCCCAGTGTGTCGTCCTAGAACCATCATCCAGGCACTAGTCTGATAGCACAGACATTCACTCTATTGGATAAATTTAAAAAATTGATGTACCCAGAAATAAATAAGAAACAAACCCTTTCAGTAAGTTCTTTCAAACAATGATTAAATTTCTTCGAGGCAGCACCCTTTGTGGGAATTAATGTTGGAAGAGGTTGTCTATGCTTGATAGCTAGTCTAGAGTGAGCAACTGAAACACTCAATTAATAATAAAGGACTAACCTTGTACCTTGCTTCCAAGTTGGACACCTTGTACCTCACTGAAGGTAGTTGCTGGCAATGATGGAGGTGATGGCAGTAAGGACAGGGTGTCAGGTTGTTGGGATATTCTGATAAGGTATGGATTAATAACTTGAGAAGGCCTTAATAGATTGTCTGAGGTTGATGGTATGTTGTTCAATGTGTTACAGAAGTTGTATGAGATTGACTGCACAGACTGAAAAGGTATTGAATTGACAAAGTCAGTGGTGGTGGTACATCCTCGAGATCAGATATGACAGGAAGTGGTGGGGGCAGTGGTAACAAATCAGTACCTGTAGGCAGAGGGAGTGGGATGGACTGTAGTAAAGCTCCCTCAGCTACTAAAGTGTGTTCTGGATGCAAAGTATTGGCACTTGTAGAAATGATATTTCTGGTGCCACTGATTGGGATACCGGTGACAAAACATTCTGTAACAGGTATAAATAAGGGAAGCAGAAGTACTATGATGAGAAAGGCTTACTGCAGAGGTGACAGCTTTTTTCTGTAAAGTGAACATAACAGAATGCATTAGCACAGGGTATCAATTAATATAATAGGAGGAACTTACTGACAAGGTGGGAACTCTCTTCTACAGAAGAAACATGTCAGATGTATATAAAATAACATAATGAAGGAGCTTACAGCTTTAACAGCAGCTTTTTTCTGTGGGGGCAATATATTAGATCAGGTTATATAATATTATAATGAAGGAGGGGTTTACTGCTGAGGTGGTGACTTTCTTGAGTTTTTTCTGAAAGGGAGACATGTCAGGACAGATTGTAGAAAAGTATAATGAGAGGATCCTATGGCAGGGCTGGCAGCTTTCTTATGCAACAGGGGCATGTCAGGACAGACATAACATTCTGGGGCTGAAATCAGCATACTATTGAAGTGGCTGCCTTCATCCAAAAAGAGGGTCAGAATATATAATTGATACCTACATGTATTGACAGAACTCACACTTTGCAGGGTATGACAGCCACCAGAAGGTTCAGAAGTGTTTAGTTTGGCCTGTTGAAAAATGTGGATCTGGTATAGTAATCTGAATGATAATACCTACCTTCTGGTGCTTTCCAGTAGGATGTCTACCCATCATGATCTGAATGATAGTAGGGGAGAAGACACAGTGGGAGAAAATGAGGCAAAATGAAAACATTGGAAGGTACAATGTATTTAGGGGGTGCATAAACAACTGTGATACCATTAACTAAAACACATTTTCAACTCATGTGGACAATCATCCAAGAATCATGTGTGAAGATGAATTGGCTTGATGGATTGGAGAGGCCAAGAAGTAATCAAAAAAAAGTCAGGGGGTAATGAAATTCATCAAGATTGCTTTAGCCTTTAGTATGTGTGATCAGTCAACCACCAGATAAGAAAATAGCCAAGTTTCTGATTCCCCAATGCATTGTATTGGCAACTTTAACAATACTCAGTGATCCACTACTTCAAACATTCTATACCAATACTCTACAAAGGATGCCATGAAAAGTTAGACTTTGTTGTGCAGATCCTCACCTCAGACAGAACTTTCTGAAATGACTAGCTTAGACATCAGGAAAAAAAGACAATGGAATATAGTAGTATGTAGTCCATATAGCAGCCATAACCACCATGGGAAAGTCCCTGTTTGATAGCACTGTATAGCTCTCACTTTGCTTGTGGTAGCCTGTGATAGCTCAATGTAGCATCATGTGATCACCATGTAGTACACTGTAGCAGTAAGTGAATGCAATATACACAATGAAAGCAACCAATCTATCTGAACTACATAGTGTATATAGGCTTTATACTTAAAAGACCATTACAACAATTACTATTCCCTATATGCATCCACTTCTTTTGCTTTGATTGAACCAATTATCACAAATATACATAGAATAAAAGCATATATAATATATTAGACTATGACAAACTAGTAATGCCTACAACAAAATAACAAAACAACACTCCCAAGTTCAATACCTAACCTTCAATCCCAGACAGCCCTCAGATCCTTCTGCTCCCTACATACTGCAAAAGCACAGCATGATCTCATCAAATCATATGAGATACCCATCTCTGGAACATTCTACAACTATACCAGGTAGCAAATATTAGTCACACAATCAAGCACAATGGTGCAAGGTACTCACTACAAACTCCCAAGCAACCCCCAGCCCACATATTACCAACACACTCCAAGCATACAAGACACACATCCTGAGACCACAAACCCCCAAGTGACCTCCAGCCGACACAACATCAACACCCTCCAAGCATGCAAGACACATATCCCAAGACCACACAACTACACTAGGCAAAAAATGTTAGTCACACAACTGAGCACAACAATGCAACGGACACACCATAAACCCAAGTGACCCCCAGCCCATGAGCACAAGCAGATTTCACCACTGTTGGTGGAAGGTAAGAGGAAGTAAGAGTAAGGAAGAAAGGGACATGCATGAAAAAATCTTCAAGCAAACCTGGAGCGGAGATTCATTGTACCACATGATTAATATGTAAGCAATTGGCTGGAAACATCAACCGGCAAGTGCATGCACAGCCGAGCACACCGCCACACACCCACCTGGCCCCCTCTTCATTTCCTCCTCCCACTCATCATAGTCACATTAATCATGTTGATTTTAGTCACAAAATTCTCCATTTCATGTTACATTACTCAGTGCAGAATATATTATAAGTTAGAATAGGTAATCATCAAGGGATTCAAAGATGTAATATGTAAATTAGGCCTGTTCATATTGAAATCATCAAATAATAGTACTTCTGCATCATTACAAACATGATATATGGCATTAGAGAAAAAGAATTTAAGGAACTTATATAGTTTACATTATACCACATATCATGTACAAAGGTATATGTAGTTGGTTGTCTAATGTATATGAATCTATACCTCCTTCACTCTTTCATCTGTTGCCTATAATGTTCTACAAAGCAGTTCAGTGCCAGTATATTATGCTATGCATCATAAACTGCTGTTATGCAGTGCTATGCTGCCTATATAGAGCTGTGTGGCTTGGCGGATGATCAACATTGGCTACCAAGCTTGGCACTTAGTTTGGTAGCCAGATTGGTATTTCCTGATGGAAGCAACCTATGTTTTTCAAAATTTACCTGGTCCATCATCTGGTGATGGTATTGAGAGCATAGGTTTTGATCAATTTGAAAGCTGTAATGTTGGTAGTGGTGCTGAAGTACAGACACTGGTCAGAGATTTGAACAATGCTGCTGAAGATGAGAGCTATGAAGAATATGAAAATTCTGCTGTTAATAGCAGTGTTGGGTTTTACCAGGTATCGAAGGAATTGTTTGTTGTACAAGGCTGGGATAAACAACATATGAAGGGGACTCTGGTAAGTAAAATATAATATATGTCATATATTAAACTTGAACTCATTCACTTGAAGAATTACTGGTATCATCTCCAGTGGTGGTTAGTAGAAGGAATGATGGTGGCAGCTTGCATGTGTCCACAAGGACCTTCAAATTGTGTGCATGCATGACTTCTCAAGAGGCTAGGGACAACAAAATTTTCAAGAGATGATGATATGTCTTCAAGTAAGACATAATTCTATAGCTAATAATAGATGCTTACACAGACCTCATAGAACCTGATAAAGTTATAATGGTCTTTTATGACTTGGACTTCTCTCCTTTTTACCTATTTTCCATTTCATCTGCCACTGAAATGATTGAGAGAGTTATTGTCATTCATGAAGAAATGGAGCATAGCATTGCTGTCTGGAAATGTAGAAAATGTGGACCATCTGGCTGTCAACATATCAACAGTGCAAAGTACTACTTTAATTCATTGTCACAATTGGTCCCTATAAACCCAGACATTGATTCAAATCCACCTCAGATTAATGGTAAATACTAGTTTACTACTCCACAAACTTGTATATTCCAGCTGATCACCTATTTTAGATGAGAACAATCATGTGTTACATTCTGCTGCTGATGGTGACATAGTGATATCGCATCTTCCTATAATGCCACCTGTATGGGCCACTCTGAAAAGTGACCATCAGTTATATGACAAAATGGCATGCATACTTTCATCAGAGCCTGCTTTGATAAAGCTGGGAGACAACTTCCAGTTTATTTGTGGCTCCAGTATTGAAGAAGCCAGAGATTTGATTGAAAAACCATGCATTGTCTATGGAATGGAGAGTGCATTTAAAACCAAGATTCAGCTCTGCCCATGCCTGAGGTGTTGAAATTGATTTATCAGGCCAGACTGCTGAGAGATCAGCATCTTAAATCTCAACAACAGGTCTCTTTTCATGCATATGCTTCTGGAGCATTATACAATGAACTTCACATCTTCAGAGACTCCAATGGTAGCCTTCACCACAGACACAATACAAACATATATAAATTCTGGGAAAGGAATACCTTTCATTTCTAATTTAACCTTTTGTGCTGCCTGGTTTGCTTATGCTAATTTAGTTGTCCTGGAGAATGATATGACATGCAATATTTGTGGACCTACACCTGATGAAGCCATTTTCAATGGAGTTTCCATATCTTTCAGTCAGAAGCAAAT
This sequence comes from Cyathus striatus, assembly GCA_025738555.1. Taxonomy (NCBI): domain Eukaryota; kingdom Fungi; phylum Basidiomycota; class Agaricomycetes; order Agaricales; family Nidulariaceae; genus Cyathus; species Cyathus striatus. Next base: position 7,465,339 of record JAOVFP010000001.1, read on the forward strand.
TCAGGAAACAATTAGACCCCCAACAACTATATCTGACCAGTCACAAGAAAAAGGAGAAATTCATTACATTCCAAAACAACAGCTGATACAGGAAATCAAGCTAAGACATCTTGTTCACAAGGCATTGACTGGTAAATCACCATTTTCTAAGGTCAACAATAGTGACTACACCAATGAAACCAATGATGAGATAGTGGCTACATTGATTAATTCTTGTTTAGAAGCAGGAAAGGAAAAGGAAATAACAGAATTAGAAAATTGCCTGGCTTGCCTTCCAAGTGTGCATGTAGGACAGAGGGTGTTAAACACACATTTAGGTGATTTTGTGGATAGAATACTTGGGGAGAGTTCCATTGAAAATGGAGCTTGGCCACATCAAACATACATTAAACTCCTTATTCAGGCAAGTTACAATGGTTTCTTCTGCTTCTTCTTTTCATGTTACTAAATCATTATAGCAGATTACAGCAGAGGAGTCAGTCACACAGATGGTCAACAAACTGAGCTATCACAGTCTTTGCATATTCTTACAGAATCCAAGCATAGACAATGTGTTGTTGTTGATGTGCATACCTGCAATATATATGGTACTCAGACATGAAGTCCTTGTAAATTCAAAGCTTTCTCTTGATGTCATCTGTCATGATTTAGTTGACCAAACTCTGTAAATCGTACAAGTCAAAAGTCATGTGACTTAACTGATCTGAAGAACAAGTTAAAGTCAGTATCAAAGAAGTCTCATTACAAAACAAGAGACTTAAGTTGTTTAGACTTAGATCAAGTTGAGTAAGAATCAAGTAGTATTTCTTTAAGCTGAAGCTTGAGCTCTATAGCCCAAGTTCCTACTGTTTAAATACAAACTAGTTCATACTAATAATAGATAAAATATGAGTCAAGGAAAGTATGTAAAAGACTGCACATTGGTAAGGCACAGTAAAGAAGTGTGAAAAATAAGTAAATATAGTACAATGATTCGAAAGGAGTCATAACAAGTCAGAAGTATGAGAAAATTAAGTGAATATAAATGATGACTTACACAAAGTCATTATGAGTTAAAAGTATAAATAAAGCTGTGTAAAAGTAAATATGTTTGGCATCAATGGTTGTGCCAAACATGTCAAAGTAAACTAATTGTAAACAGATGAAAACAAAGAAAAACTGTAACATTGTCAGAGTCTGCAATTGGATCACAAACATGCACATGAAGTTCTTTCAAAGCTTATAACACAAAGTCCAGTGCACCCTACCAATCAAGATGTAGTCCAATATATGAACAACTGGAAGACTGTATGTGCTAGTAAATTGTTTCATGAATACAATGACTAACAATGCTATTTATTTAGACAGGGTCATGTTATGGTATGCCTATGGTATGATATAGACCTAAGTACCCTAGGCTAAAGCATGATCAAACTGTGGAAAAAGTGGTGTCAGGTGCTGGAAGAGGTACTCAATGTACCAAGTATTTCAGCCAGTATTCTCAACAAACATTAACCAGTGGTATTATGGCAGTATGGTGCACACATTCAATTTGCTATGGTTTCCATTGCATGCCGACAAGTGAAGGATGCAATGACGTCTTTTTGGCCCTGTACACACTGGGAAGTTCCTCCAAAATGAGTAATTTATGACTTTGCATGCACACTGGGTCCTTATTGCATGACAAGGTGGATTCTTTGCAAACACAGATTTTATAATTGATTGCTTTCATGTGCCTGGGCACACAAAATGTGCCCCTGCATGCTTTCTGAAAAATTTGGTAGATGTTCAAGCAATCTTCAAGTATACTGTCTTTGATTTGAAATTTGAATGACCTCAAATCAGAAGCCTAACAGCTGGTTATTCATAACTATAAAGCTTTATGTCAGGGAGAACTTTAAAATCTGTAACCATTGGAAAAGTTGGCACTCAGAATTTAACATGTACAACTAATGTAAGAGTGAAAGAAAAAACATGTATCATTCTTGAAATTTCAACATGTAACAATTTGAGATATGTAAAATATAACATGTACCACTTTTTCATATCCTCAGAAAGACACACATCACTTTCATTTTCAAAAACATGCACCAAAATTGATCAAAAAATGGTCAAACATTACCCAGTATATGTGCCATACACATGAACAACCATGTGTTTTTTTAAAAATAAAATAAAATCCTAGTTTATTAGTCAGTTATAGAAAACCAGATGTCATGACTGCTCTACATCTGCTTAATTGGTTGTATATTAGTGGCTACTATATATTGAGTAAAGTAACAATTTGTGCATAAATTGACTTGAAGAACAAGGTCTGGAGGTTGGGAGGGGCTTGTCTCTGCTAAGGAGGTGTGCCCATGTGAAGCTCCACAGCTAATCTATGGTTGGTGGTGAGGAATTTATCTACACAGGACAGGGCATGTTACTGAGGTGGTTTGGGTTTGGTGGTATAGTCATTTATTAGGTGGGTCTCATTCTGGTAGGAAGCCAATATTGCGTCAGAAGCAGGTGGTATCATTGACATAATGGAACAGAGTGGTGAGTTGAGTGGAAGATGCAAGTAGAGATTTGAGTGTGAGATGGTGTAAAGGTAGTTTGCAGCAGTGTACAAGGGTGAGTCTGGCCGCATTGAAGGAGTGGCAGTGGAAGAGAAAGTGGTTGACGGTCTCTGGCTTATGGCAGCAGGAGGAACAGAGGGGATTGTCAGCTTTGCTGATGCAATGTAGGTGGTGGTGGAGGGGACAGTGGCCCGTGATGAGGGTGAACAGAAGAGCTGAGCACTGATGGGTTGCTAACTACAAGGTACAGAAAGAGTACCCACTTCCACCAACATTGAGTGCACAGCATGAACTACGAACCACACTGGCTCCAGGAGAGTAAAAGTGGGTGATGAGTGCTGTGGCTCTCCCCACCACTCAGTGCTCAGCATAGAGAAATGACGCTGCACTATTAAGTAGTGTAGTGAACCAAAGCACCAAAATCTTTGTGCATAATGACATCATACCCTTGAGATTGAGAAAGAGGATAGACGTACTCCCTTAGGGACTTAGCAAGATGAATCACCTTGGTGCACTCAAGCCAGATCTCTTCGAACAGGTACACATGCTCTAGAGTGGGACAGGGAGGACAAGTGTACTGTGCTCCAGCTCATGCTGTAGAAGCAGGTGTAGTAACAATCCCTTTGCAGAGCAGCGGAAAGGATAATCCCTCTGAGCAGTATCAGGTGCACTCAAGAATTGAATAGGAAGAGGGAAAGGACAGGCATACTGGGCCCTCCTCGCTCTCTACAAAATGAGGTACCGTCAGCATATAGGAGGTGGAGGAGGGGAAGGTGGTTTCCACCACACTCGCACTCCTCTCGACACTGAAAACAAACCATAGAGAGTAGTGCCACTGTCTCACACCATATTCCTCCCCACAGCAGTGGAGCATTGTAACCTCTCTCCTCACTCTCAGCACTTCAATGAAATTGCTACCATCACCATCCAAAACAATGGCATAGGCTATCCTACCACATTGCTGTCTATGCCAACAAAAACTGCATCCACCAACACAAACCCCCAGTCAATCCACCAAACAGCCAAGACCCAAGCTCCCAAATGTGAAAGAACTGATGACATGAACACACCTCAGTTAACTTGTATGATTCAATTTCTTCTATCCTCTTCTTGAGAAGGTACAGGAGGCACAGTTCTGATCGGGTCATGACTTACAGCTGCTGCTGTTGAGGTTCTTGATATTATCGTTGCTGCTGGGAAGGAGCCATCTTCAGCCTTGCGATAGGAACCTATTCTCTCCACCCCCAGGTAAAAATTGAAATTCCTGCTAGGAGTCATAAAGAAAGGAACATTCAAAGCAGGACAAGAGATGACAGAGGAAGAGAAGAAGAGAGTTAGAATGGGGGGGGGGGGTAGATTTTGAGTTTGACTAGACCGAGCCAGTCACATGACAATAAGTGTGATCTTGTCAAATGAATGGTTCGGCTTCCAAGCTACTTACAAGCCCAAGCCACTTGTTTCAAATTGTCCCATACTTGTTACATTCCTTTGTGTGTTCTGTGACTATGACTGATATCTTTATTGTACAAAAATGAAGCTGGTTTAATTTTAATGTGTATTAATTCCTCTGTGGTGGAAAAGGGAGGACTTGGAGGAACTTGTCTGGCTCCCAAATTGAAATAACCCCTAGCACATTGTAATTAGGGAATGCTCAACCACCATCTCATGAATGCCAATTTATTTTCTATCCTGTAAGATGCTAATGCATACCTCATCATTCCTGACAGTGAAGATTTTTTCAATGGGACTGAGATGAGGTACGAAGGTAGTAGTAGGAGCTGAGAAATTAGAATGGTCAGAGAAGATATTGGACGATGTGCTTCATGAAGTGTGGGGATGATTTCGGTTGAGATTTTTTGGAGTGAGACACATGTTGCAAAGAAAATAAGCATCATTTTTCCTACCAAACTCACCTTTTGTATATTTTCTACATTCTATCCACTTTGACCATATGCTAATTTCATTTTTCAGATGCTAAGGGACATCAATTAAACCCAGCTGAAGGAAAATTTGTCGCCAATCGACCATATCACAATGCTCAGCGCTCAGATGTCACGATATCAGACATCCACTGCTGAAATCCAACTGAATCGATAATAAAAGAATATGCATATGATCCATCTGCGATAAGTAAGGATATCATGATTGGGGACAAATTTCGATCATTGGGTATGCCAAATAAAATGGCAAAAAAGGATTACTTACTGTACAAAGGAAGTTGCCCATACTTCTCCTGTCCTCATTCTTGTTGCTCAGGATTTTTCAGCATTGATTCAATTAGTCTGAGAATAACTAAACTAAATTATTCTTACTTCTCAGCTCAATTGGACATAAACGTCAAAATTCCAGTGGTTTCAGTGAAATTCAACTGCGATAGTACTTCTGCTTACTCACACTGAAGTCCTATATTTCTAATTGATACCGGGAAGGTGCTAATTACGGATACTGGTGAGGTACTATCGAGGTTTTGCCATTAATGCACACTACACTGTATGTCTAGTAGCAAGTTCAGAACATATATATAATTGATCTCAGTTTCGTGCCTCCCATCTTACACATTTCACAACTTCACCATGAATGACACCTACTTTGGCATTCCCTTCAATGAAATAATTAGCTGTGTATATACCACCAAAACATCAAATTCTGTCTATGGTACGTCATCATGCATTAAATCCTATCTTCTCACCACTTACGATTCAGTTGCTATGATGGTGTCCCTCATTTATGATACTGCCTACTGCCCCCTTGATGAGGCACTATTGTCCATCTATTATGAAATTTACATATAAAAGCTGACGCCATGTAGGTTAAATACATCTGGTGGTGAGATTCATATCTCATTGGGCAATATACATCTCAAAGTCATTCCCAGTGGAATGAAATGGTCCATTCCTAAGATTCTTTATATTATTGCAAGATACTATTGTCTTTTGTTTCTCATGTAAGCTTCATTTCTTTACTAGAAGGCATATTTCTGATTCCTACAGAATCGACAATTTCATTTGTATTAAGTGTTTTATCAACATAAAGTGTTTAAACTGAAATATATCTTTTATTCTAGCACCATGCTTTGACATCATCAGAAACATATCACCTAATGTCAGTAATTCACACATGAATTTACTGTCTCATAAACTGAATCTGTGAAATAAGTTGTAATTATAAAAGAAGAATAGGGTATATTAAATTCTAACCTACACTGTAGCTGTCAAGCTGCTTTTTGGTATGATGGAATGTAAGCAATTTGATTTAATTATTCTTCTCCATGAAACATAACAAAAGTTATATAGGTCGTCAATTGTACTGTATACAGCAATTGACCTTATCTTTGCATTCCGAGTCAGTGCATGTTACAGCAATAGCAGAAAAAGTGTGTTTTCCATTCAGCTATTCAAACTATGTAAATCTAAGATTTGCTAATTTTAAAACAACAATAGTAGTGTGGTTTCTTGGAATATGTTTAGTTGGTAAGTTATTATTCTATATGTCAATTGAGACTTATGTACACGAAAATGTGCTAGCACAAGTTTTGGTATGTCATATAATTACATACCACATCATTGTTGCACTCTAATTGTTGTTTTTAGATATTCTCCATTCATTTCATAATATATGGTATTGCAGTAAGTATGAATCTTGTTGACATCACAGGATTGGTGTGCACGGTAAATGGTTTTGCCAAAAGTATCAACTTGTTATCAACTATTTATTTCAGTGTTAGCCTCGCCATCCATAGTATGTTCGTTTAAATGTTCCACAAGTTTGTACTTAAATTCTGTTGACAGCTTCTATGTTTCTTCTTACTATTTTCAGATTTCAGAACATAAGTGTCAGCCAATTTTTTCATTAAATGCCTAGGTTTTATGATCATGGTGATCATATAAGCTAGGCATTTTTTTTATGATCACCCACTATTATATATGTAGTAATGAATGTATGATTACTAGTGAATGTATAAGTGATCATAAGTGATCATTCAGTGTTTTAGTAGTGTTTCAGGTGGATATTTACTCACTACTGGTACTAATGAATGTAATGGTGATCATAGGTGATCATTAGGTGTTTCAAGTGCATATTCACTAATTACTGGTACTAAAGAATGTATATGTGATCATAAGTGATCATTATATATTACAATAGCATATTATTTTGAATAATATTATATATGTCACACATGTGACATATCTCGAACTTGTCACGCATATTCCCGCGCTTCACATTTGTGACATTCTTCTCGCGCTTCACGTCCGTCACGCATATTCCTGCGCATCATGGATATTCCCGCGCTTCACGTCCATCACGCATATTCCCACGCATCATGGATATTCCCGCGCATCACGCATATTCCCGCGCTTCACACATATTCCCGCGCATCATGCACATTCTCGCGCTGCATGCACATTCCCACACATCACATATTTCCATGCATCACATCTGTCACATTCTTTCTGTGTGTCACATCTGTCATACATATTCACACGCATCACATTTGTCACATATATTCGCACATGTCACGCTATTCGCACGCATGCACATTCCCGCGCTTCTCGCATATTCCCGCACATCATGCACATTCTCACACATCACATATTTCTGCGCATCACATCTGTCACATTCTTTCTGTGTGTCACTTCCATCACGCATATTTGCACACATCACATTTGTCACATATATTCGCATGTGTCACACTATTCACGCGTGTCACACATATTCGCACGCATCACATTTGTCACATATATTCGCACATGTCACGCTTTTCATGCGCGTCACGCTATTCACGCGCGTCACGCTTTTCATGTGTGTCACGTGCGTCACATTTGTCATTTGTCACACTTTTAGCACTCGTTACACATGTCATCTGCTTTCATTTGTCACACTTTGCACAACTATCATGCATTTGATGGTGTTACTCTTTGATTCACATTACATGTTTTATGTGTGTCACTCATCATGCTTTTTGCATGTTACATTTTTCACAATTTTTACAGCTCAGTAATGTAATTTAGCTTTTGATATTGACAACATATCTAGATGTGGAACCTATATTAAGTCAGGGATACTCAGTATATCACCTGTCATAGTCTACTAGCCTATCATGGTTTTCATGTATATCATGTTTTTAATTTATATCACATATCAAGTTTATCATGTTCTCAATTTGAATTTGAATTGCTTCTGACATTTACTCACACTTGTGGAGCCTGAAGGCACAGTAGGAAGGAGAATCATGATGTACTGAACACTTAACACCCAGGGAGAGAAGCTGATTATGTGTATCTGATTACCTGTATATCTATACCATTGTTCAAATTGTTACAGAACAGAAGTATCCAACAGTGCAGAGTAAATTATTAAAGCAAAGGAAACAATCATGTTCTTGCTAAACTGAATGTTATAACAAGGAATGTGACAATTAGTAAATTATAGAAGTGTAACAATAATAAGGAGCCAGATTGAAACATGTAGAGTGTGTATATAAGTCCACTGACATTTTACAATCAAGACTAGAGATGTGATATGATGCCATTGAACATTTTCATATTGAACAATTTGGTGATAGACCCACATATGGACAAAAAATGTTAAAGAATGGTGAAATATGTGATTCTACATCACATCAAACTTACACATCTTAGTCATTAGATGATCATTATTCTTGTATCACTATTGGTTATAATGATATCTTCAATACACATTATTGATTCATATCTGCTTACTCTATATGACTACATAATCTTTTGATATATTGATACAGAGAGAAAATGAAAACTATCTCAACTCTTACTGATATTGTGTCACAATCAGTTTCACTTCTACACTGCTACATGTACTCATATCTCTGACATATGTTGTTTATACTTATACTTAGACCTCATGGCTTCATCTTTTAAACAAGCATATGACTACTGGCAGGATCAACCAGGTAACTACTCAGACAGCATCAGGGAGTGGTCCATGCACATGCTATTGCTGAGTATTCCCTGCTTACCATAGCTTTCAAATTTTGATATATTATCAATATCAAAAGCCAAATTACATTACTGAGCTGTGAAAATTGTGAAAATGTAACATATGCAAAAAGCATGATGAGTGACACACATAAAACATGTAATGTGAATCAAAGAGTAACACCATCAAATGCATGATAGTTGTGCAAAGTGTGACAAATGAAAGCAGGTGACATGTGTAATGAGTGCTAAAAGTGTGACAAATGACAAATGTGACACACGTGACACACATGAATAGCGTGATGCGTGCGAATAGCGTGACGCGTGCGAATAGCGTGACGCGTGCGAATAGCGTGACGCGTGCGAATAGCGTGACGCGTGCGAATAGCGTGACGCGTGCGAATAGCGTGACGCGTGCGAATAGCGTGACGCGTGCGAATAGCGTGACGCGTGCGAATAGCGTGACGCGTGCGAATAGCGTGACGCGTGCGAATAGCGTGACGCGTGCGAATAGCGTGACGCGTGCGAATAGCGTGACGCGTGCGAATAGCGTGACGCGTGCGAATATATGTGACAAATGTGATGCGTGCGAATAGCGTGACGCGTGCGAATATATGTGACAAATGTGATGCGTGCGAATATGTATGACGGATGTGACACACAGAAAGAATGTGACAGATGTGATGCGCGGAAATATGTGATGCGCGGGAATGTGCATGAAGCGCGAGAATGTGCGTGATGCGCGGAATATGTGTGAAGCGCGGGAATATGCGTGATGCGCGGGAATATCCATGATGCGCGGGAATATGCGTGATGCGCGGGAATATGCGTGACGGACGTGAAGCGCGAGAAGAATGTCACAAATGTGAAGCGCGGGAACAATGTGAGGCGCGGGAATATGCGTGACAAGTTCGAGATATGTCACATGTGTGACATATATAATATTATTCAAAATAATATGCTATTGTAATATATAATGATCACTTATGATCACATATACATTCTTTAGTACCAGTAATTAGTGAATATGCACTTGAAACACCTAATGATCACCTATGATCACCATTACATTCATTAGTACCAGTAGTGAGTAAATATCCACCTGAAACACTACTAAAACACTGAATGATCACTTATGATCACTTATACATTCACTAGTAATCATACATTCATTACTACATATATAATAGTGGGTGATCATAAAAAAAATGCCTAGCTTATATGATCACCATGATCATAAAACCTAGGCATTTAATGAAAAAATTGGCTGACACCCCTCTTCGGAAAGATATCCATGTTGCTGTAGGAGGACTGAAAAACATATTGCAAAGTGGAAGAAGCAGTGAATTCCCTATTCTGATATCCTTTATGCACAATGGAACACTGTTTTTCTTCGTTATCGTTGGTGAGAGATGTTTTGGAATATGTTCAGGGAAGTGATTTCCTAATCAAGTATATTTTAGTATTTACGGTAATTCAGACATGGGCTTCAATCGATCCCAGAGCACAAGCATTTGGTGACTATTGGGCCCCGTAAATATGATCAGTATTATTGTTAATCTAAACCTTTCTCATGTGTTTACAGGTGTTACAATGCAATGATGTCATTTACGGTCAGTTATAATCCATTCACTGCCTTGATTAAAATTTAGAATTCATCAGGGGTCTCGATTGATACTGAATTTACGAAAAATGTCAGATGTGAATGGAAGTAGAAGTGCACCCGTGTGTCGCGGTCAACTTTCTTAGCTCACCCCGCTCCCGATACTACCAACAACTCTGTAGAAGAATATGAAATGGGTTTGGTTTAGACTTTCAGAGAAGTAGAGGAGATTATTGATTGATACCATACTACTGCCTTAGGCAAATGCATGTATCCGGAATGCATAGAAAATCTATGATTGAAACACTGCGAGACTAGACGTGTATAAATGGGTCTTTTAAATTGCGCAGTTAGGAAATGATGTGACAAAAAAGAACGGAAAAAAAGAAGTTGGTGAGCGAGAGAGATGGAAAGAAATAAATAGAAGAGAGAGGAAGAGGGGGAGTCGTAAGTCGTACACGAATCACGAGATTTTGCGCCAGAGAAAAGCAGACTAAGATACAGCCTCACGCTCTTTCAGTGTCACGACGGCGCCTACTCAGCGCTTTCGAAAACATCAAATAGCCCGATGCCAGGGGCCCAAAACCTCCTAACAAAATTCTCCAAAATCCTCGCACTGCCTTTTATAAGTGACATGCGTATGTGGTGTAGCGCACGCGCACAGTTGTTGCGTGCGTAAGTAGTATGATTCAGGGGGTTCTGAGGAGCGGTGTAGATGCGTAGGGTGGTTGGGGTAAGGATGAGTGTGGGTGTGGGTATCTTGGGCTGAAGAGGAGGCGGAGCGGGAGCGGTATTGTTAAACGAGTAGTAGACTCAGCGTTGAGGACATGAAAGGGGAACAGCGAAAGAAGATGAAGGGAGGATATGAAAAAAAGGAATAAGGAACGTACCCGAGTACGTAAAACCGCAGTGAGCCCACCTCATCCTATCCGGGTGGCTCAACTAGATTTTGACAGAATGTAAGGCATATATTGGCATTTAGTGTTGTTCCTGATAGATTTCATTTGGTTAGTAGTCGAAGGACAAAAGAGCGAGAGTAAGATAAGTGGGAGTTTGCAATGGAAAATGGCGAAATAGCACAAGTGGTCGTGTGTGAGCCTAGTGTGTACCCACTGGGAGAAAAAGAGGGTGGGTATTGTGGCACCGTACCGGCCGTACCCTCCACAATCAGTGCAGACTACAGAGAAACGACGCTGGACTGGCGTAACAGATCTTTTCATGCAGAATGATACGGGAAGTAGGGTTTGGGTCGTTTCTCCTCGCGCGTGGAGAACCGGGCGCAAGACGTATCAATGACACCGTAACGCGCCAGAATCTCCGAATAGTATCGTCGTATCGTCGAAAATGAGATAGGAAGATGATAGGTGCACTAGGCTCTTCCTCTCGTTCAGCGTACCATAATGCGATACATTCCTCCACGGAGGAATAGAGAGGAGAGGAGGATACTATAGCAGCATTACGCCCCCATCACGCTCAGTGCAAGCTGTAAAAAACAAGACCACGATCTCGCACCATGTGCTCCACACATCCCACTTTCCTCCCTACGCTCAAAGCTCCAACGATAGTGGCCATCATTATCATCCAAAATGGGGGCGTAGGCAAGTAACCGACGCAGCGCTGTCTATCCCAGCCAAAACTGCACCTGCCAACGCGGATCTCCAAGCATTCCATCCCAATAATACCGCACCCGTACAACCAACGCAGATATCCGACCATCTCAACCGAGACTCGGACTCGAGAAATGGAAATGTAAAAGAGTGACGACATGAACTCACTTCAATCAACGTGAGTGCTTCAGTCGCTTCCACCCTCTGCTCGCACTCGAAATGCTAGCGGCTCTGTTCTGAGAGGGTCATGAGTTACTGTAGCTGTTGCTGTTGAGCGTGTTGATATTGTTTCCGGTGCTGCTCGGGGTGCCAATGCATCTGAGTATCGCAATTGGGATAGTTGGAACAAAGTCAGAGACATATATATATATTATAGATTAGATCAAGATTAGATTGTCTACGTTATCTATCGATCACGTGACACATCAAATGCGTTGGCAAAAGGTCCGTACCGAACCGTAGTCCGGAAGCCGTCCCGCCTATCGCCGATCTCACGCTGGCGTCACATGACTGGCGTGGGGGTATCTCGTCGATAGACGGTCCGGTAAAATTCGGGAAATTTGAAACTGACGTCCCTTACGCGCCTGCGACGCGTCCACTCCCCTCGCTCCCCTGCATAATATACCCGTTCCTTTGCTTCATTCATCTAGTGATATACATAAACTACAGTTCTTTTTAAGCAATAATGGATATGGAAGCTTCAAATGGCCCCTACACCGAGACTAACCAGCTTAATTTGACAGATGTTCTCGCACTCACCAGCATAGAAGAAGCTCGCAAACTATATACGACACTTATACCTGCCGAAAAAGCTGTTTCAACGGACTTCTGGAACGATTATAGTGAAAAAGGACAACTATCTGGACTTAAGGCAACTCTAGCGATCTATATTGCATCTAACTTCACGAAGATTCCAAGAGAATTCCAGCTCAAAGCAACCATTGCTCTCTGTTCCAGGAAGGATGTTCTCGTTGATGTGGGCACTGGCCAGGGCAAGACTCTATGCATGATTCTTCCTGCACTACTATCCAAAAACCGAATATCTCTTGTGATTTCTCCCTTAAAGAAGCTGCAAGACATGCAAGTTCTCGAATTCCAGGCTTATGGGATTCCTGCTCTGGCCGTTAACGAAGAAACCTCGAATGATAACAACTTATGGAAGGTCTGAAGTTTTGGTTCTAACTGCGTAGACTCTCTAAACAATATCATGTTATGCCGATAGGATGTGTACTCCGGTGTTTACTCTGTCCTTATTGTACAGGCGGAACAATTCTTTGTTCACAATGGACACTGGCCTAAACTTTCGCGCCTACTTCACAAGCCTACCTTTCGGAAGCGCATCTGATTTCTATTTGTCGATGAATGCCATTCAATATACACACTAGGGACCGATCTTTATGGTGGGAAAGCATTTCGGCCTGCTTGGGGAAATCTCTCGGAACTTCGAACGAAACTTGGATCAAAAGTATCAGTCGCCGCGCTTTCTGGCACTCTTCCTAACCACATCAAATCTGTTATCAAGCAACAACTTCAGTTTGATGATGACCGGCTCTGCTCTATTCAACTCTCGTGCAACCGACCAAATATTGCTTATGCCACTCACGAGATCGTTGGTCCGCTTTCTAACTTTCACAATCTTGACTTTACCATTCAAAATATTTCGAACTCAAGTACTGGAAGTGGCAGCTGACGAAGATGAAAAGGAATTGTTTTTCATGATAGCATTGAGGGTGCCATTGGTGCTAAAAATTTTCAAGAGTGGCAACTGGCACCAGAACTTCGAGGAAGAGGCTTAGTAAAAGCCTACTTCAGCTTAATGTCTGATGAATATCTTAAAGACATGTACGAGGACTTTCGAAATCCTGCTGGTCAATGTATCATTATGCATGCGACAGAAGCTGCATCCACAGTGCGACTTATTTATTTTATTATGTTTTTTCTCATCTATTTTCTAGGGCTTAGATGTTCAGGATATAGACTGGGTTGTACAATATGGCGTACCACGAGAAATGACAATGACACAACAGAGGGTGGGGTGCTGTGGGCGTGATGGTGTTACGCCGGCTATTTTTGTGTTAATGTTTGAGTCATGGTCTAAGGATGCAGATTTGAGTGCTGTGTTAACGGAAGAGTCTGCCGCAGCTGGAACGGAGTCGCTATTGGATCCAGATAGACCCATTTGTGGTGAAATTAATGAGAAGACGAAAAAGCAAGACCGAACAAGTATCTCAATGTTGAAGTTTATCCAGCAACCTCAGATTTGTTTGCGAAAGGCCTATACACAATACAATAATGATGAGAGTAGCGATGGTAAATACCTCTGAATTTTAATTGCATCTTTATTATGACTAACTGATCTACAGCATTATTGTTTACTGGCCCATTCTGTTGCAGCAGCTCATCGCATCCTGAGACCTTTGATTTCTCATTCTACTTCTCTGGGAAACTTCTTTTTCGTGATCATGAAACTGATATTATTTATTATGGTTCTCCATTGGATCCAACTCGAAAACCATATGCTGCGCCATCCGGACAAAAGCGGCCATCTCCAAATTCAGCCTCACGCCGTCGACTTCCTGTTGCACAACGAAAGTCTTTAGAATCTCGCTTAGCTAACTGGCGCTATACCACTTGGCGAAAGGACAAGTTCCGAGCTGTTCGTCCTCTGTATCTTATTATAAGTGACAAAGCACTCAAAGCTCTCGCATGTGTTCATCCATTTGATATGATCAATTACCACCAAGTTACATTGTGCATTGGCGAAAGTACTGAATGGGAAGTTAAGTGGGCCCACTCAATATTTAATGTTATAGATGAATTTGACAAAGAAGTGGGCTCTCTACAAAATGTGAAACAATTGGAACGAGAGGAACAGAAGAAACGACAGAAGCTTCACAAAATTATGGCACAGGCAGAAAGCATCCAAGCAGCTTTTAAAGCTGATTATCAACAGCGCTACAATGCAAATAACAGGACCAGCCAGATTAGTTTAGATGATGCACGAAAATGGTTACAAGAGATAAGGGAACAGGAAGCTAGGCAGAGTCAGGATAGTATAATGGGTGCATTTATATTGGATGCCGCAAATCGGCGTAAAGATATTGTAGCAAAAGTACACCAAAGTCATAAAGAAGCTTCATAATAGTACAAATCATATTTTATTTTACATTACCTAAATCACTCTACCTCATCTAATATAAGTCCTAAGGCTGGTAAGTCATCAACTTCATCTTCAGTAACCATCCTGGCAACAAAGTTCTTGAACTTTGTATTGAAGGTAGCAAGAGAAGATGATTTCAGTTTCTTTGCGCCTTCTTCAAGTAAGTCAGGAACCATGATGACATGTTTATTACCACTCCGATTTGGTGTGAAAGATAGCAAATTTTCGGTGTTCACCCTATCGATAACCCGCTGGATTAAATGTGCAACATCGACATCGGAGTGACCTTTATTTTGATGTGGTAGTTCTAATTTCTTGCTAATTTTCCGTTTAATTTCTTTAAGATATGCCATTGATGCTGAAATATCACCAACTTTATCCCATGTTGTTTGCAGACCTTTTACAATAATGAGATCCTAATTGTTGATTAGTAGTGAATATACATAGAAGTACTCAAAAATTATACTTTGACATCTCGTATTGTATACTCCATGTTAATATCTGTTGCAATAAAGTGTCCTGGAATACCTGAAGGGTTGACAATAAGCATATCTCTCATAATATTTCTACAATATATAGTCATTCAATGTTCACAATAAAGGGGGAATGAAGCATACCCAAACTCTGGAGTCCATATATATTTTAGGTTTTGAATCATGAAGAGGATCTCTGTGCAATAATTGTTACCACCAGCACCACAAAATATCATTGCCAGATGAGGTAAAATATTCTCAATTTGTCCAAAGTCTCCATCCTTTACACCAGAGACAAGTTCCAAGATGTAAAGAGTATCTCGTGTAAGAAGACGCAGGTTTTGGTGAGCCTTGTCCTTAGAAGGATCATCCTGGCCCTGACATGAAACAGGAGGTGGTACCACTGAAGCATGGCTAGATGTCGGTGCAGTACTACTGGGGATATCATCCTCATCATCATCATTGACACTTGTTGAAAACAAGCAGGGAAGAGGCATCAAGTAGTCAGTGAGGAGAGTTTCCGCTTTGTCATGGAGGTCACCGGATGTTGGCTTTGACGTTGCATATGCTTCAAGTGTGCATCCTTGCTCAATACAAATTTTCTTCCATGCACTCATAATAACCCCCTCGAGAATCTGAATAAGTGTAGAATAAAGTGTATGATAATCCGGTTTCTGCCCTCCAAGCCGAGTCTTTTCAAGAATTGCAAACCAATATGTTAGTGAGCCCTTTTGACTGAGTGTACCTCGATGAATGTGGAGGAATGCCCATGCAAGATTAAGTGCAGTGTGGAAGAGACCTATGCCTAGTTGGAATACAAGCCGTCAGTGATAATTATTAAGGTCATCTGCTCGCAAGCCTTGACCAGATTGAATACGAGCATTTGTCAGTTGGTCATTGATACTGGGGATAGCCCATTTTGATAGCGCCTCAGCTGTTTGACCCAACATATCTAAGTAAACCTCATCATGATACACAAGGTTGCCTTTTGTTGAAGCTTCTTCATGAATTGAGACCCTGACTGGATAGAACACTGTGCAATGATCAGGTGGAAGGGGACGGCAGGCTTTGCGCTCCATCATTGAATCACCATGGTAATATTGTAAGTCCAGCTTGTCGCAGTGTTTGAACAGAATATCGATAACGTGCATTCGGAATTGGTGAGAGACAGACTCAAGTTGCTCTTCTGTTAACCTAAGGTCCTTTGCGAAATCAAGCCCATGGTAATTCGAATCACGCATTCTGTCTAAGATTGGCTGTAGTTCCATGGTTTCCAGTGTGGCATTTGAAAGTTTGTATAAGATCCCAAGTGTTCCTGAGGTCACTTTCCCTGATGTTGATGACAAACCTCGCTGCTCAACATGTATAGAGGTACTGAGGTTGATGTTATCATAACAGAATGCATGGGGAGCAGATGCGACATCCTTCGCAAGACCCATACAGTGTACCAAAAGGGCTGTTAGGTTGTGCATTACTGAAGGATAGCGAACGGAAAGTCCAAGAGCATGTGCAGCATCAATAATGGCACACGAAGATCCAGATGCCCAAAGGAATAGCTCAAACTCTGCAGCAAAGCCAAGACAGCGATTGGAACACTGGTAGAGGAGTTGCCTCATAATGGTGTTACAAACCTGGTCGGGTTTCTTCTTGATGTTCTCTTCTTCCTGCCTCTTCGAATGCGCGGCACAGTGCAGTAACCCCATCGTGAAAGGTGCATCATGCACAAAGTCATCCAGCTCCTGGTTCTCAATGTACTCCGGTGTGATTCTCTGTAAGCCTTTCAGCTTATAATCGTCATGAAGAGAGTCCATTTCCTCCTTGATAAAGTCTTCTTAAAACTTAGTACCTGTGGGGCTCTTAAGCCATAGTGAGAGCTTTGAGCGTCCAGAGTCACTTGCAGCCAAGCAATCGAGAATGGACAAAATCTTTTTATTGTCTTTTTTGTACAATTCACTGCGGTACACTCGAAACTCCTTGTTGTTTTCATCCAGAAGTACCGTAATCATATCAAATGGACTTATGTATACATTCTTGAAATAAGGTAAAAGCTCGGAGACCTTCGTAGCCAAAGATCTCCTAGCAGCTCATGTGTTCGTTGCAGTTTGCTTGGGACCCAAGCCCGCATCACTAGAAGCAAGCGATACAAGTTGTCAGTCTCTTTACCTGATGAAACATTGATTATAAAACACACCTAGTATCCGCCAAAGGCTGTTCCACAGCAGCCAAATATCCTTCTCCCCTCCCATCATGCTGTAAACCCTGTGCTGGCCCATCGTTGCACTCGTCTTGGCGCTGCTTTCTGGCGTTCTTGGAGGGATTTGACATTACTTTATGTACTTCAATGTTTGTATGATGTAGGGTTGCGCAGAGAACGGAGGGGAGAAGGGGAGGAATGGGTCTATTGAGTGAGAAAGTGGGGAAAGTGGACGCCTCGCAGGTGCGTAAGGGACGTCAGTTTCAAATTTCCCGAATTTTACCGGACCGTCTATCGACGAGATACATCCACGCCAGTCATGTGACGTTAGCGTGAGATCGTCAATAGGCGGGATGGCTTCCGGACTAACCGAACCGTTACAGCTTCTCACGGCGGGCTTTTGGCTGTCCAGTTCCAGATGTCCTTTGGCCTGTCGTTTAGTCTGTCCTGTTTGGCATCATACACGTGTTCGTCACACTCATCAAACCGATTTGCGATGGCTTCGGAATTGATGGGGAACAGAGATTGAACCAAGCTGGTGCATAATAAAACACCGGGATAGTGGGGGCCATGTATTATTTGACTTTAATGACAATAGTGTATACTAGCACTTGATGTCTGGGTATTTACTAAGAATTATATGTAGTACTTAATCCACTTTAGTAATCTTGAGCAATTTTTATCAGGACCTTGATCTGGTTCATCTCGTATCTTACATTCACTTCTTCTGGACTGTACTTTGAACAATGAGAAGACACAAAGGTGAAAATTTATTCCATATAAAATCCTCTAATTAACACAAGCATATAACAAATTAATTATAGGGTAATAGGTAGAGTAGTCCAAAATATTTAAGGAAAATAACTGAAAATGCGAATTTTAAGATATTAAAAGCTTTCTATAGAAATACTTCGGATGTTCGGGTGGTCTACGTCGACGCATTTTGAACAACGATTTGTTGGTTCCACATGCCAGTTTGGATTGATATCGTCTCAACTTTGATTATCGATCATCAGCCAGTTCATTATATGTGACATACACGTGCTTGATGCCAGACAGGACAGACTAAACGACAGGCCAAAGGACATCCGGAACTGGACAGCCAAAAGCCCGCCGTGTCTCCCCCCTCTCTTTTCCTCTTCTTTCGTAAGGCAGAACTGATGAAATTAACAGCTCCCGCCCTCTCCAACATTCCTCCCCCCAACTGGCACCGGCACAAGCTCAGCCTCAATATTCAGCAAAGACATATACCTAGTAGATAACACAAGCAACCCATCAGGCGCATTCCCGCGCGACGTGCGTATAACTGGCTGGTCCCAAGTTGGTGAATTGGATTCGAGGAAGAGTCCGAGGTTGGGAAGTATGAGTTCGGGTGCTTATGTTGGTTCGTCCCCCCTTTCCCATCCTTTTTAAAAGTATAGGAAGTTGATATGGTATGATGGGTATAGTATACGATATACAAATAACGACTAAATCAAATACGACTATACACCTTCTCAGACGATACACCGACTTCTCCTGCCTTTATTCTACACTCCTCCGCACCCTCCCAGCATCACTGCACTCGGACGTGCCAGCTCTGCCGCCGAAAGCGCCGCTCGCGAGGTTTCGACCGGTGTTTTTGGATCGGAGGAGGAGGATGTTGCAGTTTTGGCTTGCGTGTGCGTTGTTGCATCCTGAGGTGTGTGTGTGTGTGTGTGTGTGTGAGTGTGTTAGGGGGTGGGTAGTTGGGTAATTATTTGAGGGGAGGGAGGGGGGGATGACGGGGGAGGAGAGGGAGAAGGAGGAATGGAGAGGGAGGGGGGGGGGTGATGGGTGCTGCCGTATGAAGACTAGGAGTTCACTCGTTCCAAGCCCCCCCTCCCGAAGAGGAACGATGGGCCCTTGGTCCTTTCCGGCCTTTCGCACCAGGGCTTGGTCTCGTAGTTGCTTTGGAGAATGTCGAGAACGATGGTGTACCGCGACAGCGCCATGTGGAAGAAAAGAATAAGCGTCTGTCCTCTCGTGGCGTACCTTTAAGCTTATCGCTTAGGTTTAGCACCGTGGACCGTGGTGTTTTACTCTTTTCGGCCATGTTCCTATCCCATCATCTGCTAGGTCTCGGGACTCGAGACTCGAAGCTCGATGTGGGTTGGTCACCGTTGGTGGAGTGTATAGTTGGGTGCTTTAGGTTCAGTAGGGGGTGCTGCTGTGTAATCGGATAGCTTCCCTTTCGTACCACCTACCAGCACCTGCACCTGCCTCAGCATCAAGACACTCCACTGCTTTGATTCACTCAATTACCCGCTCTTCCGCCCGCCCTCTCTTACTTCAGTCAACTTTGATGGTACACCTATCCGCGGAGAAGTAGTCTGTATCTCTGGACATTCTTCGGGTGGTGAGCTATGCTACGCTGGGACGGGGGTACAGGTGGATGCGTATGCCCTCAGGATCGACTTTTCTCCCTCCTGACGTCGACACCATCTGTTCTCGCTCTCATTTGTTAACTTTGGTGGCTCACGTATCCGTCCAGGAATAGCAGTTTAGATCACTGGATATTCTTTGGGGGGTGATCTGCGCCGTGTGGAGAGAGTACCGGCAGCTGTGGACTGCGTATTCTCCTCTTGACGACGAATGCGGATGGGGGGAAGGGAGGTAGAACTGGGCGTTGGTGTGTACGCGTACGGCGTATAAAGCTATAGCTGCAGCTGCAGGTTGTGCTTTTCCTTCCATATGGATCGTTTGGGTCTGCCGCCGCTCCAGTACGCCTCTGTCCAGCACCTGCCTCAGATTCAAGCTCCAAGCTCCACTATTGGCCGATAACGCACTCCCTACTTGTCCCCACCTGTCCCTGTCTTATTTCAGTGAACTGTCGATGGTTGACTGACTACCTATGTACGTGTAACGTAACTGATTCCTTCTCGACTACGATGGTATGAAATCTGGTACTGGTGTTAACGGGTACGGCGTATAAAACTATAGCGGCAGCTGCAGGTTGTGCGGTATTCCACTCATTTGGATATGGGCGATGATCACGTGCTATTAGTATCTTGCCTGTCCAGCTGTTCGTTTACCCACACACAATACACGATACAGTTTATCGTTATCGTGCTTCATGGTCGTTTTGCAACCTGCTCGAGGTGCTTTGGTAGGATGAGAAGCGAGTAGGGCGTACGGAGCAACTTCATGGCTGTATAGAACGCAGGTCAAGCTTCATGCACATATTTGTCCACTCTGATTGTTGAAGCCGCTGCTATAGAATGGCACTGCAGGTCACTGGGGAGCAGCATCGTGTCTATGAAAGCATGGCATTAACATACCACTGCGAAGCATGGACTCGACTTATCCTTGCCTCTGGAGAGGGAGGACGTATACATGGACATGGGTTATCGGATTGGGTAGTTGTACTACAGGAGCGCGTAGCTCTGTCGGGATGACGTGACTGCGCCGTGGAAGATGAAGAGCACTGGAAGGACAAGTTGGTGATTGCAGTCTACTCGTTTCTGCCTATCGTCGTTTGCGCAGTCTTCTGCCCTCGTCCGGCATCTATCGGGATAACGCCGTCGTACCCGTATCTGCTGCTTTGCGCTTACAGGTGGACATGATGCACGGGATGTGTCGTTCGCGACGATTATTAGGCGTGAACAGCCAATGTTGCTGGGTCTCAGGATGATGAACTCGTCGTCACAGTTCAACTCCGATCCTACATCTACGTCAGTGCTGCTTCGTCTCTTTTTTTTCTCCTGGCTCACATGGCATATGCAGCAAGACAAGTACAAGAACCTGGCTGCGCTATGGAAGGCTGGAGGTGGATGTGATTCATAGGATGTGTCGTTCGCGGCGATTACTAGGCATGAATAGCCGATGCTTCTGTCTTGAAGATGATGAATTCTCAATCGCGTATCGAATCTAGTTTTGTACCCACTTCGTTACCTCGTTGTTGCGGTTTCACATGAACGATCGGGTAGTTGGGGTGCAGAAGCTACATATATCGGGGAGAGTTGGAAGTGCGCCGTGTTGCACTTATGGAACATGGAATTTCAGATGGACACGGTGGACGGGGGGAACGCTAGTGACTGCAGCTGGTGTTCCTCGGCCACGCTCCTCACTCCTTATTGCTGTTATCCTCGTCTGCGATGTTGAATCTTCTGTTTGTGGAAAGCGGACTTGGTGCATGTGCAGGAGCTCGGTCGGAAAGTGCAGCCTGTACTTTGAGGTAGCGGATGAAGAGCATCGTTAGACTGAGATTGCGGTTGGAAGCTTCATTTGTTCGATAGTCATCCACTTGGTCGATATCGATGCTTGTTGCCGTCTTCCTCTTCGAATCCCTGCAGGCCGTGGATGTGTTGGGCTCGGTGGGTACTATACCGATAGGGCTTCGTGCACGTGCTCTGGAGAATGAAGACAGGTTTGCGGTGGATTGGGCGTTTGGCTGGCATAGCGGGACCATACATAACCTGTGCCCCGCATTATGTACTTTGGGAAATGTTCCATTATTTCGACTGGTTCTTACTGGACACTTACTTTATCATATATTTTCGATTTTGTTCGTATTATTATTTCAAACTGATATTACTACAACGCTACAACGGACACAACATCTCCAACCTACTCAATCCCGGTCCCCCAGAACGAATCCTGCCAATTGGGCTCATTAATATCCACCCCATTGAGTATGACCCAGGCGAAACGTCCCTCCACGCCTGCATAGTATTTGTGCGAAACTCCTCGTGCAGCGCATGGATAGCCGCCAAATCACGAACTCACCCTCGTCCCACTTGAAGCTTGAAAGTTGACATGCGCAGTGACGTCGTATCACTTCGTCTTCACTAATACACCAGAACATGCAACATAACACTTCTTTCTGAGTTATATAACATAAAATTATTCTATATAATGCTATTTATTGACATGTCTTGAAAGGCTCTAATTTTTGTTATGCTCTTCTGCCCCACCTTTTTATAAAGTATGTACACATTTTGCTTAATAAATTAATAGCAATAAGGCAGAGGAAGTGTAACATGCAATATAGCTTGAAGGTATCTGGACATGGTCTTCCTTTGATGAGTGATGTACAGGTGCCGTAACGAAGGACCCTCGAAAATGACCATAAAGGCATGATCCCGGCGCCGGTGGTTTTGTCTGGTAAAAATTTGAGTGATTTCGGAAAAAATGTCGCCAAGGGATCAAATCAAAATTCTACAACAAAAATTTGAGCCATCCAACTTCTGAGCCACAACACATTATTTGTCTACAAGCCGGATCATACAATGTCCATTTTACCCAAAAATGTCTTCAATTCTCCTCAAGGATTGCATCAAAATTCTCCCTCAAAATGTCTCTTTTGGATCAGGCTGCCCGGCCTGACAGCTGCCAATTTGTCTCTCACGGGATCAGGGATTTACCGTCGTTTTTGAGGGTCCTCCTAACGATCAGTTAAATGAAGTTGGATCTGCGGCACTGGCACGACGGTCAGAAGTGCGTGGGAATAAATGCGGCAATTTCCGAAGCCTTGTAATACAGGTTTGACTGTACAATTCCCACTACCTTTTAAGGTATTTGGGTTATAGGGTGGTTTGGATTTCTCTATAAGGAAATTTCAGAAATCAGGGTTGGGATCTCACTTTCAGGTGATTTGATTGGCTGACACCCTAAAACCCTTTGCCCTGTGAGGCTGTGACCAGTGTAACATGCCTGTTTATATTATACATTTGAGTTACCTTGTCTGTGTGACACCAATCACTATTTCCATTTAATAAACTCCCTTTATCTTCTACTCTTTCCTATTATCTTCCTGTAGCATTTTTCATTAGTATCCCCACCCCTACATGGTCTATCCACTATCATTCATTCCTCTTTCAATTCTACCATGTAGAGCATGCATTCTGCCTGCACTGCAAAATGTGGATTTCATTTGTATTCATTACCACTGCCTCATTACTTGCATGCTGTTGTTCACATGACTTCCTTACATAAATGTTATAACTACTCATCTGAGAATGTCAGCTTCATATTCCCCCTCAGTTCACCTCAAATGCAAGCTCACCAGGATCTGGAAGTTGGACAGATGTGCCAGCTACATGCACAATTTCTTCATTGAGAGGATACTGCCTAGCAGTATTCTTTCTCTACAACCATTTGGTCTTTCCCTCATCTTGAATCACTGCTTTACCACCTTTCTTGTCACCTCCCACAACAATCTTCATGCAATACTGTACTAACACAATCAATTTGGCAGTAACACATAATGCACCTGCTGGGTATGCCAAAATTTAAGGGTAAGTAATGCATCTGAGGTAGAAATGCCAAATTTCCCCAAATTTTTGTCCTCCACAAAAAGTATTATTTTTGAGGTCTGTATTTTATCTAAACTACCATACAAGTTATTGTAGAATGTTAGCATAGTTTGATGTACATTGATTACTTGATTGAATAAGCATTCAATACTTGTGCTTAAATGCCCAATGACTGGTTATGATATTCAAAGAAGTAAAGTAATTGCATGCTAATGGGATTTGAACCAGCAGTCATATGACACTACAAGGAACATTCAGCATAGAAATGTTACTTACTGTACCATTTATCCACTAGACAACATTGCTTTAATTTTAAAGCTACATGTAACAATAAAAATACCTGACATGCTGAACATTACAATATGTAATGCCTAAAATCTTGAAGTGCTGAATGTATCTATGGGTTTAGGATGTAATGCACTGTTGAAGGGTGCCAAATTGATTATGTTGGTACAGTACACTGAGAGTTTTCTGAGTTACAGAATTGAATGGCTTGTTGTCCAGAACAACTGCCACCCATGGTGAGAAACAGCCAAATTTAACTTTTGTCATTCAGATTTTACTACAAAGGTGGGAGTACTGGGTGGATATTCAGATTGACTTCCATTCTGACAACATTCAGCTTTACAAGAACAAGCTGGTCCATCTTTCTTATTATGATCAAAACAATGTTTAAATTCATCCTTCCCAAGTTTTATCTATGTTGCTACCTGGAACTCTTGTAGTAATTCAATCCTCTTTAATCATGTATATACATCCTGATAACAAAAAGGTGTGAAAATATCTTCCTTCAACATTTATTGTAAATAATTGACACACATATATATATATATATATCAGGTTTTTCAACTCCAGATGACATCTACAAATTTTCATGTAGCAAATAATTAATATCTTTCTACTTCATATTTATATTATATTTCTTTCTAACATTAAATAACTATAAATCCTTTTCTGTGAACCCAACCCCCTGTTCACTTCTGCAAATAACTGTGTTTCTACATGTTTACCTCACTCTCACTATACAATATGTGTTACTCTACCACATTCACCAAGAACACATTGGTCTCAATTTTACCATCAGAATAAGGTTATACATTATAGTAACATAGTTCACTATGTATTCTTGCTTCAATAGATCCAAACATCTTGATGCCTGCACAATATACCTGGATACTTGTGCGCAAAATTGTTTTTGTACATATTTACCTCTTACTGTGATCTCCATGTGTTACTAAATTGTTCTATTTTGCTTTTACCATGAACACACTGGTCTTAAATTTACCTTCAGAATATGTCTATACATCATAGTAACATGGTTCTGTGTGTGTTTTTGCTTAGCAATAAACCCAACCATCTCTACACCCACAGAATACACCTATCACTTCTACAGATGATTGTATTTATATGTATTTACCTCTTACTGTGAACTCTGTGTCTACGTGTAATTTACCCTTTCTACTCTGTTAATACCACCAGTTGACTGCACATTTTCCATTATTTCCAACCCTGCTCTGCTAAGATAGCTATTCCCCGTTGTTGCATTTCCCTCCAGCCACGTTTTCTCTGCTAAGCATGTCTTGGGACACCCCAGATCGAATGGATATTTACCAGCTCTCTAATTAATCACCTTGTTTAGGTCTCACCACACTTCCTACTGTTACATTATCTGCTGTTTGGGCAATTTCATGTACACGTGGTCGCCAAAAATGATGGCAATCAACAATGATTCCCACACATAATGAGAATAGTTTCGAGGTCATTACACTGCTCCACGGAATCAGGTGGAGTCCACCTGGAGTCCAGGTATTCCACCTGAAGTCCACCTGAAGTCCACCTGAAGTCCACCTGA
This sequence comes from Cyathus striatus, assembly GCA_025738555.1. Lineage (NCBI taxonomy): Eukaryota > Fungi > Basidiomycota > Agaricomycetes > Agaricales > Nidulariaceae > Cyathus > Cyathus striatus. Next base: position 7,490,991 of record JAOVFP010000001.1, read on the forward strand.
AGTCCACCTGAAGTCCACCTGGACTTTACTGGACTCTACCTGGACTCTACCTGAACTTTATATAGAAAAATTGTAGGATTTAGATAGACTCCAGCTGGACTCCAGGTAAAGTTCAGGTAGAGTCCAGAAAATACTGGAATACACCTGGAGTCCACTGGACTTAGTCAACTGGGCTTCAGATAGACTCTACCTGGACTCAACCTGGACTCTACTGTACAAAGTAGCTTAAACATTACCTGGGGTTCACCTGGACTCCAGCTGGACTCTACCTGGAATCTACCTAGACTCTACCTGTACTAAGTAGTTGAGACATTACCTGGGATTCACCTGGACTCCAGCTGGAATATACCTGGACTCTACCTGAACTCTACCTGAACTCTACTATGTACTAAGTAGTTGAGACATTACCTGGGGTTCACCTGGACTCCAGCTGGAATATACCTGGACTCTACCTGAACTCTACCTGAACTCTACCTGTACTAAGTAGTTGAGATATTACCTGGAGTTCACCTGGGCTCCAGCTGGACTATACCTGGACTCTACCTGTACTATACCTGGACTCTACCTGTACTAAGTAGTTGAAACATTACCTGGGGTTCACCTGGACTCTACCTGGACTCCACTGAACTCAAGTGTGACATGTCAGAAAATGCTGAAAAAGCGTGACATGCGTGGGAAAGGTGTGACATGCGTGACAACCATGGGAAAAGTGAGACATGTTTGGAAAATGCTGAAAAGCGTGGATATGACATGTCGCACTTTTTCCCACGGTTGTCACACATGTCACACCTTTCTCACGCATGTCACGCTTTTTCAGCATTTTCTGACATGTCACACTTGAGTTCAGTGAAGTCCAGGTAGAGTCCAGGTGAACTCCAGGTAATGTTTCAACTACTTAGTACAGGTAGAGTCCAGGTATAGTCCAGCTGGAATCCAGGTAAACCCCAGGTAATGTTTCAACTACTTAGTACAGGTAGAGTCTAGGTAGAGTCCAGGTAGAGTCCAGCTGGAGTCCAGGTGAACCCCAGGTAATGTCTCAACTACTTAGTACAGGTAGAGTCCAGGTAGAGTCCAGGTGAACTCCAGGTAATGTTTCAACTACTTAGTACAGGTAGAGTCCAGGTAGAATCCAGCTGGAGTCCAGGTGAACCCCAAGTAATGTCTAAACTACTTAGTACAGGTAGAGTCTAGGTAGAGTCCAGCTGGAGTCCAGGTGAACCCCAGGTAATGTCTAAACTACTTAGTACAGGTAGAGTCTAGGTAGAGTCCAGGTAGAGTCCAGCTGGAATCCAGGTAAACCCCAAGTAATGTCTAAACTACTTAGTACAGTAGAGTCCAGGTAGAGTCCAGCTGGAGTTCAGTAGAGTCCACCTGAAGTCCATCTGAAGTCCACTGAAGTCCACCTGGAGTCCAGGATTTTACCTGGACTCTACCTGAAGTCCACCTGATCTCATGGAGCAGTGCAATATACTGATAGTTTCTTGCATCATCCAGGTTGTAGCACATTACACACAGCTCAGAATACCTCAGAAATTTGTTTACACATTTTAAATGGTGTGAAATATGTGCATGAAAATTTAAGTCTGAATTTAATATCTTGGTGGTGTTGTATAACCTATTTTTCTACGAAGCTGCATTTTCTTAATAGACATGATTCATTGGCCAACAGAGCACTTTGAGAGCTTTGGAATTGTTCAAAATTTCTCTGAGAAATAACTTGTATATCAACTAATATAATATCCAGACGATTTAACAATTACTTCATTATTGCACTGAAAATGAGAGTGATAAGTTTGATCACACATAATTGATATATGTGTTTTATCACCTACCAGTAAATATCTTCCTCTATCTGAGTAAATATCATGCTGTTTGCACAGTACTATTTTGAAGCATAAATTCTACATATATTCAAGAATTTATGCAGTGCTACATCAGTCTATATAGCGATTAAACATACAATTTCTAATTCATTCAGGTCTGACAAATAAGAAAGTTCACATAAATATTATTATATCTCAGTATACAAACACCTGTATCTTTTGGTATTTTGATAGCTTATACTTCATATATATTACATAATATGTTCAAGATATCAAGTAGAAATACCATCAATAACAGCTTCTGTAAGCTAGTTTGTAGATTGTATGACACAAATATAGATGTTGAACCAGATTGTGTATACTACGCCACTAAATAAGCCCATCATGTTATAAAATTAAATTTCAGTAGTATACAGTGTGGAGAGTATATGTACAAAATTTCAAGGTGGTCCGCACAGGGCTTAATGTGCTACATTCTAATTAATGCGAGAACGGCTCGCATTTTTGGTGGGAAAAATGTATGATTGCCATCACTTTTGGCGACCACATGTAGTATATACCCCATTAAGATAACAAAACATACAGGCTTACTTATTATTAAATGCCGAGCAAATTTAAGATAGTTAGCCAATCTCAAAAAAAGTTGAGAAAAGGAAACAATAAGAAATCAAGTGTCAACTATGCCTCCCTATTATCTATATTGTAATGTACTTCAATGATTGTAAATGCAGCTATACATTCTTGAATTATAGCATATGATGGTCATGCTAGAGATGTAGATCTTGAACCTGAAGCTGAGAGCTGACATTAATTACGCGAACACAAAAAGGACCCTGGATTATTACGGTAAAGGTCGTTCCGAAAAATACCCCATTTTTCGAATTTCTGTCCGTCCAGGTTTTGCGACATTTTGTCCGTTTTCGGAACGACATAGCAATTGTTCTTCAAAGTTTGTCCAGAAAATGCGGAACGACCTTCCAGAGGTCAATTTTTGTCCGAAATTTCGGAACGACCTATAGAAACGGTATTTTTTTCCGGACAGTCCAGTTTTCGATGGTTTTGAGGTTTTTGGGCTCTTGGGGAGCTTTGAGCATTCAATTATGGCGATTTCAAGTGCTTTAAATACTAAACTGCTTGTCCCACAACTCAAACAATTTTCAACTTGTAAACACTTCATTTCCAATTTTAATTGCATTAAATCTGAAGTCCAACTGTTCATAAAGCTCAAAACTTGACATCGTGTCCTTGTTGCCTTGCAGTACTTTAAAACCAATTTTTGAGATAGATTTGGGATATGTAATAGCAAAAAGTTAGCACTTCGTGTAAACTGAAGAATAATGAGACCTAAGCTGACAGCAGTTTTAGTAGGTGTTGATGTGAATTGTGAATTATCATTTGTGACATTACTTGTTGATATGAACTGAAACACATGAAAGCACACACATAATTGTCACTAGTTACTAACACAGGCAGCTTCATCCTTGGACTGTGTGTGTTCTAGTGACATCCTTGAATACTGTAAGTAACGACTCCTTGTGGGTAGATAAATATGCTCTACCAATCTGAATCTTATCATACGGCATTAACAAATAGTTAATCTTTTATGGCGACTCAACTTCAAACCTATAAGTAAATATAAGTAACCATGCACACACATCCAGTTAAACCAACGAAACTTTGAATGGTAGTCTAAAGGGCTCTAAACCCAGCAGTGCCCACTCAAAAAACAGTCAGAGAAGAAATATGGTAGATGTGCCTGCGATTCTGTACTGTCTGATCGTCAAGGTTGAGCCTTCCCCGATGCAGTCTGTACTCCGAAATAAACATACAATATAGTCTTCGATGTCATGAAGGCTTTATTCCATACTTCATGGGCAGTTAAACTGCACCTATAAGACTTATAGGCGAGGCTCATGCATGATTCTCAAGTGATGTTGATTTCATGGCCATGCTAGGTATCGTATAGTCATCCTCTCTAGCCATCAGAGTGGGAACAGCAGGTACATAGCGGTACACTTTGAAGGCTTCAATTTAGCAGGCGTAAGGCCAACGTAAAACATCCATACCTTGGCTAGTGGTCCTTTTCCAATGTATAAGTAATAATACTATTAGATTCCTTTCTCTCCGTAATATTTACCAGTAAGGAGTGCATCTCAACAGCCTGACTTATAAGTTGTTCAACTGCAAAGTGATGGGCTACCTGCCTTTATCTGCTTACTCCCAGTATGTTTTCCTTGTTGGTCCTGTCCCAATAGCTATATCGTTAGATAGGATTTCACTCAATACAGTGTGTCATTCTCATATGAGCTTTTCCCAGCAAAAATCAGTCGTGCAGGCAACCAAAATTACAGTATGTTCATCACTACATTTGCTACTTAGCCAGTAGCCACTAGCCTTACTTACATATAGACTTGGGTCCTAAACCCCAGTCAAAAGTCAGTCTAGGGAGAACTAGTGGTATCAATTGAGATCCAACCACTTGATGACACTATACCTCGCCATAAAAAATAGAATACATCAATATTTTGTGAGCGTCATCTAAGCACATCTATTCTAAACTAACGCCAAGAGCAACTCCCACTTTCCAAGCATTTATTACCTGGTAGGTATAGTCATATCTAGCAACAACATAGCATTTGGTAGTGTCATTCTAGGTACATCTTGCCAGGTTTTTTACATTCTGAGCCATTTTAAAACAAAAATCTATATTGGAAATGTATCTAATAACATATAATACTATCTACACAAATTACACAAATATAACACCAACAAAGCATGCAGTACAGCACCGCTGAATTTACTATAATACCACCAGCAACAGTTCAAATATTCAGATGAAATTATACATACAATATGTACACAAATATGCACCCCTCCAATCAATAATCCTACTCCAGAAACATCAAGACTAATTCCAACTCAGTGGAATGATAGAAAATCGAAGTGTCAGCAAGGTTAACTGGGAAGTTTGAAGTTGTAGGGAAGTAGTGGATGTATGTTGACAGGAAACCCTGTGTGCGAGAAGACACAATCAGATTGATTTTTATAGTAGCACTGTAAAACTAAGGAACATACCTTCGAAATTGTAGTGGGCTCATGACTTCTAAATCCAAATTCTTTTACAGGAAGTGTTGCATGCAAAACTTGAAGAGGAATTAGTAGGAGAAGGGTGGAGTGAAAGACATACCAAATTTCCAAGAATAATGTGAAGCGGAAGAGGGGGGAAAAGGAAGGAGGGTCCTGCACACCACGGGAAAGTGCCAGGATTATAATAGAGAAAGGAAACGAACAACTTACGCAAATATTTTGATGTCGCTTCCGCAATTGCGTTCATATTAGATATCCCTCGATATGCCTAGATTTTGCATCATGAAAGTTTGAAGGACATATTGTAATTTGTGTTCGAGAAGATGCCAAGACATTGTTAGTAGCCTTAGAGGCATTTTTTGAGTATTTTGCTAGATGCCACTTGACAAAAATCTATACACTAGCCATACTCAATTCTTAAATTTCTGGCATCAAAAAAAAGGAACCAAGTGTAAGCGAGCTTTTCAACCAATGGATGCCTCTCGCAGGACCCCCGAAAATCTCTACTATGCTTAGATGCCAATCCGGACAAAAACTGGGGCCGTAGGCCCCGGAACTTTGACGCAATCCAGACACTTTTGGGGGCTGGAGACCAACATTCTTTGATCACCTATCCGGACATTAGTGGTCAGACTTTCAGCTGTATAATCCCTGTCCGGACAAAAATGACCCGGTAGGTGACGTCAACATTACTTAATTTTACCACACCGCCGTAGAAATTTCCGGTCATTGGTTTTATCTGTATCAGTCTGTATCTCACCATCTCCGAAAATCCTCCTTGCACTTTCCTTCAAATGGATGTCCACGAAGACTGAACCGATATTCAAGAGTAGTAAATATGACACTGCTATCCAACACTCCGAACCCTGCCACCCGGAGCTTGGGCAAGCCGCTCTTCAACTCAATGAAATTACTCGGTTTTCATTTTTATTCTTTCAGGCTATGTTGGATTTCTGATTCTTTGTCTGAGCGCAGTCGTTTAACTCCATCGTACTGTACAGCATTTAGGTCCTTTCGTTACATACAAATTTTTATATCTACTCTACCGCAATTCAATACCCTGTCTCTCACACTCGACCTGAAGTTCCGTATTTCGTCCTCGGTTTGTGGAGTGTTCGTCACTGCTACTGTACTTACTTTGCAGTTCCCTTTGACATTTCACATCCTCTATCCTCTATCCAAATCACTAACACTTATTTTGTCTTAGAAATCACTCGCTACATCAGGAAAAAAAAACATGACAATATAGAGCTACGTAGTTTATGTAACTGCGATAGCTCTTATCTAGTAGAAACCCATCTCAAAAATCTCAGCTTGCTGAAGCACAGAAGATTTTCAATACTAGAAGATAAAATGGGCACAGTTCTGATGATGAGGACTATTAGTAAATTACATCAACTGCAGCTTTATGTCTATTTAGGTAGATTCCTGTACTCAACTCGCTAAAATACACACTCTATCAATACTCAAGGTTCTCCGGAAGCTATATTTCGCCAAAGAGCAAAAGAAAATTTGGTAAAATAGCAATTTTTGAAACTTACATCACTAATCCGGACACAATCTGGGGACCCCGGCGTGGACATAGACGCTATCCGGACAAATTTTGCGAAAATTTGGAAATTCAATCCGGACACGAATATTTTTTTCCGGGATCTAACTTTAGTAGGGATTTTCGGGGGTCCTCCTCTCGCTTACATTTGGTTCCTTTTTTTGAGGCCAGAAATTTAAGAATTGAGTACGGCTACTATTTCTCGGTTTTGAGTCCCCTGTTACATCTCGATAAGCCCAGAATGGTAAGCGCCACCGCAGATATTCGCTTCCCACCATCCAGCTCAGTTGGCGGCGAACCACTCATTAAGTAATTACTAGCGTTATCGTAAAACATAGGAAGTATGTGGGCTGAGAGCCATGTATGTTGTCTATTTGACTCATTTTATGTCATTTTTGTTAGTGAGTGCGTTGCGGGTGCTCCAGCTATTTTTTTGTGTTTCTTTAGCCATTAAACATGATGGGGTCGTTGTTTTAGCACTAAGTATCTTAAACTTAATAATATATTCTGGCCTTCATAATAACGAGAGGAATGTATGGAAAGTTCTGTTAAATTTAGCGTGTACATTAAATCAATTTATAGTAATTTAAGAAAAAGATACCCACACGGCGTAAAGGTGCATGCACGTTTACGAAGACATTAAGTATGTACTTTCTCTCTACACACGCCACCTATCATTAAATTTTGCAAATAATACTTCACTACAGTACTTATTTTTGTTCATATATATTCTGGTCCGTCTGCGAGACGTTATAAACTTTCTAACGGCTTTATCGGACCTTAATCAGCAATTATACATTAGCTTGCTACTTACAACTTGAAGGCGGCAGTATTAAGTTGCACCAAAGTATTATTTATATTATTATAACATTTTACTAAACTATACTTCTGATTCTATTTGAAACTACGTTAAGCTATGTCCTTTCGAAGAGTGGGATATATACTCGTATCATATCTACACTACATAACTTACTACACATTGAACGCAAAGATTAGCGTATAAACGCCCTCTAAGCGCCAACGTAGCGCTCAAACCGAGTTGCCTTCTGTGAGTAAACCGATCACGTGACGGTACATTTGAGGTTAGCGTGATCTTCAGATCCAATCGAGATGTAACAGGGGACTACAAACTCACTATTTCTCGCTCGACACCGCTCGAAATCGCTAGACCGACTTTTGACTGGGCCTAAACGTTTAAACTCTAACCCTTACATAAGACCCTTGGTGCTCATCGGCGTCCGTCTGGCTGGAACGACCTGCACGGCATAGGTTGATCACTGTCCGTACTTTTGGAACGTCCTTTTCGTCCCAAGGCCTCGAATTTGTCCGGTTTTGGAACGACATAAGGGCCAAAATTCCCAAAATTTTGTCCGCTTCGCGGAACGACCTTTACCGTAATAATCCAGGGTCCTACACAAAACCGAGAACTTGAGCCGAGAACGAGCGGCAAGCCCTAGTGCCGAAAGTCGGAGCTCAAACGCTTTGACGTAGTTGAGCGTGGTTGTCCGGTTTTCCATACTTTCCCCACTGGGTTTGAGTTGACTTTACTTTGCATGCTACACCCTATTATTACATATAGACAAACAATTTTTAGATGAAACTTGGTAGGTAGTGGGCTCTGCCGCTTGCCGGCCCTATTTCTTTATTTACATAATTATACACTGCCGTCTACGGAGCTAAGTAGTAATAACCGGGGCAGACATTAAATTTTCCATGTCACCCATTATCCACGCAGCTACGAATGACGCGATACCTAATGCGAAACAGCTACACGAGATTACAATAGCTAATGCAATAGAACTTGACATAGTGAACATTTCATATAACAGCATCAATTCGAGATTACAATAGCTAATGCAATAGAACTTGACATAGTGAACATTTCATATAACAGCATCAATTGTAACATTATCGAGGGGAGCATGTTGACGATCGTATATATCTCTGGTCCTATTATCCTGATCTGCATCTAGAATTATCAGCATAGATATATTAAAGTAATAGGGAGGACTTACTTGGAATTGTACCTCGTTTAAGCCGTCATAGGCTAGCGAGATGCGCCCGGTGGGCAGGATAGCACCAAGGATAAACGTGGCCCAGTTAGATCTTCCTTGGTGAGCGTTTGTCCCAATACATGCTCTCTGGTAAGTATACTCTTATCCATTGGTTTGAGGCTCGTACGTGAATAGTGCAGAAAACTAAAATAATATGGCATGAGTACACACTCGAGCGTATGGATTGGTGATGTACGATCATCAAGCAAATAGCGCGATGAGCACTAAACTTTTTGACGAGCGAATCAACTTGAGCCGAGTTGGCCGAGTCCCCCATGGCGCTCTTTACGTCGTTGTAGGGTGTGGTAAAAATAAAAATAAAACGAAGGAAGCGAAGTTAGGCATGAGGTACAGGTACGTTGGTGATGGGAGGACATTTCCGACTGATAAGGACACTTATAAGTCAAAGAGTGGTCGTCGGGATATAAAGTTGGGATTCGGATTTGACTCGGATTCCTAGTGAAAGATTGATGCCACTACCATTAAGTATGCTGAGTATGTAATCACTTAACCCGTGTGAAATTTACACCACCTCACGGCACTCTCATCAACAGAGCCAACATCCTCCTCGTTACCTCAATCGTTGATTCCCTCGGCCTAGGGGCCCATATGTGACGTATGAAGTTGTTCAGGGGGTCAGAGTGGGCTAGCTAGTAGTCCTTACTCGCTCACGTAACGTGGTTCTATCGCATAATGCGAGATTCGGGTGGTTTGCTTTGAGATCATCGATGAGGTGGGTGACTTGTGGGATTGGGTCTGGCATTTCGAGTTCTTATGAGCAAACATAAGTATGCTATCGTAAAGGATATATGAGAAGAAAGAGAAAATTCGAATCTTGAGCTTGAGCGCTCCCTCCGTACGCATCAGAGCGCATACAGTATATCTCATATCCTGCAAGGACTGATCGATGGTCGATCAAGTATCCGTTTTCCCCGTGGATTTCTACACCATCGAGAATATAATAAAGATACAAACCTGGACAGCGCACACCTCTTCGCGTACAGTACCGCCAAACTTGAGGTGCTTAATAATGGTGGAGCGATTGATGTGGAGGAATCGAGGTTGTACGATGAGATTTATTAATGGGACCCGGGATGGGGATGATGATGTTGTATGCCTTTTTCTTCCTTTTCCCCTCTCTCTTTCCTCTTCTTTCGTAAGACAGAACTGATGAAATTCACAGCTCCCGCCCTCCCCAACATTCTTCCACCCAAACACCACTGGCACCAGCAAAGACATATAGTTAGCAGACAACACAGGCAACCCATCAGGCACATTCGCACGCGACGTGCGTATAACGGGTTGGTCTCAAGTTGGTGAATTGGATTCGAGGAAGAGTTCAAGGTTGGGAAGTATGAGTTCGGGTGCTTACACTCATACACATCGTCTAGAATTCGGTTCATACTGTCTGGAGCTTCCTGCAATGCAAAACCTGTCATTCTCGGCTCGTGTGGAAGCTCTGGGTACTGTATTTCATCTGGTAAGTACTCCACTGTCATGGCACTCTGTCCAATGATAACATTTCGAATTTCCGTCATTTCACAGAGATAATCACTTTGAGTTTGAGCTAACTGTGCAGATGCTCATCTACTCGACGCAGATACAATTGATGAGGTTGACGGCGTTGTACTCTTGCATCATGAGCTTCAAGAGCGGTGTGAGCGGCAATGGCCATTGATAATAAGGGAAGGTCATCTTCTTCCTCATCCTGAAGAAGCTTATCAGCAAGGAGAAGGTTGATACGGGGCATACTGAAGCAGTCGGGGGAGGAAACTCTGAGGAGAGCAGGGAATCGAGATAACGGACATCAGATCAAATCACTTGGGACTCGGCAATATGAAGACAGTACGTCATTTCTATTATGTTTTATTTTACTGATAAAAATCTGATGCTCTGGACAGCATCCTTACCGTCTGACACTATATGTTATGACGCTCCGTTTGATCAAAAAATAACTGTGCCGTAGTTCGGTTGCCGTAGCAAAGGGGGTGCCGTAGCATTAGACATTTCGTGTTTTTTCAGCAAATCCTTATGTTTTTAATATTAATATACATTATATGATATATGTACACTATTTATGATGAAAATATACACCTGAAAAGTCTCTTTTTCTCGTTGTTTCACATGAAGGTTGGTTTCCCACGCTTACTGACCATGCGGAGACTCTTAAATAATACTTGCTAGGCAGTAAAATAAATGCATGGGTGTTATGAAAGCGTGTCAATGTAATTCTATGGTGCATATAAAGACTTACACGAGTCAAATTTTCAAAACATTCCGCCTTCATTAGGTCAATCGACCAGAGAAGTGACTACAATGACAGTATATTGTTGGGCTAGTCATTATCATTAGTAGCATAAAATACCTGATTTTATCGTCACCAAAAAATAGATCGTAACTCGCTTTTTATGATATTCATGAGGTATATGTTATATATATACAGGCGTAACAAATATTGTTGAAGTCCCCGCGCATTGAGAAAGTGTGGGAAAACAACCTTCGAAGTTCATAGGCGAAACAACACGAAAAACGGAGATTTTGAGGGTAATTTGAAAGATCAATATCGTTATAAATGTCTCTGGGTTTTAATATAACAATAGAATAGTCTTTAATCGACCCATAAGCTATGTCATTTCACACGCTTAATTGAGATGCCTTACATCGCTGCCTTATCAATCGTTCAGCCGCCCAAGCTTCAAGGGCGATGTAAGGCTTTTCAAATAAGTGTGGGAAATACCGTCGAACAAAACATATTGTGAAATAACATAGCATTCGGGTTAATTTAAGACTATGTTATTGTTATTATAAAATTTTGCAAATTTATAGTGATATTTGGCCCTTTGAATGGTTATTTTCCCACGCTTTCTGAATGCGCGGAGACTTCAACAATATTTGGTAGGCCTATATCATAAGTAACATATACATCATGAATAAAAAATAGGGCCGTCTAGTGGCAAAACCCACTACCTACCAAATAAACAATAGGGCCAGATAAGAGAATTGAGAATATTTATTAATAATATAAATTTAAAATACAGTAATTGATGCAATAGATAAAAACTCGTATATTTTGTGGATATGAAGTTCATAAGTCTGGAAAGAAGCAGGTTATGATAGGTGAGATTAAAATAAGGCAAATGGAAATACCCTGGACAATTTGGACTTATTAAGCCACATAGTTATTTAACATGGAAAAAAGATATTTAGTAGAAAAGGTTGATAAGTTGTCTTCATTAATATTTTAGAGATTTTAAATAAGTATTAGTACTGAATGTGAATTAGTGGTATTGCGTATATTTTGTAATATGTTTATTTTTAACTCTGACTGGGAAAGTATTTGTTGCAAAGATGCATAACATTCAGCTTTAAATTGGACACACTGAAATATATCAGATGCTGAACAAAAACCATTGCAAAGGTAATTCATAATTTGGCATTGAAGTTCATCAACATGCCATGAATCATATAGAATATCAATCACACGAGCTGAAATAATTAGTTGCAATTCTTTCTTTTCAGAATAGGAATGCTATTTATAAATGACAAAACTGATTCATATGAAATAGCAGGTACAGACATATAGCAGTTTTTGTAAAGAGTGAGACTACAGATGAGTTGGATCTTTGTTGCATATAAGTAGTTTCAATAAAATAGCAATTCAAATGATAAGAAGACAAGAATTGGGCAGAATATGATTTACAAAGTTCAGGTGTGTTATTTGAAAAACATTTTCCTGAGAAGATATGTTTTAGAAACTTATTAATATCAGGATAATTGCTAGCACTAGTGCTAATTCCATGGAGATTCATAACATATTTCAAACATTGCATAGACATAAATATATGTGATAAATCTTTTACGTTTCCAATAATGAATTGAAGCTATGATGATAAATGAGCAACATACAGATTACTAAGAATAATATAACATACATGGCTCAATTCAGGTGTTGCAAGTGGAGGAAGGTTGGAAGAAGTTATAACAGACAGTGAAGAAGACATGAAAGGGCTGTAGGTTATGAAAGTTAGTCAAGTTAAATAGCAAAAGGAATGCAACACATATTGTGAAATGAGGATTGATTTTAGCTCATCAGAGATGAGGAAGGAGTAAAGATAACACACAGTTCAAGATAGAAGCAAGGAAGATGGGAAATAAATACAACACAAGATTATATAGTAGTAGGATTTTCAATTGATAACATTTGATTGAAATAGTGGTCTAATTCATAAGTGTACTAAATACATTTTGAATAGTTTTGGTTTCAATAGTGGTAGGAGCCAATCAGGTTGAGATCACAGCAAGAACCAATCAGGTTGAGATCCCAAAGTCAGATCTCAAAATTGCCTTTTCAGGATGTCAAGAGTCCCCTAAGACCCACTTACCTTAAAAGGTAGTGGGAATATCATAAAAAGCAAGTTGTGCACTATTTCTTATATCACCAATACTAATGCTAATAAAGAGCCTGGTGCTGTTAATCTATCACCTCTCTAGGTTGATTGACTTAATAATGTGGAATGTATTGAATTTTTGACTTGTCTAAGTCGCTATCTACACCATAAAAGTACATTTACTCACTTTTAGAATATCTATGCATTTATTTTACTGCCCAGCAAGTATTATTGAAGTGTCTCCGCATGCTCAATAAGCGTGGGAAACTAAACTTTACATGTGAAACAACGAGAAAAGAGACTTTTCAGGTGTATATTTTCATCATAAATAGTGTACATATATCATATAATGTATATTAATATTAAAAACATAAGGATTTGCTGAAAAAACACGAAATGTCTAATGCTACGGCACCCCCTTTGCTACGGCAACCGAACTACGGCACGGTTATTTTTTGATCAAACGGAGCGTCATAATAGTACCCGTCACAAGACCGTAAGGTGTACGGTGTACAGCCCTACTCAAGAGTCCTTACTTTCGACTTTCGTGACATACCAGTTTAATTAAAGCAATAAAAATTTTAACGTTTGATTATTACCAATGGTAACGATGTTCTCAAATCCCAACAAAGAGATCTATCGACTTTCTGACTTCGTCAACTGAGCGAAACATCGGGCTGTTATATTTTGGTGTTGCCAAGTATCTTGTTCAAGCATAATCTCCTCAATGCCCTGGTGTAGTACATAGATGCTTCCGAGCTGCCAATATAGCACTTGTTGCTGTGACGTTACTTGACGTTGTCTGACGTTGCCAGTGAGGCAACGTCAGATTACTGGGCAACGTCAAATTCTGGTAGCCCAAGATTACAGTTCTCCCACACAACATTAATATACTAGTCATTTCACATGTTGACGGTATTCTTCCTTTGAGTATTTTTATGTGCCCATCAACCTTGGGCGTTCTGGTTTGATGATCAGACGTTCAAGAAGATATTCTAACTATGGCAAAAGCTTCAGCCGACCCCCTATTGATCAAGTAAGTACTGGTGAGGTTTGGGGGCTGTGGTCCGAGAGACCCGAACAAGTCTATATCTAACATATAAAATCAGTGGGGCTTCCACTAACAGCAGCCATAATCTATTCAAATGCTCTTGCTCTATCCATTCTTTGCATTAGTACCTTGCTTCGTTTCTGCAACAACGTATAAACTTGTGAAGAATTCTTCAGGCGAAAATTTCTTTGAAGATTGGGAGTTTGTTTCAGGCCAGGGTAAGGCTTCTGACTCTTGATGCTGTTTATTCGGTCACGATATCTAAAATTGAACACGCTTTAGCTGATTCTATTAGAGGTGGATGCCAATTGTACGATAGTAATTTAATATCTCATTTAGCTCGTGCTAACTCCTCATAGTTTTATGAGCAAACAAACAGCATTTCCGATAGCGGCATCTGTTAATTCTCAGACAGGCCACACATTTTTAAAGGTGGACAACACAAGTAGCGTCACTCCTAATACAACGAGGAACTCCGTCAGAATAATGACAAGTGCTGCTTATGATATGGGAAGTGTATGGGTCGTAGATATGTTCCATGTACCATACGGAGTAGGTTTCTACTACAGGTATATATGCGCACAAATACTGATATATTGTCCCTAGTGTGGGGTGCGGCCAATAGTGTAGGCTATTCAAATACTGAATTTTGTAAGGCTATATTGACATTGTGATGCCAATCAAGTTGGTCGGTGGCGCCGTCTGAATTTGAAAACAATTGGCCTACAGGAAGGCAAGTGCATTTCTATTCACCATGGTATAATTTTAAATAGTTTTTACTGCAGTGGAATCGTGATATACGAAGGTCTGAACATGGAAATTTCAAGCCAAATGGGCTTGTACACCGAGAAAAAGTGTACTGCATCTACCTCGAACCCGAATCAAAACAGGGCGTCAGTTGTCAATACGACGGATTGCGGTGACAATATAGTGGGATGTACCACTACAAATGCTGGCTATCCTTCGTATGGTCCGGAATTCAATAATTTCGGAGGCGGCGTGTACATCACAGAATATGCATCTACTGGAATATCGTAAGATCAATCTTCGTGAATACTATCATTTCGTACATCCTTAAATATTTATAGTATATGGTTCTTTCCACGCAGCAGCATTCCGAGTTCTATTTTGAATTCCAGTAGTATTAATGTGGCAGCTTTGGGAACACCAGTAGCAAATTGGCCGGCTTCTATATGCGGATCCGAAGGCTTTACTGGTGTTTTTTTGCCTCAGTCCCTTATATTTGAAATCGTGCTTTGTAGCGGTGAGTGTATTTTTGTTATATTGTTCTCTGCCGTCTTCTTCATACTTCTTGCTTAGATGCGAGTGCTCCATCATACAACCTAAGTTGTCCGCCGGGTGACTGTTACTTAAATAATATTGCTGGAAATGGTTCTGATCTTTCGGAAGCATATTTTGAGATAGGATCAGTCCAAGTGTTCAATGCCAGCAGCACTTCGACAAGAAGCACTGGTACTTCTACCACATCTTCAAGCAGCACTTTGATCAGTAGTGCTACTGCTACGACACCCACTGGTGAAGTAAAAGGATCCGATGCTACCAAGCACAAAGGCACGACCATAGGAATTGTTGTAGGCGTTATCTGTGGCTTTTTTATCCTTATCGTGGCAGCTTTGTTTGTCTACAAGAAGAAGAAAATGGGAGGAAACTCATCAATTTTCGTACCATTTTTAATTCCTCGGCAGGGTAATATTAACGTGGTGCATAATCCCATGAATGCGCCACCACGGCCGAAATTGCCTCTTAGGGATAGAGCTGTGGAATTGAACACTACGGATGCAGCTACCGCCGCCGTGGAGGAGGTTGTCAATCCCAGGAATCGGGTATCCGAGGTTGAATCAGTTGCTGAGGCGACTCCACCGCCAACTTATCACGATTCACGAGGGTGATGATAATGCTGATTATTGTGCAATTATCGCTCTGTAGTAGCACTGGTATTTAGCGAACATTGTCATCACGGCCCAGTGATGTGAATCACCAGCATGATTCATCGTGAAATGTTGATTGTTACGCATCCAGCTATAGGTATATCGACTATGGCTGAAAGCCCTATTGGTATTCACCAGATTGCTGATATAAGTGTAGAGTCATGCCATAGGCTCTTTAATGAATGCTTAAATGAGAAGGTAGGATGAGATGCTATGAAGAAATATCAGTATACACCCCACGAAAAGAAGCAGAAAAGGTCGAAGAAATGGGTTGAAAGAAATACATGCTCACGGTACTCATACTTGAGAAAAGGGGAAAGCTGACTCTGTAGTCTTAGCTGAGAGATAGAACGGCAGTGCTATACATAGAGAACAAGTATCAGAGTAACAGAAGAAGGGGAGAAGTAAGGGACGAAAACATGGAAAGAATGGTGCAAAAAGAGTAACGAAAAAATGAAAAACTCACTTGTGTGCCTACACAGGCTAGTTCAAGTGTGAAGAGGGAAAGGGCAGGGAAAGTACGGTATGGCCATCGGGAAATACCTCACATACATGATTAGAAGAAATGACCACAGTAAAGTGTATATAAGTAATGAAAAGCAATATTAAGTGAAATTAAGATCTATTAGTCGTTTTAAGCAAATTAGGATTGGCCCCCTGCTTAATTCAGCCTGGATTCACATAATTTTACCTAATTTCAACTTATTCTACCATATTTCAAAACATTTACAAGAATAAGGATTATTAAAGAATGCTTTAGCATTGCATTAATTGATTTATCTGACATGTTATTTCATAAATAAGCAATGGAAATCATTAACATTGAATGTACTAATACATGAGCTATATACTAACTAACATAACTAAGACATAAAGAAATAAAGCTGGCAAGCAGAGCTCTTTACACTCCCCCCCCCTTACACATGAATTTCATGTGAATAGGTGAAGTTCATGTGAACTTTTGGCCCATTATTTTTTTGATTTTTAGGTGAGAACACTGCAAATTATTTCACATGAATTTCAGGTGAAAGATTCACCTAATGTTCAGGTGAACTTTTCACATTCTGGATTCATGTTCACTCTTGAGGTAGGTGAAATTCATGTGTGATTCATGTGAAGTGTGAATAGAATGTTACTCTTACTATATATAGTATAGCATAAAAAAATAAGAACATTCACACCAGTGTTTGAATGAGGCCCCTGGCAAAACCACATAACCTTTTACAAACCTCAGCAATCTAACTACTAGGCCATTCAACCTTGTATACTGTAGGCACTGTATGCTACATAACCACTCTATGCTCCCTACCCACAGTTGCTTTCACTCAACATTGAATAGCTTCCCACATGTTCACCTTGCCACACTACCCCCACCATCATGATGCACCACCACCACCACCACCACCATGGACTAGCTCCCTTACACATTTTTCTGCTTCCCATTCCTCTTCTTCCTCTCAAACCTCATATCTTCATGACATATTTTCTGTATTTTGGTAAGTTTATTTCAACTGAGTAAATTGATAATCAATGAAATCTCACTCAGTATTTTTCAGGATCATTCACTACTTCTCCTCTTCCACCATTGTTGAAGCACCTCTTCCCACTCACCTATTCATTAAGTTTTTGCTATCAGGTAAGTCTTTTTGTTGCATGAATATGTTCCCACAGCTAATTCTTTCATCCAGATATATTCTTATTAATTACATGCATTCAAATGACACTGCATGTGCTCTCATATTGACATGGCAACATAACATTTGGCATTGAATCAACAATGGTGGGTTAGTGTGTGGGTAACAGGTTGGAGGTGCAGCATTTGAAGAAGTGATTCTGTTCCATTTTAGTTATTGTGATTATGCTAATGTGTGTTATGTGTAGTGAGTGTGCATTTATCCACCATTTGCCACTTGCAATGTCCCTTCCACCTTCACCCCCCTCCATTTCACCACTCACAGTGTTCACTGCCTGCCTCAATGTCCATCCACCATGGCCTTCTCTTGGAATCTGCCCCTTTTGGTGCCAACTCTGTCAATGTGGAATGTCATTGATGCTGTGTTAGTATGCCATCTCAACCTATCCACCCCCACTCTGCCATCCACCATCATCAAGTTTTACAGCAAACTCATCCCTCAGCACCATCCCTCAGCACCATCACCTCTGCCTCCAGTACTGCTCTCATCCCCCATAATGACTTATTGATGCCCTGTCATCAATTGTATCTTCTGCTCCCACAGGAGCTCCTGGCTTCTCATCATCTGGGCCAGGCTAGGTGTGTGTGTATGTACTTGGGGGGGCTTGAGAATGCTAGGCATGTGTTTGCATGTGTGCTAGTGTATTCAGGGATGGTTGATCATGCATGTACATGCTGGAGGGGGGGAATTCAGGGATGCTGAGTTTGAGTGTTTATGTGTTAGGGGGAATTTTAGGACACTGAGCATGTGTCCACTGTGTTAGGGTGTTTGAAGTGCTTGAACATATTTAGCAGGTCAAAGGATAGCTGTACTGAAATGATTGAGTTGCACAGGTACATCTCCCTCCCTTCCCCTTCCCCTCCCCATGCTAACCATTTGTAAAAGCTTCACAGGTGGCAACACATTCTACCACCCACTTCAATATCAGTCCATAACAACCTCTCTCTCAACATCCACCCCTTTCAGTCCCAGCATTAATGTGAAATATTGATGCCACATTACTGCCTCCTCCTTGACCATTCCACACTTGCTCTGCCCTCTGCCATCCTCAGGACCTACAGTAGCTCACTTCAACTTTCTTGCCCTTGACATTCCTCTTCTCAAGTCCTTGCAGGTTGCTGATATGATGCACTGAGCTCTTGAGGTCCTCAACTCCCCCTTCTTGCTCTGCCATCTGGCACTGCCCTTGTCCCTCATGGACTTATTGATGCCACACCATCAATTGACAGCTTTTGTGTGCATGCCATGGGTGTTTGAGGATGCTGAGGGTGTGTGTACCATGCTAGGGGGACACGCATGCACTGACACCATGCTTGGGGGGAGGGGGAGGGGGAGGGAGAGAATCCAAGAATGCTAGGTGTGCACCATCCTAGGAGGTTCAAGGGCACTAGGGCCTGCGTATACATGTTAGGAGGGTTCAAAGTTAAGGACACTAGGGTGTGTGTGCACCATGCTAAGGATTATGTATGTTGTCTCCCCCTCCCTTGCTTCTCTCTACTTCACTCATCCTGATTTTCAGATGTATCATCTATGCTGGATACTTTTATATTGGAGATGGAGCTGCAATGATAGGCATAGATTGATAGGTTAGGCAATGAGCAGGTTCATAATTATGATTTCACTTATGTTTTTATTTTGCTCATCTTACTGACAGATGCACACAGGCCTACCAATGTAAAGCTACTGTACATGCTAGGTTCTATCATAGGGTGTATTTTTCAAGGGGTGTTTGAGGACACTGAGTCTGTGCATGTATGTGCTAGGGAAGGAGGGGGGAGAATGGATGGGTGTGTGTGCCAAGGGGAGTTTAAGGACACTGGTATGCTGAGTACCATTCTAAGGGTTTTCAAGGATGCTGAGTTTGTCCATGCATGTGCTAGGGGGAGAGTGGGGGAGAGTGGGTGTACATGCTAGGGGGAGTTTGAGGATGCTGGGATACTGAGTACTGTCCTAAGGGTGTTTGAGGATGCTAAGTCTGCATGTGTATATGCTAGGGGGAGCAGTTGAGAATGGCTGGGCATATGTGTTAGAGGGAGTTCAAGGATGCTGGGATGCTGAGTACATACATGTAATCCTGTGGGGGTTCAAGAGTACTTGGGCATGTATGTAGGATGGCTGGGTGTGTGTGATGGATGGGTGTATTGGTGTTTGTAATGCATGGGCATGCACTAGGAGAGTTAGGGGATGCCATGCACATGCAGGCAGGCACTTGAACTTGTGCATTGGAAAGTTATTGCTTTGTCTGTGCCCCCCCTCAGAGATTTCTCAGAATTGTTGGGCATGGGAAGTTTGCAGAGAAGATAGTGCACATTGTAGTTCGATTTAGTATAGATATTATTAGTCCACCAATAGAATTTTTTTCATGCTACAGAAGGTGCTTGTTGTAGTTAAATTTAGTAAAGATAATATTAGTCCACTGATACAATTGGGTCTCATGTTAAGATAATTTTAGACAAGGTCAGAAGACATGACATGTGTGTGTACACATGGGACACAGGCTGTTGAAAGATTGTTCATTGTGTTCCCCCTGCTTAGCTCTCAATCACTCAATCACCATCTTTTACTTTGACTTCATTTAACTCTTACTCTCTATCTTCAACCAATATGCCATCTCAAAACAGCAAAAAAAATAACAATGCCCCAGTCTCACCACCAACTTCTCACAGTGGCTTGATTCACACTGAGCCACCTGCCTCTAAAGGCTGAAAACATGCACAATCTGCTGTAGATACCACACCTGATGTTGAAATAAACAATGCATTGACGATGACATTGTTACATTTGGCCTCAAAGCACACAGGGAGAGGAAGCAAGAGGCAAATGGATAAGTAAATACAGTACATAGTATACTACTTAAATACATAGAAAGCGGAGCACATTGTCTGTAGAATACATAAAAGGTATAGTAAACTATCTAAAAGCATATGTGGAGGTGGCATGGAATGATAATTATTGTGACATTTGAATAGCTAATATAATTCTACAGCTGAGCCAGCTACCAATAAACCTGCTATTACAGCTGATGAAGACACAGCAGATAACAGTGCAAAGCAGGGAAAGGGAGATGGTGGAAAGGGAAGAGGGGGGAAAAAGAGGGGGAGAGGTGGGCTGTATGTATTAACTATTGTAATTGATTTTCAAAGTTCAATGGCTGACTTCATTTTAAGTAAAACTGCTGGTGACAAAGATAAGGAACACAAAGCTGCAAGTAATGCAGCTAATAAAGATAAATCCAAGGTGTAAGTATCTATTTTATTGCACTAAGTTTTTTCTAATGCAATAATTCTAGTGCTATGAAGAAACATCAGGAAATGGCTATTTCAATCAAGGGGTGTCAGATACTTAAATCTTGAACACAACCTTATCTTTTGCATTTAAGAGGTACCTAGAGATATACCCACTCACTCTCCTTCCATGTATAGTAATATTACATAATATACTCAATGTTACATAATCAATATGCTGAGTCTGGCTTTCTTTGTGATTGATCGCTGTCAGTGAGCAGCAAGGGTGTGCACTGTACCCCACTGGGGGGTTGAATGATTTCAAATGTACTACATTGGAATCAATACTTACCATGAAATCAATCAATTGTATTTAGTTAAAAATCATTGTAGTAGATTGCAATCAATGTGAAATCAATGAAGTATAGAATCAATGAGGAATCATTGGGATAACAAAATCAATAAAAAGCAAATCAATTAGAATCAAATATATGTCTTATGGTCCCCAACTGTGAGCATAGCCACTACACTATTAGGGCTCTTGTAGATAATGCACTTCTGGGTACTTAACCAATACTTTTCTGTCACTATTTATAGATTTTTTAAATATTGTTGGACACTTCATAAAAAATATGAAACCATGGTGGAATTAAGATTTAGATCACATAAATTTCATACCACAGTGCTGATGTAACATATAGATTCAGACATATTGAGAAATAAATAATTTGCATGAAATCCATCAAAATAACAGTGAGGTATTGTTTAAGTACCCAGAAGTGCATTCCCTCAAAAAGCCCTAATGGTGTAGCAGCTATGCTCACAGTTGGGGACCATAAGACACACATTTGATTCTAATTGATTTGCTTTTTATTGATTTTGTTATCCCAATGATTCCTCATTGATTCTATACTTCATTAATTTCACATTGATTTCACATTGATTGCAATTTACTACAATGACTTTTAACTAAATACAATTGATTGATTTCATGGTAAGTATTAATTCCAATGTAGTACATTTGAAATCATTCACCCCCCAGTGGGATACGGTGTGCACCCTTGCTGCTCACCAACAGTGATTAATTACAAAGAAAGCCACTGGTGATATGCTAGCTTTCATTACTTTCAACCTTGCCCAACCATCAGTCCAGTGTTCTTCTTACAATCATCATCACAAAACCAGTTTTTAGGTATTTCAATCATTCCCATACATTTCAAATGATACTGATTGAAAGTAAGCACAACATATATTATAAAATTGAGGTAAACTTACAGCTAAGCCACAACCAGGTGTGCATACAACATTGGCACAATCTCTGTTGTTGTCTTCCAACAATGCATATTTTCATTGATGGATACCTCTAGTGGACTTCAACTTGGCAGTTACTTTGATCTTGTTGCTATAGATCTGGTTTTCAGTGACATGATCATTATTGTCTCTAGTCTCTTCATCAATGTCTCCTTCTGTATCACTCACTTCAGAGCCTTCTTCAAATGCATTCTCTACATCATCATCATCTCTGCATCAAAGCTGTAAGTCCTAATGTTCTTATCAAAAAGAGAAGCTGTTTAACTAACTGCATTAGTGTTCTTGTACTATAGCTTTCTGAAATTGTCAACTTCCCCAATTGCAGTTTCTTTTTTCTTGATACACAAGGTTTTGCAAAAAATATAGCTTTCATTAAAGTGTTTTCATCCTCACTAATATTGTAGAACTTGGCATAGTGCTCAATGGTCACAGTGGGATGACAAGATAGAATATGTGACCATAAGTTGTACTTCCAAATTGCTGGTGCATCTCCAGGGCAAATGTTACACTGAATAGAATGGTTTGTACAAGGCAAGCAGTATGAGTAAGTAGCTGCTTGGTTTAATTGGAATTTCTGCAAGTTAACACATTTTGATTTCTCCATACATATTTGTGTCTTCTTTCCTTTCATTACAAGATAAATTGTGCAGCCATTCATTGAACTCAGGCATAGGCTGCATGCATTGTCTACATTATGAAGATGAACATTATGGAGAATGTGTGCCCCCATGTGTTTGAGTAGCTCTGGTGCACTGAGCTCTGCAATATCTACATTAGTGCAATACCTGTAAGTTCCGGCATCTGGTTCCCTTTTATTAATACCATTGGTTTCACATGCAAAACAAGCACCTAAGTAATGTTAAGTTGAATTGTAATTTGTTTGTTTTGTTAATATACCTCCTTGAGCTCTATAGGAAAATGAATCACTTATTGGAATAACTGGCAGCTGCTCTCTCTCACTTTGAATACATTCAAAAAGAAGTGCAGCAAATCCACACAATTCTGAAGTCTGAAAGGTGTAAGTGTTTGTACCAATATGTCAATATTTGGATGCAGCAAGTACTACAGGATCAATAACATTGAACCAACATCTGTTGGCATTACAATAGCTTCCTTGTGGCTCAAAGATTCCATTCCATTTCCAGTCAGGTCCATCTGGCTGTTGTGATACATTACAAAGAACAACCTTCATGACTTGGGCATGAATTTTAATGTTTGGCTTGTGTAATAGAGTGGTAGAAATGTAAGCAACATCACTATTGCCATGGTGAATCCCTTTTATCTGAACAACAGCTAGAAAAACAGAGTTCTCATGTCATGAAAGTCCAATCTACCTTGGAAGGCATTAAGCCTTTACTCTTGCAATAATGCACTGTAAGATAATTGTAAGATAGTACTGAAAATATTACAATGATACCACAATTCATTGTAAGGTATGGGCTGTCCTATAGTGGATTATAGTGCCACCAGTACTATACAAGAGATCTTAAGGTATATCTAAGATTAAGGCACAATTCCAAGGCAAAAGAAACACTATTCCACTCCTATATTCCATTGCAACATGCCTAGTGTGTACGTGTTGTGAAGGTGTGTTTGTTGGCTGTGGGCTTGCCTCTGGTGTGTTGGTGGTGCTGCCATGTTGGATTGCTTGTCTAAATTACCATTAGCCAGAATGAAAGTAATTTTCTATGAATGCCAAAATATAATTCTATTACTTACTGTGATGGTTATATTTTATAAGGTTTGTGACACGGATTAACATTGTGAAGTGGTGGTGAGTAAAATTAGATAGAATTATGGAAAAGCATAGAGCATTCAAGCCTAACAGGACACAGCCCAGAACATAGAGCTAAGACTATGCAAGATCCAGTTGAGTGCTGACTAAAGCACCTACCTAAGATGTATAAAAGAGCAACTCTAGCAAGGGCATTTACATGTCAAGTCTTCATGACTTGACTGAAGGACTAGTATAGCCTGTAGGTAAGTTACATAGTTTAAAGGTAGGCATGGTATGATCTGGTAAGTACTATTCTTAGTGCAATGTGTGTACTAATTAATATGTATCACTTATCTACCTAAGTAGACAGTAGTATTAGCGTACTGTATGTGTATAGGATGAATAAAATATGATTGTCTATTTAATACTCACTGAAAAATTTCGCATATGATGGAAATTTATTTGAACATTTATTTTTACCTTTTTGGAATATTCTTATACAAGCTTAAAGGTCATTGAATGACATTGACTTCATTGTAAGACTCAGTACTGAGCTTTACAAGTTATCAGATTTGTTAAAGTGCATTATGGGGCTCACTGCATGTCCCTCAATGCCATTTAAGATTTCATCCTCTTGGGGGGCAGGAAATGCCCTAAGGCATTAAAATGTACTGTAATGCATTGGGTGGCAAACTAGGTTTTTGTGACACACATCACACAAGCATCACTGCTGGATCCTCAATTGAGAGCCCCAGTTGATTGTTTTCAATGGAAGTCATTGCATACAAGTCTTCCAGGCTTTTTGAGTCATTAAATTGTGAGTAACCATGCACATGCTTCAACCATTCTTTTGAGTCCAATGTTGCTAATGGGCTAGAGAAGAGATGTAGTACATTTGATTTATGTATCTTTTTTGGTCATGTGTCTGTGCTAGAGCTTCTAACCAAGATACACAGTTCAAATGTTTGGTGCTGCTAATCAATGTCTTTGAGAAGCTTGGTCTCTGCCATTCCTACAAAGTCATCAACATCTGAGTTAATGTCTAGCCCATCAAGACTAGTAGCAGTAGAACCAAATGAGGTTTCAGCATTATAATTCAGTGGTACATCTATTTCTTCTTCCATTTCTGCTGAGTTGATCTTTCCATGTACCAAGACCACTTTTCCTTCCCCAAATGAACATAATATATTGTAACCACCAGTCTTTTCCCTCATATCAAATGGAATTGATAAACCAAAGTGATGAAGATCATCCTCTGCTCTCTGGTGGCCATCTTTCCAGCATGATTCAAGAACAATGTGCTGAACTTCAACATTCCCTTTCCAATTGCTGGGACTGATGTGATTATATTTGCTATTTATATCATCTGAGTTATCTGAAAGAGGTCATAGCAATAGTCTACAAGAATTTCCCCCCCAATCAGGGTGTTCTTCTAATATATTAATGCATTGCACAGCACTATCAATATGATTCATTAATTGTGATTGATCAGTATTGGTATCTCCACCAACCATTGTTTGTACTTTCCCAAAGACCTTTTCAAGACCACCTGTGCCAAGTAGAATAATCCAAAACTTTGATGAGGGATTGTCTATTTGTGTTTTGGCTACACTGAAGTAGACATTTTTGATCATGGACATAGCATCAAAATATAGTTGGACTGGAATAAAATCACCCTTGTTGCCATGATAAAGAGCTAAAATCAAATGTGCTGCAGCACTCAAATATGTGAGCTGTTGATCAAAAGACAACTTGATGTTCAAGAAGGAAATAGTAGACTTTTCCAAGGAGTTAAAGAACATGACAAGTAGTGACAGTGGTGGGGCATGCATTCAGTTCACACTCTTTAAGTGATGAAATCACATTCAACAATTTTATCATTAAAATGACATCTTGTTTGTCATTTGGTGACAAAAGCAAGTTAATTGTTGTTGAGAACAGACCAAGAGAGAGAAGATGTCCATGAAGAATCTCAACTGTGATCAAAACTCCATCAATTAACAATCCTTTTTGGCAAAGATCTGTATTGTGGAATCATTTAAGAACATGTTTCCAATCAAAGTCACATGTCAATCCATCCTGTCTGCAAAGTATATTGAATAAAGGGAGTGGCAATAGGAGCTTGAATAATTTGCTATCAGCTAAAGGCTTCTCACAAAATGTCAGTGCAACAAGTGCAGCACAGTGACATGAATCACCATCAGAAGCAATACAGTATAACTGCCTATCAGCACCAAGACCAGATCTGAGAGCCACTGCTGCACTCTGCAAAAGATGCTGTTGCTCTGGGACAGTCTCATGCTTGCAACTCCCACTAATAATGAAGGGCTTTGCTGCATATTCAGAGGGTAAGGATGATAAAGCAGAACATGCAATAACAGCTGCCTGAAATACATTAGAAAGTCATATAAAATAGATTAATATAATTGCTTACTTCTGTGGCTAGGTGAATCTCTGGCTTTGTTAAACAATCTAGTACAATATCTGCTTGAGTTTCAGTACAAAACTCTAATGAGCACTTACTTCCATGCTCCCCTGACTAATAGTTAGGTATGACCAAGGGGTTGACTCTGAAACATTCTGGTCAAGCAGTCTAAACTATATTCCAGCTACAATATCATGGTTATGGATTTGATAGCAACTGATATAAGGAGATGGCTTTTCCTTGGAAGATTAGAATTTCATTCATGAGAACAAGAGTGTGATCACAGAATTAACTTGTTCTGGTTCACATGAACATCCCAAGGTGGTTCTCTATTGGTGTGAATTAGAAATGGATATAATGAGAATGGATGATTATCAACTGGAAGCACAAGTTCATATCCAGGGCAGTCATTTGCAGGCAATGTTTTGCAATGGCACCCATTCCTGCATACATAAAAATAGATGGTTCAGGTAGTGGCTGCTGCATTTCAAACAGAGTGCTGGGAGGTGGTACAACCTGTTGCACATTGACAATATTGAGATTAAATTGAGTTGGTTGAGCTTTTTTTGTGAAAAAGCTTGAGATAGGTCATGTGTTGGACTGCTTAGATACATTTTCATGATGTCCACTACAATTGAGATGTTTTTTCCAATTGCCTTCACCACCACATCCTATTTTGATGTCAATCTTGCAAATATTGCAATAGTGTGTAGAATTTTCATTGAATTCACTCAGCTATCATGTTCAAATGTTGATTAGATACCATATTAAAGAAGAGTGATTCCAGGGACTTACACTGCTCTTCTTTTTTGATTTTGTCATCACAATAGACAGTAAAAATGGACTGTTTGCTTGACACCCATGTAATGCAGATCATGAAACTTATATACTAGTAAATATCCCATTGACCACTATTTTTGACATACAATCAAGCTTTTGGTTATTGTTACAATTGTATTTGACCCAACTTACCCACTTACAGTAAATATCACTTAAGAACAATTATTTGTTCCACCCAAATGAGGGTAAATTGGGGTAAAACATTGTCACATAACTACACATTATTTCACATTTAAGGTATCCTCTCTGACACACCCACCCCCTACCCTGTGTCTCGGAATTTGCTAGCTGACACCCCTTGATTTCAATTGCACCACTTGTACAGCTCAAGACTGCTGGTGCCTCTGAGACTACTGGGGCTTCTGAGACTATTAGTGCTTCTGAGACTACTGGGATTTCTGAGATTACCTGGCTACAATTCCAAGTGAATCAAGTGAATCTGAGGACAATAACTTGGAGGCTGAACATGGCAGTGGAACTGAGAATGTAAGTCAGGATAGCAACAAGGAAGATGAAGATAAAGACAATAGTGATGGTGTTAATGTTGATGATAATGAAGAAGAAAGAGAAGAGGTGTGTGTAGATGGGAAGTATAACAGTTTGGTCAAGATTGAGGAGGAAGATGGAGAGATGGAAGAAGAGAAAGGGGATGAGGACAATGTGGCTGTTGTAGGGCAATGGATATTGGTATGTGCTATTTATTTATTTGTACCTTTTCTAAAATGCTTGTAGACTCTGCATTAGCCTCTGAACCTGTACCTACAAAGGAAGAATTGAAAAGTACATCCAGGACTACTGGTATTTGCACTTACTTTTGCCTTGGTAATAGAATTGCTGATAAAAATTTATAGGAGGCATACTTTGAGGATGAGCTCAAGGAAATAATTTTAGATTTGCTGATAATATGGATGAAAGTTCATCCATGATTGTAGACCCTAAGGGATTTGTTTACATCACACTCTTGGATGAATCTCCCTCTTTCAACCCAACTTTATTGAATGCTGAAGTACTACCCCAAGCTGTACCAGCTGTAGTAAACTCTTGCCTTAAAGCAGTATTGGACTCAGTTGCAAAATGAATGCCTATTATTAAGTGTGGGATTAACTTGGCTTAAAGTTACTTGTTGACTAATATTATATAGCTCAAAATAGGCTTATTATGTATTTTGACACTGACACTGCATGCATGCCTCGATATTTCAAAGCTATTTCACGTTGAAATATCAAGGTGTGCATGCAGTGTGAATGTGGAATCTGGGTTATCTTTGAACATTTCAATAATATTGAACACACTGATACTGTTAAGTGGACTTCAAGGATGAATGATATGGCACTATATCTGGCTGCTGTAATGTGATTTTACTTATATTTATGCCAAATTATTATGATTGCTTAGATCTCTGTAAAGGAAAATGTGAATTTCCACTTAGCAAGAAGCATAGGCAGTACCATTGGAATATCAACAACATTTAAGAGCAGTGACAATGCCTCTGGATCTGGATCTGTTATTACTGAGGACAATTCTGATATCTTTGATAGACTTACTAAGAAGCAAGAGCTCATCATCTCCATTTATAAAGTGGACAAGTCCCTTCTTGAACATAAGAATTGGTCCATTCAGATAGCATGGAAGATCTACCAAGAGGTACAACAAGTCAAGAATTTGGTAGAAACAAACCAACAGATGTGGCCTGCTGATATGGACAAACCACTTACTAAGGACTTGCATAAGATTTCTGGAGCTGCTGGAACCTCTTGGCATCACTGGGATAAAGTCTTTAAAGTTTATATCTAGCTACCTAGACATGGAAGAGTGGCTGAGCAGCACAACCCCTCTTGATGCTAAGACAACCCATGAGTTATGGGGCTTGGAGAAGACAGCAGGTTTTACTCGAGTGGACTTGGAACATTGGATTATGAGAAATAAAAATATCAGTGCTGGAAAGGGGAGGCAGAAGGCAGAAGGAGAGAAGACTAAGAAAGGATCTGGTTTAAAGAAGAAGTAAACAAATTTTTGAAAGATAGCAATTTTTCCCTTTAAAATCTATATCAAATGTACTTTTAGTTTCTTGTATATTTGTGTATGGCTACTTGGACTACTCTATGAAATAGTTATTCAACATTATTGGCTGCTTGCACTTGCATATTTACATATGGCTTATGGTATAGGATCTGAACAAGAATTTCCTATGCTTAAGTTTGCAAAATTTAGTTCATTTATTCAAGAAACATTTGGTTCAGAAATAAGCCTATCAACTGTTTTATTTTTGATGTTTACATTAACAAAAAATATTGAATTGCTAAATTTGCATGCAAGGCAGCAGTAACATGAAGGAAATAATAGAAGAACTCAAATTTCAAGTTGGATGAATGTCTTGGCAGCTACTGTTCACACTGTTCTTGGTGATAAAACAAAGTATTTATTTTCAGAAAATCAGATTCCAACTATAGTTGATGATGATGAAGTAATTTCAGAAATTGCAATTAAGCTGGATAAATTTGCAAAGTTTTTGGGACTGCATCCTTATGATGATGATGGTTACTTTACCAGGAGCTTGGGCCTATCTCAGAGAGAAAAATTACCCCTGTATGTCTTATATGCCCCACATTTATGTGGTGTGTTACAAATCTTGTGATGGTCATTCATTAAGGCAAAATTCAAAATATTCTGATATCCTCTAAGTTACTTTAATTGAAGGAACAAAATTGTATTGCAATGCACATATATTAACTGGTCATTATTCAGGATGTAATACAATTTATTATGCAGATCATAAACATATTAATATTATTGGTCAAGAGCCTCAGACAGAATGCTTGAATGATGCACATTATATAAAAATTGGGACACATCTATGGGTAGATCATGTATTCTCAAAAGCAATTATGATTGCCACATATAGCTTTCATGCATCTACTGCAGCCTATGCAGAGTTCTGGACAAATAGCTATGGTGATAATAAAGAATTAAGCCACCAACAAGTTTGGAATGCATTTATTGAAGAATCAATTCATACTGTGAGCACAGCATCTGATAAGCAATTTGTAGTTCATGATGGTCTATCCACTAAAGATATTACTATCAAAGCATATGAATAGCTTGGAGAGAGTGGAAAAATAAATCTGGCTTCAAACCACAGTTGTGTAGAATGTACTCAACCATATAAATCAACTGCAGATACTATGGAGAATATAAACAATAATGTATCATCTGAAATGGCTTCTTCAGTAAAAATGATTGTTATTGATGGTGTTGTAATGGGACCAGTTCACTGTGCAATGGAAGGTTGTTCTGCTAACATATCTAATCACTGTGGTGGTGTATTCTGTAGACATCATAATATTCAATATGAAGCAAAGTGCCATGTGAAGGGTTGTACCAGACAGAAAGTTCATGGTACTGAAGCAAGTGAAATTCATCAAGAAATATGGAATAAACACCATTTAAATTATAGCTCAGCAGGTCTTTCTGGAATAAGATGAGCATTACAATATTGCAATGAGAATTTGTCTTGGCTACCTAGAATAAATCACACTCATCAACCACATCATGAAGAACAAAATGGTGATGATTCTAATACTTGTAAAACATACTTTTCTCCAAATTGTTATTATGTGTAGAGACAACTTGTGCTCCATGTGGTGTTGTCATTGCATGGATTAGATTTGTTAAGTCTGAATCCTCAAGACAGATTTTAGAATTTTTAAATATGGTTTTTCCTGATCCTGAATTACAACCAGCATATATATGCATTGATAAAGCATGTCTTGTTCTTTGTTTTGTTGTTGACAGTTATCTCTATACAAACCATAAAGCAGATGATGATCTTTGCCACACATACTGCAATCCTGCACCTAATGATGGTTCTGCTCCCAATCTTGTAATAATTGATCGTGATCATAATGGAAATCCATATTTCAAAAGAGCCTTTAATACACAGATGAGTTTATATACTTTAAATTGTATTTAATATTAATATTATGAAAGGCTTGTGAACAACTCAATGCTTGGCTTGATAGATTTGAATCAATACTCAAAAGAATGACTGTATCAAATTTCAACTGGTTTATGCATGCAATGAGGTTATTACACTCCTCCACGAAATCATGTAGACTCCATGTAGATTCCACCTGGACTCCGGGACTCCACCTGGACTCCACCTGGACTCGGACTCCACCTGAATTCTTGGTGGAATTTCCAGTAGAATCTTTGTACATTAGATTTATTACTCTTACTTATATTTAATAATAAAAAAGTACCCCACAGTGGTTTGAACTCAAGACCTGGAGAGCTAACTATGCACATACTTACCACTAGGTTATTGGACCTTATGAAACTAGTAATGTCTATTCTACTTAGCTAGTTCTGCGCTCTTATCACATGCCACACAAATAACAATTTTTACATTTGTTTTTTTCGGTCAACGACATATTCTTCTCACCACAACATCTTCCCCATCAACGTCAGTCCCTCTCTACTCTCAACACCTGTCCCACTTCTCAACACCCACCCCTCTTCTCAGTGCCCATCCCTCTCAATGCCCGTCCCTCACAGCACCTGCCAGCCTCAACGTTCAATGGACAACCCGTGACAATCGAGCGTCAACGTTGTTCGTTGTCGATGCCAACGCAGCATCGCCAAACATCGGGATCAGGTAAGCCGCCTGCTTTACTCGCCTTAATTGTCCCTCACTTCACCTCCCCCTACCTAGCCTTCTCCGTTGCGCATTGACAATGATAATGACGACAATGATACAACATTGTCATTGATGCCACTTTCTCAAGCCCATTCTCGTCACCACCGACACTCACCACCTCCACCTCCACCTCCATGGCATCACCAACGCCACATCATGCATCAGGCCCCTCCTCCCTCCCTTTCCGCTGCGTCATGATGACGACACACCTACTCTTCCCCCCCCTTAACCTGCATCAAGACAGATGACAGCTGCAACTGACAGTGTCCATTGTCCCCATCCAAACATTTTTGCTATGCAATCGTCCCCTGCTGTATCACACGTTGATGCCACGACATCGACTTTCCAGCATGATGCAGCCGCCACCTTCGTCCCTTCTCCGCTCCCCTTTCCCCTGTCATTTCAGCAGGGTAGCGGTCTCTACCACTGCACCAGCATGCTGTTCCCATCTCACCCCTTGTCTCGCTTCCTCAACAGCCCTCGGCCAATACCCAAGCCTCCTCTCCTCCCTCCTTGACCTTCCAGCCCTTCCCCCTTCCACTCCCATCACTTCCTCAGGGGGAGGCATAGGAGCTATCGCTCCCACCACTATCACCACACCGTCTCTGGTCTCATTACTGTGTTGACGACCCACGTCTATGTACCTCCTCCACCAACCACCACCACCTGTTCGTGTTCCGCCAGTACCAGCACCGCCTCGACCACGACCACTTCTCCACTATCACCACCACCACCACCAGCACTGACCCCACCATGACCTCTCTGCGTATGATGACAACGACCTCTCCTCATACCACCTCCACCAGCACCTCTCCACGTACCACCAGCACCTCTCCTCGTACTGCCAGCACCACTCCACCTCCACCACGACCTCTCGTATCGCCAGTACCTACCACCACCATGACCTCTTCTCGTACCGCCAGCGCCGACACCAGCACCACCTCCACCACGACCTCTCCGAATACTGCCAGCACCACCACCACATTGGTACATCAAGGAGGTTGGCGGCGTGACGTACCGACGACGAGAGAGGAGGATGGCATGGAGATGAGAGGAGAGGGCATGATGTGCTGATGATGATAAGAGAAGAGTAGGATGGCGTGGAAGGGAGACAGCGTTGTGCCAACGATAACGAGAGGAGCAGGATGGCTTAGACCTCTCCATGTACCACCACCACCATGACATCTCCTCATACCGCCAGCACCACCACCACGACTGCCTCCACCACGACCTCCCCGCATACCACCACCCACCATGACCTCTCTGTGTACCACCACCACCACCGCCTCTCCGTATGTCACCACCACGACCTCTCCTTGTACCGCCAACACCAGCACAGCACTGCCTCCACCACGACCTCTCCGCGTACTACCACCACCACCAACTCTTTGAGTACCACCAGCACCATCACCCCTCTGTGTACCACTACCACCACCTCTCTTCGTACTGCCACCTCCAGCACCTCACTGTGCATGTACCACCGTGCCGTCACCACCACCTCTCCCTCACTGCATACCACTGCTACTACCTCACCATGTATCACTGCGCCTTCACCACCACCCCTCTCCACATCTCCACATATTAGTTATTGTATTAATATTAGTGTAGATTGTCTATGTATTAATATTAGTG
The DNA here is from genome assembly GCA_025738555.1 of Cyathus striatus. Classification (NCBI taxonomy): domain Eukaryota; kingdom Fungi; phylum Basidiomycota; class Agaricomycetes; order Agaricales; family Nidulariaceae; genus Cyathus; species Cyathus striatus. The sequence goes on from JAOVFP010000001.1 coordinate 7,524,431, forward strand.
TAGATTGTCTTTGTATTAATATTATAGTAATAACTTGTTTTAACTGTAATCTGTGAGATTGTAAGTGAGAGTGCAGAAGTAATATAAAGTGAGGTTGTGGGTGCATACAGCTGGATTATTAATAAGTACAGTGTGAGGCTGCAAGTGCATGTAAGTTATTAATATAGTACAAGGCAAGGAGCAAGCGCATGCAGATGCAATCGCTTCTCATATATTATTATTACAGCTCAGGGATACAAGCACGTGCAGAGGCAATCGATTCAATAGCAATCTATTTAGACCGATGTTGGTCTATTTTTAGTAAATTGAATGTAGGCGCATGCTGTGAACCTTATTGGATTCCGTTCTATTTTTAACTTTTTGAATCAATATGTGCCAGACCATAATATAATTAGATTCTCACATATAGTAAGCTTTCTAAGTGATGAAATCTTTCTTCCCTTCCCACTTTGATCCACACTGTGATTACTGTTCTGCCCCTCACCTGCTCTTCAATTTCACTATCCACTGTGTCAAGTATGTCTAAGTCAACTAAAACTTCAAACACTGTCAATCCCTCTATGGATGAGCCTAGATTGTCCAGATCTAGGACCAGAACTGTTACCCAGGAGCAAGTTGTGAGAACAACTAGTAAGATTACTACTTCTAAGTCTCAAGAACAATCTGGTGAAGGGGCAATGCACCTTCTGAGCTTTCTGAAAGGCCTAAGTCTATGAGATCAAGTAGTAGGATTGCTTCCAGGGCCCAAGAACAATCAGGAGAAGGGACAAATACACCTCCTGAACTTTCTGAAAGGCCTAAATCCATCAGATCAAGTAGTAAAATTGCTTCCAGGGCTCAAGAACAGTCTGGAGGAGGGACAGAGACACCTCCTGAGCTTTTTGAAAAGCCTAAGTCCAAGAAATCAAAAACTCAAGTTAACACAAAATCCAAAAAAAGTGAGAACTCAAGATATTTAGGTAGAACAGAGGAAGGAAAGGGAAAAGGAAAGGAAAAAGGAAAAGGAGGAGGAAAATCTAAGTGTGTAGTATTTAATTCATTCTTATGTGATCTAACTAGCATTAAAATGTAGAAAAACTTCAGTTACAAGACTACAAGAAGATATCACTAATGAAGCAAAAGGAAAACTACAGCATTTAACCCTGTAAGTAACTATTATGTTGACCTTGAATATTTTAACTAATTCAGTAGAGCGGAACAAATTCTGGAGGATGAAAATACGTCTGTTGCTCCTCCTCCTTCTCAACTTCACATGTCCTTGCCTGAGAATACCACATCTACTTTCACTGCTGAAAAAGCAGGTGACTTGTTGAATAAAGAAGAAATTCTGGTACCATTGAGTTCACAATTGGGGAGTATGAAACTTGATATATCTAAGTCTTCATCTGAGTCATCTTCTGACTCTAACTCTTCAGACACTTCTGAGTCAATTGAGCAGCTCAATAAGTTTGATACATCTGTAAATAAATCAGAAGAAACAGATGAATCAGAAGAAATGAAAGAGTCTGAGGAAATAGATGACTCAGAAGATATGAGTGAGTCTGAGAAAATAAATGAGCCAGAAGAGACAAATGAGCCAGAATACATGGATATTGACCATACACCAAAGAAAGCTTCTGATTTTAAACACAGTCGGTCAGAGCTCTCAAGTTCTTCTGAAGATTCTGAGAGTCAAAGTAGTTCAATGAGTAAGATATCATGCCAGTCAAAGTCCCATAGCTCAGTTAGGAGCTACACAGATAGTGATCCTCAAGGAGCTTCACGTGCAGTTGGAGGGTTTTCCCACCAGCATGCTATAGGTAATTTATTTAACTTTGGAGATCAAGAAGAAGGTATATTTGTGTTATTTATCAATTCATTAGTTTTACTTATTCATTTATATAGATGCACTTATGATCCCATCCAATAACACACAAGGCAAAATTCATTTATTCCTGAAGCATGATCATACTGAAGCAGATTACATTATCGACAATCAGACTCCAGGTTCTGATCTTGCTACTGTTCTTGAAGTTGTTGCTGAATATTGGGAGCTGGTGTCTGGTATGTTCTCTTACTAATACTACAAATAATATGACCTAATAAGTATTATAATTAGACAAGAATTCACCTATTTCAGTTCGTAAGGATGGAAAATGGATACTGAAAGGAAGATTCTCCAAAGCCTCACAGCAATCTGATGCACTTGAGTGGAGACATGAGAGTAATAAGTATATTGTTGAGATTCTAGCAGATGGTGCTGTAGAGCAGCAAATTCCAGGGCTATCTTCCATGTTTACATTTGATAAGCCATCCAAGTCAAAATCCAAATCATCAATGAGTAATAAGGATATAACTCAGCTGCTTATATCTCAATTTGAGATTCCTAAACATCTTCAAAACATGAGTGGGAAGAAGGATAGTATAAGAATGACATATTTGAAATACTGTAAGATCAATGAGATCTTTAATAAAGAAATGGAGATGGCTTCTTTAGCAGATGTAGCTGGCTGTCATATTGACAAAAAACTGATAATTTCTGTGTTCATGGCTCCCTCTACATATTATTCATATCCATTTAAGGTCTTTCCATTGTTGAGTTATGATCCAGTAATGGAAAGTTGGTTTGAAGAGGATGAACCTGATAAGAATTATACAAAGGCTGTGTGGGAAAATTTATCACCTAACTTTGGTAATTTACAAAAATTACTAGAGGGCAAGAAAGCTGCCATGGACCAGCAGGCAAAACAGAAAGAGAGAGAGTCAAGTGAGAAAGAGAAAGAGAAAGAGAAAGAGAAAGAGAAAAGTAAGAAGTCACACAGAAAGGAAAAGTCTAGGAAATTGTAAGAAGTTTATTTTATTTTAACTTTTGCTTTATTTTGTTTGTCACATGTTCTTGCTGTCAATTTTGATTAAAATACTTCAACAGTATTTTTAAATAAATAAAAAATTACCTGCTTTCAACAGCAGATTTATGCTACTCATTCTTGGTTGAGAATATTTCAACAATATTTTTCAACTTTGTACAAATTATCTACTTTCAACAGTAGACCTGTCTTATTTTATGTTTCAGTTGGTTGGATATTTTCAACAATTTTGCCAACCCTTGTACAATACACTACTTTCAACAGTAGTTTATCCTTCAACTTGTTTTATATTGGAAATATTTCATCAATATATTTTCAACTTTTGTACAGCTACCTACTTTAAATAGTAGATTTATTTATTTTCTGTTGATGTACTTGATGTAGCTCTAATATTTTATAAATTTCTATTGGCTACACACTATTAATTATAAGTCAAATTCACTAATATTATACTTTTACAGGTGTGGTTTTCTACTGCAAGGTCTACTTCAAATTTGGCTGCTACTTGTATTCTTGAGCAATGTTCCTCAAGTAAAAGCATCATCACTAAATGATCCTTTTCCTGATATCACATTCAAAGTCTTCTCAAAATTTATAGGAAAAAACTTTGATTCATCAATTACTTTGGCAACAGTTTTAACATTACTTTTTACATTAACAAATAATGTAGACCTCCTCAATCTCCATGCAAGAGCAAAAAATCCAAATATTGAGAGTGAATATTCTATGTTGACTAATGGATGGATAAAAGCTTTAGCAGGTGCTATTCAGAGCCATATAAATGATGATGGTCAATTATTTGAAGATGAAGATATAATTTCACTAGATGTATCAACAAAGACAACCAATTTTGCCAAGAAACTTGATAAGATGATTGAAGTGTTGTGCTTAAATCCCTACACACGAAAGGCAGAACATGCACAATTTTTGAAGCCAATTTCTACCAATGAAATTGAGCCTGTATTACTTATTTGCCCTGCACACATAACTTGTTCAACATCCAGGAAATTATGTACTGGAAGAGCTTTGCATCTAAATACTCGTGGATGTGACCGGGTTACAGTTAGATTGATGAAAGGGATTCAATTATACAAAAATGCTCAGTTACTTGCAGGGACATGCCTGAAATGTAAAGCTATATATTATGCTGATCATAAAAGTATACTTCCTGAAAATGAGTATGATCCAGAAGATAAAGATCAAGAACAAAATAGTGAAAATGATAGCATTGAAGAAGTACAACCACGGGATCCTCAATTGAGTTCTAAAGATACCATATTTTTCAACAAATCAAAATATTTAAAGCTTGGTGCAAATATATGGGCTGACAGAGTATTTACAACTATGGTTGTTAATTCTATTTATCATTTTCATGCATCCACTGCAGCATACACTGAGTTTTGGAACTACACTTTTTCAAATGGTATTGAAAATGAAATACCACCAGTTTCACACTGGCAGGTATGGAAAGCATTTATAGAAGAAACTACACAATACATTTCATTATCAACAAATCATGATTTGAGAATTCCTGATAGATTGTCAACTGAACATGTAACTAAAGCTGCATTTGATCAATTAGGGCAAAAAGGAATTATTAGCAATGCATTGCAACATTCATGCAGTGAATGTACTCATAAATATAAAGCTACAGCTGATATAATTACAGCTGATGATAATGCTGCTGTTGTTGGTATTGATGAAAATAGGCGTGTACCAAATTTGGAAAGAAATGCACAAAATCAGGAATTTCAGCATATGGAAGATAATGAAATGAGTGTTGATACTTCCAACACTACTAACTCTCCTGAACCTATGGTTAAAATGATAGTTGTTGATGGTATTGTTATGGGTCCAACTCACTGTGCATTTGAAAACTGCTCTGAACCTTTAAAAAATGCACATACTGGAGTTTTTTGTATAACACATGAATCACAACACAAGAATTTATGTCGCATGAAAGACTGTTATAATCAGAAAGAAGAAAGATCTCAAACTTATGTAAATCATAGACAGAGATGGTATAATCATGTTATAAGATTTGGAAGGCAGTCAGTTCTTGGAATTCAGAGGATTATTAGACGAACAGAACAAGAAGGAGCTCCTGAATGGATGTCTGAAACAAATAGAGGCAATTTTCGACCTCATGATGAAGTACCTAATGCAACCACTACTCCTACTTGTGATAATTACTTTGCTGCACCTCACTTTTATTGTGTTGAAACAATTTGTGCACCCTGTGGAATTGTTATTGCATGGGCAAAATTTGTGAAATCAGAGGGTGAAAGTCAAATAATAGACTTTCTGGAATTTGTGTATCCAACACCTAATGTCAGACCAAGCTATGTTTGTATTGATAAAGCTTGCATGGTTTTGAGACATTTGATTACATCTTGTGATTGGAATATATGGAAGACAAGTACCAGATTTGTGGTTGATTCATTTCATTATATTAATCATAGAGTTGGAGACTACTTATGCCACAAATTTTGCAATCCAAGTCCTCTAAATGGATCAGCACCTAATTTAGTTCTTATTGAAAGAGATGCTGAAGGGAATCCACACTACAAACGAGCTTTCAACACACAGGTATGTTTGTCAATATTTAATAATAACATATATGTTTAATTCAAACTTAGGCATGTGAACAACTTAATGCATGGTTAGTAGGATTTCAAAGCATTCTTAATAGAATGACTGTGGACAACTTTAATTGGACAACACATGCAATGCTTTTTATTCATACACAACGTGTGCTAATGAAACAGAATCTCAAACAAACACAAACCACTAATGCAAATGATGATAATATTGAAGAAGATGGAATTGAATTAGATCATGTAGAATAGATGTAATATTTTTGTAACTTCAGAATTTATATATATAATTTTACTGTAAAATGGAGTAAACAAAAGTAGCATTCAAGTAGAGTCCAGGTGGAGTCCACCTGGAGTCCACCTGAAGTCCACCTGGAGTCCTGGAGTCTACCTGGAGTCCACCTGATCTCATGGAGGAGTGAGATATACAGCATGCAATGTTGTTTTTTCACACACAGCATGTATTGAAAAAGCAACAAAAAAGAATGGAAAGGTTGAGTAGTGATTTATTTGATGATGAGGAAGAGTATATGTAGACCACAAATTGTAAATTGTAGACTCTTTTGTATAAAGCTTTAAATGATTAGTTCTGTTTCACTATAATTTATCACATATCTTAAATGAACTTTATTTTTATTCAAAATAGGTATCAGAAGACATACAATTTCTCTATTAAATGTGTATAATTCACACAAAAGTCATGCAAAAAATATGTTAATTGCACTGATATGCCTGACAGACATACAATGTGTATAAGCATATTTTTTGCAATATCTACATAATATAATTCGCTCACCTGCGATCACACTTGGATTATCTAAGTGTTGGAGTGAGGTCTGAACTGGATCCGAAGCCATGTGTGCTGATGGTTCTATCTTTAGGCTCATGACATGCTGGGCATTTAGGAATGCATATCAGCCAATAAGTGTGTCTCTATTATTGCACACACCTGTACCCTTCAAGGGGATATGACTAACACTCTCCTATCCAGACCTTACCTTCTGAGTGTGCACATCCCTCCTCCCAGCATTGTAGTTAATTACCCTATCTAGACATATGTTATACCTGTACAGTACCTAAAAACTCTGCTATTTCTGTAGTATATAAGGCTCACAAACTTGCTCATGTAGGACAAGCAATCCTGTACTGATTCTTCCACTATTAGTGCTACTTAGTGTATCTGTGACAATCTATTCAATTTCCAAGTGTAAAACCCCAGTGTGATCTAAGCCCTCCCAGGACCTCAAAGAAGATTAGTTTATTAGTAGTGATTACAAGTGTTATAGATTACAAGTGAATATCATAGTGTGTTCATCCCTCCCTTGCCTGGAATTACCTTGTGTATTCTGAAGATATTCCCCCAGACTCACACTTGCTTGACTGTTAGCAAGAGTAAGCAATAATCTTTACATAGTTTCATAGCTATTACTCCCTAGTAACCCTCTTTGCCCTTTTAGCACTTATCTTTATCAGTACTAAATGGCCTATAATTCATCTAATATTCATGTGAATTACACCTAACTTTCACCTCACCTTCACCTACTTTTCACTTAAACTTGGTGGTTTCAGAATATTATATGTGAAGGTGAAAGTCATGTGAAAGTCATGTAATTTCATGTGAATTTCATGAGAAATATACTCTAAATTGGTGACATTCATGTGAAGTCCATGGTGAAAGGGGGGGAGTGTAAAGTTCTGGTACTTAGCCTCAATCTGAGATGAGTCAGTGTAATTCCAAACATGCTGAACAAGTGTTCACATGATGCTGAGTTTGAGCAAATGGAAAGAAGTCAACATGTGATCCTCTGGAGTGGTGACTCAGCAAGATAAACACTATGTTATAGTTTTTCTTTATTTTCTTTTGTTTACAATTAGTTTACTTTGATATGTTTGGCACAACCATTGATGCCAAACATCTTTATTTCTATACAGCTTTATTTATACTTTTGACTCATAATGACTTAGTGTAAGTCATTGTTTATTTATACTTACTTTTCTCATACTTCTGACTTGTTATGACCCTCTTCAAGTCATTGTACTATACTTACTTTATTTTTCATACTTCTTTACTGTGCCTTACTAATTTGCAGTCTTTTACATATTTCTTTTGACTCATAGTTTATCTATTATTAGCATGAACTAGTTTGTATTTAAACAGTAGGAAGTTGGGCTATAGAGCTCAAGCTTCAGCTTAAAGAATACTACTTGATTCTTACTTAATGTACACTTAAGTCTTTTGACCTAAGTCCCTTAGTTTTGTAATGAGAACTACTTCAATACTGATTTAACTTGTTCTTCAGATCAGTTAAGTCACATGACTTTTGGACTTGTACAATTTATGGACTTTGGTCAACTAAATTATAACATACCATCATACATAAGGAGTGGATTACTCTGAGCAATTTGTTAGCAGGGATAAAACAATAATAGAGTATGTGTAGAATAAGGACATTGACCTCTTGTAAACTGTCAATATATCCTGTAAGCACTGAATAAACACCTCTAGAATGTAAATAGTCCATAAACTCCTTGTAAAGATTTGTAGGAATATCTTCACTATAGAATCTGGTCCATAGGTGACACAAAAATTGCCACAGTGGAGCTGGGACAGTTGTGGCATGTTTTTTGCAAATGGTGCTGTCTTTAAGCCAGAATGTAGAACAATAGCAAGAATAAATGCTTTCTGATCACATTTTTCCCATCTTTTTTCAATGCTGTCGATAATTGCCTGTATTAGTCCATCACAATTGCCATCTGTCTCTGCCATCCTTAGATATTCAGAGAACTTGTCACTTAGCCACATGTTTCAGCTGACTATCAGAGAGTCAGTTGATAGTCAGTTGATAGTATCAGAGAGTTGATTGATAGTAAGATGAGACTTAGTTGAGACTCAGGTGAGAGTCAGTTGATAGTCAGATTATAATTACATACAAAATTAGAATATCACTAGTCTCACCTTACTCTCACCTTACTATTAGCTTACTCTTATTCAATCTGGTATCAGATACTAATCTGAGAGTTGATTGATACAATTTCACCTGACTATCATCTGACTATCAATTAATTTGTATGAGTTATTGGTGTAAAATAAGATTGCATCTTTGAGACTCCATGTATGGTGCAGGGCACTTAGTCACCTCCACTTTGGAACAACTGACATAACATTGTGGGAAACATTTTTTTTTCTTATTCCTCTAGCCAAAATGACTCTTTTGGCGTAAGTAACCATATGCCCAGACAGAATTTCAAAATTCTCAAAACTGAAGGAGTTATAATTTTTGTCTGAAGTGAATTCCACCGCATTATGTAAGTATTTCCATATATGGTAACATATTACTTAATATGGTAATGTTAATCATCCATTGCTGATGCAACTAACTCAGGAATTCTTCAATGAGAGTAGTGTTGCCACGGTTCAACTCAAAAACTGCGAATCATACAAGTGGGACTGAAAAAAGTCGAGCCGAGTCCACAATGTTGACTTCCAGTTCTCACGACCTGACTTCCAGATGAGGTCGACGCGAAGTCGACTTAGTTGCTGTAAGTCACACAAAAAGTCTAGTATATCAGCTTTCCAGTGCAGCCTGCCCTGTACAGCGGCATGTTCTGTGTATCAAGTCAATTTAATTGAGGGATAATTTCTACATGATCTTAGCTTTAATTATGGTGTTTCAGCCCTGTGCGATAAGTGCTTATATTCCTTCAACTTTCTCCACAACAGCTGTGACTTTAAAGATGAACCATATCACAAAAATCATTGTAAGTTTCTGCACATGTGTATAAAATAAGATATATCATTTATATTTTTTTTCAGAGTGAGTTTTACTAGTAAATGTCTCAATAACACCTGATTTATATGTAAGTCAATGACTTAGTCGCAAGTCAAGCCAAGTGCATAACTCAGGCACAGCTCGACTCGACCCTTCCACTGTCAACTCCATAAAACCAGTAAAAGTCAAACCAAGTGGAGTGGAGTCGAACTGTGGCAACACTAGATGAGAGGTATACTTCCTCGACGAGAATTGCTTCACCTTTATTTATGCCTCTTTTTCTCCAAGCCCTTCCTGATATGCATCCACCCAGTGTATCATGCAATGCTCCCTGAGGTATCGTTTAACTGCACCACAAAAGTACTCAATAAAATTGAGCTCGCAGTGAAATTTTGGCAACAAGAATTCTCAAATTCAGATGGCAAATAGAAGATGGCACCATTCCAGCCACTTGTGCCCTTGGGTTCGGATTCACTTTCTGACATGTGGTCACAATCAGATAGGATGTCGTCATATAAGCCCAATTTCTTTTGAGCTTTGGCCTCTCGAGCTCGTGCTGCAGTGATCTTTTGAGCTTTATTTCATCCAGGCATATGATTATGAGCATAAAATGAGTATTTCTAGGTATAGATACAAGTTCCAAACTGTAATTCTACATTAGTACAATTTAAAAAAATTTCGCCTGCCGATTCTGCCATTGTTCCAAAGTGGAGGTGACTAAGTGCCTTGCACCATAGATTCCACCTGATCACTATAGTTTCCCACAGTCATTACACATGTCACAATGTGTGACATGTTGAAAAAAGTGTAGCTTCCTGAATGACACAATAGGACAAGTGTGCACAGTCATCACACTTACCTAGACTATAGTTTCCCACAGTCCTCACACATGTCACACACCGTGACATATGTGACATGTGTGGGAAAAGTGTGACATGCTGGAAAAAGCGTGACAAGTTGGAAAATGTTGGAAAATGTGTGGTGCTTAAGCTGTTCCTAGACTCTATTGTCACAGTTGTACAGGCATTTGCATTGGAAACTGCAGTGCTGATCTGTCAAAAATATGTTTGTTCATGTATATTCCATGACCAAATAGTTGCCAAATAGTCACAGTCACAGTATTCGGCAGTTCAAGACTGATGAGAGATTGTCGAGACTTGAGGATATCAAACTGACAACTGGGGCCATCTAATTAAATTTGATCAACGTGGCATGCCTACTCAGTGTCCCCTGATGTCCTCCCATATCTCACCAGAGCTCCGAGAGCATATCATCTACTGGTGATACAAGCTGAACAAGACTGCCCTGGAAATAAGTGTAATTGCAGGATGCTCAGAGCATACCATCTATAATGTTCTTCAACTTCACCATGAATTTGGACAGGTTTCAAATCCATATGCTTGCAGTAAAGGCAGAACATGAGCTCTTGATATGGAGGATATGAGCTACATTGCCTCACTTATCACTGCAAATCCCTCCATTTATCTTGATGAACTACAGGAAAAACTCATGTCAGTATGTGGTGTTGAAGCATCTATTTCAACAATTTCATGTGCTCTTTGTCATCTTGCAATATCTCACAAAAATGTTGCTGTTTCTGCACTTGAATGAAATGAACAGCTACATGCTACTTGGCAGGCTGTAAATGGACAGATACCAATGGAGTATATAGTCTGGATAGATGAAGCTGCTGTTGATGATCACACAAATCAGCGGAGTACAGGTTGGAGTGCATTAGGTCAGGCATGTGTATGAAGAGCAGCATTCATTTGTGGCCAGCATTATTCAATTCTTCCTGCATTGTCATGTGATGGGATTATAGCACTGGATATCTTCAAAGGCTCTGTAAACAAGCAATGTTTTGTTGACTTCATTCGCACTCAGCTAGTATGTACACTCTCCCCCTTCTATATACTATTATTTGACACAACTTCTCATTTGCAATGTATAAAGGTACCTAAACTAACTCCTTATCCTGGTCCCAGGAGTGTAGTAGTATTAGACAACTGTGCTATTCACCATGACAAAGAGATTAGATTCATAATTGAAGATGAATGCAGTAAGTCTTACACTTAAAGTTGTGGTGTTTTACAGTGCTCAAAAGTTCCAATATATTATAGATGCTAAACTTATACATTTACCTCCATATTCCCCCAACTTCAATCTGATTGAACAAGCCTTTTCAGCTATAAAAGCTTGGCTATGGCACCATGAAGTTCAAGCAACTCACCCAGAGTCACGACCTTGGCTTATACATCAGGCAGCTATGTCTGTAATAGTAGAAGATGCAGAGGGATGGATTTTTAACTGTGGCTATACATAAGGAGTAGGGATTCAGGTAGTATTAAGTTGATATTGTATGTAACTGAAAATGGAAATGGAAACAAGTTGTAATGAGACTAGAATGCTGAGTACTTTGATTTAAAACTCAATTTGCCTCTTGGCATCCAGTTGCTCATTCCAATCGAGTACAAATGCTTGGAGCATCCAAGCTACCCCCTCTTTAATGTGAAGAATCTCACTAATTCGTAGAGGTAAAATGGATGGGATGTTCTCTGGTGTAAATTCCACATCTACCATCAAAGACTCTTGATGCCATAGATCAATACCTTTCGCATTGAAGAAGTCATTAAGGCATGCATGAACTGCTCCAGCCTTACTAGGAATTGGAGAGAAGGGCAGCAAGAGATGCGCATGGTGAGAGGGCATACAAGATGTAGAAGGGTGATTATGCCAAATAGGAGTGGTAGGAGGATCTGTGGGTGTGGGTTTAGGAACCAAACTTGCAAGAATAGGCATGATAGCAGCCATAGCAAGACCCATCACGTCATTAGACGAGTTCTCCACAGCTCCTGATCATGGTCCTGTGCATCCACAAGGTTTTGAAGTGGACATACGACCATCATGAAGCCCATCAAAGTCAACAGTATTGGGAGGCTCATGTTTTGTGGCATCTTGCGCAGCCTAATTAAAACTTCAGCATGTGAACAATGAGATAAAAATAGTGAACATACAATAGCAGCTGCCCAAAGTGACAGCTTACAGTGATTAAGGCTGAGATGGGATTCTGTTGCATCAATATAGCAGTATCCAATCTTACCATGCTCGCCTTGGTGTCATTCACAGGTCCATTTCTTTTTTAATTCAAGTATGATCTCACCTTGTAATAGCTCATGTGCTGTGTATCCATCCAACTGAGGAACCTTATAAATATTTTGAGCTTTGCACATCACACAGTACACAAAGAAATTCATACCTTAGTACCATATGATAACTCTGCATCATCTTCATTATCATCAAAAGTGAGTGCTTGTGGGACATGGGTCATGTCAGAAACATAACTTTAATGATAAATGACATACCTGTTTGTTTGTAATGTGGAATCCATTCATTGAATCAATGTCAAACTCCACCATTACATGACATTTACTCTTGTTCTTTTTGAGCAAAGAACAAAGGGTGAGATTGAAGTTAATGTCGGCATTGATTGTAATAGCACCACTCTTCCCTCCACTAAAACAGTGTATGAATGAATAGGAATAAAGAAGAAACAAGACTTTAACATATGCAGAACCAGTCCATGAAAGCTTAAATGATGGAACACCACTCGAATATGATGGTGGGGGTGCCTAAGAACATGGGGGGAGTTGTGGTCTCGAAGCCTGGAGACAAGGGTGACCAGGATTATAATAACATAGCGTATCTTCAATTTCTTGATGAGAATGATAAAACCCAGGCAGATCCCTGGTGCCATCTAGTAGTGCACATAATAAGAAATAGGTATCAAAATTTGACTATAAACATACCAATCCACCCAGGGTTCTTCAACCAAACTTCTGAGGGGCAAGGGCTGGGTGTAAAAACATCGTTCTGAGTCAGCAAGTCTTGTATAGTCAGGGCAAGGTGGAACTTGTGGTATTGTTTCTGTAGTGCTAGGTTGAATAGATACAGTTGATACATCAGATGTAAATGTTGGAGCATGTGAATCAGACATGTGAGAACAGAACGAGATGAGCAAGGGAATGGGGCACACCTGTTTAAATATACACAGATATCCGCTATACCCATTGTTTCCATCGAAAAAATTCTTCAATGTGGTCTGGAAATGATGTAGAACTGTGTTCAATGCTCCAGTGCATTGAGCCTTAGTTGTTTCAAGGTATGCAATATTCTCCTGACTGTTTCCAAGAATGTGAATCAGTAGGGTCAATTTATGTATGTTCTAAGACCTCTCACCAGACAAGGACTAGGCAGAGAAACAGAAAGAGGAGGATGAAAGATGGATGGGGAGAATACCTTGGGCAAGTAGATAGTGCATCAAGCGATTCAGGGCACTGTAGTGATTCTAGCAAGAGCACTTGCCTAGGCATTGCTGCACCATGTCACAATTTGGTTGGCTATAGCCATCAGTAAATATAACCAAATATAATTGTGAAATTGACAACTGCAGTTCTTTATGCAAACGCCTGTAACATGTTTCCTACAGTCATCAAACTTGTCACACATGTGTGAAAGTGTGACATGTTAGAAAATGTTGGGGAAGAAGTGTGACATGTGTGACATGTGTGGGAAAAAATGTGACATGTTGGATAAGTGTGGTAAGTGTGATGGCTATAATATGTGACACTTTTCCAACATGTCACACTTTTTCCCACACATGTCACACATGTCACACCTCTTCCCCAACATTTTCTAACATGTTACACTTTTCCCACACATATCATGCTTTCCAACATGTCATGCTTTTCCAAACATGTCACACTTTTCCAATATGTGTGAGGACTGTGGGAAACTATAGTCTAGGTAAGTGTGATGACTGTGCACACTTGTCCTAGTGTGTCATTCAGGAAGTCTCTACTGACTCTCAACTGACTCTAATGAGACTCTCAGTTGACTATTGAGACTCAGTTGAGAGTCAAATGACAGTCAGATGAGAGTCTAATCTGACTTCTGAGACTAAGTTGAGGGTCAGATGAGAGTCAGGTGAGACTATTGATACTTATATGAAAGTCAGATGAGAGTCAGTTGATAGTCAGTTGAAACATGTGTGGGAGTGACACATACAGCTCTGCTGCAGCAATTCCATAATCACATGACTGCTTTAACAATGTCTTCGAGCTCCCAAACCATGCCCACAGCCATCAACGTGGAGAAGCTCAAGAGGCTGGAAGAGATGGAGGTGCAATTGAAAGCCCTTAGGGCAGAGCTAGGCATTGGGTCAGTGACAGAGTTGGTTGATGTGGAGGAGGTGAAAGAGAATGAGGGGGTTGAGGCAGAGAAGAAGGACACAATGGAAGTGGACAAGGGAGATTGATGACTGGAGGTGGCATGGGAAAAGAAACATAAGCAGGAAGAGACAAAAGCAAGGGTCACTCAAATGATGGCATGACTAACTGGTCACCCAGTGGAGGAAATGACAAGGCAAGGCACTTCTCTGCCAGTTCATGCAGAGTACAAGATGACAGTTGCAAGGTTGGGCATAATGTCATTTAGTCCAGAGTTGGTGGTAATGTCTTTATATTACCACAGAGAGGCCGACAGCTTGGTGATGTCAGTGGATGACTCAACCTCAGTGAAGGAAATAGTGGAGCAAGTAGTAGCCAAGGTAGGACCAATGAGAGTAGGAGTTCCAACTCCTACAGTTGAGCTGGAGGTAATGTCTACTCCACAGGTAGGTACCTACATGAGTGCAGAGCAGGTTGCTGACTGTGATTGCACTGTTCAGCAATTGGAGGCTGAAGGCCACACCATAACACCAGAGGAAGAGGTGGAGAGGAGCATCCAGTGGGCAGAGAATGAGGGTGGCCCCAAGAGGAAGCACACCAACACGAATCTGGAAGATGCAACAGAGGTGATGCCAAAGCTGCCTAGGAAGAAGACAATGGCCCGGACCTCCCAGCACAAAGGTGTGAGGAGCAAGGCCTTTGTGGATGATGAGGTGGAAGAAGAAAATGCTAGCAGTAAGGCTAGCCAATCTGGAAGCAAGAGTCATATGGGGACTGAGAGCCAAACTGGTGACAAGTCCGATGTTGAGGTGGAGGAAGTGAGGACATTGGTGAAGAAGGGTAAGGGTGTGGAGAAAGCCAAGACAGCCATGGAGAAGAAGGAGAAAGAGGCCTACATGTTACCCAGGGTCCCTTGTAATGTGTGCAGCAAGTTCAACAGGGAGTGTTTGCTGGATCTAGAGTAAGTTGTCCATTCTCTTTTCAGAGTTGTTCTGACTTGCTCCTAGGGGAAAGAAAATGAACCACAAGGCATATGAGGCATGTCAGACAAAAAAGAGAAGATGCAACAATGATGGAACAATGTGGAGGACTGTAGTGCTGGGGAATGCAGAGGAACAGAGAAGAGGTCTGGAGAAGATGAAAACTGGTGGTGTGGGGCAGGAGAAATTGGTGGAGGAGTTGCAGACACAACTAGCAGTGGCAAGGTCAGAGTTGGAGATCATGGAGAAACAAGCAGATGAAAGATGGACCAGGCTCAAGATGTTTGATGCTGAGGTCAAGATTCTGAGGGACCAGTTGTTCCTAGTGGAGAATGAGTGTGACAAGTTGGTGCTGCAGCTCAACTCTGGGAGTCCATTATCAGACATGCTGATGGAGGCCTTGGGTAGGAATGTCAGCATGCACACAAAGTTAATGGGAACATTGAATAGGTTGATGTCAAGGACCTTACCAAGAGACTGGAAGTGGGAGATGAACTCTGAGCCATGATTGGAGGTAATGTGGCTGGGAACACCATGCTTATGTCATGTCCTGTTCTATTCCACTAGGGACAAGAACCTCGGAGTAGATAGTCTAATAGTGGAGTAACTTGTACAACATTAGTAGGGTGTGTGGAGATAGTGAACAAGTATGGGAGTAGTGGAATGTTGGCTTCAACTTGTGTGTTGCGCCCCTTGGACTTCCAGTTCCATATTTAGAACAAAGCAGAGTAAGTGGCAAAATAGCGGAGTTGGCTCAAGGCCCAAGTGGGAGAAGGGTGTAAATGTAGTTGATTTGAAACTAAAGTATATCTACATTACAGGAGTAGTTTATATAGTAAACTACTTTGTCCGAATGCATATGGAGTAATGCCCATGGGTATGTGGCATCCTAGGGTTAAGTAAACTCCATGAAATGTAGAACATGGTAAACTAGTAGTATGCCTCTAGATTATAGTCATAGGAGAAATGGCCACGGCTGGAGAACAAGGTAGTAATATTAAAGGGAAGGAACAAGTAAACAGATACAAGTAAACATTAGTAAGGAAGAGTTCAATATATAACAAGTATACATAGTCCAGAGGAAATGTACTAAAAGCGGAGTAAACCCGGAGTTGACTCCAATGGTACAGGGATTGTCACAGATATGACAGCTTAGAGAATATGTGCATGACAAAGAGCTTAGCAAGCTGGGCAGAGGTGATAGTGTTATGGCAAGGGATGAATATGGCTTGCTTGCTAATGCAGTCAACAATAACTAGGATTGAATTGTACTTATCAAATCCAGAGATGGGAAGTGTTTCAATGAAGTCCATCGAAATAGAGTGCCATGGGTGCTCCGGGATGGGGAGTTGCTTCAAAGTACCATAGGGATGGTGACGCTGTGGCTTAGACCATAAGCAAGTGGTGCAAGACTTACAATAGTCCTTAACATAAGTACAAAGTTCAGGCCAAGTATATTCTCATCAAATATTATCCAAGGTCTTGTTCTGACCAGGGTGTCCAGTGAGTAGATGGTCATGTTTGTACTGGACAACATGAAGGTGGAGAGAATCATCATCTGGAACATAAATCTGGTTGTCGAGGTGGAGTAAGCCATCTGAACCAACAGACCAATGATTAGTAGGGTTGCAAAGGTGAATAGAAGCAACAGTGTCTAGTGGTTGGGCAGTGAGGATGTCACAGTGGAGTTGCTTAAAATCCATGATGATGCTGGCACAGAGAACTGGATGAAGGAGTGTGGTGGCACAGATAGAGGCAGATTCTCCATCATAGCCAAGAATGGCAATGAGCAATGAGCAGAGATGTTTACAAAGTAGGCAGCACTAGCTGCAGTAGTAATCCATTCTAATGATGCACTTCAACTATGAAAACCTCTAGACTTCTGCCAGGTCTACCTGGCATAGCTCCTGCATAGTGCCACCCAGCCACCCAGTCTGTTACTACATAATTTGTTTAGGCCTGGATAGTCAATAAAAAGCCAAGCACAGCAACCAGGCAATGAAGCGGGTACAGCATCACACTCATCATGCAATGTCGACTTCATCATCCAGTGGCTCAACAGCATTAGCCATTCACCTCCAGTGTACGAGAAGCTAACAATGCACCCCATTGTCACGACCATGCCCCTAGCCTGACTTGGCAGCGGAGTACGAGAGAGTGACTGCGGAGAAGCGAGGGGTGAGTGTAAGACGAAAGTGGAGAACGATAACTCAGGGGGTAGGACTTCGGCTTCAGCTTATGTGCTGCGCCCCTGGGATTCCCGGTCCTGGATTTCGGAGTAAGGGCAAGCCCTTCGGAGAAGACGAGATACGGAAGACGAGAGGTGTAACTCAAGTCAGACGAAAGGGTGAGGACATAGTTCAATACGAAACTGAGGACTAAGTAAAAATCGAGTACTACTTAAATACTAGAGACTCGGAGTAAGTAAAGGCTGCTGGCCAAGGCCAGCGGAGAAGTACGGTCAGGGTAGGCATACGTAGAATGAAGACTATAACTAATTAAACATAATAAAACGCGTAGGAGAAGTGAGCGCGTATGGCGGTGTAAAGTAAAACAGATAGTGGCACACTTAAGAATGATAAGTGACTCACTATGAGATGTATACTACAATACTGAGGGGATAGCTCAGTAGAATGGAAGAAAGGAAACAAGAGTAATCTATGTACAGTAATCAATAAGTAATATTAAGAACGTAATCAAAGTTCGGAGTAAACAAGGATGGAGGCGGAGTAAAGGCATAGGGGTCCGGAGGTAGGCGATACGGGATATGACACCCATGCATCATGCCCATCTCTAGGTTTCAATGCTGCAGCTAGGCTCTTGTACCACAACCACCTTGCAAAGCATATTCGGGAAAACAGAACGAAAACAGATGAAGTTGCGCCAATGTGGACATAAGGTTGGAGTCAATTCTTGAATCGTAACAGAAGCAGCTGTTCATGCCCAGGAATCGCCATAAGCCAGTAATACACTAGTGAATGGGCTAGTGAAAAACAGCAGATAGTCCCAATAGATGCTGGACAAAGACTTTAAAAGATTATGTGGACTCAGAGTGAACTACTGTTCTGATATTCTGAATCTGTAATAGCCAGCAGGAATGAGTAGAATAAGGTGCATGGTACTGGCTGCATTCACCAGCTGCTCTGACAATGCTCTTCGTCACCCATGGTGCAACACCAGGTCATATTGACACAGCTGCTGCATTCCTGCACCACAATAATCCAGTCTGCTATATAGGCCATTCGAGCAGTCCACGTCTACACCCTTCCTCCTTCCCCCCCTTCCTCCTCTTCCAACTCCAGAGACACCAGTAGCAAATGATCAAGTCTGCTCTGCGCGGTAGCAAGTACAGATATCTACCCTTGTTGATGACATGCGATGAAGCTGCTCCCCGGGGCTGAAGTGCAGGCTTCGAAAGCAAAGATCACGACACCAACAATTAGAGTGGAGTCTGGACAAGCATGCCGCTTGACCTAGAGGGGTGTCAGCAATTTTGATCATTGAGTAGCAGGGATATATGATTGTGGCAATCGCAGAAGCCAGGTGCTTATATGATTGTCTTTTTGTATGCATATTTGGAATTCTACTTACTTCAGGTGATCATAAACAATCATTAATTTGTTTTAATTGAATATTACTATTGTATGTATGTATTAGATGATCATAAACAATCAATGACTGGTTCTAATTGATTATTACTATTGTATGTATATAATGGATGATCATAAACAATCATTGATTTGTTTTAATTGAATACTACTATTGTATGTATCTTTTAGGTGATCATAAACAATCATTGATTTGTTTTAATTGAATATTACTATTGTATGTATCTTTTAGGTGATCATAAACAATCAATGACTGGTTCTAATTGAATATTACTATTGTATGTATCTTTTAGGTGATCATAAACAATCATTGATATGTTATAGTTGATTATTACTATTGTATGTGTCTTTTAGGTGATCATAAACAATCATTCATCCATTCTAATTGAATATTACTATTGTATGTATATATTGAATGATCATAAACAATCATTGATTTGTTTTAATTGAATATTACTAATGTATGTATCCTTTAGGTGATCATAAGCAATCATTGGTTGATACTAATTGGATATTACTATTGTACTAATGTGCTGCTGATTTCCCTCATGTCACGTTTGTCACGCTCTTCGCGCGCGTCACATATTTCCCGCGCTTCCTATGTTTCCCGCGCATCACGTTGTCACATTCTTCATGCGTGTCACACATTTCCTGCCGCGTCACAAACTTCCCGCGCTTCCCATCATTCCCGCGCTCTAGATAATTCCCGCGCTTTGCACATATTCCCGCGCTTCACACATACTCCCACGCTTCACGCATATTCCCACCCATCCTACTCGTCACATTCTTCGCGCGCGTCACACACATTCCCACGCTTCGCATTTGTCACATTCTTCCCGCGCGTCACGTCTGTCACACACATTCCCACGCTTCGCATTTGTCACATTCTTCCTGCGCGTCACATTTTTCACATAAATTCCCACGCTTCATATTTGTCACATATATTCGCCTGTGTCACGCGCGTCACGCTTTTCACGCGCGTCACGCTTTTCACGCGCGTCACGCTTTTCATGTGCATCATGCTTTTCATGCATGTCACATGTCACATCCGTCACACTTTTAGCGCTCGTCACACATGTCACATACTTACATTTGTCACACTTTGCACAACTATCAGTTACTCATCATGCTCTTTGCATATGTTACATTTGTCACAATTTTCACAGCTCAGTAATGTAATTTGACTTTTGACATTGACAACATATCTAAATTTGAAAACTATGGTAAGTGGGTGATACTCAGCAATAGCATATGCATGGACCACTTCCTGATGCTGTCTGAGTGGTTACCTGGTTGATCCTGCCAGTAATTATATGCTTGTTTAAAAGATGAAGCAATGCTATCTGGGTATAAGTATAAACAACATATGTCAGAGATATGAACACATGTGGCAGTGTAGAAATGAAACTGATTGTGACACAATATCAGTAAGAGTTGAGATAGTTTTCATTTTCTCTCTGTATGAATAAATCAAACTATCATGTAGTCATATGGAGTAAGCAGATATGACTCAATAATGTGTATTGAAGATATCAGTATAACCAATAGTGATACAAGAATCATGATCATCTAATGACTGAGATGTGTAAGTTTGATGTGATGTAGAATCACATATTTCACCATTTTTTCACATTTTTTGTCCATGTGTGGGTCTATCACCAAATTGTTCAATATGAAAATGTTCAATGGCATCATATCATATCTCTAGTCTTAATTGTAAAATGTCAATGGACTTACATACACACTCTACATGTTTCATTCTAGTTCCTTATTATTGTTACACTTCCATAGTTTACTAATTATCACATTCCATGTTATAACCTTCAATTTAACAAGAACATCTTTGTTTCATTTGCTTTAATAATTTACTCTGCACTTTTGTATACTTCTATTCTCTAACAATTTCAACAATGATACAGATATACAGGTAATCAGACACATGTAACCAGCTTCTCTCCTTGGGTGTTAAGTATTCAGTACATCATGATTCTCCTTCCTACTGTGCCTTCAGGCTCCACAAGTGTGAGCAAATGTCAGAAGCAAATGAAATTCAAATTGAGAACATGACAAACTTGATATATGATATACATCAAAAACCATGATGGACTAGTAGACCATGACAGGTGATATGCTGAGTATCACCCACTTACCATAGTTTTCAAATTTAGATATGTTGTCAATGTCAAAAGTCAAATTACATTACTGAGCTGTGAAAATTGTGACAAATGTAACATATGCAAAGAGCATGATGAGTAACTGATAGTTGTGCAAAGTGTGACAAATGTAAGTATGCGACATGTGTGACGAGCGCTAAAAGTGTGACGGATGTGACATGTGACATGCATGAAAAGCATGATGCACATGAAAAGCGTGACGCGCGTGACACAGGCGAATATATGTGACAAATATGAAGCGTGGGAATTTATGTGAAAAATGTGACGCGCAGGAAGAATGTGACAAATGCGAAGCGTGGGAATGTGTGTGACAGACGTGACGCGCGGGAAGAATGTGACAAATGCGAAGCGTGGGAATGTGTGTGACGCGCGCGAAGAATGTGACGAGTAGGATGGGTGGGAATATGCGTGAAGCGTGGGAGTATGTGTGAAGCGCGGGAATATGTGCAAAGCGCGGGAATTATCTAGAGCGCGGGAATGATGGGAAGCGCGGGAAGTTTGTGACGCGGCAGGAAATGTGTGACACGCATGAAGAATGTGACAACGTGATGCGCGGGAAACATAGGAAGCGCGGGAAATATGTGACGCGCGCGAAGAGCGTGACAAACGTGACATGAGGGAAATCAGCAGCACATTAGTACAATAGTAATATCCAATTAGTATCAACCAATGATTGCTTATGATCACCTAAAGGATACATACATTAGTAATATTCAATTAAAACAAATCAATGATTGTTTATGATCATTCAATATATACATACAATAGTAATATTCAATTAGAATGGATGAATGATTGTTTATGATCACCTAAAAGACACATACAATAGTAATAATCAATTATAACATATCAATGATTGTTTATGATCACCTAAAAGATACATACAATAGTAATATTCAATTAGAACCAGTCATTGATTGTTTATGATCACCTAAAAGATACATACAATAGTAATATTCAATTAAAACAAATCAATGATTGTTTATGATCACCTAAAAGATACATACAATAGTAGTATTCAATTAAAACAAATCAATGATTGTTTATGATCATCCATTATATACATACAATAGTAATAATCAATTAGAACCAGTCATTGATTGTTTATGATCATCTAATACATACATACAATAGTAATATTCAATTAAAACAAATTAATGATTGTTTATGATCACCTGAAGTAGAATTCCAAATATGCATACAAAAAGACAATCATATAAGCACCTGGCTTCTGCGATTGCCACAATCATATATCCCTGCTACTCAATGATCAAAATTGCTGACACCCCTCTGACCTACGTTCGATATAATCGAGTGCAACCACGACGTTGCTCTGCATATCTGGCTCACTTCACCTCTGCGAAAATGCGACATGTGCAGACCACAAGTTGAGGATGTTGCAGAGACTGTGAACAATGATAAAGATAAGGATAAGTTGTATCACGTGTGGATGGTATTAAGAGCTGGACATGCAGATTGCAGTAGCATCAATGAGTATTGCTTGTTGACTGCCATGTCGAGCACTGGCTGCAGCAGTGCGGTATGGAAAGCCGGACAACCACGCTTGCCTATGCCAAAGTAATTGAGCTCTGACCTTCGGCTCCATGACATCTCACTTAGATTTTCGCTTAGGCGCCTGTTGTTCAGGCTAGGTTTCAGTTGACGACTTAATCAGAACGTGGTATATCTTAGTATTAAACATTAAAATTAGAACAGACTATGACATCATAGACATTCAATCTTTATTATATGTTTATGATTCAATCGTTACGGTGGATAAATTAATAATAAGGGCCTGAGTCTATGACCATAATTAAAAACCCAATTCCTTAGTTCTAGTATAGGTATACATTTGTTCGTGCATAGCATTAACAGTACTTCGAATTGACACAGACTTGGGTTTCACACTCAAAGATTACAGGTTAGTGTACAACAGTAAGCAAACTGTAAGGTCTCGACCTTGCATCAACTATCTAAGTGCCACGGAGTCCGAATCCATTGGTCACGTGACCCCTCTCACCCATCAACTCCTCCGCGCTTGCTCCCCCGTCTCATTGGTTCCCGGTTCCATTCGCTCGTTCTTTCTCCTGCCTAGACTTCACGGTACCGTACATTACATCGGTACCGTTCTCCTTCGACTCACCACTCCGTTACCTTTCTTGTTTCCTTATCCGTATCATTTCCCTTTGACTCAATACTTACAAAACATACACATACATATTTTCCCTGACTCATATCTACTTTCTCTGACTCGTTAACCACTCGTAAATACATATATAAACCCAGTAAAATAGACCCTGTAACCTTAGAGTTCTGAAATACGAGACATTAGACACGCATTTTAAGTTCTTAAGTCTTCAACTCAACAACTCTCTTCTTTTCTAACTCGTGTGTTTCCCCTGTCAAAGCATAACCCTCTCGCTTTAATTCGGAAACCTCACATTTTTTTGCGTTTCATTTAACCCTCGTATCCAACATCCGGCCTGATCAACTGGGTGAGTATTTTTTCCTTCAATTTACTAACAATTTTTTTCTTTACACCCAGATGTCTCAATACAACGTTGTAGTTAGTAGTATAGAAGAGCAGACCTCTGAACATCAACATTCGGAGATGGCTGCCACCAACACGGCCCCTACGGTTCATCCGGGGGATGTTGGTCATGTTCTGGAGGGGATGGGACAAGTTCCCAGTCCATTATCGTTACCTCCCGTGAATATTACAGTTGAGAACGACCTCCCGGTTCTGTCCAAACCATCCATGAATGACTTAAACCTCGCCGTTAAATGGGGTCTTTTGGACGAACAAGGCTTGAGCACGAGCTTAGGAACTCGCGTAACAAGGAGTTCCCGCTCGAAATCCACTAGTGTTACAATTGATAAAAATACGAATAAAAATAAGCCGGTGGATTATATAGTTAAAACGTATTCAGAGGTAACACAACTAGATATTAGTAATAACAATGAAAATATACCACAGTTTGAACCACCAGAAAGGCCGTCATCTCTTGTAGATAAGGATGGCATGGTAAAAATCGAAGTTGTCGATGAATACAAGATACCAGATGGCTTTATCAAACCTAAGAAAACGGTTAGAACACTTAAAGTCACTCGTAAAGCATTAGAAAGCCTACCTCGTTACTTCCCGCAAGATTTTGCGAACACGGAAGACGAAAAAAGGCTCAGAGAGCTTAATGTTATTGAACAGTCAGCAGAACAAATTAAAAGGTTCTTTGGCCGCTCACCAGATTCCCCATTTGATGACATTTTCAGGGATATTACAGGAGATGGGGAATTATACCTCGATGAATATATTATCCCACTTCCCCAATCACCTGAAACCCTGTCGCATTCTCCACTTGGCTCCTACAGAAGTAGTATAAGCTCATTCACGAGCACTGAAAGTCGACCTGATGAACTATTGGATATTAGTGATTTTGAATCGGAATGCGAAGTCGAACAATTGCAACGTGCCATATCCAATTCGTTAGTCACCTTCCGAAGAGAACAAAGCTATAACCCGGCTCATGAAACTGGTACATCAAGCTCTAATCTAGATACAATTCCCATAAATACTGTTATAGTGGAAATGGAAGAACCTAAAGGAATGAATTTACCTTCCACAAGTGGCATCGCTCATGATAGCCCTGAGTTCAAAGGGAAAGGGAAGAGCATAGACCCTAGAGAAAGGGGGCCAAAATTTGATAAGTTATTCAATGAACGAAAGAAATCAAAATCTAAGACCACTCACAGGAATAAAGTTGAATTTGGACCAGATAATTTCATCCGGGAACGTTCTGAACTTCCTGGGGGAGGATACTTTAGAGCTACAACAGAAGAGCCTGAGAGCGAAATAGAAAGCATACCTTCGGATAGTAATGGAGGAAATGGTGGTGACGATGGAAATAACTCTGACTCAAGTAACTTGAGTAGCTCGAGCAATTCCTCGTCTTCTAATTCGTCAACTGGTTCTGGTAGTAATAGAAAACACTCTGCCAAGCGTCACCGTCAGCGTAACGAATACAAGAAATTAAAAAAGGCACTTAATGGTGTAAAAATAAAAACACCATTTACTTACAGTGGAAGAGCTGATCTTGACACGTTTGACCAATGGACTTATGAAGTCGATACATGGAGTGAATGGAATGGCCTAAGTGATTGCCTCCTCCTGCGAGTCATAGTTAACTTTATGTCCTACAATGCGAGTAAGTTCTTTATGAAGCATGTAGCTACTCACTGTAATGAATGGACTGTGAAGCGCTTATATGAAGCCCTATTTGACTATTGCTTCCCGCCACACTTTAAACAAGAGCTGCGCGATAAGTTGTTAACCGCTACATAAGGGAAAAGCAATGTGAGAGACTTCTTACGGGACATAGAGTCACTCCAAGTCAGGTTCCCAGACGTAACGATGCGACAACTCACACAAATCTTCTGGAAGGGAATAAATCAATACCTTCGCTTATATCTGATAGAGAAGGGCCTGGATCCGGAACGACATACCCTTGAGAAGTTAGCCAAGTATGCTACGCGGTGCGAAGAAGCAGCTGAAGCAAAACGGCGTGAGGAGCGAGGATTCTCAGGCAGAGTACCTGGACGAACCTGGGGACGTTTCAAAAACCGTATAAACGGTCCTCAGCCCTACAACACAAGTAATCAGCAATCGTCAGGAGGAGCAAACAGTTCAAACTCAAATAACAGACCATTTGGAGGGCGATATAACAGACCTTTGCACGAGAATAACAATAATAGAAATTCTGGAGGGCACAATGTAAACAGTAACCGCCCTAGACAACATAACAACAGTCAGAACACTAATAACAACAATAATAATCTCAATAATAGACATACCAACATATTGTCTAAAGATGAGCGTGACTGTTTACATGCTGAAGGTCGTTGTTTCACCTGTAAGGAAGCTGGCCATGAGTCCCGCAATTGCCCAACTCATCAGCAAGCAAAAGCACCAAAAATACATACCAGTGCTATGCGAATCAACGAGATTGAGACAAGGGCATCAAATGCCCATGAGGCAAATCTTCGTGTGGGCTCAATAAATATTGTTAGTGAACCTATATTGGAAGATATTGGTATGTGGGCGCGAGCATATCATGAAGATGTAAAAACTTACCTGTATACCCTGCTCCATAGCTACTTTGGAACTGAGGGCGCAAAATTTGCAGGAATATTACCTCAAGATCGCTTCCTCGTAAGTCATGCGGGACAACAGTACATTATTTTTGATGCGCTACATCTAGACCGCCACTATTCAGTTACCGCTGAAGACCTTGACAAAGGAGACTTTAGCATCCGCTCACTGGTATGTTCGATTTACAACGGCGAAGACCGAACCGTGAACTGTCCTCTGTTTGAAGACGAGAGCTACTCAGACTTCCCAGCTCTTAGTTGGCTCTACATTCGGGTTAGAACGGCCATGAATCGACATGCTTGGATGGATGTAACTGAGAATGGAAAATTAGATGTCACACCACACGCAAATGGATACTTACTACAAACATTGAGTGTGCCAGACGTTACAGAAGTCGTGACACATGACGAAGTTCACAACGGAATAAATATTGGCACAGTAATTGAACGAATGTGGCAATGCTTTCGAGCATTAGAAGATCAGGCAGTCAAACAATGTAAAATCCGACGCACTAACCTTATGCTTGGTGCAGCTTCGATCCCCAACATTAAACATAAGGGTAAGAAATCGAACAGCAATTTATCATCAACTATAGATGCAATTGAGCGCACTTCCATGAGACCAAGGGATTTTAAACGGTACCTACCAAAGCCAATTATTGTCACAGTACTGGCAAATGAAAAACCCCTTCAAGCCATGATTGATACAGGATCCATGGCTGATTTCCTGTCTACAATGGTAGTAGATCAGTTAGCACTACAAACTGACCAATTAGCAAAACCTATCACAGTACAACTGGCAGTACACAGCTCCAGATCAAAGATAAACATATCAACTATCATTGACTTTAAATACCAGGAAATAGACTGTAAACGACGATTTGACGTAGCCAATTTGGATAATTATGACATGATATTAGGCACACCTTTTATCTTTCAACATAAGGTTGTCTTGAGCATGAATCCAACAAGAATAGCTATAGGTTCGAAGGAACCACTGGAAATAAAAGGAGAAGAAGTCAGTTCTATTAATTCAGCAGCAGCAGATCTATTCGCTACAGACTTGGAACAGCTTTGCTCAGAACTGCAGGACGAAGCGGCAGATTTGTGCCCAGACACCTCCAAAACTGATCTACCGCCTTTCCGAGCAGTAAATCATATTATTCCACTCATTGACGAGAATACGGTCTATAAGTATCGTCCTGCTCGATGTTCCGAAGCTTTAAAGCCATTGTGGAGAGAAAAACGAGACGCCTACCTCAAATCAGGACAATGGCAAGTTGCTACAGGCGTCACATCATCGCCTATGCTTATCCTACCTAAAAAATCAAAAGATGGTTCTACATTAAAGATTAGAACAGTGTTGGATAAGTGCGAGCAAAACAAAAATACTCACAAGCTTGCTGCACCATTGCCTGACATCAACGCAATACTACGTAACGTTGTCAGGCATAAATTCTGGACATTGGTGGATGGGAAAGACGCATATGAGCAAATACGTGTACAAAATGACCATGTTCCTCGAACCCTGTTCACGACACCTGATGGAACAATGCGAAGTTTAGTAATGCAGCAAGGGGATTGCAATGTGGGAGCAACCTACCAGATGCTCATGAATCACATATTCGCCCCATACATAGGTATATTCATGGATGTATACCTTGATGACATAGTTATATATTCAAATACCATAGACGAACACCTAAAACACATCAGAACGGTGTTTGAAATATTACGCCGTGAAAAATTATACCTCTCACCTGATAAAATGCAGTTCTTTGCATCTGAATTAAAGATCTTAGGACATGTGATCGATGATAAGGGAATAAAAATGGACCCTCACAAGGTAGATTCCATTGCAAACTGGAAAACTCCGTCCACTAAGGAACTCCTTGCCAGTTTTCTTGGTGCTGTTGGCTATCTGGCGGATAATTGTGAAGGTATTCGAGTCCACATGGGTGTACTAGCACCCATAACTGGTGCTACACGCAACTGGAAATGGTCTCATACTGAACAAAGGGCTTTCGAGAAAATAAAAGAGAGTGTACAAAAACACCGAGACTCTCACCGAGTAGCTGCTGACTATTCCCCATCAGCAGAATGGCTAAATCTTGTAACAGATGCATCCTTCACGGGTGCTAGTGGATATATTAGCCAGGGTAATGAATTAAAAACAGCACGAGTCATTACCTTTTGGTTGGGAAAATTCAACCCAGCTCAACAGAACTATCCAGTTCATGAGCAAGAATTGCTTGCGATCATTGAATTGCTAAAACGATTTCGTGGACTCCTACATGGTGCAAAATTTCGAATCTGCACAGACCATAAATCATTAGAATACATTACGACTCAAAAGAACCTTTCACCACGTCAACACCGTTGGCTAGACATCCTTAACGAGTTTGATTTCGAAATTCATTATATCCCTGGTGAAACTAATGTATTAGCAGATGCATTATCAAGGATTTATAGTAACGAACCATTAGGCATTGTCCGGGCTCAGTCAGAGTATGTGGGGGAAGATGATACGGAGGAAAGGAATACATTTCCCTCGGTCACATATCCCATTTACACTGGAAGTGCAACTCTTGCGGAGCTAGAAAACGCGCTTAGCGAACCAAGACGATCGACTTGGTTAGCTAATGCCAAAGCGCATGAACGCACTTACCCCGGAGCAAAGAAGCGGAAGTATGCACAAAGTACATCAACACATTTAGATGTAGCCAGTAAATTATCTGAGGATCAGAAAATTGGAATAAACTCATCAGTAGAATCCGCAGTTGATAATCAAACAGACTCACCGGATCTTGAGTATACAGACCACAGAACAGAGGTTATCAACCCCGAAGTGGATGATAACAAGGATCATCCAAGCTCTGGATTACAGTTGAACCTACCTGTGGTATCAACTTCTGGTGATATTGGCTTACCCATGCCAGACAGTCTTCGTTATCGCTACAACGAAGACCCATTTTTCCGAGAAATCTTGAAAAGCCCATCTGAATACCTAGATTTCAGAGAAGAACAAGGCTTAGTGTTTAAAACACGTGAAGGTCGAACAGTACTTTGCATTCTGAATATCCTAATTGGAAAGCGTAATGCTAGAGAAATCATAATACAACATGCTCATTCCCTTCTTGCACACCTCGGTAAAAGCAAAACCTTAAGTTTACTACGGGAGGAAGTATGGTGGAAGGAGCTTGTAGACGATGTTGACAAATTTTGTCGCTCCTGTACGCTATGTGCAATGACCAAACCTAACAATCAACAACCAATGGGCCTATTGAAAACGCTTCCCGTACCTCGAAGGCCATGGCAAGCAATAGGCATCGATTTCGTCGGTCCATTTCCAGAGGCTAAAACAAGGTTAGGAACCTTCGACATGATGTGTGTTATCATTGATCACCTTACATCAATGATACACATTGTACCGACGAAGCAAACATATGGAGCGAAGCAGATAGCAGAAGTGATATTCGAAACTGTATACAAACTTCACGGCCTACCAGAATGAATCGTCAGTGACTGTGACTCATTATTCACAAGCACATTCTGGAAACATTTGCACGACTTACTAGGAGTTGAATTGCGTTTGTCGACAGCATATCACCCGCAAACGGATGGCGCAACTGAACAAGCAAACCATACAATCACGCAAATGCTACAAAACAGTGTTAACGAAGATCAAAAGGACTGGGTGGAACGCTTACCAGCAATAGAGTTCGCCATGAACTCTGCACAATCTGAAACGACGGGATTTTCTCCGTTCTTCTTGAATTACGGCCGAACTCCACGCGCTATGATTTGGGAAGATAAATCGGAGTTCCCAGGTGTCCATAAGTTCGCACTACAAATGAAAGAAGCCATAATGAGCGCACATGATGCTATCATCGAAGCAAGAACGCACCAAACACTATACGCGAATCGCAAGCGTCGCAGCTCTAACCTGGCAATAGGTGATTTAGTATACCTCTCAATGAAGAATCTAAAATTACCTAAGAAGAGAGCACGAAAGCTCGTGCCCAAATACATTGGACCTTTTCGTATCCTGGAGGTTATTACTCCAGGAGCATCATATAAGCTTGACTTATCACCTGAATTAAAAGCACGGGGAATTCACAATGTTTTTCACGCATCAGTATTAAGAATACACATACCAAACAACGATAGACGTTTCCCTGGCTGACAAATCCATCAAATTCCAGGCTTGGGAGAGTCCCCAAGCGAATGGAGCATCGACCGTATACTATCACATTCAGGGAAAGGCCTTGATGCGCAATTCAAAATCTTGTGGTCCACTGGAGACACCAGTTGGGCTCCATATGCTGAAGTCGGACATTTGAATGCAATGGACAAATACTGCGAAGCAATGGGGATTAGCGGTCCGAAGAAATTGCCTACAGGCAAATCTAAGTCAGACATACCCACTGAACTGTCCTTTGGTATCGCATCCTGCAGCATCGAACCACGCGCACACATCTGTACGCTGAACACGAGGCATATGCCAAAAAATCAGTTAAAAGCTGCGAAAAGACACAATAAATTCGTCAGTACTTTTCCTGAAAAGCAACCGTCACATTCACCTCCCTTTACACCCATGGAACGCTCCAATATCATCGAATTTAATGCCCGGGAGCGATCACACTGGATCGAGTATTCCAATGCTCTCCGTGCATCAGCGGAAGGTAGATGCCCTCACCCGGGCGTCCCTCCCTGTGGATATGGCACCTACATGCGCACTCACCCGAGTGCTGCTGATCCTAGCCAATATCCAAGGCCTCCAGTTGTCCCAGCCACAACTGTCGAGTATTCGCAAGCCACCGCGGACGTCAATATGTCAGCTCAGGCTTTGAAAACGATTCTTGATGCACAAGCAGTAATGTACCGATCGTTTATGTCAGACACCTTACCCTTCATGAATAGACATCCTGCTCCATATCGGCCACATGTCCCACGTTCTCGAGCTGGACAAAAGGCGTTCCAGCACTGGAACAAGGACAATAAAGCTCCTAAAGCGGGATGGACACCTGGTAAGCCCACCTCTGCAAAGAAGGGAAATACGAACCAAACTGATACGGCCCTACTAGAGCGTCTCCAGCAATTGCCCAAGCCTCTGGGAAAGCCTCATAGCTGCACTCGAAAGCGCTCATCCAAGAAACCTGCATGCAAAACACAACACAAACGCGCAGATAATGGAGCAGCGGACGAAGTCGCTGCAGCTGGACCGAGTACTCTTGATGCTGACACCCAACCGATGGCCGTTGACAAAGATATCGACTCAGTTTCGATCCCGGCACGCTCTGATGACGAGGAAAGCGTTCACAGCAGTTGGGAAGGAGGAGAAAGTGATAACGGCTATTAGATCCGTAAGTCCTTCACATCGCATAGATATTGATCAAGTTCTTACCTTTGGATCAGAGTTTCTTAAACCCATAACTCTGTGAGGGCGAATGTAAGGTCTCGACCTTGCATCAACTATCTAAGTGCCACGGAGTCCGAATCCATTGGTCACGTGACCCCTCTCACCCATCAACTCCTCCGCGCTTGCTCCCCCGTCTCATTGGTTCCCGGTTCCATTCGCTCGTTCTTTCTCCTGCCTAGACTTCACGGTACCGTACATTACATCGGTACCGTTCTCCTTCGACTCACCACTCCGTTACCTTTCTTGTTTCCTTATCCGTATCATTTCCCTTTGACTCAATACTTACAAAACATACACATACATATTTTCCCTGACTCATATCTACTTTCTCTGACTCGTTAACCACTCGTAAATACATATATAAACCCAGTAAAATAGACCCTGTAACCTTAGAGTTCTGAAATACGAGACATTAGACACGCATTTTAAGTTCTTAAGTCTTCAACTCAACAACTCTCTTCTTTTCTAACTCGTGTGTTTCCCCTGTCAAAGCATAACCCTCTCGCTTTAATTCGGAAACCTCACACAAACAGTAATGTCAAGTATCGACATGATAAGGCGCAGGTCACTGTGATGTCACAACCAGCCTCATATTGTTCATGGTTGAGCTGTGCCGTGTTTTGAAGCACCACTGGCAAACCTATCTGCTCTAAAACCAACAAATTTCTAATTAAATGTGTGGTAGTCGAGCTCCTCCATGGTCATTGGTTAGGGCTGAATGTTGAGCTCTGTATCACTATGGATCATCTGTAGATATTGACTCAATTTTTTCGATTTGAAACCTCTGATCAGTGCCTCCTATTGTTAGTAGTATTTCTATAGCAGATTGAGCAAATATTTGCATGGAGAGGATTGTGTGTAATGCATTGATGTATCGGAACTTTATAATAAATGTATTCCATAGATGTTCAAAAATGATCAATTAATATTGAGACATGTGGTACGATCTTATTAAGTAGTCTATATCCATGGTAAATGTAATGGATCATCGACCAAAATCAACTTCCACTTCACAGCTAGTAGCTGTGAGTGGGGGCCGGGTGGTATATGTCTGCGAGTAGAGTGGACCAAGATGACATATCCATGAATGGTTCTTGTTATGTGTTGTATTTTTAGTGGTGGTTAGGGATGGAATGAATATTTGTATTCCCCTTATTATCTCATATGGAGAACAGCTATATTCTCTCTAGCAGTAGAGTAAACATGCTTTAATCAGCATTTCTCTGGATATACAGTAGACCTGATTCCATTGCTACTGCGGCAAAAATTATTGCCGTTGCCAATAACTTCTCAAACATTTTCTATAATCTCTCTGACAGCTATGATAGTATCTTTTCCCTGTGTGCATTGGTTACATTTATGAGTAATTATAAATAATATTAGAATTTGAAGATATAGCACCACTGATACAGTTACATGGTGTTGATAGTCAAGGTACAGTCAAGCACTCATAAACCTCCCCAGAATCAACCCCATATTCCTCCTCTATGTTCTTCCTCTATATACCCGCTGTCCCCTCCATTACTTTCCCCACCTTACTCTTTGCAATATCCACATTCGCAGGCAATACCATAAAATGTATATATCATTGCTGGTAGTTTACTGCAAAGTGTGATGTATGTACGCTGTAAATTACAAGTGCATCCTAGATAGGAAAGGGTGGATTCACACGAAGGTGATACATGAGACCAACTTGCAACACAAGGCAGTCCTTGCAATGTATTAGTCAGATAACGAGGTGCGTCGTTATCCTGCCATCATCCCGCCATCAAACCTGTTTGAATGTAATTAATTAATGAAATGTCTGTTGATCAAAAGCTTTGTGTGATGGGTCCAACCATCAGCGATTGGTATATACACCATAGATTGCTTGAGAAAACCACTGGAATGACTAGATAGAATAAGTACCCTGCTTTAATCTGACAGCTATGTATCTGTAAGTAATAGTAATATGTAATCATTTAAGAGAACTCATAAATGCACCTTAATACTTTGATTCTTATTTCAATAAAAACACATTCAAGAAACACATATAGATGCCAGAGGATTAGACCATAATGTTTAAACAGAAACAATACATGTAATGTAAATCTCATGAAGTTCTTGTCTTTTAATGTATAGGAGTACTTTTTCCTAGCAGAAATAACCACGCGAAATAGTATTCAAACTAGTGATTTAATGGTGCAATTAGTTGAGTTACGATGACTACTATGTTTTCGTCAGACCAAAACTAAAAGTTATGGAAAATTGCTGTTAAAACAATCAAATTTAACCCAAACCACTTTTAATTCTATAATATTGTTAATGACTCCAATATTTTGCAGCAGGAAAGTCCCAAACCTCCAGTAATTTACACTCCCCCAAGAGGTCTGTACGGATCTGTACGGAATCCACACGGAATCCGAAAATTCCGTACAGATCCGTGCGGATCCGTACAGACCCGTACAGACCTGTATAGATACCATACAGAATTTATATAGTAGCTATTATTATTATTAGAGGTGATTATTCTATATGGATTCCATACATATTCTGCATGGATTCTGTGTGGATTTATGCATTGCTGCCTTGTCACACATGTCAAGTGTAACTCTAGGTGAAAAGTGTCACACTATACAAAATCCATGATACACTCAATATATAGTATCATTCTCAATGCATAGTATCACACTTAATGCATAGTGTTATGCTTAATGTATAGTGTCACACTCAACACTTAGTGTCACACTCAATGTTTAGTGTCATGCTCAACACTTAGTGTCACGCTTAGTCACATTCAACACCTAGTGTCACACTTAATGCATAGTGTCACACTCAACGCTTAGTGTCACACTCAACACTTAATGTCACGCTTAGTCACACTCAACACCTAGTGTCACACTTAATGCATAGTGTCACACTCAACACTTAATGTCACGCTTAGTCACACTCAATACCTAGTGTCACACTCAATGCCTAGTATCACACTCAACGCTTAGTGTCACGCTTAGTCGCACTCAACACTTAGTGTCATGCTTAGTCACACTCAACACCTAGTGTCACGCTTATAGTGTCACATTTAGCATATAGTGTCACACTCAACACCTAGTGTCACACTCAACACCTAGTGTCACACTCAACACCTAGTATCACACTCAACACCTAGTGTCACATTTATCATGTCACATTTAATGTATAGTGTCACACTCAACACCTAGTGTCACGCTTATAGTGTCACATTTAATGTATAGTATCACACTCAACACCTAGTGTCACATTTATAGTGTCACATTTAATGTATAGTGTCACACTCAACACCTAGTGTCACGCTTATAGTGTCACATTTAACGTATAGTGTCACACTCAACACCTAGTATCACACTCAACACCTAGTGTCATGCTTAATGCAGAGTGTCACATGCAAGGAAACAAGTATAATAAAATTCTGTACAGATTCTGTACAGAATCTGTACAGAATTTTCAGGTCTGTAATGCGGAATTCCGAGGAATTCTGTGTAATCCGTACGGAATTTTCGGAATCTGTGCGGAATCTGTACAGACCCAAAAAAACCTCTGCCAAAATGAAAAAAATCTGTGCAGATTCCGCATGGACTCCGAAAATTCCATACGGATTCCGCGTGGATCCGTACAGAACACATGGCTAAGTGTAAAGAGCTCCAAACCTCTATGTTTTTCGATTGCATAAATCTCCATATGTTACGGTAGCACTGGCACGGTGTGCTTAGGGGTTTATGTAATTGCCATTTTTCGGTGTCCCGATTCCCAATGCAGCGGCGCTAGCCAATTCAAGTTGACTGTTGACCGTCTTAATGTGTACATCAGCAGTTTTCAATAATATATACGTTACTATTAGGTACATAAATGTAATCTCGGAACTTCTGATAATATAAGACAACATAGAAGCACTATATTCGATTTGCATTGATTAGTATACACATAAACATCAGCAAAACATGCATAGCTTTCCCATGTCTTTAGGCGTCTTTAGAAAGACGAAAAAGACATAAAATACTCATAAGTACTGAAAATGATGAAAGATTCTACGGTCTTTAAAAGCTAGGTCCATTTGCATTTAAAGCATAGTCTTGTCTTTTATAGGTCTTTTAATGACATCTTGTATTTTTAAAGACATGCACAATATTCAAAGACTGCATTAAATGCCATTTATCATGCTGTAATTATCTAACTCAGGTAAGAATAGATTCAAAACAAATCGATAAAATGTACTATATACAAGCAACTATAGCTAATTAATCATCGGGCCAGATAACACACGAGAAGATTTATCCTTAAACCTGTACCTACTACCCGGGATCTCCTTCGTTCCGGTGACATAGTGAAATGCATAAAGAGTCTATCGAAATTTCCAGTTATACAATAAAGAACGAAAGAGATTTTTTTACATCACTGATAGGATCACTGCTCCAAGTCTTCTTTAGCATTTGGGTGCCTCGATTAGATCCTATACACATAGCTTAAATGAACATAACTATGAGACTGATAGTGTAACACATACCTGTTTCATTTATCTGTCTAGCCTTTTCACAATGTTGCCTCATCTGTCCACTGCATTTAAAATGGTCAACATTTCGGGTTGGTCCTAAACGACCTTCAAGCCAGTAGCATATGTTTTATGTGACAAGCAGGGATATAGACCAGCCAAAGTTTCAAAGCACAAGCACATCTTAAAGCAAGAGGTTTTGACTGAGCCAGCACCATGGTGAGAATGGAAATTGCACACCCGATAACAGTATCTCTAGCAGTTGGGAATAAACTTGACAACAGCACCTTCAACCATGGGCAATGGACAGCTTAACGAATACACAGAACAGATCCAAAAACTAAAAGGCAGTTTTGAAAGTTGTGTACTACAGTCCAGCAAGCTTCAGATGGGAACACAAGGGGGAGGTGAGCAAAGCATAGACACAGGTCAGAGTGGGGGTTGTGAGTCGTGAGAACATCGGACAGGGATTCACAGGGTACCCAGTATTCTATTGAGACTTAAAACGGAGATTGAAAAGTTGTGTCTCGACCGGTGCTCACTTCGTACTCGATTCCTTGGGCCAAGAGTTCGCTAGAAGGGTCGTGGCGGATCGAGTTCTGCGAGAAAGGCCATAAGTATATAACTTAACTTGAATCATTGATTGTGTGTGCGTTGTGAAGCAATTCCCCGAGTATGCAACTGAACTTGAATGTGTGTTTGCTGTGAAACTAGTGATTTTTCAAGGCTGTGTTGCAGTGATAATTACCTCATTTCAAAAGCTCATTCAATTCATCCTATCACACAGTGTATTATACGTGCTTATTGTCTTATTGTCAAGTGTGCGCTAGTAGTAATACTTTGTTGATTACCCAGTGTTTAAACACGATGTTATAATTGCAAGTAATTCTAACTGGCTAAAAGTTATTTGGTTAGGTGAAATTATAAATTTGGACATACTCAACTTTTTAATGACAATGTACTAAACATAAAGTAAAAAAAGACCCTGAAATACTGTGAAAGACATCAAAATTAAAATTCTCGATGCAAAATACCAGCGATAAAGACAAAGACACGTGAAAGATTTACATGTTTTGCTGATGAAAGCAATTTTAAAAAATTCGGAAATTTGGAAAACATATGAAAAACATAAAAATGTATGGAAATCACATAATATTCAGAGGGAAAAGATACACTGTGATATATTAAGCGCAATGACTTTGGAGGAAGCGGAAAAGAAGCAAGTCACAACATGATTCATTAAGATTGTTGTGAAACACGAGGAAGCTATATCCAAGCTATATCTCCGCAGTGAAACAATACATGCTTTGTATCTGAAATTGGAAATGGCGGCATTGCGCCGGGACACGATGTTGTTGTTATCTCGATCCCCTGGCATACCACATATGATATCACCATAAGGACTAGTCTTTACGGTTTATTGTAGTACTCATAGCACATTCCATTATAGTAAATAGTAGTAGGACCTCTCCTGTAATTTACAGAGTCCATACATCATGCTCGAGTTCTAATTACAGTCATTAATATATCAGGTCTACGTTATTAGGTGTTTCACATCCTTAGTCATCAGGAAAAACCCACATTCCGAATTCGGAGTCAATGAGCGGAATTAGTCCGAATCACGCTAATGAGAATCATGGAGATCTAATTTGGTATATGTACGCCAAATTCATCACTGATTATTCTACAGTTATTTCGTAACGTGTCGGTTACCATGAATTTATCCCATATTCCAGCTAAATAATACAGCAGGCAGATACTTATATATTTACCTAGTTCGTGATACTTTGCAACTGCTAAGTCGAGAAAGCCTTGTCTACGTTGAAGCCTGATATTTATTAATTCTTCAGCTACCAGTAACACAATAATGTTATAAGCACTTAAAGAATAGGTTTGGAAAAATGAAACGAGATCCAAACGAAATCATTGATCAGACAAGCTCCGAATCTGATAATCTGGTCTTTGTTTTTAATTGTATGCCGGTGCTTACTCTCTTCAACCTAGTGTATAGCTTCCTTCCTCGTCTATATTCGGTTTTTGGCCATATTACCCGTAACTTGCATAGAAGTAAGCGAATTGTTATGCAAATCAACCACCCTCGGCCATCCAGTCGGCTCGATTCGTGCGAGACTCGATCGAGCCTGTCAAGGCTGGACTCTGGAGTAAGCCGCTTAGCGGCTAGCCGTCGCTTGAAGTTGTTTGTTGAAGTTACTTGTCAAGTGAAAGTACATATATTGATTTGCTGGCATCTGTTGTCGCCATTTCTTTCTTTCTTCCTTCTCCTTTCTCTGCCGAAAACTTCCTGTCCCCTCACTGTGCTTCGACTTACATGTTTGAGTCTTTGCTTATACACTATCATGTTCTAAAGGTCTGTACCTACCATCTCCTTGTCAAGTTTTGCAGACTTAGTTACCATAGAGACCTCTACAAGCAAACAGCTGGGGTGTACAATGAAGGGTGCAAGAGGTATTATATGATTCTCTCGTGTTGAGTACTTACTGACCAGTAAACTTTTAGATGTGTACCAGGATACTCGTGAGGTGATGCACCCTTATTATGTCCAAGTAAGTTCCTTCGTTTTGAGTGGTGTCCAGTGCTCAGCTAAATGTGCATAGATCGTTTGTCACCAGTGGCAGGTTTTGTAATAGCACATTTCAACTCTCCTATGCCGACGGATGTGATGAGCTGTGGGATATAGCATAGGTGGGGGATAAGATTGTAGATGGGTTATAATCCTCGTTGCTAACTAATGGATGTCGTCAACGTAGTGTTGACTGACTCGGTATTGCATACGTCCCTGATGAAAGCTTGAATAGTGAGAGCCCCTGATAGGTCTTTAGTGTACAATACATTAGATTTATCATATCTTCATGTATATAAGGCGACTTCATTTTTAATACATCACTTTTACATTAATGTATATCAGCATAAGTGATTGGTGTGTATGTGTGTAACAAAGGATAATGTGTTGAATGTGCTATAATTACCGCTAATTTCCTCCTAACTGTACAGAGGACAAGTCCAAATTCAGAAGAATTTCACCAATTCTACCAATTCTCGGCGTGATAGCTAATTCTACCTATTAGGTAGAATTCATACCAACCGAGCTATAATTATGCAGAAAGTACACTTTGTGTTTTTCCTGATGGTAGAAATTCCAGTGTGCCCCGCAATTAGCTGCTTGAGGTTACACATGTGGTCCCAGCCCGTATGTACGGAACATCGACCTGGAGTTGCAGGAGGGTATCCATTGGACTTCGAGATACAAATACATGCCTTACAGTGTGAACAGAGATAAATCAGTATGAGCAAGTTGGCCTCGCGGTACTTACAGCTCGTGAAGTACCCATTTGCAAATATATGCATTAAAACTTTAACGCAGGTAGTAGTCTGTGCATAAAATAAATGGTTTAAAGCACCTGCACTTTACATCTATTCTCCAAGCTTCCCTCAATATTTAACATGCTTTATCTCAGTGTTATGAGTAAAAACCTTTGGAAGAAACCCCCATTCTCTGTTTCAGTACTCCAATTATGATTTAAGGCACTCTTCTTCGTGTCATTACTCCAAAATTTGTTTCAATTGGTTCCTACTTCATCTCAAACATGTACACTTCGTCCTTATGCTCCTAACCTCGCTTCAGACACCCACACACATCGTATCGATGCTCCTATCTTCGTTACAATCCACTAAGCTTCGTATCTAAGCTTGTTACTTCGTTTCTAGGCTCTAAACTTCGTCCCCTTGTTCCCCACCTCTTCCCTGGGCTCTAAACTTCGTTTCTGTGCTCCCCACTTCATGTCAGCGCTCTGTGCTTCGTTTTTGTGCATCCTACTTCATCTCTGTGATATATACCTCGTTTTTGTGCTCCTCACCTCATTCCTGTGCTCTACACTTCGTGTCTGTGCTCCCCAACAATCTGTTCTCTATGCTTCACTTCTGTGCATCCTAGTACTGCATCTCAGTGCTATACATTTCGCCTCTGTGCTCACCACTGTGTTTATGTGCCTGGTTCTTCATCTCTGTGACCCCACCTCCTTTCTGTGCTCCTGTCTTCGGCTCAGTGTTCCTTACTTCGTCTCTGTGCTCAGTAATTCATTTCTGTGCTGTATCAGTGCTTCTTTCATCGTTTTTTCACTCCCTCCTCAGGATTCTTCTCCGTGTCCTCTACTTCGCCTCTGCATCCTGCTTCATGTCAAGTGC
The DNA here is from genome assembly GCA_025738555.1 of Cyathus striatus. Classification (NCBI taxonomy): domain Eukaryota; kingdom Fungi; phylum Basidiomycota; class Agaricomycetes; order Agaricales; family Nidulariaceae; genus Cyathus; species Cyathus striatus. Next base: position 7,564,902 of record JAOVFP010000001.1, read on the forward strand.
CTACATGGTTCTCAACCTCGCTCCAGGCCCCCATATATTGTGTCATTGCTCCAATGTTCATTTCAGCTATCCATTCGTCAATTTCATCTTCATTTCAAGACCTACCTATGTCTCAATATTCCCAAATTCGTAACAATGATTGAAGATGCACTGCATTACATACATTGTATCGTCGCTCAAATGTGTTAAATACCACTAAGTTACTGTGACTTAATGATATTTAACAAAAAATTGCTTTTGAAATCGGGTTATTAATTATTCATTTTTCTACTGTGACAATGGCACAATAATGACATACTTAATGTCTATGCTGTCATAGTCTGTTCTAATTTTAATGTTTAACACTAAGATATACCGTGTTCCGATTAAATCATCAACCGAAATCTAGCCCGAACAACAGGCATGTAAGCAATAATCTAAGCGGTATGCCGTGGAGCCGAAGGTCGGAGCTCAATTACTTTGACGTAGTCGAGCGTGGTTGTCCGGCTTTCCATAGTGCGGTGACTTCCGCTGTGGTCTTGTTGGGAGCGAAGAAGGGCGTTATAGTGAACATGATATTGCCTCCACCGTTGGGGAAGATGGTGAAGTACGTGTAGATCCCTGCGTCAACGCGGACGGCGAGCTGTGAGAGGTAGCTTCGGTCAACGGCCCAGGGATCGTCGTTGACGTTGGGTACGTCGCGGGTGGAGGGGAAGAAGCTGAGTCGGGAGATGAAGACGGAGAGGTTGGGAAGGTTTTGACGAGGACAACGTAAGTGCTTCCTCCCCCTCCGCTGAGGGCCCGGAAGATATCGGTGTTCTGGGTTACGTCTGCGGTGATCAGTCGTCCGTTGGGGAGGACGACCTCAAAAGGGAAAACGTGGTCTACTGCCATACCATAGTAGGGACTGACATGGATAGATCCGCCACCCATCCGCGATTCATCTGCAGATGGGGCTAAGTACTACTTATTCGGATGGATGGCAGATACCATCCGCAAAATTCGGATCCATCTGCTACCGTGTGCCAGGTGTATCAGGCAGGATTTCTCTGCTGTTATATTCGCGTATATTTTAAAAAATAGCACTTTATATATTAAACTAGTATATATAAACATAGTACATATTATTTTAGGACAAAGATTTGCATGTGGAAAGAGGAATGTCGAATAATGTGTCTGGCTTCAAGTTTTAGAGGATGTCACACGCTGTGACCACGTGCGGGCTTCCTCCTCTCAATGTCATCAACAGAGCCGTGGGGATGATGATGCCGTATGTCTTTTCTCTCTCTCTCTTTTCTTTCCTACCCGGATGTTGCTCGAAGTTCGAAGTTGGGTGTGTTGGTGGATTGGATGGTTGGGTTTGGGTTCGCTACCTGCATTCTTCGTTGCACGCTCTAGCACGTCTCTGTCCAGCGCCTGCCTTACCAGCAAACATTATCACTGCCTCGATTCACTTGACAACCTACTCCCCAGCACGCCCTCGCTCTTACTTCATTCACCTTCCGATGGGACATATCCTTCAAGAAGGATGAAATTAGAAAACTACACTAGGAAGGGGTGCGCGGGAGGGTTGTTTCTACGCCATTTTGCCTACACTTCGGTCCTTCGAAAGGGAGATTGAGCTATCGTATGAAGATAGGAAGTATATTCGGTTTTCAAGGCAAAAAGGTCCCCTGACCACAACCGCTTTCTTCGGGGAGGAACGATGTCCTTTTGGGTTTTGTACCCTCCTTTTGGTCTTTTGTCTTAGGGTTCGCTGAAGCTCGAAGCTTCATCGGGCGGTTTTCGTATTTGGGTAGGTTGGTGGACTCGTGGAGTGTATGATGGTGTTTGGCCTCCTCAGCACCAATTTTGCCAGCTTCAGCCAAGCTCCAAGCCCCAGTGCCCCGATTCACTCAATAGCCCACTCTCCCGCTATGCTGTCCCAGGTCTCACTTCAGTCAACTTTCGGCGAGATCTATCCGCCCAGGAGCAGTCTTGTCTCTGGACACTCTTCGGGGGGTGAGTTACGCTGGGTGGGGGCATCTGTGCCTGATTGATTCATTTCATTCTTGATGACGATATGATCACCCAGCCGCCTGTCCCCACTCTTACTTCAGCTTCAATCCTAGGGTAGTCGGGTAGTCTATATCCCCTAGGACAACCTTCAGGGACTGATGGAGTTCGAGAGCTACGCTGGCTGGGAAGGGGAGGGCAGGGCAGCATGTGATTACTTCATCTCCTGACGATGATATGGACTGAAGGGGAGGTAGAACTGCGGATTGGTGTGTATGCGTACGGCGTATAAAGCTACACTGCATGTTGTGTTTTTCCTTCCATATGGATCTGGACGATGTACTATGCCCATCGATGCTATTGGTATCCTGCTTGTCCGGCTGTTCGTTCATTGACACGCGATACGACTTTTCCTTATCATTATCGTGCTTTATGGTCTTTTGCAACCTTGGACTAGTAGACCTGCTCGGGGTGCTTTTGTAGGAGATTCAAGCAACTGGGATATGCAGAGCAGCATCGTGGTTGCGTAGAACGCAGGCCAACCTTCATGCTTGTCCATCGCGTCGCGATCTTTGCTGTCGATGCCTGCCTTGGGGAGCAGCTTCGTATCGCACGTGAAGAAGTAGATTCGTTTCAAGAAACCGGCCGTATCGAACGCAGGTCTGCAGCAGACTGGGGGGTTATGGCGCAGGAGCGCGCAGCCGTGTCGGGGTGATGTAGCTGCGCCGTGGAAGATGAAGAGTAGTGGAAGGACAAGCCTACTCGCTTCTGCCTCCCGTTGTTTGCGCAGTCTTCTGTCCTCGTCCAGCATTTATCGAGATAACGCCGTCGTACCCGCATATGCTGTTTAACATGGCATCTTCATGCTTTCATGTTAGCCGCCCGGTCGTGTGTCGCTGGTTTAAGCGATTACGGGCGTGAACGGTTTGCAGCTGCTGCTGCGATTTAAGAAGAAATTCATTCTAATGTTAGTATATTCACGTTAGTACGGCTTCGTTTGTTCTTTGTTGTGCCAGTCCAAATGCGCTATGCAGCTTTGGGGTACACGTACCCCGTATTTTCTGCTTTGCACAGTATCTTACTACTTAAATGTCAGCCGCTCGGTCGTGCGTCGTGATTACTGGGCGCGAATGGCTACTGCTGGTGCTGCGGTTCAAGAAGAAATCGACTCCGACCCTATATTCCCGCCAGTACGGCTTCTACTGTTGTTCATTCTGCTAGCCTGAATGACCGATGCTGCTAGGTCTCCGGATGATGAACTTGCTATCGCATATCGAATCCGATCTTACATCCACGTCGTTGCTGGCCTTTTCTGTGTTTTCGGTTCCACCGACTTAACAGCCTAAGCAGCAGACCAGGTGGCTGTTGTACAAGAGCCTGACGTTGCACCATGGATGGATAAAGATGAATGGGGTATCGTTCGCGACGATTACTGGGCGTGAATGGCCGATGCCGCTAGGCCTCAGGATGAACTCACCATTGCATATTGTACCCATTTCGTTACCTGGTGGATGCGACTCCGCTTGTTATTGATTATCCCAGTCCAAATGAGTTATGCAACAGACTGGGTGGCTAGGGTGCCGGAGCTACGTCTAGAAGACTTGGCAGTGCGCAGTGTTGCCGTCTCTTTCTATTGTTACTCCCTTCTCTCTTGTTTCGGTAGATGTCCTGGATATCCGTAGAAAGGAAACCTTCAAAGATAGCTGTAGCTCCCCATTGGTAATATATTATTTCTTCTGTTTCTGTAGTGATAGCTGACAATTCTTCAACCTGATGTTTCGGACTACGAACTGGAAACTTCACGCCAAAGCTCAGACGAAACTCTGAAACGCTTTATACCCTGGTGTTAAATATTTCACACTACTATCTTAACAGCGCTTAACTGGTGAGCACTGAGTGCACGCTGCACAGAAATCAGGTCATTTCAGAGAGCCTTCAGGCGAAGATGTTGTATAATAGTTATCTCCGACACACGCCAATTTTCCGAATTCCGTTAGCTATCGCTCCTATCGCGATTCAACCTCCTCTTTACAACAACCCTCTCGGCAATAACTGCATTGCATCTTTCCGCTCCATCAACAATATTCGACCATTCTTCCACTCCTAGACGTGATCGAAGAATGACTAGTCGCTCATCGTCAAGTTCTTTGCTGAGCGCATTTATTTCATCTTCATAGTCTTCCCCGTCATCGTCAACTTCAATGTATGCTATACATGCCTTGAGGTACTTCGATGACTTGAGTATACTACGAAGCCATGACGGTGACCTATACAATACTGTAAGAGGCAAAGACGTTTGGACCGCAAGGTGCGTAAGATGCTCAAATGTTCTAGAATCCATAACTCTTGCTTGTCTTCGGAGTGTGGCATAGTCTACCCAGTCATTCGGCATTCCTAAGTGCGTCAGACCATGATTAACCGCAAGCACAACGTGTTCGCGATCAATAAAAGCAGACACTCTCAGGTAAAGTATCTTTAACGGGAGAGACTCTATAGAACTTCGAAGTGTGGATAGATTTTCGTCGGGAATATAAGAGTTCTTTGGGTTCCAGTAGAGGGCAGTAATCGATCTACAGGTGAATAAGATATGTTCAATAGACTCCGCGGTGCATCGATCAGGGAGAGCAAGTGCATGGACGAGGGGCGGAAGGTGTGGGCATGATATTAGTGTACGGGAGAATACACATGCTTGATTTTCGTTGTAAAGGATGACTACCCCGTATGCTATCTTTTCGAGGCTACAGTGTGTAGAAAAGAAGTGAGCTAGCAACTTTGTAAAGAGTGAGATAATTAACCTGTGTTTCACTGCCTTGTTGACCAATAACAGGGATCTTGCAGCTGTGCGTCTATCTTCATATGCTACGCTCCTGAAGATAATAAGCAAAACGTCTTCAGGGATATCAGGGAGCAGTTGTACTGATTTTGAATCGATTTTGTCCATGGGGAACCAAAAGGTGGCAGATCCACCGATCTTGGAACATACTAAGGGACTTCGCAGCAGCTCTGATTAGATGTGATTTCGGATGATTCCGAGCTTCGGCAGTCTAACGGCATTACCTTCAGATTAGCTTAGGTAATGTATGTAACCGGCAGGTCGGCATACCCGCATAAACTTTCGTAGATGAGCTGTGTTGACGTTGGTTGATGCATTGATGAAAGCAATTAGTACAGTTCTTTTGGCATTGGTGCTTCGCTTGGCCCTTCATTTACTCCTGTAGAGCAGGCATTCTGCCTGTACCGTAGAAGGTTTTTAATACTCAGCTCATTTACATAGTTCTGTACCTATTTAAGTACACTACTTTACACTCGTTGAATATCAGGTGACTTTCTCCTCCTTACTTCACCTTCTATGAACCTCACTAGGACCTGGGGATAGACGGATGAGCTATCCACTCGCAATTCTTTGTTCAAGAAATCCTTCAACCCGGAAACATCTTCCACACTCCACAATGACCTACGCCCTGCAATTTTGACTAGTGCGGCTTGTATCATATCTTTTGGCTTCCCTTGTATTTTTCTCATAATTATTATTTTATATAATCTAAACCAATTTTACTATAACGGACACAACCTATCCAACCTACTTACACCTGCAGTCCAATCCTCGCTCCCAACAGCAACAGGGGCATAAAACAAGCCCCATGGATCCACCTTTTGCTTAATTTCATATAGACGATCATACTTAGTCCCCCAGAAGGAATCCTGCCAATTAAGTTCATTGATATCCGCCTCGTTAAGATAGGACCCAGCACCAGGCGAAACCTCCCTCCACGCCTGCATAGTATTCGTACTAAACTCCTCCTGCAACGCACGGATAGCCGCCAAATCTCGAACACTCTCGTCCCACTTGACAAAAGTGATCGCATGCAGCACATTATCGCGCCAATGCGAGTTGACTGCGTTGTCAGCGTTTCCGCCTCGGGCGAGTGTAGGTGCAATATTGAATGCGATAAGCCCTACTGTGTCTGCGCGGTTGACTTGCGTGCGGATGGCAGCATACGTTGCGTTAAACTTTGCTTCGTCGATCCAGTTGGCGCGGGGGAAAAGTCGGGAGGCAGGTTGTGCGCTGTACCCGCCCACAGCCTCCTTCGGGAATCCGATCTTCCACGCATCGAAGAAGTTGTTGTGCGTGGTAGTGTTAGGGGCGATGGTAACGCCGACTTGGGCGGCCGTATCGAGCACTGGCTGCAGCAGCGCAGTAACTTCCGCTGCGGTCTTGTTAGGAGCGAAGAAGGGCGTCATAGTGAACATGATATTGCCGCCGCCGATGGGGAAGATGGTAAAGTACGTGTAGATCCCTGCGTCTGCGTGGATGGTGAGCTGCGAGAGATAGCTTCGGACGACGGCCCAGAAATCGTCGTTGACGTTGGGAACGTCACGGGCGGAGGGGAAGAAGCTGAATCGGGAGACGGAGACGGGGGGGCTGGGGTATGCTTTGGCGGTGATTGAGACGACGACGCCGAATGTGCTTCCTCCGCCTCCGCGGAGGGCCCAGAAGACGTCGGTGTTTTGGGTTGCGTCGGCAGTGACGAAGCGTCCGCTGGGGAGAACGACTTCGAAGGAGAGAACATGGTCTGCTGCCATACCATAGACGCTGCTGAGAGGAGAGTGTCCGCCACCTTGGATGTATCCACCACCCCAACCAACTGTCTATCCAAGGGGTGAGTTTATCATAACTGAAAAGAGAACTAACTGCTCACCTCTCCTTCGCCTCCTACCACGACAAGATTGTGTTTTGCTGTCTCTGTGTACAGGTCCCTTGCGATGACACCGGCACCAACACGGAACGCTGGACCATCGTAGCCACTCTTTCCGTAGTTCTCGATGAGCTTGATTCCAGTAATAGCATGTGTCCGAATGCTGAAGGAGAAAGAACCCGAGCTCTTCCCGGCGAAATCGTGGCCGGTGTTCTTCACAACGAGACGAACGTTCTTATTCCGAGCAAAATTAACGCCCAGCTGAATGTCACGTACATCCTTCGCGTCGAGGACGTAGATGGGATAGCCGCCTTGTCTGCAGGTGGAGGTGGAATTGTCGTCTGGGAGGCACGTCAAGCCTTGGTACAGCGGGTTCATGATAGAGTTCGGATGAGCAAGACTAAATATATGTTAACAATCAACTTGCGAGGATACACCGAGAGTAACGTACTGAAGATCGCTATCAGTCCAGGACTGGCTGACGATGTTACACCTCGTCAGGTTATGCTGAGCTCCAGGGTAGCAGACGTCAGCGATAGGATCCGGCTTTACAAGTTGACCTCCAGCCAACGTGTCAAACAGAGCCCAAGAGGCGAGGGTAGGCCATATCGAGTCTCCAGGAATAACCTTGCACGTCCTCGACCTGGGAACAATGGTAGACTTGATGACATCATCAGCAAACGCGAACTCGGGGTATTCCGCAACTTCAGCATCCTCGAGGACCGTCTTTTCGGCGTCGAGAAGCTGTGGCGACTGGTCTGCTGCAGGTGTGGCAAGGGCAATGGCACAAGGAAGTGCCCAAAGCAAAAACGCAATTCCTCGGATCCTGGTCATGATGAACGTACAAGGTCGGGAGATGTACGAGAAGGAAGACTGAAGATTAGAGCATTTTTATACGTCTGCGCCGCATATCCATTTGAGATTCGAAAGGAACGTTATGTAGGCAGATGTAGGCGCGTTTCGTTCTCCCGTCTCGGGTTGTACGCGTTGTTTTGATGGGATTGTTGTTGGTACCTGCCAGAAGCGTCCTTGGAAACTTAGCACGATGCCCAGCGTCAGCTGGTCCAAAGCAATGTGCATCCAATGTTCGCCGTAGTTATATAAATACATTCGTTATGCTTTCACCTATAACAAGCCGCGAGGGAGTAAGGATGGAGATTAGTTGTGATGAATGTTCAATGAAGGCTCCAAAGCTTCCTATTCACATAAGTTAGCTTGGCGGCGGCGTTGCGGTCCTGCGGAGGGTCGGATGCAAATCAACTAATTGGACTGATTAAGATCAGTGTACCAGAAGCCGACGGGATATTTATTGCTCCCTTCCAGGAACATACGCACTAGCTGCAAAGCCGTTCGAAGAGATCGGGTTACGAGAATTAATCCTCGCAGTTTGTTCCGTATCGATGGCCTCGACGTTCCTGAGTCATGAAGTGCTTCTGACTGAAAGAGCATTGATTCCAAATCCGAATACGAGGACGATGAAGCGTAGGCAAAATCACGAAGATCATCATCGTATCCGCCACATAACATACAAGAAACACCCTCTCCTCTCCAAAGCCGACACCCCCATGGAACATTCACCCTAAAGCTCCACGAAGCTTACTCACAACATGCGCAACGAAGCTCTCAAACTGCGCCCTCTCGCGACCGTAAATCCACTGCACCTCAAGAGCAGGAACAGCCGCTTCCGCTCCTTCTTCCCCTCCAGCACCGGCACCGACACCGACACCATCTTCAGGAGTGGAATCCAGCCATCGTATGCTGCATACCAGAGTCGGGGATGTTTCTACTACGGCAGAGGTGGACGATACACGCTTGTCGAGAGATGCAGAGGAAAGTTCCTCGCGGGTACTATCAACCAGCGCAACTTTCCTCCTCTTCCTCCTGGCATGGCGTGACCACGTATTCTCAATCGCTTGAACCAGCGCCACTGGCGGTGCCGAATCAGCTCGCGCACGGCGCTCGGTAGCACTCACTCCGACGAGCGACAACACTCCCATGAGAGCTTCTTGCAGCTTGTCAATTGGCCGCCCTTGGGCGCGGGGAAATGTGTGTATGAGCGTGTTGCGGAGTGGGAGGTGGGTGTATAGAGCGTGGGTTGGGGCGATGCTTGATATCCGGGCTGTGGACTGGTAAAGGGCTCAGGTTGTGATTGAAGGAGAAGGGGGGAAGGGGACGAACATCAGGTAAATGTGTATCGGTATACGACCAAGCTACTGCCCAGCGCCTCGTTTGTCCTTGGACGAACTGTGTAATTGCGTAGTTCGTTATCTGTTTCATTTTCGATTAGCCAGACGTCGTAGGGAGTTGGGGAAAGGAAGGTGCTCACACCGCGCTCTTTGAGCATCTGCACGATTTGCGATACCGAGGACATTTTGCCTAGCATTGACGTGTACCACCTTCAAAGGAGCGAAAATGCTGTCAGTAGAAACATAAAGACAGAAGAGAGAAAGAGCACGCACTTGCACTGCGTTCTGAACATCTCACTCTCCTGCACTATCTGTCCCACGAATTTGGCCTCTCCTCCGGGGGAGAATATCATCTCGACTTCTGCGCCTGTGCAGACCTGCGACAAGGGGTAGTCAGAGAAATGTCCCGAGAGGAAAGGGAGTATGTACAGAGTTGGGTGGGAGCTCCTTGGTATCTGCTGAACGAGCTATCTCCTCCGCGCTGCTGTAGAACGGGGGATTACACGTTGTGAAATCGAAGCTGTAAGGTTGAACATGTGAGCTGTTGAAGTAGTGCGCGAGTCGGAGTCTTACGTCTGACTACGAGATTCTTGTAAAGGGAAGAGGATAGGTTTGTCTGTGGATGCCTTTTGTAGGTGTATTCGGGAAGAAAGATTGTTCGAATCGATGTTGTGCTCTGCGAAAGAGAACGAGTGTGGATCGATCTCTATCGATGCCCATCAGATGTATTCGTGCATGAAGACAGCGAACGTACCTGTTGCGACCATTTCCCAGGTGGGCTCTAATGCGGTGGCTAGAATAGGATAGATGGCTGAAGCTCCTGTGCCACTAGGAAGGTAAGCTTGCGTTTGACGAGATGAGAGATGGGGGACGTACATATCGATGCCGTGAACCACTCTCGTACTGTCCTCAAGAACCTCTGCATGAGCATTAACAATATCTTGGATCCAAAGAACGTAGTTCATCCTTCGTCACACAATTAGGTCGGCACAGCGATGGTAGGACACGAAAAGTACCTATTGGGAACCTGGTGTGCAAACTCTCAGTCAGAGGGCGAGAGAATGAGAGAAGAGAGAACGACGTACCGGAGGGCATAATCTATCCTCAGGCAACTTCATTTTCACTCCAAAGTCCGTAAAACATATGGCTTCCGTCAGTCGTCTGCTCTGGTGATACACCAATTGTAAGTTGACGAAATCTGCAGGTGGCAGTTGCGGTTGCTATCCCACCTTTGTGCTTCCTCGTTCTTAAAGTCGATGGTTTTGTAGTTCGAGGTGGATGAAGAAGCTGTTAGACTGGATAACGTTGAGGTTATGTGTAAGCTGAAGAAGGTTGAAGCTAAGACGCGTACTGTTCTTTCAGTGGTGGATATGCCTCGGCGAGTTTCTGAAAGTCTACGGGGTGTCTGTATTTGTTTCGAGGGTGCATTTTTTTGATATGTTGTATGATATGTTTGAATTTTCCAGTACTCCAGAAGGGATTGGGCCTAGTCTCGAGGAAAGAAGAAGGAAAGTGTTGGATAAGGTAGTGGTAAAGGAGAAAGAAACATTTCGGATTCGGAGCCCGTTTCGAACACCACGTGATCTTCAGCTTTTGGTTGAACTCCGACTCGCGCTTGCTTCAACTTGAACTTGAACTTCTTGCTTGCTTGACGTTCTACTCATTCAGAACTAAATCGTCCTTGGGGTCATGTTCTTAAGGTGCACTAAATGCTTCAACACTTCGGTATTCATATCTTCTCTAAAAGTTTCATGGATTATCTCGGTTAATCACATTTGATTGTTGACTCTTGAACTCTAGTCACCGAATTTGTCTACGAGTCTCGTCGATGGTCGTCGAGAAAGCGCCACGACGTATGGCATTTGTCGACAGTGTACCGAGCTTACAACCTGTGGTCGTGCTACGTGTGGCTCATACTTACGGTAAGCACTGATAAGCACCAGCGTCGGCAGCGGCATTATAACATGATCAGTTGACCTAATTTCACCGAAGCATCATTTGTGGTGCGTGTGCTATGTAAGGTACAAACAATCTTGCTGATGACTTGTTTTCTCCTCCGTACCAAGAACGTGGGAGGAGATTAATTGAGCAATATGTTCAGCGTTTTCAACATATCCCTCCTTGCACTGTGACCTAAATAACATGTGTACTTGGGGCCTCGCAAGGAGTTGGTTCAAGTAAGTAGTGATCCCGTTCCTCTTCAGTCTATGCTGTGGAATGACTCGAATACCAAATATTCATCGACAGATAGGTTACAACCCTGACTTTTGTCCTCATGATACTTGCAGAATGTCGGAGTAAATTCTAACATCTATCAGATCTTGGCGGCTCAAGCGCTAGAAGTTAGAGCGCTGTTATGTATCAAGTCACCGTATGTCGCGGTAGGTCGAGGTCCATGATCCATCTGAAGCCTCATTATGCAAGATTATGCATAAACAGAAATCTCGCGTATAGCAAGTACTCTTGGCACCTCAACAACGGGCGCCGGGGGGTATACAACGTTCCTCATAAGACTTACAAAAATATACCCCACAAAGATGTACCCCGCTTCGAGCGACCACTTCCCTCCACTCCACTCCCATCACGATGATCGCTACATCACTATTATTCCTATTGTCGTTGCCGCTTTTCGGTGGGTCGAACCCCAATACATTCAAGTTGTTCACCTTTCTAACATACACATATTACAGGCAACAGCGCAGCTGTTACGACCGTCACACTCTTCGAAGTTGCAGCTACGACTACATCAGGAATTCCTGCGGCCGTCAGCTTTCCTGAACCCACCTACACACTTTCTGCGGTCGGTGTAGGCTCAGATGGACTTACGACTTACGTTCAAGAATACCTTTACAGTCAAGCGTATGACATTGGAGGCGTTCCTACCAGTACAACCACACTAAGCAATGGAGATGTCGAAACCCAATTTTATATCACCACTGCGACGGTCACTTTTCCTGTTGAGACGGTTTACGGTGAGCACATCCCCCCCCCTGATTTTGTTTTTCAACGCTCGTCGTGCTCATGCTGGTTCAACGTAGCGACAATCGCAGAGGGTGCATCCGAATACAAGTATGTAATTGAATATTCTGGAACAGGCGCCCCGTTTGAGAACGAAAACCACTGTCATTGGGATAAAGATGGTAAAGGCGAATGCGAGGAAAAACTGTTTTACCCAAGCGAGGCTACAGAGACTTATACCGAGACGTACTCTGGAACCGTTGGTCCTCTCTATACCCTTGTTGTCTCGGATATCCCCGGCCAGGCTACCAATTCTAGTTCCAGTACCAGCTACGCTGCACGCCAGGCTGTGATAGGGGTTTCGACATCTGTCGCACTCCTGATGACTACTGCGTTCTTCGTCCTTTCTGGATGCGTTTGATTACTTGTTTTAACGATAACGAATTATAACGTTTGGATAATGCCATCTGCGAAATGTGGATCTTCAACAAGTATCGATATCGGCGGGAAATATGCATGTACGGAAGTCTGTTCAACTCTGTTGCAGGTCTGTTGTTCTTCTGGCGACTACCCGCCCTTTCTCGATGCGTGTAAGTACTTGTTTTAATGATGAATCCTACGTTAAGTATGTTAGGAATGAAAAGCTTCCTGGTATCAGTATTGCTGATCATTCTCTGAGTAGCATTTATGCAATGGTGTTGTCACGAAATTCAGCGAGTCGATAACGGCGGAAGTACACATTTAGCGCATTTGAAGTCATCAACATAGTACGCTTGGCGCTCGTCAGAATAAAGCCGAAAGAATTTTCAAATGATTTTAAACCAAGTCATAAGAATATGCAAGCAATATACAAGTTGATCTCGTTCGTCGCCCCGAATCGTTCCCATACTTAGAGATGATCACTTTGTCCACACGATCCCTTTTCTTCCTGCTGTCATTGCCGCTGTTCAGTACGTTATGTTTGACGATTTTGTACACACATACCAACTTATGTCTCTTACGAGGAACGGAGCTGCCGTCACAACCGTTACTCTTCTCGGATTGGAGCCTACCACTACTACAAGTACAGGTATCACAGTTCCGACCCCTATTACACCCTACTGCTCGATTTCTGCTGTCGTCGCTGGTTCGGACGGGCTTACAACTTACATCAAAGAAATTAAACTAAGTCAAGATGCGCGCGTCATTGGAGTACAACCACGGATAGCAATGGCTCGGTTAAACCAACTGGAACAACGTACACAACTTCAACAGTCGATATCCCTACCGTGACATTGCACGGTAAGAAATTACCCATCTCTACATCAATCTCGTATTCCAAAACTCACGTATATTTCACAGCCATGCTGGTTCAAGGTGCTTCTGAGTATAAGATAGTTGCGAAACAGACCGCGGGTCAATCATTATCAGAAGCGAGAGTGATTGTCATTGGGATATAGATGGAAATGGCGAATGCGAGGTTAAACAGTGGTTCGGGAAGAAATACACAACGTCAACGAACGATTGTAATTTTGATGAAGACGGCGAAGGCGAATGCCATTTCACTGTTACAGCGTGGTTTGGGGAGGATCCAGTATCAACTTCGACGACAACCTGGACTGGTACTGTTGGTCCAGCATATACCCTCGTTGTCTCTGATATTCCCGGTCAAACAACTAGTATCAATGTGGTATCCAGCACCAGCTATGCTGTTCCCCGGGCTACGACAGGCGCTTCGACTTCACTTATACTCGTGATGACCACTGTCTTCTTCATGGTACATGGGCGCGTTTAACCAAGTTGTAGTCCATAGTTAACTGGTTGATTGACTCGTGCTCCAAACGCTGGACTCGTCTATCCTCTAAGTCTAACCCTATCCTGAAGCCTTTCTTCTCCTATTATTATGCCGTTTCCTGACACGTTTGAGCCACAAAATACTTTTACATTACGTTGCGCCTTAGACTTCGTTTGTTGTGATCGATTGATCTGCTTCTGAGAAGAGCTAGTCAGGTGAGTTCACTTCAAAGTTCAATTCACTCCGCGGAAAAACTACGGGTCAACGTCGCTGGTCTTTTCCCACTGGCTGTTTACGGTGAGACAGGGTGAGACGTGTCAGAAATGTAAGCCAAATGGGGCTAAGTATTTTGTGATTCGAGGCGCTTTAAAACCAAGTCAGCAAAGGACAGCGCTCCGGTCTGCGCCCAGCCCGACAATGGTTACCAAATCTCTTTTCTTCTTGTTGTCCTTACCGCTTTTCGGTATTTTGTAATTATTATTGTGTACGCAAGGGAGGCAACTGAAAATTGTTTCTCCTTGCAGTCTATAGCGCTGTTACAACTGTTACACTTCTCGGAGTACAGGCTCCACTCCATCTGAAAGCGTTGTTGTCGGACTCATTCCTACTTATTCTGACACAATCTCTGCCATTGGCGTTGGTTCAGATGGCTCTACAACGTATGTCGAAGAAATTCAAGCAAGTGTAGAGGTGCATGTCTTCGAGTTTCCAACAGGTACAACAACAGACAGCGCTGGATCCGTCAAAGCCACTGGAACGTTGTACAGCACAACAACAATTGACTTCAGTTCTACTATGACGGCTTTTGGTGAGTTCCCATGCTAAACCATTAATGCTGGTTAGTTTTTCCCTCATACTCACTCATGCTCCATGTTTCACTAGGGACCCTCGTTCAGGGTGCATCTGAGAACAAATATGTCCAAGAAACTACGTATGGGTCTCTCACAATCGGAGTTGACAATGAGTGTCATTGGGGAGAAGATGGCACTGGCGACTGCATATATAAAATCGGGTCCCCAAATTGTACACTGGTAGATACAATTACGACCTCTTTCATAGTCTCGACTCAATACATCCACGTGAGTGGATACGTCCACCCCGTGGACGGTCTTGTACTAAAGTCCGTGTTTTACCGGGGCAGTGTAAATCAAAATTTCCATCATTAGTTCCAAATGAAGTGTCTATTATGTAAATGATCATTTTGAAGTTGATCAGGTCACTTTTGAAGTCATTCTGTTGTCCTCGAGTGTTGTGAGGCCGTCAAATTGTCTCCCTCACTGAGACCTTCACCCAACACATTTTAAATTTTTATATACATAGTGTTGTGTGGAAGAAGCAATGTAACATTTTTTCTCTACCAATGCAATACTGCTGGTTTGAACTCGAGGCCCCAGAGCGAATATACTGCACATTTTACACTGCCCTGCACTTTCCTGGACTTTGGTCTAAGCCCGTCTCACGAAGTGCCCTTCCCGTTGACGTATGTCTACATATGGAAGGTCCACGTGATATCGTGAGAAGGGTTTTGTTGAGCCTAACCTCTTTCACTGGAACTGTTGTTCCTGTTGCCACGTTCGTTGTGTCTGATATTCCTGGTCAGGCTACAAGTAGCAGTATTAGCTATGCTGCACGCCAGGCTGTGATAGGTGTTTCGACTTCCTTTACAGTCCTGATTATTACAGCTTTTTTCGTTATATATGGGCAAGCTTAATTTTGTGCAAATAGATGACATCTTGATTATCCTCAATTGGCTTGTTGGTTGTAAGTAATCTAATGATTTTTGCTTTGAAGCAGTTCGGTACGGTAGTCCTCGATGCCAGCTTCAGACCATCTATCCCACTAGCTCCCAACAGCCAATGGTTAGGAATTACAGGGAATTACAACAGTTTACTTAGGGACCGGAAGAAAGAAGTAGCATCCAGCTCAGCGATTGGCCTCAGGTTCCGGTGATTCTCTTTGAGCATCCTCGTCACGGTCACATTCACTCGCCAAGATATGTGCAATTGTCGAGAAATCGATATATGGATCCAACTGCGGCCAGTATTTCCTCACCCAGATAGTATATGTGCTTATTAGCTGTGTACAACTATGTACCCACAGATCTTCGACAAGTGTTCCGGTAACGGAGGAAAGTTTACATCTACCATGTACATCTCGTGAAAGCATCAATTTGATTTTTCAATTTGCAAAAGGTGACAGACACATATTGGACTCGTGCGTGTGAGTGGTGCTGACGGTGCTCTTGGCACGTCAAAAAAAAGCCAAGGGGAATTTCAAATGTCTTTAAAACCAAGTCATATGTAAAAATGTGCAGTACGAGCGTTAAGACGTTAGACGTTAGACCCTGAAGTCATACGCTCCATCATCTTTTCCTCGTTAAGCATGATCATTATCTCTCTTTTATTATTTTTGTCCTTTCCACTTCTCGGTACGTGTTGTATATTTCATGCTGATTTACAGTTATGCTAAATTTCTAGTGCAGTTAATTGTGCCGCTGTCACGACTGTTACTCTTCTCGGAGTTCTGCCTATCACTGCTTCGGGCACCAAGGCTCCAAGTCATTTTTTCGACACGTATTATGCAGTTGGCGTTGGTTCAGATGGACTTACAACTTATGTCGAAGAAATTCGACAGAGTCAAATGTTACGCGTCACAGAGCTTGAAGTAGGAACGACTACACTGAGCAATGGATTGATCAGACCAGGTGGGACGACACACTCAACGACAACTATCGACATACCTACTACGACCTTTTTTCGTAAGTAAAATGCTATCTTGTTAATTATTGTATATGCACTGTATTAACGCATGTCTGGCTTCGTAGAAACACTTGTACAGGGTGCAACTGAGTACAGAAAAAGTTACGACCTTACTTCGGCACTTTTTCCAAACGGTAATGAGGCTAACTGCCATTGGGATACAGAAGGAAATGGCGAATGTGAACTTAAAGCATGGTCCCCGGATGAGCCGACTTGGACGATAACTTTTACTGGCACCGTTGGCCCAGTGTTCACTCTCGTTGTCTCTGATATACCACGTCAAGCTAGCAGTACTGCTCGCCAGGCTGCAATCGGTATCTCGACATCAGTCATATTTATGATGATGACTGCTTTCTTTATGATAAATGGACATGTTTAATCATGAATAATAGCCTACGATCTCTACCCTCCAAACTTCTCATTTATGCATCTAGAAGAAGCACGTTCAGTCTTGATATACGCCGGACTGTACGGGTGTTTCGGTTTCTGTCGTACTGGGGGCTTCGAGCATCATAGCTTGTGAATATGTTGAATATCTGATTCTAGTAATTAAAGGTTTTGACCATGCGTATGCACCTACGAGTCGGTGGAGTTACTTCGATGTTGTTGCCAAGCGCTAAGCGCGCGTTGATTAACAACCTGAGCGGCACTGAGCTTAGCTGAGGCTAGTTGCGAGACACTGATCTTTAACAAATGCGCCGATGACGGCAGGAGATATATCACTTACAGCACTTTAACAGCATCAAGTCGAGTACCAACATGAAAAATCTTGGCGTGTATACTACGCTGGGTCCGGATGGATCTGCGTGGTCTTTCGAAACTCGATAAAACAAGTCATGGGTGTACAATATGCCTCCAGTGACTAACGTTGCCAAGATGATAGCTACAACTATTTTGCTATTGTCGTCCTTGCCACTTTTTGGTAGGTATCTTGTGAATCTAAACTTGTTGGCAGCGAACGAAAGCCACTGATACATTTCTTTCATGTAACAGTGCTGCTGTCGCAACTGTTACTCTTATAGGAGTACAGCCTACCACGACCACGACATACTTCCCTGGCGCTCTTCCTTCATACTCCTACACGTATTCTGCTGTCGGCGCTGGCTCAGACGGCCTTACGACATATGTCGAAGATATTTTGCAGAGTCAAGTTTTGAATGTGCTCATAGTTGCAGAAACAACGGTTGATGGTACTGGGTCCGTCATAACTACGGGAACATCATATATGCCAACAATTGTGGACTTAAGTTCTAATGCAACGATTCACGGTACGTACTGGTATTCTGTCCCATTATCATCTCCATATTCACGCATGCCTTACTTTACAGCAACACTCGTTCAGGGTGCATCAGAATACAAGTACGTCGTCGAAATACGGGCGAGGACCCATTCGGAAATCAGAACGACTGCCATTGGGATAAAGATGGAAAAGGCGAATGCGTAAATGAGGGGTGGATTCCGGGTGATCCGACGACGACTGTAACAGAAACTTATACTGGTACCGTCGCACCACTGTACACTTTGGTTGTATCCAACATTCCAGGGCAGGCCAGCAGTACCAGCTTTGCTACTCGCCAGGCTGCAATTGGTGTATCGATGTCCTTCACACTCCTAATGATCACTGCTTTCTTCGTGATATACGGAAACGTTTAATTTATTGTGCCAATGTTTGTCGGTTGTATACTGTTACATAGAATATTGGAAATAACATCAGGAAAAAACGACAAGGCGGTGTAGTGTCGCATAGGCTGTATAGCACGTATAGTCGGCTAGACAAGTCCCCTTTTTATAGACCGATATAGCAACCTGCCAAACTATCATAGATCAATATAGACTGTGATAGCCGAGGCGAGTATCACCATAGATCGACATCGACATGCCTTTAGAAATGTAGGTAACTGATCTATCTGGCTATGGAAGATATATATACAAGTGTAGATCTTACTTCATACCAATCTACAGCGCAATAAATCACTTTCCAATTATATCATACTGTACAGCTCACATTTAAAATAGATTAAAACAGAACAAAGAATGATATTACTATCATGTAACAAGTGTTTGAAGGTATTTTGCTCGTCCCCGACTCTTCCCTCATTTCCTCTTCATGTACACCACTTTTGGACTTCAAATTTCATGTACATATAGACACGCTCCTTGGTTCCATGAATATCAATTTATATTTTTATATTTGTATTGTGGTGCAGTAGCGGAGCACTTCCGGAGGGCGTAACTAGCTTTTATCAGGGTTCGTAACGCTTTGTCACAAGGATATTTCAGACTCAGAACTCCGGCAATCCGGCAAAGCGACGCGCGTCGCTTGTCGCGACAAACGCAAGCGCGAGAGGGAAAGGAAATCTATTCGTCGTCTCATAGAACTCTCAATTTCAAATCATAACTTCAGAATTTCAATCAGGCTATGTATTAAGGTGCAGAAACAAGTAAACTATCGAGGATATGGTGGGTATGTAGAGTATGTAGGTGGGTATGCTGGTAAGTGGCCCATCTCATATGCACTATGGTTTGTGTAGGAGGAGCCAATGTCACGAAGTGGGGGTAGAACATGAGGTGGGAATGCAAAGCCGGATGACTCGTCGCGTGAAGAACCAGGAATGGGAACATGAGAGTGAGGAGGGAATTGTGAGGGAGTGCCAAGATGTGAAGGTCCAGTAATTGGCTGAACTTGCGGCAGTGGGTAGTAGGAGCTGGAGCTGGGAATGGGTACTGTTGGATGGGGTTCAGCCATAGCACGACATCCTCGGTGTGTATTGAAGAGACCAGAGAAACGTGTGCTTTCTTTCTCTTGTGGATGTGACTCAAAATAGTCAACAATTCGTGCTTGTATTTCCGATTTAGACCCTGTTGCAAGAAGCCTGAGCACAAGTGCAATGTCTTCAAGCTCTCCTTTCTTCTTCGAACCCAGAGATCCCATGAACACATGATCAGTACTCATTAGTAGACGACGTTCTACATCCTTTGCTTGTCTCGCCTCCTTCCTTGCACGTGCCTTGTCCTTCTTCCTCTTCTTCTGCTGCTCAGCTACTTGCTGGATGTCACGTTTCTTCCTACTTTCCTCACTTGTCAAGAGCTCTGCACCTGTCCGAATACCTGCCTGCTTCTTCTTGTTTGCCTTTGCGTTATTTTGTGCCTTCAAAAACTCGTATTCCTGCGACATGAAAATGGAGTGCTCTTCAGCTTGATTACACTGGTAGCGAAGGTCCTTGGCAGCAACTTCCAACTGGTAACTACGAAGTCGGCATTCTTCATTGGAACATTTTGGTCGAGAGGAGGAATCAAGGAGAGTATCAATGTATGGGTCCGGGTCTCGTTTTCGGCATGTCTTCAACAATTGTTGTCATCTACCATCAGAGAGCACAGGCACTGCCACAGACACGGGTGCAGTTAAGGTCAATGGAGCAGAGGCTGGTGGCATTAAGGCTGAGGAATGTATTGCTGGTGCCGATGGCCATCTCCAGAGGCCACTGGACAGAGACTCAAGAGAGGGAGGTGTTGTGTGCATGAGTAACACGTGTTGCGTGATCAGTGCTGAATCCGATTCTGGAATTGGATTTTGATTGAGCTGATTGGCTGAATGCTCAGCCTTGCACGCACATCCATCACATTCCCTCATCTCAACATCTTGTTCCTGCCCACCATTGTCAACGTCAAATTCCTCATTATCATCACTGTCATGTTCATCTTCTCCCTCCCCTCCTTCATCCTCATCTTCCCCCTCCTCTTCCGATTCATCTCCCTCCTCTGCCTCTCCATACCCAGCTCTAAACTCGTCAAACATTAGGTCAAGGTCGTCTTCATAGTCAGAAGGAAGCTCATCAGGATATGATGCAGGTGCTGCGAAATGTAGTGATGTATTAATGCTTGGAGCAAAATCTGCTGCTGTGAAGATTCCTGGATTGAACAGACGTATACCACAGTTCTTCCAGGCTTTGAGGATTGTTTCTGGCTTAAAGGCAAGTTTTCGTGCTTCCATATATTCTCGTACAACATGCTGCTGCTGAATTCCATGCCCATAGCGTGCAAAGTAATCTTCGCACTGCTGCACCCATCATGTTTGCAAAGGACCGAAAACACCAACATCAAGTGGCTGCAGCTTATGTGTGACATGCAGTGGAAATGCCAGCAACTCAATGTTATTTGCGATTGCAAGCCCAATCATCTTGTCAGTGAGATGTGATCCATGGCCATCAAAGATGAGTAAAATAGGTTTTCCTGAGGTATTTCGTGCTTGTGCCTGTGGAATGAAACATTTCTTAAACCATTGTGCACAAAGCATATCGCTAGTCCATCCATTGGGGGATGTAGCAAGACTACATCATTTGTGCATGTGAGTAGTGTTCTGTTTGCTCTGTGACAGTGTACTCACCAAATATCATTGTCAACTTCCATGTTCTCCTCATCAAGTGTCTGTCCAGCAAAGACAAACCCTGGTTTTATTGTGCTCCCATCAGCGCAGCAGCTTTCTATCACAGTTACAAGCTCGATGTTACTGCTTTGGAGTGTGTAGTTGACCTTCTCGTCTCAAGCAAAGAAGTACTTGAAGCCTGTTCCCTTCCTCCCTCCTCCAAGCTGAATCCCTTTCTCATCCATGTTGTAGACATTCTCCCAAGGGATCTCCTTCTCAAGCATCACCTTCCTAAGCTGTGCAAAGAAGTCATTCACTGTAGTGAAATTGAAGCTCTGTGCACATTTTGGGTCGAGTCCTCATGCCTTTCGTGCCTTTAGGTCTGGATGGCGCTTCAAGAACCTCCATGCCCATGTTCGAGATGGGTATTGTCCACAAAGTTGGTGGACCTTTGGTTGCATTGTCCTCCGGCATATGGGTCTACCAATCACACCCAAGAACTTGATCCAGTCCACCATGACCTCCTCCTGTTCTGCTGTCAATAGTCGCTGTCGAGTGTGGGCTTGTTGTGCTGGTTGGTGTGTACCATAGAAGTGATTCCGAAGTGTACCATAAGGAATATCATATTCCACAGCCGCCTTGTTGAGATTCAGTTCACCAGCTCGAACTTTATTGCATGCTTCATTAATGGCTGCCTTAACCTGTGGATGGTTATAGTCAAGTCTCCCAGAGGCAGTTCGTGGTAGGCTGAGTGCGTTCATCTTCAGCGCTGTTGCACCTTAGATCACTTTGCTGTCAGCGGCAACCGACTTTTTAGGCACCTGAACTCTTAACTATATTTTGAAGTGGAGATGTATCAGACCCTTGCCTGTCACGCTGAAATGCTCTGAAAACATGTATTCTGCTTGTCAGTCAATGTAGTTGTGTTGTTTTTCTTTGATATTTGATATTTGGGTTGTTGCAGATGTACACTAGCGATGTATCAAATATTGTAAGAATTGTTCAACAGGATCGACCTAGATCTTACTTTTGATTTCAAATTTGCATTGTATTTTGATGCTTTTCAACATTACTTGTACCATTAAAGAACATATGATCATCCGTTTATCTTATAAATTGAGATATACATTGTAATGCATCTATTAAATTGACATGCAAAGTATGAAAGCGGTATAAGAAGTAGGTGCTGAGATAATGAAGGTTTTGTACAGTTTTCAAACACTCGAGACAGTTTCAAACACCTATTACATGATAGTAACTTTATACTAGTACAGAATCAAATGTACAGTATATATATTACAGGTCCAAATGCCCATCCACCAGTCACCAGCCTTCCACACCCATTGCCCATAAGTAATGCACATACCTTGAGTTTACATAGCCCATTATGCAAGAGGTCAAGAGGGTGTTCACTTTATTTGGGTCATCACACTCTTGAAGCGAAGCAAAAAGCGGCATAAGAGTAGCTGTGAAGGCACATAAGTAAATGGTAGAAAGAAAACATAATAGAACTGACATACCTAAACCACTACAATCAGCCGATCTATGCTGGGGACAGCCTCAGGAAAGACAGGAGAATCATCTAGAGGCAAATAAGAAAGGGTTAGCGAAAAAGGTATAAGTGATAGTTTACTTACAACCTTTTATAGTGGGTGCTGTCTATCCTGTTGTCCAATGAGTGTCCTGCAGAATAATGCAATATGTTCTGTGTAGCAAAAAGGGTGTTAGTGAGGTAGCGTGTTAGCATAAAGTAGAAATAGAAGCTTACATTGATTATTATTGGCCATACTTCCAAGGAAATTCAATGTAAAGCATGGTTTTGAGGGAGGGAGGATAGTGGTGGTAGGGGGATAAGGAGTTGGATGGGACAGGAACTTGAAGATTTGAAAACTTCGAAGTGATGAACAAA
Organism: Cyathus striatus; assembly: GCA_025738555.1. Lineage (NCBI taxonomy): Eukaryota > Fungi > Basidiomycota > Agaricomycetes > Agaricales > Nidulariaceae > Cyathus > Cyathus striatus. The sequence continues at coordinate 7,587,522 of JAOVFP010000001.1, forward strand.
CAAACCCAAAGTGATCGGTTGCAGTCATGTGCATGTGACATTGACATTACTCAGATCTGTGCATCGGAATTCTCTGATTCTGACAGTTCTCCATCACATCTAAGTCTCGTCGTTTGCATGTATCACCTTGGCACTCTCCCTACTGCCCATTCAGTCTCCCTCCCACATTTTCTGTCCTTATTATTACGAAGTAGCAGAATTAAGATAATAGTACTACTAATAGTAATACCATAATCCACTGTCTAAGGCTACATGATAATATAGGTCGGTTAGAGCACTCTATGCAGAACAACCTGTAAATTATATGTTTATACAGTGTCTCTGTAATATACACCTGAGCTGCATGGAACTATGAAATACCATACTGCATTTTTGTAGAGCTATTGTGCTTCCTCATGCCCTACAGAGTGCTATGTCAACTATGTGAAACTGCATAAACATCCAATGACTGACATTGGCTATCAATCTTGGCGCTTACCAATGTTGCTAAAACCATGTTTCCTGATGAACTTTGATGACACATTGACAATGAATTTAATTGTTTTATGTAGTATTGACAGGTATATACCGATGAGTAACATATTTTTATATAGTGGCTAGCCCTTGAAGGAATGAATCAAAAAGATATAGCATGCTGAGCAAGTTAAAGTTCATCATAATTTAGAACAAAAATTGCGTAAACGATCGACTGAATATCTCTCTGTCTGGGAGTCAAACCCAGCTTTCATGCATTGAAATTTTATGTCCTAGATATAGTGCCAAGAATAACAGGTGTGTGTACTAACCGATATACTAACAAAGAATTGTCAAATATTAAGAGAATGTATTCAATTGTGTGCTCTCTACAACCTGGTAGTAGGTATGCATCTCTTCCTTTCTATTGAAAGAACCTTGTGACTAAACAAAATTAGAGGGAGAAATATATATGTGACTTGCTTAACAGAGGGATGATGGCGGAGGTTTGCAGAGGGAGAATACTTAATACATAACCAATACATAACCAAGATGGGCCAAGACTACTGATAAGTTAAGCCACATGTAATCTAATGAGGCTGTTGCCAAATAATACAACATAACACGTACACAGACATACATATTATGATATCAATGACAATAATCAATCAATCACCATGTGCGCATTTGCCACATGGCCTTTTGAATTTGATACAGCAATCATTCTGGCTTTGCCGCTGTGACACTAGCGTTAGCGACGGTAGAGTCACACGGCTTTAGTTCATGAAGACAGACTGTTGTAAGCTATCTTTATTCAAACTGGGGGAATTCTACATACTGTACTACCTACTTATATACCCTACAAGTGCCAAGAGTATATGTACTGTACAGTAGCTAACTATCTACAATGGAAGGCCTGGAACAAAGTCAGAGACATACATATGGATTAGATTGTCTACATTATCTATCGATCACATGATACATTAGTGCATTGGCAAAAGGTCTGTACTCCGAACCATTACAGCCACTTTCCACTCACTCACCCAAGCTCATACCTACTGGCGAACAGATGTGACCCGAACTTGCTATCTTCCACTGGTTTTCCCTAGACTAGCACTTACTTGACATTTTCTTTGAATCACATGACTCATGGAGTGTGTCTATTTTGAACAATGGAGCTAATACATATATAACTCACATTTCTATAATTTTATTTACATTAGTACTTAGTATAATATGGTCTACTAAATATATAACAACTTATATTAAGTGATGCAAAAAGATTGAAATAAAAAGAGCAAGAATTGAGCTTAAATTCTGAAAAGACTTGCTCACTGTTGAGCATGATGAGCATTGATGATAAGGAAGAGTGCACATCAAAAATCATGCGATGTGTTGACATTGCAGTGATGAATATTTGTGTATGATAGATGTAATGGTTCAACACTGCATGCAAACAGAAGTAAATAAAGGCAGGCAAAGTGCATGGGAAATGTAGATGAAATCAGGTGGGGTGCAGGACAGAGCTGTGGTAGCAATAGTAGTGATTAGTTTATAGTTATTGTATAATTGAAATTTTGAAACTTGAACTTGAAGGAACTCAAAAGGAACCTGAAAATTAGTGAGGAATTTCAGTACTTATCCCTCCCCCACCCTTTCACCTAAACTTCACGTGAAGAGGTGAAATTCACGTGAAATACACATTGAAGTAACATTTTAATGTGAAATTCACGTGAAAACATGTGAAGTCCACATGAATTTCACCTTCATCTAGGATGTTCCAAAATCACCAAAATTTGGTGAAATTCAAGTGAAGTTTAGGTGAAAACTAGGTGAAAAATAGGTGAAATTTAAATATGAAATTCATGTGAAGTACACATGAAATACAAGTTATGTACAGTGCAATAGTTACATGAAATTCATGTGAATTTCATGTGAAATCCATGTGAAGTACACATGAAATACAGGTCAAATTCATATGCATGTACAGTGCAATAGTTACATGAAATTCATGTGAATTTCACGTGAAATCCATGTGAAGTACACATGAATTACAGGTCAAATTCATATGCATGTACAGTGCAATAGTTACATGAAATTCATGTGAATTTCACATGAAATACAGGTCAAATTCATATGCATGTACAGTCCAATAGTTAAATTAAAATTAATGTGAAATATACATGAAATGTATATTATTTTCTATATAAAAAATGTATTTTAAAGATTTAGAACTTAGAATTACATATGAAAGTTAGAGAATATTGTAAATTTATCTATTATATATCCACATCCATATTCTCAGGTAGATCATCACTGAGCCTTGTCTTCATTGCTCTTTGCTGTTGTCTATCCAAAACATGTTGTGTGTGATAAACCAACATTGCATGTAGAAACCAATTAAAGTTTGATACTGTCATTCATTTGAGAATAGACTCAAACCCACCCAGCCAAGAATTGAGTTGCTCACATGCCTGATAATGAATTAATAGTTATTAAGATTTAATACTTATATCTTACCTGTGTATTAAAAGCTCTCTTGTAATATGGTTGACCATTCTGATTATGTTCAATTATTACAAGATTAGGAGCAGAGCCATCACTTGGTGCAGGATTGCAAAATGTACGACAAAGGTCATCATCTGCCTTATGATTTGTATAGTGATATCCATCAACAACAAATCAACTATTCAGTAGCCAAGGTCAATAAAGAATATTTTTCAGAACTGAACGTAGAACCAGACAGGCTTTGTCAATACATATATATGCTGGACATGAGTCAGGTGTTGGGTAAATCATATTTAATAACTCCATGATATTAGCTGTTGACTCAGATTTTACAAACTTTTTCCAAGCAATAACAACTCCACATGGAGCACACACAGTTTCAACACAATAATAGCGATTTGGGGAAAAATAAGACTTGCAGGTATCAGAATTATCATCATTCTGTTCTTCATCATGTGGCTGCTGTGGTCGACTAACATTAGGTAGCCATGCCAGATTTTCATTTCTGCATTGCAGTGCTCTTTTTAGTCCAGAAAGACTTGCTGAACTGTAATTTGACTTATGCTTATTCCACATTTCTTTATGAGCCTCACATGCTTCTGTACCTGCAACTTTTTGTGCATCACAACTCTTAACATGACATTTTGGTCCATATTGTATGTTGTGATGTCTGCAGAATACACCACCACAATAATTGTTAACTTCAGCATGACAACCCTCCATTGCACAGTGCTAAATCATTGTTAAGTCTAAGTTTATAATAAATAAATAAATACACATACAGTTGGGCCCATTACAACACCATCTACTACAGCCATCTTCACAGGAGCAAAATTTTCTGTTGTAATATTACTTCTGTAGTTAGTCATGTTATCAGCTGTAGACTTGTACTTTTGAGTACATTCTAAGCAGCTGTGCTCTGATGGAGGTTTAACAATTCCATTTGCCCCAAGATGCTCAAATGCATAATGTGTAATTTCATTGATTGGTAGATGATCATCAACAGTAAGTTGTCTACCAGTAATTAAGCTTACAGTCTGAATAGACTCATCTATAAAGGCATGCCAAATTTGTTTGCGACTAATTTCAATGTTATTTCCAAAGCTATTACTCCAATATTCAGCATATGCTGCAGCTGATGCATGAAAACTGTATATACCATGCATTATTGCTTTAGAGAATACTCGATCCACCCAAAGATGAGTACCTATTTTAAAATAACATGCTTTATTTAAATATTCTTTTTGTGGTCTCTGACCAGTAATAGATATACATTTATGATCAGCATAGTATATTGATTTACACTTAGAGCAAGATCCTGTTAGTATATATGATTCATGATACATTTTTGTACCCTCAATTAATGTAACTTTTGGTATATCTCGATATTTTGAATTTTGTGTTAATGCAGACCCATCACATGATGCACCATTGCAATGCATAAATGATGGACATATCATTCATACTGGAGTTAATTTAGTTTCTGAAACAGGTCCTAGCTCTCCAATATAGTGCCCTGTCTCATTATATGGATGCAATTTAAGAAATTTGGAAAATGCATCTAGTTTTGCAGAAATATTATAGTTAATGTCATCATCATCATAGTGATCTGGAATTATATTTTCTTGAAATAAATATTTAGTTTTACTACCAAGAGAAGATGTAACAGCCATTGACAGTGCATTAATCCAAGCAGTTAGTGTTGTTGTTCTTCTGTCATTTCCTTCATGATACTGTTGTCTTGCATGTAAATTTAACAGCTCAACATTACTTGTTAGAGAAAACAGCAAAAATATAACTGTTGATAGGCTAATCTTTGATCCAAAGTTTGCTTCAATAAACTGACTAAATTGGCTAAACTTTAACATAGGAAACTCTTGTTCAGTTCCTATAGCATAGGCCATTGGCAAGTAATACAGTGCAACTAAATATGAGTTCCTGAGCAATAGAGAAATGCATATTTGAAGTAACCAAATGACAATGTTAAAGAAACTAAAATTACATGATACAAACTTTAACACCACATGATGTACAACTACTTACTTGTTCTTAATTCCAGCTCCTTTCTTTGATTTCCCCTTGTCCTTCCCTTTGGCTGATTTCTGCTTTGAATCACTGGCCTTCTCTTTACCAGCTGCTTTATCTTTATTAGCCTTGTCTCTGGCATCCATCCAATCTGCTAAATTGACTCTTGTAAATCCAGAAGACTTCTCCAAGCCCCAAAGCTCACATGTATTGTTCATATCAGGATTATTATCACTTAGCCATTCTACCATGTATGGATAGTTGGAAAGTCTCTTCAGAACAACATCCCAGTTGTGCCATGCAGTAGTTCCAATTCCAAAAAGTTTATAAATATCAGAGGATGATGGTTTAGCAAACCCATCAGGCAATGGTTTAGAATTTATGTCCACTAAGCATTTAACCCTATTAACCTCACTGTAGACTTTCCATACCTCCTGAATTGACCATTTTCCAGTAAGTTCAAGGAGTGACTGGTCTACCTCATAAATGGATACAATAGTCCTCTCTCTTGGAGATAACTTATTGGCAATCTGGGTGTTCTCAACTGAATAGCTAGACTTATTATCCTCACTCTTAGAATGAGCTGAAGTTTCATTTGTGCTAACAGCACTTGAAGCCTTACTGTAGCCAATATGTTTAATGATAGGGTCAGTCTGACACAAGAATTAGTATTTAATATATATATATAATTGAAATTCTTACTGCAGCAAGAAAAATAGCTAAGTCTTGATTTTGTGGGTGCCACTCAATAGTAACTGCATCTCATATGCTACTGTAGCGCCCTCGCATAATCCAGATATTTCGACTAGTATCAAATACTCTAATCTGACGGTCTTGTTCTACAATTCATATTAGTGAAGATGAAACAAAATTCATAATAATATTACCTTTAATATTAGGAATCATTTGAGCAATTTCTTCAAGTACAGATTTCAGATGATTGTTCACAACAATGGGAATGGCTGTTGGAGGAGTTTCAATATTCAACAAAGTTGGGTTGACTTTTGGAGAATCATCAGAAATAATGATATATGCTAGTCCTTCCTCCTGAATATCCATAGGAGAGTTGTTCTCATCATCAATATAATCAGCAAAGTTCAATGTATTTCCATATGCTTTCCCTCTAATTGTACCACCATGAGTTTTAGATGCTCCTTTCAATTCTGCCTTAGTTGGTACAGGGGACAGAGGAGAATTGGTTGGTGGGGGGCTATGCATATCATAGTCTTCTTCACCCCCCTCCTCCAAGATTTGTTTATCTTTCTCATTATTTGCCTCCATATTCTTTTCCTTTTCCTCAATATCAATCACTTCATTATCAGAACTCTCACTATCATTCTCTTCACTATTTTCCTTCATTTTCAATCATATCTCTCTCCTTCTTCAGCATTACTATCATTCTCATTCTCATTCTCATTTTCATTGTCTTCAGTACCATTGTTTTCAGTATTTTCTGACTCAGTGTCTGAAGGAGTGACAGCTAGAAGAACTTTTCTTTTAGTTCTTCCCTCACCACCTATAGCTGATACCCCAGGAGTATTCATAGTATTTATTTCAGATATAGTCTCAGTAGTTGTGACTTCAGCAGATGTTCCAATAGTCTCAGTTAAATTCTCAATAGTACCAGCAGCCAAACTCTCAATAGTACCAGTCTTAGTAGTAGCCCCAGTAGTGATTTCAGAAGCTTGAGTAGTGTCAGTATTAACAGTTGCAGCTTCAGTAGCAGTTCCAGTCATCTCAGTAGCAATAACGTGTGCTGGAGGTGCCACAGTAAGACCAATTTCTTTAATAATCATCTCAGCACTGAAATAATTGCATTAGAATTAATTTATTATGAAATGGGTGTACACACTCTTTAGTGGAAGAAGCAGCTTCATCTTCTTCTTCCTTATCTGCAGCTGTTTTACTGTAAAAAGTGTTAGCAAACCAATAGAAATAACTGAACAGCCAGTACACACCATGCTTTAGTGTGCCTTCCCTTCCCCCCCTTCCCTTTTTTAACTTGCTTCTTGTCCTTTCCAACATCCAGCCCATCTGAATTCATAGTAGCCTTCTTAGCAGCAGGCTCATCTGTAGTGTCCACAGATGATTGTGTATGTTTGTGTGGCTTGGATGCTGGTGGGTCAGAACAAACCTGACCACTACGAGAACGAGGTGGTGAAACAGTAGTAGAGGTGTTGTTGGTGTTGTTTTGCTTGTTTGGAGCCATATTGTATAGTAAAAAGTTGAAAGGATATCAGTGAAGATAAGAGACAATGTGGGGGTTGTGAGTCAAGTGGGGGCAGGGCAAGGAAAAGATAAGTAGACCCTTCTATACCCACACATATGCCACATGTATGCCCGCTGACCAGGTCTAAAATTATCTTGAAAGCTTCTTGTGTGAATAAAAGTCCGAAAATGGGGCAGCAACTGCTTCTATTCTAATTAAAACAGGCCATTCCCCCGGTTCATCATAAAATATGCCCTATTTTGGCATGCTGCTTACATCACACACACAAATGTGTGGATAATACATGCATCGCTTGTGGAAATATGCTTATAGTACACATGCATTGCTTGCACAAATGCATTAATAGTACACAACATGCTTATTTGTGAGAACAAAATTGTGTCTCATGAGTTATAATTGAATGTATTATAATAATCTACACAGTGCGAGAACAAGGTATTGTACACTACTAATTAAACCATCAATTCCCTCCCTCACTATGCACTATCAATCCCTCCCTTGCTAAGCACTATGCGCTATCAATCTCCCCCCCCACTCACTATGCACTATTGATCCCTCAGCCTGTTCCCCCCCTCGCTATACATTCCCTCCCCCCTCACTATCTGTTCCCTCCCCCCTCACTATATGTTCCCTCCCCCCTCACTATACATTCCCCCCCCACTATGCCCTTGTTGTTGGTGTTTGGCATTTGGCGCTGTCCACTGTCCTCCTCTGGCTGCACACTGCACTTGTCGTTCCCCTTGCAATGCACCACCACCACCACCCCTCTTGCTGTGCACTGCCCTCATCATTGGCATTGGCATTTGGCACTTCGCACTGCACTCATCATTCCCCTGGTTATGCACCACCCCTGAGGTGTTAGTGTTGACTTCATGGTCCGCTGGCCAACACAGTGAGGCACCATTGTTGTCACGACAAGGGAGAGGATGGGGGCATTGGCCAACACAGCATGGTGTTGTCGTCATTACGACGAGGGGGAAGACGGGGGCACTGGCCAACACGTTGTGGCATTGACGAGGGGGGAAGGACGGGGGTGCTGGCCAACACAGTGTGGTGTTGTTGTCGTCATGATGAGGGAGAGGATGGGGGCATTGGCCAATACCGTGCGGCATCATTGTCATCATGATGAGGGAGAGGACGGGGGCATTGGCCAACATGGCACAGCGTCGTCATCATCACAATGAGGAGGACAGGTGTGCTGGCCAACACTGTGTGGCGTCATCATCGTCACAACGAGGAGGAAGACGGGGGCACTGGCCAACACTGTGTGGCGTCATTGTTGTCACGAGGAGGAAGACGGGGGCGCTGGCCAACATCATGTGGTGTCGTCGTTGCCACGACAAGCGAGGGGGTGGGGGTGCTGGCCAACACTGTGCAGTTTCATCATTGCCATGACAAGCGAGGGGGCAGGGGCATTGGCCAACAAGGCACAGCGTCGTTGTCATCATGACAAGCGAGAAGACGGGTGCATTGGCCAAAATGGTGTGGCGTTGTTGTTGTCACAATGGGGGAGGAAATGGGGGCATTGGCCAACATGGTGTGGCGTTGTTGTTGTCACAACGGGGGAGGAAATGGGGGCATTGGCCAACATGGTGTGGCGTCGTCATTGTCATGACGAGGGGGGGAACAGGGGCACTAGCCAACATGGTGTGGTGTTGCCATCGTCACGACGAGAGAGGGGAGGACAGGGGCATCGGGGTGTCATGACACAGAAGGGAGGATGTGGGTGCTGTGGCTGTCATTAGATTTCGTCCCTATTGTCCCCATTGTCATTGACCTACCTGTTATTGATCCCTTCATTGTCCTCATCACCCCTCTTCGTCTCTCTCCACTGTACATTGTCCTCCTACACCTCTTCTCCCTTGTCCTATCACCTATGTTGCTCCTCGTCTGCCTTGTGGTTGCTCCTCATTCGCCTTGTGTGGTGCCAGTTGCATTGTATGCCTTCGATGTCACCAGTGACTGAGAAGAGGAAGAGGGGAGGAGAGGGAAGGGGAAGAAGGGAGAGGGAAGGGGAGGAAGGGAGAGGGAAGGGGAGGAAGGGAGGTGAGGGGAGTGGAGGGGAGGAAGGGTGGTGACGGATGGGGTGTGCAACAACAAGGCAGTTGTAACATCGGAAGATGCCTTTGACCAAAACGGTCTGACAGATGCATGCAGTTGCATGGTCAATCTATATGCTGTGATATCAGTTCAAAATAACGCTCTTATGGTGTAATGGTATTAGTTGCTTGAGTATGGTAACTTATGCTTATGTAATCAGAAATGGTCAATGGTTCAATTCGCAATGGTGTAAATTTCTTTTTTATAATAAAAGTAAGTAAGTACTGTTACATGTACTATTACTAAAACACAGAATTATGTTTACCTGAATTCCAGGTGAATGCCATGTGAAATTCACATGGTTAATTCACATAGAATTCACATATTCACGTATTCATGTGTAATTCATGTGTAATTCACATGAATTTCACCTATTCACATTGTTCCACATGAAATTCACATGAAACAATTTGCAGGGGACTCCCCCAAAATCAGAGAAAATCGAGGTCCAAAATTTCAGGTAAACTTCACATGAAATTCATGTGAAATTCATGTGAAAAGGGTGGGGGAGGGTAAAGACCTCAGGAATTTAACTCAAGAGAACTCAAGTTTTAGAAAAAATTAACAAAGAACTTAAGTTGACTCAAAAAACTTAACTGGAGGGAACTCAACTTACACTCACTAAAAAATTGGTAAGGAACTTAACTTAACTTGAGCGAACTCAACTTTCAGAAAAAAAATTAGTGAGGAACTTAAGTCCACTTGAAAAACTTAACTTTCACTCAGATAGTAATACTAGTAATTAGTTTATACTTACTTTACACTTGAAATTTTGAAACTTGAACTTGAGGGAACTTGACTTACACTCACTAAAAATTAGTGAGGAACTTAAGTACACTTGAAAAACTTAACTTTTGCTCAATAAGAATAAGTGAGCTCAATAGTGGTGATACACTAGCTTTTAGAATACACTTGTTCTTCAATTACTATTGCATTTATTCAAATATTCCATAGGGAGGTACCCATTCTCTATGCTCAGCATAACTTGTGAAGTCTTGAAGTGGAACTTAGGCCTCTGTCTGAAACTCATTCTGCTGCTCTAGTGTAGCATGCACTCCTCCATCCAGTTGAAATAAAGTTCTCTCTCTCTTTCTCTGTAGTGAGAAATGTGGTGTGCTACTCAAGAATGCCTCCTGGCTCTCAACCTGTCCCTCTCCAGATCCAGCAAGTTCTTCATTGGTAAATATTTAATATTAGAAATACTTCCATGATGTATTCAAAATATGTGGGTGTTTGGCTTGCAATCATGGAACAATGAAAATGAGGCCTGATTTCCTAGTTTCATAAGGTTGAACATGATTGGATCAAGTGACTGATACAGTACCATTCATCAGATCGAGTCTGTCTCACCTATATGAACCCCTGAATATTGTAGCCTAAACATGATGTGGGTCATGCAACAGAGGTTTAGTATATAGTGTATTTTAACACTTTCTCTTGAAACATACTATATTGAAACATGGTTAACTCATGGAGATTTGTACAGGGTTAGTATGCATCATATTTGGCTTGACTTTAACTAAACTTTCTAGTCTTTGTTATTACTTCTGTTGTATGAAATTCTATGTTGAATGAGAAGGACCTACAGGAATTCCAGTTGAGTGTCACTTGAATGTTACTCAAATATTACTTGAATTGTGACTCAAAGTGTTACTTGATTTTCACTCAATTTTTGCATGCTCAAGTATCTTGCTTAATTTCAGTGACCTAATTACATGATTTATGTACTTGTTTGCTACTCCAGTTGATAAATAGCTATCTTACTATTATGTACCTAATGAACAATATATTAAACTGAAAAAACTAAGTAAAATGCACAAGAAATAAGCTAGTAATGGTATAATATTTTTCTCATAGTTGCATGTCACTCAAATGTCACTCAAACTTCACTTGAATTTTGAATTGTCACTCAATTGTAACTTGAATGCTACTTGAACACTACTTGAATTTTTACTTGAGTGAAATTGTTGTCACTCAAAAAAAATATCACTCAAATCTTACTCAAATGTAACTTGAATGCTACTTGAATGCAACTCAACCTTCACTTGAATTTTCACTCAAATATAACTTGATTGTCACTCAAATTTACTAACTTAACTCACTCAATTTTATGTCAATAAATTTAATTGTACTTCTTGTGTACTTCACTCTCATCCGCCCTCCCGCTCATTGTTTCCCACGCCTCCGCTTATCAATGTGCTGCATGATAACCTTCCTGCTCATCATTTCCCATGCTTCATCATTTTGTCATTTTGTCATGTCCCGCCCTCCGCTTTCATTTTCCCACGCATATATTGCTAATTTATTGCACTTTCTCTTAAATTTATAATCATTCAAAAGTACCTATGCTTCATGAATTATAATTGTAGCATTCATTGTACAAAAGTATTAATTATTCCACAGTAAAAAATTGAATTATTCCGCATTTTAATAAGATTACCTTTTCATACAACATCTAAGATACAGTCTAATGTATAAAGAAGAGTATATAACAGATATTACAAAAAGATTCAAGAGAAAATAGGAAATATTGAGCTAGAAAATGCGAAATTACTTGCTTGCTGTTGAGCATGATGATCAGGAAGGGTGCCCATCAACAGATCACCCATCAATTATGTGCAGCAGCATTGAGGAAGCGAGTTTGATGGCATTGATGGATGTCAATGACAGCAGTTGCAAACATGGACAAAGGCAAGAAGAAGCACATGAAAAATTGAACAAGGTGGAATGTTGAAGGAAAAAGTGGGCAGGGGGCAGGACAGTGGGGAGACAGTGATAGTAATGTAGAGTATAAGTATTGATATGCCTTAAAACTATTTAATGGTTAAATCTCTCTATTTGTCATATAATATTATAACTCAGTATTAGTAATGCACATCATGAGTACAAGGGTTGGGGCAAGTCCTGAGTTGCCAATCAAAATGTTCTATTTTGAATATATTACTAAGGGAATGGGACATCTGAGAGCTGGGGTTGAGTCCTGCACTGCCAGCAGAAATATCTATTTGATATATATTAAATGAATAATACAAGATGTGTGTTATCTAATTACTAGAGTCCAAAAGACTATGTACAAGCACCCAGTACTTGATTAAACTTAAGGGAACGCGTCCCGCATTCCTGTCACATGATCAAACGCGAGGCGTTAGAGTCGTTATCTCCGAACCGATTATTGCGGTTACGCATAGCCCGGAACAAGTCATGTGACTTTGTACTTGTACTCCGAAATTATCCTGCTGTTTGATCTACCACATGGAATTCCACATGTATGGTTGCTCCCACATGGTCAATATGTTGGAAACAACATTATGTCGTCATATAGAGTAGTCTAGAGTAGTTCCTTTCCATATACAGGTACTGTACAGTTTTATTTGTAAAAAGATATATAAGGAGGACAGGAATGAGAAGGAAAAGCAAGCAATCCCAGGAGAAATCCTAGGCTTCTTCCACTCTAGGAGTGTAATAAATTGGAATAGAAACAAATCTGAACAGTACTTGAACTGAGTAATTTCATATTAGAAAGGTTTTGAATCTATAGTTTACTTCCTTTATACTAGTTTATACATAATCTGTGTTATCTCTCCCTTGAACTTAAAGCCTGTGATTTGCGATGATTATTTGAGTATTACATAATATAGTAGTACTATTTAAATACAAATCACAAATTCGGCACATCAGTATTTATTAAACACTTACCTTTACAGACTTATTTTTTTAATAACTTGAATGTGATTTGAATTGTTACTCGAATTGTCACTCGAGTGCAACTCAAATGCAACTTGAATGCAACTCGAACTCACTTGAACAAAATTGTCATCGACTGGAATTCTTGTAAGCCCCTCTCATGCAACTGTATGAAATTAGTAAGTCTGAAGTATAGTATTAACAACTAAACACATATATATGCACATCAGAACACTTACCCCAAACCAGTATATTGCACTGCCCCACAAGATCAGGTGGACTCCAGTGGACTCCAGGACTCTACTGGACTTCAGGTGGACTTCAGTAGACTCCAGGTGGACTCTACCTGGACTCTACCTGTACTCTACCTGTACTAAGTAGTTGAGACATTACCTGGAGTTCACCTGGACTCTACCTGTACTAAGTAGCTTAAATATTACCTGGGGTTCACCTGGACTAGAAAAAGTGTGACATGTGTAGGAAAAAGTGTGACATGTTAGAAATGTTGGAAACATGTGACATGTTGGAAAATGTTGGAAAAAGTGTGACATGTTGGAAAATGTTGGAAAAAGTGTGACATGTTGGAAAATGTTGGTAAAAGTGTGACATGTGTGACAAGTGTGGGAAAAAGTGTGACATGTTAGAAAAGTGTCACATATCAAAAAGCGTGACATGTTGGAAAATGTTGGAAAAAGCGTAACAATCGTGGGAAAGTGTGACGAGCGTGGGAAAAGTGTGACATGTTGGAAAAAGTATGGCAAGTGTGATGGCTATGATATGAGATACTTTTCCAAATATGTCACACTTTTTCCCACACTTGTCACACATGTCACACTTACCAACATTTTCCAACATGTCACACTTTTTCCAACATTTTCCAACATGTCACGCTTTTCCAACATTTCTAACATGTCACGCTTTTTCCCACACATGTCACACATGTCACGCTTTTCTAACATTTTCCAACATGTCACACTTTTTCTAGTCCAGGTGAACTCCAGGTAATATTTAAGCTACTTAGTACAGGTAGAGTCCAGGTGAACCCCAGGTAATGTCTCTACTACTTAGTCCAGATTGAGTCCAGGTGAACCCCAGGTAATGTTTAAGCTACTTAGTACAGGTAGTCATAGAGTCCAGGTGAACCCCAGGTAATATCTAAGCTACTTAGTACAGGTAGAGTCCAGGTGAATCCCAGGTGCCCAGTTGACTAAGTCCAGTGGACTCCAGGTGTATTCCAGTTTTTTTCTGGACTCTACCTGAACTTTACCTGGAGTCCAGTGGAGTCTATCTAAGTCCTACAATTTTTCTATATAAAGTTCAGATAGACTCCAGGTAGACTCCAGTAAAGTCCAGGTGAGTCCAGGTAGAGTCCAGTGGACTCCAGGTGGAATAACCTGGAGTCCAATGGAGTCCACCTGATTCCGTGGAGCAGTGTAATGACCTCCCCCAAACCATACTTCATAGGATTGATGTGTTGTGTCTTGAAATATCCAAGTATATCCTTATCTGACAAATGCATCTTCCAATACCTGAGTATATGTGGTGCAATATCCTCAATGGGAGCTACAGAATTGTAAGTAGAATGATTATATGCGGTAGAAGTATCATCATTACTTATGATTAAGCATGTATTGATTTTTGCGCCCAGTTCTAGCCATAGATGAAAGACAGTAGTATCGTATAATTGGGATAAAGTGGTGAAGAAAAGTTTGTATTAATGTACATGGTATTTATAATGATTTCGGAATAGAGAGTCTATTCAAGTAATGTATGGTATTTGGATAATGAGGCAGTCTCGAACAATGATTACGCTTAGTGTAACAGCCTTTGACATCATACTGCAGAATGTTTCAGAAATTATTCCCATAATATGATACTTATCTGCAGCATGTCTTGCCTCACACTTGTACTTGATCACAGCATGTATGTCACATTTGTATTGTCCTGGTCTTAAATGTGTTTATTTATACAGCTGATTACATTTATGAAACAGCAATATGATTACTACACTAATATATAATGGTCTAGATGCAATTAGCATGGCTCGGTAAACATCCTCATGCAATTTTATTATGAAGTATAGCACCTTGCTGCCTTCTATCCCCATTCATATTATGACTCATACAACCATGATGTTCCGAGTTCACAGCCATGACTTTCCATGTTTACGGCCTCATGTATTTTCATACCTCAGCAGGTGTCTGGTTTTTCACGCTTGAGTGTAAACTCAGGACTAAGACCATTATTTTCTACACTCAGATATTTATCTGGGCTGGATATATAAATAAAAGGTGTGATAGAAGCAAAATTGCATCGCTCATCTTCTGTGTCTTGACGTCCCATCTGCTATCACCTCATACTGTTGTATTTGCTCCTCTCATCTCTTGCCTACATGCAATTATGAATGACAACAATGACAACATTGAAGCAATTACTATATTTACAGAAGATGCTCGTGCAAACAAGGCAATCCCCTGTGGTCGACAGGGTTGTACCACTGTACTCCAGCCTGGGGATACTAAACACTACTTGAAGAGTGAATCTAAAGGTAAATTTGTGTGTGACAAATGCTTTGATCATTATGCAAAAAAGTCGGGCACAATTCTAAGTAACATTTTCTCCTCTTTGATTGTCACTCAATATTGATATATCTATTAGAACCAGATATTGCTCAGAAATACAATCACTCTAAGCAATCTTCCCAGCCCGATTCTATTATCAGTATGCAGCATCCATATTCATGCAGGTAATAGTACTTATCAAAATATTTAGGTCCAGCTCTTTCTCATCAGCTAAGGCCTTCACAAGAGGTAACAACAATCGATGTGGATGCCATTAGAGCTTCTGTGAATCATGCTCAGTGAAAAGGTACAGCTTCTTTCTGTGCTTTAATAGATAGATATACTAATTTGCCAAATGGTTTCAATCCAACATCCTCTATACAGCCATGGTACAATATATCTCATGTGTCCGCAAATAGTCAATTTCCAGCTGTAGGTATACCATCTGCATGGATATCAAGTGGAAATAGCTATGGAACATCTTCTGGTCAATGTGTCTCTGCTACAGGATATTCTGGTGCACATGGACTATACAATATGGAGCGGGACAAGATGTGCCAATTAAGCTATCAAAGTCGTCAAATGGAAACAATTGGTATTATTATACAAGTTGTACGTGAAGTTCCCACAAAATCAAAGCCAGAACTGGTCTTGGTGTGTAATTGTACTTCAGTACAGTAATATCATACTCATATCAATTTTATTTCCAATAGAACATTCAGGAGGGATGTCAGAATGTCCCAGAAATTTCGACATCTGCTGAGCTGATGGCACTGGTTGAGAAGACTGTTCTATTGAAGCTCAAGGCAGCAATGTGTGGATTTCATTTTGATAGTAAATTACTCACTATTCGTGAGCTTTCAACTTGGACAGACCTTTCACGTGAAGATCAAGATCATCCATATTTTTATGAGCGCTGTTTGACACTGGGAAAGGGTGGGAAAGGAAAGGGAAAGGATATGAAGCGGACATTCAAGAAACCTGCAAAGTCATTTACACTTGCTCTTGTAATCCCCGCTTCACTATGGGATGATTACATGGAGATATTGATTCTGAAGTGGTAAGCTGATATCTTGTTCATTTTATGCAGTCTTATTTATTACTGAGCCTACAGGAAGTTCAGGTTAGATTTCACATCTTGATTGTCGTCATTTACTAATTACTTGCTTATGCAGAACGACTCTGCTGCTAATTTTGATATTCCAGCTTCTGTGAATAATGAAACCGTAAAAATCAATTTCAATATACTGAAGATACAAATTCAAAGAATAGGACTCCTGTGACACCAGGAAAGAACGACGCAAATAAAAGATCACGTACAGTAAGATTAAGCCACTTGTAGCATAGTGAATCAAAACTAACAGTTACTTAGAATACTCAAGGATCAGCTGAACTATCGCTAACATCAATTCCATTGAGGAAGCGTACTGCTCTATATGCATCTCCTGGCCAGGCAAAGATTTGTGATGCATTAAAAACAGGCGGGTTATTATCTAATATACCATTACATTCAGGTATGTATGAATCCTACTCATTCAATGCCTTATTACTCAAATTATATGGAAAGTCAACAATGCTGTGGAACAGATTCAATTTGCTACTCGATTGCAACTCGAATGCAACTCGAATGCAACTCGAACTCACTCGAACAAAATTGTCGTCGACTGGAATTCTTGTAAGCCCGAATGAGAAGATCATCTGCTCAGCACTGCCTGTAAAATACACTCCAAAACGCATAAACTACATTCCCTCGATTCCTGTGATTCTACTAAGATGATTGTAATTCCTTGAGACGTGGCGGCGTCATGTGCTATATAGATGAACTAGATCATGATGTACATGTATAAAAGCGATCTCAGGCGAATACCTTCCACCTTAAACGTTATTCAACTTCACCATGAGCGACACTTACTAAGATATTCCGCTCGATGATATAATTAGCGCCGTATGTCAAATTAAAACATTAGCTGTCCTATCCATACGTCGTTATATGTTAGATCCTATCTTTACACTGATTATGATATTTAGATTTCATCAGGATTCTCGATTGATACTGAATTTACGGAAAACGTCAGATGTGGATGGTGGAAATGCTCCCTCCGTGTCACGGTCAATTTTCTTTGCTCGCCCTATGCCTGGGTTAGCCAATAATTCTGAGGAAGAACAAGGAATGGATAAGGTTTAGATTTCCACAGAAGCAGAGATCATTCATTAAAATTGTACTGTTTCCCTAAGCAAATGCATGTATCTGGAATACATATTGATATATTTTATTATATATACTTCAACACCACTAATACATGTAAAAGATAATAAGAGAGACAGGGAGAAATGACGATGTCATTTGTTTGTATGTTTATATGTATGTAAATGAGTGGTATAATCAAAAATTATATAAATTGCACAAATAGAAGACCTGATAAGACATAGAGGAATAAGAGAATTTGAGCGAGAGACATAGGGAGAAGAAGAAGAGGGTGAGAGGTCGTAATTCTTACACAAAACTTTGCACAAGAGAAAATGCAGAGCGAGAGATAGCGTCGTGCCCTGTCGGTGTCACGCTGGGCTCTACTCCTACTCAGCAGTTGCGTCATCGAAGATATTAAACAGCACGACCTCAGGGGTCCGCAGCCTCCTAACATGCAGTGTGGTGCATGTGCGCGGTTGTTGTGGATGTAGTATGATTCGGAGGTTCTGAAGGGCGGTGTGGTGGGCTTTGAAGAGAAGACTGTGTTTGTTTTGAGAGTCTGCGGGTGCGGGTGCCGCAGGAGAGCAATGTTACTACGAACGAAAGGTGACGTACATTAGATGTAGATATGAACGAAAAGCAAGAAGGGGAACGTACACTAGTACGCCGCACAGAAAGGGTCCGCCTCATCCCGTCCAGGTTTGACAGAACGGAGGTGTGCATGAGCACTTGGTGTTGTTCCTTAGAAGTGGATTAGGTTTGTATATATTATATGTTGAATATGAAGTAAGAAAGTGAGAGAATAAGAAGGAAGGGAGAGTGAGATAACAAGAACGTGTTTTTGTAGTACCTATCACTTAGCGCACAACGCGAATGAGCACAGTCGTACTAAGATGATGAGTACAGTGACACCGTACCCTCCACACACAGCGAAGACTACAAGTCGGTAATTATGATTTACCTTGGCCCACCGTAGCTCTCTGAGCAGGCATGGTGTGCTGCCAGTGGAGAGCGGGGTGGGGGATGATGGCTAGGTGCACTAGGCTCCTCCTCGTGTTCACGCTAGACACTAGGCGACTGGGCACTATGATAGAGCAGTATGTTCTTGTCTCGCGCTATTCCTTCAACACACCCTGTTATCGTCCATAAGCTCCATCCGAAACAAAACTGCACTCACCAATAAAGCTTCCTAAAATCTGCATGGCCAATCATCCCAACACGACCAAGCATGTGACTATGTTGTTTGTGATGGCCTCAGCAGCATGTTCACGATGCCGATCGGCCGAGGACAGTATTGTTTCGGATTCATCGTTCACTCCCAGTTCATTCTCCCAAACTTGTAACATCCCTTTGGGTGTCCTGATTCTGTTGCCGCTATATTAATTCTACTAAGATTTTTTGTATTTCAACGGGTAAATGCCTCTCTGCGCTGGGAAAAGGGAACACTTGGAAGAACTCGTCTACAGATGCGACTTCACTAGTAATTTCAAGTTACATTCCCCTAAGGTAAATATAACTACAGCTAGCCTCAGGTAACAACGAAGTGGCTCATAAATGACAATAATTATGGAATGGTCAGTGTTGCAACCACGATCTCATGAGTACCAATTCTATTCTAATCGTGTTAGACCATCATTCGTGACAACGAAGATTTCCGTGATGGGACTGAGATGAGGTTCGGTCAGATAAAATTTTGAAGAGGTGCTTCATGATGTGCAAAGATGATCTCGGGAGAGATTTTTTGTGGAGTGAGATATATTGCAAAGAAATGAAGCATCGATGTCCCTGATTTACTTCAATGCAACCATTCTGATGTAGAAAATTTGAAAGCGGTGAAGGAGCTGATGGGTCGACACCATTCTCGTCTCCGCCTTCAACAGTACCATATTCACCTTTCATACGTTTTCAACGTACTATCCACCCTTAATCATATGCTAATGTCATTTTTCAGATGTTTACTAGGGACTCGGTTGATGTTAACTTCTAATGCAGCAGGTCTATTACTGATCTTCTAGCAGTAATCCCCAACTGAAGGAAATTTGTTCGAACAATCACCTAGATCACACTGCTCAGCGCTCAGACGTCGCGTAACAGGACATCATCCGCTGAAATCTAATGGAATAGATAATCACGAAAACACAAACCATCTATCCGGACGTGATATGATGAATCACAGAATAAACATTACAATATACAAATGAGCCTTTAAGGTTTCGGAAAGTAGGCCTTTAGGCCTTAAGAGCGATAATCACGATTGGAATCGAATTTCGGTCGTTTTGTATTCCGAACAAGTTTCGAAAACAGTGTTACAGTACAAAAGAGTCGCACATGCATTTATTATTTCATTCTTTGCTAGAGCTTACTCAGTGCTCATTCAATTGGCCTTGCTTAATCAGTATTGCAGGTAAAAGACACTATTTAAGGTAAGTTTAGAAGGTCATATTTCCTGTTTTTTCTGTTGAGTTCTACTGAGATGCTTCTGATCACTTGTGTTGATGTATGATATCCTGTGCGGGTGTCCATATATGAATGCTGTGAGGCACTATCGAAGTTCCGTCATTAGTGCAAACTAAGCTACATAGGCACAAGTAAGCTTATAACGTATATATATGTGATCTCAGTCAAATGAACTCCCACCTTTTATGTTACACTTGAACATCACCATGAGTGACACGTACTTTGGTATTCCCTTCGACGGCATAATTAGCCAATTATATCTCGACATCACAAGAAATACTGCCAGCTGTAAGTGATTAGTATATGTTAAATGTTATCTTCTAACCCTATATGATTGAGTTGCTGTTATATCTTCTCTCGGTTATGATATTGTTTACTCCCTTTTCGATGAGGTATTATTAATTATCATTCATTTGTTATGAACTTACACGTTAGAACTTACACAATGTAGGTGAAATACATCTGGTGGTGAGATGGGTATCTCATTAGGCAATATATATCTCAAATTCATTCCCAAGGCTCTTTATATAATTGCAAGATACTATTTTTTATTTTATTTCATGTAAGTCCCATTTCTTTACAAGAAGGCATATTTCTGATTACTACAGAATCGACAATTTTATTCGTATTATATGTTTTATCATTGTAAAATCTTTCAGCTGAAATTTATCTTCTATTCTAGCACCATTCTTTGGCACACTCGGAAACATATCGATTAATGTCAGTAATTCCCACATGAATTCACCGTCTCATAAACTGAATCTGTGAAATAAGTTGTAAATATAAAAGAAGAATTAAGTATATTAAATTCTAACCTACACTGTAGCTGCCAAGCAGCTTACTGGTATGATGAAATGTAAGCAACTTGATTTGATTATTACTCTCCATAAAACATAACAGCAGGTATATAGGGGAGGAATCATAATTTCTACAGCAATCGACCTTATCTTTGCATTCCGAGTCAGTGCATGTTACGGAAACAGCAGAAAAAGTGTGCTTTCCATCCAACTGGCAAATCTATGAATTACTAATTTTAAAATAACAATAGTTGTGTGGTTTTTAGGGATATCTTTAGCTGGTAAGCTAGGATACCATTTGTCAATTAAGACTGATGTGCATGTCAAACCTAAATAGCAGAATTTTTGGTGAGCTAAATAAAATGCCTACAACATAATTGTTGCACTGTAATAATTATTTTTAGATCCTCTTCATTTCTTCCATACTAACTGCCATTGCATACAGTAAAAGTCTTATTGAAATTCCAGGATTGATATGTGTCACAAACACTCCTGAAAATATCAGCCTCATCAACTTGCTAGCAACAATTTTTTACGGAGTCAACCTTGCCGTCCATTGTATTTCCACTTCAACTTTACAAGATCATCTACTTATTTTCTGTCAACAGTTACTATGTTTCTACTTACGGTTTTAAAATTTTGGAAGGATATTAGTGATGCTAATGGAGGACTGGAAAACATGTTGCAAAGCAGAAGAAGCAGTTTCCCTATTGTGACATCATTTGTGATGGAACACTGTATTTCTTAATTGTCTTTGGTGAGGTGTTTGGAAATGTATCCATAGAGATGGTTTTCTGATTAAAATATTTTTTAGTATTTACGGTACTTCAGACATGGAGTTCGATCGATCCAAAAGGAGTTGTATTTGGCATTGACTTTTCTCCATAAATCTCATCAATGTTGTTGTTGATGTAAATATTTCTCATACAATTACAGGTGGTATTTTGCAATGCAGTCACATACGGTCAGTCATGATCCATTCACTCCAATGATCTATATTTAGAAGTTATCAGGGGTCTCGATTGATACTGAATTTACGGATAATGACAGACATGGATGGAAGTGGAAGTGCTCCCTCCGTGTTGCAGTCAATTTTTTTTGCCCACCCTGCTCCTAGCAGCACTACCAACTCCGGGGATGAAGAACATGAAATGGATCAAGTTTAGACTTTCATCAAAGTAGAGGGGATTGTTTATTGATACCATACTCTTACCTTAGAAGTATGCAAGTATTCAGAATGCATAGCATTTATGTGATTGAAGTGTCTAGGTTATACATAAATCTTTTAGATAATGTTTCAGGGAACAGTTAATTGGGTTGAGATACCAGAAGCTGATACCATTATTAACTGACAACATGTGTATATCTAAATTAATGCTGGCATATGAAGTAAGTGGGCCTACAATGATTATGCTACCACAGTGCTACTTGTAGGATTCTGCACTTTTTGTGTATTTATTGCAGATTTAAAACAGTGCCACTATGAATGAGTATTATCATTATAAAGTCTTTTGCATCAGATAGTGCTAAGAATGTCAAGGCATGGATATGAATGAGTAATGTGGACATGTTGGATATCAAGCACTGAGCACCTGATCGGAAGGGGCCTACAGGAATTCCAGTTGAGTGTCACTCAAATGTTACTCAAACATTACTTGAATTGTCACTCGAAGTGTTACTCGATTTTCACTCGATTTTTGCACACTTAAGTATCTTGCTTAATTTCAGTGACCTAATTACATGATTTATGTACTTGTTTGCTACTCCAGTTGATAAATAGCTATCTTACTATTATGTACCTAAAAGGGGAAAGAGGGTTACTAAGGAGTAATAGCTATGAAACTATGTAAGGGTTGTCACTTACTCTTGCTAACAATCAAGCAGGGGCGAGTCTGGGGGAATATCTTCAGAATACACAAGGTAATTCCTGGCAAGGGAGGGATGAACACACTACAATATTCACTTGTAATCTATAATGCTTGTAATAACTAATAATAAAATAAGCTTCTTTGAGGTCCTGGGAGGGCTTAGATCACACTGGGTTTTTACACTCAGAAATTGAATAGATTGTCACAAATAAGCTAAATAGCACTGATAGCAGAAGGAATCGATACAGGATTGCTTGGTTCTACATGAGCAGGTTTGTGAGTCTTATATACTACTGAAAAGGCGGAGTTCTTAGGTACTGTAAAGGTACTGTACAGGTATAACATATGTCTAGATAAGGTAATTAAACTATGACACTGGGCAGAGGGATGTGCACAAAGGTCTGGATAGGAGAGCATTGGTCATATCTCCTTGAAAGGGGCAGGCACACACAATAACAGAGATGTGCTTATTGGCGAATGCATGTGTGTAAATGCCCTGTCACATCACAGGCCTAAAGATAGATCCATCGGCAAACATGGCTTTGGGTATATGGTCCATTCACTTCAATTAGTAAATCAGGGTGAGATCTATTTTGCAAGATGCCAAGGACCAATTGGGATCGAATCCAGGGGATGATGCTGGCCATTGGTGCTTTGACACTGCCAGCTTCTTTGGGTATGTAGCACTGCCAGAAACATCTCATGACCAGGATGCATCGCGTTAACATGCACTTATGGTGAATCAAATGCTGCTGGGGTTCTATATACATGCTTTCCTGCTAATCCCTTACTATAATCACTGCTGCTTTGATGTTTTATTATGTTCTTAGTGGGGGTGACTATAAATAGCATAATCATTGGCAGTTCGGACCTCACACCAATGCTTAGGTAATCTAATTGTGATCACAGGCAAGTGAATTATATTATGTAGATATCGCAAAAATTATGCTTATATATGTTGTATGTCTGTCAGGCATATCATATCTAATGAACAATATATTAAATTGAAAAAACTAAGTAAATGCACAAGAAATAAGCTAGTAATGGTATAATATTTTTCTCACTGTTGCATATGTCACTCAAATGTCACTTGAATTTCACTTGAATTTTGAATTGTCACTCAATTGTAACTTGAATGCTACTTGAACACTACTTGAATTTTTACTTGAGTGAAATTGTTGTCACTCGAAAAAAATATTACTCAAATCTTACTCAAATGTAACTTGAATGCTACTTGAATGTAACTTGAATGCTACTCAAATGCAACTTGAATGTACAACATCTAAGGTACAGTCTAATGTATAAAGAAGAGTATATAACAGATATTACAAAAAGATTCAAGAGAAAATAGGAAATATTGAGCTAGAAAATGCGAAATTACTTGCTTGCTGTTGAGCATGATGATCAGGAAGGGTGCCCATCAACAGATCACCCATCAATTATGTGCAGCAGCATTGAGGAAGCGAGTTTGATGGCATTGATGGATGTCAATGACAGCAGTTGCAAACATGGACAAAGGCAAGAAGAAGCACATGAAAAATTGAACAAGGTGGAATGTTGAAGGAAAAAGCAGGCAGGGGGTGGGACAGTGGGGAGACAGTGATAGTAATGTAGAGTATAAGTATTTATTAAACACTTACCTTTATGGACTTATTTTTTTAATAACTTGAATGTAATTTGAATTGTTACTCAAGTTGTCACTCAAGTGCAACTCAAATGCTACTCAATTGCAACTTGAACTCACTTGAACAAAATTGTCATCAACTGGAATTCTTGTAAGCCCATAAACCAACACTATGCAAAACAAAATGCTCAGAAGCACACTAACCAGCATTAAGTAGTTGAGCATTTGCATTACAGTTACATTCTAAATGACTGTATTCATGTATAGTAAGTAATTACATATAAAGCACACTGGGAGAGATATTGTGTCACTTCTTGGTTTGCTCATGCAGACTTGTAGTTATTGAAATGATAAACATGTTACATACTTACAGTAACAACTTGCAACAAAAGGGTAAGTACTTTATCATATACTGATTCTAATTTAAATCCAAGTGGCAATAGGTTCATGATATATATAGGACAAATATCAACATGAGAACATCAGTGTTACAACCAGTTTACTGAACATGGAATAATCTCTGGCACAGTAATTATTAATTGCTATGTCAAATCCAATCAGATTTTTCATGTACCAATCAAACAATATCACATGCACATACTTGTCAGTGGGTAGGAGGAGCCATAATAAGGCACCCATGAACACTACACATATATCACATTCATATTGTGTTAGACATACAATGAGACCTTAATAGAGATTTGATGTACAAAAAAGAAAAGAAACATGTCAAAAAATGATTTAAAAGTGTGAGTGTGAGCATGAGTGTTTCTTTTTACAGAATAAATGGTGAGTGATAAGTAAACAAGAAGTGAGGTGGATCAGAAAATGGATAGTAGAGGTACATATAGAATATAAACAGTTTCGGCCACATGGAATATTTCACATAACTTCATCCTTGGTATAAATACATTTAAGTATATGTTAAAATAACTCCTTTAGTCTAGTAGATTGATAGTTCTAGGTAGTAATATAGCACAGGCACTTGTGTGGTATAAGTAGTAGTGAAGATATAATATTATTATTGGCAATCAGTGACTGCAATGCTAGTTAAATACATAGATGAAATAAATCAGTATGTACATTTATTACCTTTATAACTGCCATGTAGAATCCCCCAAAATAATTATTGAAATTATGCCCAGGATGCTGAATATTGTGGCGCATTCAGTTCTGCCAACTAAGTCATCTGCACATGGGAAGATCCAAGTGAGATTCCCACTACCTTTTAAGGTAGTTGGGTATTAGGGATGTTTGAATTGCCAGATATGGTAATTTGAGGATCTTGGATAAGATCTCAACCTGATTGGCTGGAGCTGCCATGAATACTATCATTACTTCTATTCTACACTTTCACACATTCATGCATTCCACCTTTCCCTTGCACTCAATTCTGCTATTCCTAGACCAACGATGTTCTCCATCAAGCATTCTATACTCCTTGGTGCCATTTTGGCTTTGCTCCTTGCTCTTGCACTCATCCGGACTCCAGATCTTTGTTCCCTCTGCTCACCAGGACCCTCATTTGCTTATCACCTCATCCAAACCTCTATGTTTACTTCAAGATTCACTCCCTGGCTTCAAGTCTATTCATTCAACTTTTTGACCTTACTGCCAGAACACTGCGAACACTCTGGGGAATAATTTTAATAAGGAACTTGGAAGCAGCATGTTATTGGCCTGAATGTATAGCTAAAGTTACAAACAAGTATGTTCACTCATTTTGCTTACATTTTCTTTGACTAACTAACCCTATGTAAAATACAATGCATCCCAGTGGCCTATTTTATCCCCTCCCCCCTGTGTGCTTCACATTGGCACTTCGCTACTCATCAATATGGGGGATTAATTATAAGTACCACTGTATCTCATGGGAGGCAATGCAAAATTGCATGGCTCCTGTATCAAAAGATAATTTTTCTCCTGTTGACCCCACCATCCAATTGTGAGCTATCAATGAACAGAAGAGTCTAAGCTCACATGGCATGAGAATGGAAGATTTGAGTTCCCCTTCAGTGTTGTAGGTGTTTCAGGGATGGCAGAAATTGATGGGGATTAGGTGGTATGAGGAATGTCTGGTGCACTCGAGTTGCTACCACATGGTCTCTGACCTGAGTTACAGGTACATTTCTACTATACTGTATATCCATACTAACCATGTGCATTAGAGATTGAAGGCCTTGTCCCACCACTTTGAGGAAGACAACAAAAGGTTCACTGCCTGCATTTCCCCCCATCCCGGGCCCCACCCATATCCCTCAGCTGCCTTCATCAAAACCCAATGAGAGGTAGCATCCATAATCCACTCAATGCTCACTGGTGCAAGAAGCTATGAATCCCTCAGACAAAGAAACTAGTGGGTTAGATATTGTACAGTATATGTTCATGTCACTACCTTCACATATAATTGCTCATTACCTATCACCATCATGACATACATGCTATGCTGAGGCTTTAATAACTTGTTGCCATCCCACCCCCCATGTCCTCTCTGGCATGCTATCACTTTTACTTGGCTTGAATGCCTTCAGCCCTTGTTGACTCTCAAATACACAGTTATTATACAATTGCTTTCCTGAATTGTGACTTGTCTCACTCAATAGTTACTCTAAGTTACAAACAACCATTTCATTATTTCATATCTTCAATGTTCATTGTCATATAATTCCAAACCTGCGCCCTCCGCTTTCCTCATTAGTCCCGACACATTCAGCTGAGACATAAGCAACATGCATTGATTCGTGTTCTGGGGGTCATATATCCATCTGTGTTGTCTTCTTGCTTGTCAGTCCATGGGCCGTCAACTTTTCGAGTTCCCAGTAACTCAAATGGAACTCGACTTCAGAACTTACCTGTAACTCAAAAAATGTAAATTGTATGGTATATGACAGAGATTCCAACACTGCTATGGATTGTTAGATTAATGTTTGCCTCTGCACTCATTATTTCCCACACCCCTGAATGTCAATCATTAATTTGATCTGATGCCTCTGCCTCCGTCAAATTGATCAATGAGTGCTGCACATTGTTTTCAATGGCACATTGAGTTCATGGGTGATTCATCCCAATTTTTTTGTGAATATGAATCTATATTAAATACTTCGACAGTACAGCTAAATTACCTATGAAATAGTATGAAAAGCTGAAATTATTATTATTCATGTTATATTTTCTGTAAGCACAGTACACCATGTTTATGCAACCAAGATGTTATATTACATACAAAATAACTAACTTCATATTGTAAAAAATAAATCACATGAAGAATCCAAAAACTGAGAGAAGAATGCACAAAATATGTGCTCACTGTTGAGCATGATGATGGAAGAAGTGCAACACGATCACCATCAATGCACTGATTCATGATGACAATGAGCACAATTATAAAGTATGGGTTTTTAGTAATGGAATTTGAGGAACTTAAAGTAGGAACTTAACTGGAACTCAACTGGAACTCAACTGGAACTCAAATGGAATTCGACTCAAATTCAAGTGGAGTTGAGTTGTCATTTACCACTCAAAGGTAACTTGATGGTAACTTGACTAACACTCAAATTTAGCTTAAGCAAGGAACTCGATGGAACTTAACTTTTACTTGAAAAAAATAAGCAAGGAACTCAACTTGACTTGATGGAACTTAACTTTCACTTGAAAAAATAAGCAAGGAACTTGAAGACACTTAACTTTTATTTATTTTGATTTTTACAAGTATGTAGTATACAGGTTACATTTTTTAATGGTTCAGGTACATGTTCATTGTGGCTGGCAAGCAGCAAAGTACACTACCCCCAGATTTTATTTAGGTTTACTGTAACTCAAGCTCATTTAGATACATGTTTGATATATTTTGTGGAACTATAACTACTATTCTCAAATTTAATTACTCCAATCACATGTGGAGGGGTGGAATGCGGTAGCAGGAAGGCAGTAAAGAATGAAAGGCTTGTCAAGGACAATAGGTAATGACACAATTCATCAGCTCTCCACTGCAGCCTTGATCTTTTTCATACATCTTTTTCTTCAGCTTTGCATCCTAGTCAGGAGCCTTATTACCAACAATGTCCTGATGACCAGGTACCCATTGAGCAGAAAAATGAAACAATATGCATGCCAGTCAAACCATGAGTTTGACATGTGTCGCTCGAAAAAGGAGAGGACATACAATGGGGGGGATACATGGTTGTGTTTTGAGTAGCAAGAGGTGATGAGGGATCCTATGTCAAGGAGGACTGAGGGGAACATTGATATTCATGAGTTTAAGTTATGTTTGTTCCCTTGTTTCTTCTAGTTGCTTATTCCAATCATAATAAACACTTCACCCCAATTCCTATCCTCATTGTGACCTCTTCATGATCTCTTCATTCTTGATCTCATGCATTCTTTCATATCAGTAACTATAACTATTATCTATTTGTCATTAATTTTTATTTTCACAACCATTTTATTCCTTTCAGTGCCAACCAATGATGAAATGGCTGTATGTATTCTATCTTTCTCTATTCTGTTTTCATATCCTTAGCATGCATAACAGCCAATTCTTGTCTACTGTCCTGTCTGCAATTGCATGACATACCACGAATGAATGGAAGCCCTGGTCACTGCCTGACATGCAGTGTATCAATATTTGTGGCAGGAAAATCATTGCAACATACAACACTGGGTCCTGTTGTAAGTCTTTACTTGCTCTTTCATATTACCTCTAAAGGCTGGTGCTTCAGGGCTCCTTTCCATGACAGTGATTCGGACAGTGAACCACACTATACCCTCAGAGGATTCAAAATAAATGGAAAGGCTATAGTGACCATGCACATATACTCACGTACCCAGGAGCATTATTTCAATAATGGTGAGGAGAAATGGGGCAGTTCAGAAAAGCTTCGAATGGACTTCAGCAAGGATTGTTATCAGCTTTGAATATAATATGTAGTATAATATAGTTTGTGGAACATCATACATATATCTTGTTGTATATCTTGGTAATACAGATACAGGAGGGAATGGAATTGTATATTATCTTTTATTGTGTATATATCTTACTATATATCTTGGTAATACAGATATGAAAGAGAATGGAATTGTATATTAAATGTATTTGCACAATGGCATGCTATGAATCAAGTCTTGTCTGGTGTTTTTGTGGGGAAGCAAAACCCACTAGTCCCCTCTATTGACCTCTAATGCAATATCAGTTTTTTAAATCCTATTTTATCTACAAGAAAGGTGACTAGTGTTCACAAGGGTGAGGCGAGCAGTGTTATAAGTCTGGCAGTGGAGGAAGAAGTCATCAGTGGTCTCAGGGCCATGTTGGCAGGAGGGACATATCTCATCCATTGATTTGCATATGCGATGGAGGTGGGAGCACAGGAGGTTGTGATTTGTGATGTGATATACAAGCACTGTAGAGAGCTTGTGGGGGGGTGTTGATTCATTTAGCATATTGATATGACTAACTTTTAAATGTACTTTATTATGTCAGTCAGTAGTAGCACCACCAACATATAATAGGTAATTACATTAGTTATATTTAGTATGAATGAAATAGAATGAGTTAAAGACTATAGTTTGCTTTCTAAGACTTTGTCTTCCCTACTCTACCATTCCTAAGTTATATACTAAAATTCTACCTATTGTATTTGTAACTGTAAATAGTATATCATATATGTAAATAGATTGTGTGCGTTACTTCTAAGACTGTCCATGAGTTCCCCCGAGGTGTGGAGAACCTTCCACATGGCAAGCCATATGGACACACCTGGTTTCAGAGGTGTGTCAAATGTTGTGGCACTGGTACTATCCTGGTACATGTGCTAAAACATGTGCTTGCATCAGTATGCACTCAGTTACAAGAATTCCTGGAGTTAATGGCTCTTTATGCAGTGCACATCAATAGTGTGTGATGGCATTGATACAGTTCTTGGCTATTTCCCATACCATTGTCCATGCAGTTTTGCACATGTAAACTGTGCAACCACTTGGTTTCTCATATGGGGGGTATGAGACCCATTCTAGTAAGGCTATGGGCTATGGATTTGAGCAATACCAGCCCATGTACCCTGATTGGGATTTTTCTCGGAGCAGTTGCATACACTGGCACATGATGCATCGGACTTGGTGATGGAACACCATTCAAGGTGTACAGGAGAGGTACAATGGCCTTGTCATAGAATAATACTAAGAAATAAACATTAAACAAGTAGCTTTATAGCTACTGTGAAGCAAATGTAATAATTTTTTAAATAAGTGCAGGGAACTGAGGCTATATGATATATTTCCTAGGACTGACTGCAATGCAGATATGCTATAAATTCAGCAGCAGCAGCATTTTATATCTAAGAAGTGTTTAATTAAGCACATATATCACATTTAAATATAAATACTTACTTGTGGGGTTCTTGAGCTGGGATTCCAAGCAGGCATATGGGACCCAGTTTCACAATCATTTTCCCATTGAGGTGTAGGACATATATTCATTAATAATAATGAATCTCCAACAGAATTAAGTCCCTTGAAATTTTCAGGGAGTGTGTCGTAATGCCTACCATATATTATTAGTTTGTGGGAGCAGAAAGCCATAATTTTATCTATAATTACTCAGGAATATATAAATGGTTTATTGACACTTCATCCTGATGGTTGGAACTTATTAAGCAGGCCTGAACTTCAAGAATGGCTTTACCATCTGCATTCACACTCTTCAGTATACCCATATCCCCTTTACGAGGGCCAAATTTAACCACTGCATATTGGCCATAAAGAAATTTATATGGATCTTCTCGCATGATCCTGGCCTCATATTCATGATCCACCCTACTCTCCCCTTTAAAGGTATGGCTTCTATGGACTTCACTACAAAAATCCAAATCTGATGAGTGAACTGACTCATGATGCCCCTATTCAAATGGTTTGAGTAACATGTCAATGCAAAAATGTTCTTAATTACCTTTATTGGAAAGGTGGTGATGGTAACTTTCTCCTCACCAATTTGCCCATAAGGCTGTATATCAGATACCATCCCGACAATTCCTTTGAGATGTCCAGACTTCACCCTAATGCCATCACCAATTTTGAAGCATTTTTGGAGTTGAATAAGCAGATATTCGAAGAGTATTGTTGGGGATTCAAGGAGTCTCAGTGTCATGTTTCCTTCTGAGATGTCTTCTATGAATGCAAGCAAAACCTTAGGCTGCTGTAGGACAAGCTTCACTTGATCGCCTATATGTATGGCTGCTGAAAGTACAGCTCACCTTGTATCTTCCAAAATATTTTTAGGAATTTGGCCACAGCTCTCAAATAACCTTAGCTCTTCAATTGTAGGGGTTGCTTCAGCTTAATAATGGTATTCCGATGTGACTTTTTTATGCAGTACGAACCCTTCTGATGTGTAGAAGGATTTCCTAAAATTATATCCTTTAATAATCACATTATTTTGATCTTCAAAAACAACTTCAAAAGTTTTTGGACTTGTTTCTTGAGCTTTGTCAGGATTAAAAAGCTCACAAGGTGGTTTTGGATTTGACGAACTAGACACATGCTTTCATTTTGACGAGTTCCTATATGTTATTCAAGGGATATGAACAACTTTGATCCTGAAAGTCCTCTTGCAGACATCCCTAATAAAACCTAGGTTGTATTGAAACCTTCCTTTGAGCTGGACCCATGTGTTCTTGGATGGAGTGTAGCATTCTCCTATTTTTGAAACATAAGTGTCAGCCAAAATTATCATAAAAATGTAGTGTTTTATGATTGCTGCAATCACAAATAATGATCACCTTCATGATTACATGTTTTGAGAGCTTATCCACCTATTAATACTAAATCTAATAGTGATCATAAGTGATCATTGGCTAATTTGAAGTGAATATTACTACTGTAGGTTTATTGTAATGTGGTGATCATATGTGATCATTGGCTAATTTGAAGTGAATATTACCACTGTAGGTCTATTAATATGGTGATCATATGTGATCATTGGCTGATTTTGAAGTGAATATTACTACTGTAGGTCTATTGTAATATGGTGATCATATGTGATCATTGGCTAATTTGAAGTGAATACTATTACTGTAGGTCCATTGCAATATGGTGATCATATGTGACCATTAGCTATTTGAAGTGATATTACTATATTGTAATGTGGTGATCATATGTGATCATTGACATATTTTGAATTCAAAATTATTACATATTACTATTGTAGTTTATGTCACATCTGTCACAATCTTCCTGCGCATCTCATAATTCCCACGCTCCACACCATTCCCATGCTCTGGATAATTCTGGCGCATCATGATTGTCACATATTTCCTGCGCTTCTAATAATTCTCATGCTCCACATCATTCCCACACACCGCATTTGTCACATTCTTTCTGTGCATCACGATTTTCACGCCTTTATATGTGTCACAATTGTCACGCTTTAACACGTGTCACGATTGTCACGCCTTTAAACGCGTCACGATCGTCACGCTTTTACACATGTCACGATCGTCACGCTTTTACACATGTCACGATCGTCACGCTTTACACACATCATGATTGTCATGCCTTTAGACATGTTACGATTGTCACGCTTTAACACGCATCACGATTGTCACGCATTTAGACGCGTCACGATCGTCACGCTTTTCACACGCCTCATGGCGGTCACAAAAGTGACATATCTCCTGCATGTCACAATTGTCAAGCTTTTACATGTCACATTCATCAACACTATTGTTGGTATAATCAGTCAATGGTGGTCATATTATACACCATTCAATCTATAGATAAGTTGATCAAATATTGATGGGATCCCAACAGGTGTGCAATGACAATTGTTCCCATACCTTTCATGATCTAAGAACAAAAGTATTGAGTGACACCACATTTAATTCTCATTCTCAGTTCATTGCTTAGCAATGTAATTCAGTCTTTTACATTGACTAGTCATTGATTAATCTGTCAACTGTCAATCATTAACACATACTTTTTTGACAGATGAGGTCTGATCCTGTTGATAAAATTGTTGCACAGGACCATAGAGAAATGATATTACATTATTAAAGAGAAGAGAAGAGAAGGGACAAAGTGGCCCTTCAGTAAAGAGAACAAGAAAAGAAGGCAATGTCATAATTAACAACAGAAAAGTAAGTAAATAACAGCAACTGAGCAAGAAAGTGCAAAGAAGTACAAAATGGAGTTTTCAGATATCAGAATGAATACTAAAACTAAAAGAGTGAGTAGAAGTGAAACTGATTGAGACACAATAAGATAGTTTTCATTAACTCCCCATTTCAATAAAACATAGAGAACTATTATGTAGTCGTATAGAGTAAGTAGTTATGTGATTTGGTAATGTGTGTTGAAGATATTAGTATAATCAATGGCCAATGCAAGAATCATAATCATCTAAATGCTGTAATGTGTAAGTTTGATGTAATGTGGAATCACATCTATACACTATCCATTCATATGTGTTAAACATGCAAGGTCTATATTCTTCTGTGTCTGGTTGGTACATGTTTTCATAATGTTCAATACCATTGTAATGACCTCATTATCTTTCATACCTAGACTAACCATTATGGTTATTATTTTGTCATTTTATCACATCCCTAGTCATGATTGTAAAACATGGCATACCATCTCATTTCCAAATATATCATACACTTTAAATAGGACTAAGACTGCAGCTACATATACACTCTACATCCTCCAATCTAGTTTCTTATTACTGTTATGCTTCCATAACATCATATTTGTTATATACTATATTACAACCTTCAATTGTACAAGTGCATATTTATTTACTCTAATTTTTATAATTTGCTCTGTGGTTTCAGATACTTAATCTGCTGCTGTGGCAATTTAGGTGGTGATACAGATGTACCAGAAACTGCACATGTGGTTGGCTTCCCTTGTTCAGAGTTAAGTTTTAGGTACCTCACAAACCTCCTCTTAACTATGTCCCTGGCCCCATATAAGTAAGAGGCAATAATTAGTACACATATCTATTATTGTTATACTCTTTGTCAGATAAACAAAAGTTAAAATAATCTACATGATATTATAGGCTAAAAATGTGACAGCTGAAATGCAAGAAAAATAATGACATGGTGGAAATATGTCACATATGTGATAGGCAAAAATGCGTGACAATCATGATGCATGTAAAGCGTAACAATCGTGACACATCTAAAGGCGTGACAATCGTGACATGCGGAAAGAATGTAACAAATGCAGTGCATGGGAATAATGTGGAGCACGAGAATTATTAGAAGCGTGGGAAATATGTGACATGTGAGAAGAACGTGACAATCATGATGTGTGGGAAGTATGTGATGCGCAGGAAATATGTGATATGCAGGAAATATGTAACAATCATGATGCACGGGAATTATGAGATGCGCGGGAAGATCATGACAGATGTGACACAAACTACAATAGAAATATGTA
Source organism: Cyathus striatus (assembly GCA_025738555.1). Lineage (NCBI taxonomy): Eukaryota > Fungi > Basidiomycota > Agaricomycetes > Agaricales > Nidulariaceae > Cyathus > Cyathus striatus. The sequence goes on from JAOVFP010000001.1 coordinate 7,622,451, forward strand.
ATAATTTTGAATTCAAAATATGTCAATGATCACATATGATCACCACATTACAATATAGTAATATCACTTCAAATAGCTAATGATCACATATGATCACCATATTGCAATGGACCTACAGTCATAGTATTCACTTCAAATTAGCCAATGATTACATATGATCACCATATTACAATAGACCTACAGTAGTAATATTCACTTCAAAATCAGCCAATGATCACATGTGATCACCATATTAATAGACCTACAGTAGTAATATTCACTTCAAATTAGCCAATGATCACTTATGATCACCATTAGATTTAGCATTAATAGGTGGATAAGCTCTCAAAACACATAATCATGAAGGTGATCATTATTTATGATTGTGGCAATCATAAAACACTACATTTTTATGATAATTTTGGCTGACACTTATGGAGGAGAGGGGGTGTCATATGGTGGGATGTTGAGGTGGGTGATGGGACATTGTGGTAGGTGGTGCAATGTCAGGTGGGTGGTATGACATTGAGGTGGGTGGATGCCAGCAGGCAGCAAACGAGGTTGGTGACACACCATTGATGCTGTCATCGTGATGCAGGGGAGAAGGGGGGAGGAAGCTGGATGATATGGCTTAATTGTCATTGTGACACGGGGGAGGAGGGAAGTGGGAGGTAGATGATATGGCATCAATGTTGTTCTGTGTCAGTGTGTTGAGATGCATGGGCTCGACAATGTGGCATAGATAGTACACAGGAGAGAACAGAGGTGGGGGGTGGATGATACAGCATTGTACACAGGGGAGAATGGAGGTGGGGAGTGGATGATACAGTGTCATACATGGGAGAGAGTGGTGAGGGGTGGATGATACAGCATCAACACCATTCTTGCCAGGTAGGTGGTGGACATCAAGGTAGGTGGATGCCACAAATGGTGGAGTTGAGGTGGGTGGGATATCAAGGTGGGTGGACACCACAAAAGATGCTGTTGATAGATAACAATTGATATTAGTAGATTGTCATTAAGAATAAAAAATAAAAAATTCATACCTGTCCATATTCTAGATCCACTCAACAACACGCCACCCCCCACCCCAATGCCAAACACACAAACCCACAGTGGAGGAGAAGGGGCTGGATGCCATAGCACTGATGTGGCTGTCTACAAAGCATAGATAATGCTGTGGGACGTGAGTTAGCAGGCAGGACTTGAGTAGGGGAATGTCACTTACCAGTTACCAAGATCTGATATACACTTTGAGAGCATCTTGGTATTGGTGTGGCTTCTACATTCCATCAAGAGACTTGGGTGAGGCAACATCCTACATAGTGCCAATGATAGGGTGGAAGCAGCGGGGAGGGAGAGATGATCCACTTGCATGATGAGGGGAGGTGAGGAAGGGAGGGAGAGAATGAAAAGACATTTGTTGCCGAGACGCAGGCAGGGGATGAGGAGGGGGAATTGGATGATGGCACCAATAAACACACCATTCTCTCCAATGGCACCACTGCGATGCAAGGGAGGAGGGAGGAGGAAGGTCAAGAGAGAAATGTAGCCTCAACAATGCTCTTGCCAATGGAACAGGCATTGTCCTCATCATGATGCAGGAGAGGAGGGGGGGATGGAGAGGGAGGCACGCACTGGTGATGCCGTGGATGGACAACACTCTCCCCATTGGCGTCGAGTTGATGTGGTGATGACAATGCTCTTGAAGCATTGCCATCATGGTGCTAGAGAGGGGTGAGGAAGGGTCCATATGATGTGGCATTGCCATTGTCGTCCGATGCATGGGAGGGAGAAGGGGGCCATATATGGGAGGGAGGAAGCAGGGGAGCTATGGTATCAGTGTGTTTTGCCAGTGGCATTGTTGTCTGGCACAGTAGAGGAGGAGAATGGGAAGGGGTGAGATGGGAAGTTGCAGGCAAGCGCTGCATCTTGATGTTGGGGAGGAGGGAGGAGGGCTGGATGAGGTGGCACTGATGCTGTTCCCACCAGTGGCGTTGTTGTTGTCTTTTCATGGGAGGAGGGAGGAAGGAGTGGATAACAGGGTGGTGGTGTCGTCATGATGCAGGGGGAAGGAGGGGGGGCCAGATGTTGCAGTGCCTATGCCTCCCCCTGAGGAGACAAGGAGGGGGAAAGGGGAGAGGCTTGCATGTTGGCTGAGAACTGTTGTGCTGTTGAGGAAGTGAGACAGAGGGAAGAGGGGGATAGACGACAGGGTGTTGTCGTTGTTATGACACAGAAGGTGGAGGAGAGGAGGCCAGATGTCACAGCACCGATGTGGCTGCCTATGAAGCATAGACAATGCTGTGGGATGTGAGTTAGTAGGTTGGACTTGAGCTGGGGAATCTGACTTACCAGGATCTGACATACACATTGAAAGCATCTTGCTACTAGTGTGGCTTCCATGTGCTATTGAGAGACATCCTAGGTGGTGCCAATGACAGGGTGGAAGCAGCAGGGAGAGAGGGGTGAGATGGCATGGCACTTGTCCTTGTCACTTGCATGACGAGGGGAGGGGAGGGAAGGGAGAGAGAGAGATAATGAAATGACATTTGTCATTTGTCATTGTGAGCATGAAGCTCGAGAGTGGCAAGGAGGGGAGAGTTGGAGGGGCTGAGGTGTGAGGAACAGGGAACAGGGAGAGTGATACATTTGTTGTCAATGTTGACAGTGCATATGTTTCATTGCCGATGGCCAGGTACTGCCAAGTATGCTCACTGGTCTTGTGGAGTTTGTGCTGTGCAAACCACAAGCCGTGTTGATATAGTGGTAAGTTGCACCACACTTTAGTAGGTTAACCTGCTATGTCAGTAGTTCAATTCCTGTTGGGGACATTTTATATTAATCCTATTATTTTTACTATAATAAAGTAAAGAACAGTTTACTTTAGCAGTGCACAAGGAGTGAACAGGGATTACATGGAGTACACAAGGATTATGTGGACTTTATGTGGAGTATACATGGACTTTATGTGGAAATTTTACTCAGAGTCCACTGACACTCCTTGTATTCCACATGGAGTCCATGTAGAGTTTGTATGCAGACTTATCTCCATATCAATCCTTCTGTACTCCATGTAAGCTCCATGTTCACTCCACATAAAGTCCCCCCAAGTCTATGTGGACTCCATGTAGGCTCCTGGAAAATTACATGGAGTCCACATGGAGTCCATGTAAATGTGTGGGGGACCATAAAGTGCTCACAGAGAATCACATTTATTCCTCCAAAACTTTTTGCATCCTCTGGGTTGTTGTGTTCAGGATTGATGACCCCTCCTTTAGCCTTTCCTATCCCAATATTCCTGGATAGGTTTGCCAGAAATGATTTGGAGATCATAGATACCTCATCAATTATTAAGTAATTGTATGGCCACCAGAATTCTTGCAATTTTTTCTTAGTACTATCAGCTAACTTTTGACCCTCCCATGAAATCATCCCAATGCTGTGTGTAGTTTTCCCATCAACAATTGATGCTGCTACCCCTGTGTATGCAGCTTTCATTAACATGAATTGTGCAATAAATTTTGATTTGCTTGTTCCTCCATCTCCTAATAGCAGTTTCCTAAGTTCTGGAGGCTTGTTTCCTGACAGGGTTTGATCCAAATGCCATTCCACTATTTCAAATGCTTGTTTTTGATCAGTCTTTAACATGTTAATGTCCAGTGGTGTTAAGGATGCCACCTGTGTTTCTGATGCTCTGGAAATTTGTAACCTGTGATCAAGGGGTGTTACTGATGCATGATCTATGTTTGTTCCTGTTAGCATGTTTCCTGTTACTGTATTGTCAATGTGATCTCATGCATTCTGTTGAGCTACATCATTTCCCATCTGAATTTTCCATTGCTGCAACCTCCTCATGCATTCTGCTGTAGCCTGTTTGATTTTACCCTCAATTGGAATTATTTTCCAATCAGTTGTAGATTGTTTATCAAACATGCCATGACATCATTCAATACACACAGCATTTAGACCATGTATGATTTCTTGTGTATTGGATGCTTCTGATTTTAATTGTTGCAGCTCCTCCTTGGTGTATTCTTTTATACTTTCTGTTACCCTCACATCTTCTGCCAATCCCTCTGCTAAGTCAGTCTCCATCTGTTCTGTGAACCCATTTGCTAAAGATTGAGGATTGGATACCTCCACCATTTCTCTTTCCCTTTCCCTCTTGGCTGCATTTTTGCTGTTATGAAAGTACTGAATTCCTTCAACCACTCTGTGAACTCTGGCATGTGCTGATTCCATAAATCTGTTGAATGCCTCTTCCCATGTTTCTGATTCAGACTTCAGGTCTAATTTGAGCTTTCTCCATGGTTTCAATAGTACTAGCATGGATGCACAGTAAAATTGTCTGATCTCAGGATCATCACTCCTGGGAAAGTATGAACCTACAAAATTGGGGAGATTGTTGTGTCCTTAGTTCTCATCATTCTTTGTTTCTTCTCATACTGAGGATGACCAATGTGGTACCTTATCCTTGTGTTTTTGTTCCTCCCTCTTTGTCCTTGTTCTGTGTTATCTTGATTTCATATGTGTTCATGAAGTATTGCAAAACACTGATATTTTCAGCTTCTGTTCCATGCAGTTCATAATCTATAAACTGTGATTTCTTGACTAGTCTTCCTGCATCATCACTCTGAAGTGTAACAACTTCCTCTTTCTCCTGTGGTATCCAATTAGCCTGTCTGTACTCCTGTTTCTTACCAGATTCATTACTGTACCTCTGCTTGTTCTTCATTCTGATTGTCCTTCAGCCATCTTCCTTTATGTGTTCAGATTCAGCAATTTCAAATGGTGCTCTCCTCTTGCATTTTGCACATCCTTTTCCATTGTACTTGATACACCTCCTAATATCACATTTGTGTATTTGCTTTGCCCTGGCAACTCTTGCTTCAAATTTCTGTAGCTCTTCCCAGTAATTGTCCATGTCTGGATTAGGAGGCCTTGAGTATGCAATTTTCACCTCATTCTCCATGTTTTGCACTGATTCTGCAGATTCAATTCCTGGTATGTAGGCATGGATGTTGGCAGCTATAAATATTTTTACTTGTTCCTGAAACTCCTCTGTTTTTAGCATTTCCCTCATTTCTGATTTCCAAATTTATATTTATATTGCCTGAGAATTACTGATCTTTGTGGTGCAAATGGTAGTACAGATAGATATATGTGTGGTGCACTTGTTGTGATTGGAATGTAGAAATGCATAATGAACTCAACAGCATCCATAATAAACTCTTTTATTTCATTCTATATCTTTCCACTAGTCTTATTTGTTATATATATGACTTAGAGTTGCTGTTGGAGTATTCTCCAGCCCCAGGATTAAATGAAGGTGTAGGCTTCCTCACCCTTGTGACTCCACAGTCAAAGTATGCAGATACCTTCCCATATACCCCTGTTGTTGAGTGGACCTTGTACTTTGTCACTGAAATGCCATACAGTGTTTTCAACACAGTTCTTATGATGTAATGGAAGAATTTGGCTGCTGCATAGGGATCATTGGCAATATTATGTGCACTTGTATTCTTGTCTGGACCAGCTGTCTTCACAAACTTGTCCATATCTATATCCTCACCTGCAAAAATCTGTGCTATTGGATCATGGAGATCACATGGATTTATGGTGATCCATAGAGATGGTGGTCCAATGTATGCAACTGTTGACCACATTTGTGATTGTAACACATACCTCAATTGGTTGGATCACATAACACACCCACCTACTGCAAATACATGTTGATGTAATAACTGAATGGCTGGGTCAGATATTGGTACATTGTTCTCCTCTTCTATCTTTGTGTTTTGGAGCATTTCTGTAGTTATTGTTGATAATGTTCTTGCTTCTTCCTCAAATGTTGTTTTGTGCATCTGCAAATGTGCTGAACCCAAAGCCTCTCTTCTTTGCAGAATCCCAAACACTACAAATGGTAAAGTCTCATGGGTTCTGAATCTCCTGTCATGGTATTGCATCAACCACTTGGCATGTTCTGCTAGTGATATTTCTGCTGGTCAGTCTGCCTCTGGGCCTCCAACACCATATGGAAACATGCATGTAAAAGGGCAAAGAGGGTTACTAGGGAGTAATAGCTATGAAACTATGTAAAAGTCGTTGCTTACTCTTGCTAACAATCAAGCAGGGGCGAGTCCGGGGGAAATGTCACATACTGAGATCCCTGGTGATAATGTTTGCCAGCCTCTCCCTTGCGAGTTTGACTGCTACATTTTGTTTGTTCTTGTAGCTCTCTCTTATGTAAGGCCATTCAAGTGAGGCAAGAGGATGGTTTTAGGAGCCTGGAGTCCACTCTGAACTTTGAGAGATCCCAGATAGTACTAATTTCTATAATATTGGTAGTCTTTTTCCACTGATCATAATAAGTCATCCTATAGAGTATTGTAAACATCATAAAGCATTAATTTATGAACTATATGACTGACTTTGTGAAGAGGTGTGAGGAAGAAATAACAAAATAGCAGTTTGATTATTGAGGGGACCACCAACTGCTTCATCCTGATTACTTCTAATCACACAATTCATTGCTTAAGATTTCAAGGTTTTGGAACATTCATATTACTGACACTTTTGCTTGGGCAATGAAATTCTATGTGTTTAGAAAACCTGAAATGGTCCTTCCAGTTGCATAATTTATGTATCAGGGTGTTATGATCAAATATGCATTAAACTGCATATATGGAAATATTAGATATTCTGGGTTGCACAGCTTCTTTGACAGCTGTCACTTGTCACCTGTCATACTAGATCTGTGATTGACAGATTGACAGCTGTCAGTTATCTTAGTTACATGGCTGTGCTTTCCTGTATATATAAACAAACCCCTTGTACTTTGGTAGTTGATAACAAGTTTCCTCCCCATTTGTGTCTGTGTCTGTCAGTGTTTGAGTCTTTGCTCCATTATCATCCTTTATTCTCTTCATCCACCCCTTCTATCCTTGTTACTTCTGACAGGAAAACTGTGGGCCATGTGATTAGTGGATTTCAAATGGTCCAAGTACAACCTCTCTTCCATTTTTACTTATTTCGAGTTTAGATAATGGAGGTCATTACACTGCTCCACAGAATCAGGTGGAGTCCAGCTGAAGTCCACCTGGACTTTACTGGACTCTACCTGGACTCCACCTGAACTTTATATAGAAAGATTGTAGGATTTAGATAGACTTCAGCTGGACTCCAGATAAAGTTCAGGTAGAGTTCAGAAATAACTGGAATACACCTGAAGTCCACTGGACTTAGTCAACTGGGAGTTCATCTGGATTCTACCTGGACTCTATCTGTACTAAGTAGTTGAGACATTACCTGGAGTTCACCTGAACTCTACCTGAATATCTTCAGAATACACAAGGTAATTCTGGGCAAGGGAGGGATGAACACACTATAATATTCACTTGTAATCTATACCGCTTGTAATCACTAATAATAAACTAAACTTCTTTGAGGTTCTGGGAGGGCTTAGATCACACTGGGTTTTTACACTCAGAAATTGAATAGATTGTCACGAATACACTAAATAGCACTGATAGTGGAAGGAATCAATACAGGATTGCTTGGTTCTACATGAGCAGGTTTGCAAGTCTTATATACTACTGGAAAAGTGGAGTTCTTAGGTACTGTAAAGGTACTGTACAGGTATAGCAGATGTCTAGATAAGGTAATTAACTACAACACTGGGTGGAGGGACATGCATGAAGGTCTGGATAGGAGAGTATTGGACTTAGCTCCTTGAAAGGGGTGGGCATGCATGATAATAGAGATGCACTTATTGGCTGATGCACGTGTCTTAGACACCCTGTTGTGTCACGGGCCTAAAGATAGAACCATTGGCAACCATGGCTTCGGACTGTCATTCGTCTCCCCCACCTGGGACATCACATGATCTTCCAAATTTAGACATATATTCCTGTGCACTGACACAGATGAATATAAAGGTGTTTTACTTTACATCTTACACAGCAGCATAGTGAAGTGGAATACAGTATGTAATTGTTACCAGCATGTTATGTAGGGCTGTGAGTTTGATCCTAGCCCTCTGTGTTTTGTTTTGGGTAAAGGTATAAGCCAAGAGATCCCAAGTGCACTTAGGGGTGACTGCTGGCTCAGGTTACAATACTTTCCGGGTACTAACCGGAGGACTTCTCATGGTGTGCAGATGCTTACTCACTAGCACTGACATGGATGTAGATGAATGACATGAACGTACTGATGTCATCGGCTTGAAATGAAATGATCGTTTTAGGTAGTGCCAGGTAGCACCAAGATAGTAAAGAGGATTGAAGAGGAACAGTTCAATGTATTTAAGTAGTCCTCAAGTAGTGCTATTGTAGAGACTCATGTACTAATTAAGTATAAATGTGCAAACATATAAAGCACATTGATTATTGTAAGACTTTGTACCTAATGAGCTCAGTACTAGTACATAAAAATAGCACTTTGACAGCTTACTCAATGTTCATTCATTTGCCGCTGCAGGCCTTGTGTGGAAGAACATCACATTCGAAGTTGATTTATCCCATGTCAAAGGTGTTCTGGTTCCTACCCTCCCATTCATCCTCTTCTCCTTATCCAAACATGCCTCCACTAGAGCAAAGAAAGATGCTCCTTGACTTTGTAATGTTTGCAGCACTCGTTGATCCTGGAACTGAATCTGGTACCATAATAAATCTGTATATTCTGTCATAGGAGGTGTGTCAGCTAATTTGATCATATAATGGCAGGGTTACATGATTGTACAATCAAATAAGCTAGGTGTTATATGATTGTCTTTTATTGTATATGTACTAGTAATACTACTTACTTCAGGCAATCATAAACAATCATTGATTTGTTTTATTTTAACTGCACTACTATACTAATATTAGAGACAATCATATACAATCATTTACTTGTTCTATTTGAATGGTAGTACTAAGAGTACTATAAGCAATCATAAACAATCATTGATTCAATCTATTTGAATAGCACTATTAAGAATACTATAGGCAATCATAAACAATCATTTATTAAATTTATTTGAATAGTACTACTAGGAATACTATAGGCAATCATAAACAATCATTGATTACTACTACAGTAACTGAATATTACTATTGTATGAATTTGTCACATTCTCTGGCATGTCACAGCTGTCACAAATGTCATGTGCATTACAAAATTCATGTGCTCCACATATTTCCCATGCCTTGCATACTTCTTGAGCCCCACAAATTTCTCATGTGTCACATTTGTTACATATTTCGCGCGCATTACAAATGTCACGTTTTTCCCGCGCATCACAACTGTCACATATATTCTCGCGCTTCGCATATTTCCTGTGCATCATATCTGTCACATTCTTCCTGCATGTCACATTTGTCACACATATTCCCACATGTTATATATATCATGCACATTCCCACATGTCACATTTGTCACATTCTTCTCGCGCTTCATGTATGTCACACATTTTCCCACGCGTCACAACTGTCACACTTTCACCCATTTTCTCGCACTTCACATATGTCATGCATGTCACACACATCAAACTTTTCACACTCATCACACATGTCACATCATTACATTTGTCTCACTTTTCATGCTTATCACATGTCATATCTTTAATATTCATATTACATTTGTCACAATTTTCACAGCTTAGTAATGTAATTCAGCCTTTGACATTGAAAACATATTTAGATTTGAAAACTATGTTAAAAGAAGGATGCTCAGCAATAGCATGTGCATGGACCCTGATGCTATTTGAGTAGTTACCTGTTTGATCCTGTCAGTAGTCATATGCATGTCTTGAGTATAAATAACATACTATACCATTATGATCTCAAATTTTGACCATGCTTGTTGTACCTCTCTCTGTTCAGGCCTAACTGTAGTGTGTGATGAATCCAGGATCTGTTCAAGTTCACAGTGCCATGTAATGAGTGACTGAACAGTTGGTTGTAATGGTACAGTATATCAGAGGTGTAAACACATATGGCAGTGTAAAAGTGAAATTGATTGTGACAAGATATCAATAAGAGTGGAGATGGTTTTCGTTACTTCTCTGTATCAATAAAGCAAACTGTCATGTAGTCACATACAGTAAGCATATATGTGACTCATTAACATATGTTGAAGATATTAGTATATACTATAACCAATGGTTGATGCAAGAATTATTATTATCTAATGACTGAGATGTGTAAGTTTGATGTGTGATCAAATGTAAGATGCAGAAATAAGTACTTATATGTACAGTTGTCATATCTTGCATCAGATAAGTAAAACTTGAAAAATTCTACATGTCACATTAAGTCCAAGAAATCATGTGTTGCAGGTGTAATATGTGACAAGTTGGAGAACACTTGTACCATGTCAAAAATGTGGCAAATGTAATGCTATTTGAGAATATAACAAACTTGACATGTGACATGTAACAAAGACATGATACACATGAAAACTGTGATGGGCAGATAGAGCATATGGGTGACATGCTTGAAAAGTATGTGGATTGACACTCATCAAAGGCATGATGCATGCAAAGCATGACAAATGTAACATGCACATCAAAGATATGATATGGAAGCATGAAAGTGAGATAAATGTGATATATGAAATGTGTGGCAAATGTAACAATGTGAAATGCTTGACAAGCTAGAAAGTGTGATGTGTGTGACATGCATGACATATGTGAAGTGCGAGAAAATGGGCGAAAAGTGTGACAGTTGTGACGCGTGGGAAAATGTGTGACATACATGAACCGCGAGAAGAATGTGACAAATGTGACGCGCGGGAAAAGCGTGACAAATGTGATATGTGGGAATATGTGTGACAATTGTGATGTGCGGAAAAATGTGTGACAATTGTGACTGGGAAATGTGTGACATATATGAAGCACAAGAAGAATGTGACAAATGTCATGTGTGGGAAAATCGTGACAATTATGAAGCCTGGGTATATGCGTGACAAATGTGACATGTGGGAATGTGCATGATATATATAACATGTGGGAATATGTGTGACAAATGTGATGTGCAGGAAGAATGTGACAGATATGATGCACAGGAAATATGTGAAGTGTGAGAATATATGTGACAGTTGTGATGTGCAGGAAAAACATGACATTTGTAATGCATGCGAAATATGTGACAAATGTGACACATGAGAAATTTGTGGGGCTCAAGAAGTACGCGAGGCATGGGAAATATGCAGAGCACATGAATTTTGTGATGCACATGACATTTGTGACAGCTGTGACATGCCAGAGAATGTGACAAATTCATACAATAGTAATATTCAGTTACTGTAGTAGTAATCAATGATTGTTTATGATTGCCTATAGTATTCTTAATAGTGCTATTCAAATAGATTGAATCAATGATTGTTTATGATTGCCTATAGTACTCTTAGTACTACCATTCAAATAGAACAAGTAAATGATTGTATATGATTGTCTATAATATTATTACAGTAGTGCAGTTAAAATAAACAAATCAATAATTGTTTATGATTGCCTGAAGTAAGTAGTATTACTAGTACATATACAATAAAAGACAATCATATAACACCTAGCTTATTTGATTGTACAATCATGTAACCCTGCTATTATATGATTGTAGTTAGCTGACACTTATGGTCATAGTGTTGATCATTGAATTCATAGACTCTTCAAATGTCTTTCTGGTTCTTTCCATACTGATGTCCAGCTTGTTGTCAATAAAGTCTTCATCTTCATCACTAGAACCTTCATGCCCATTGAACATTTCAATGTCTGACGAAAACCCCACTTCATTTTCAATTTCTGGTACAAGACCTTGAGGCTCTACCACTGGATCTTCATTTTCGTCATCGCTGTAAGCATCTTCTATCACCCTTAGAGACTTGTGCTTCCAAAATGGTGTTGTTCGCCTTCATTTTACTTGTGTGAAAAATGCAGCTGGGACCCAGTGTATGCTTTGAATAAGGTGTTTGCAAAGCAAAAATCAGCTAACCAAGAATGACGGACAGGTACACACCCATTGTTGGGGATCAGGCCTATATGCATCATTCATGGGCATTGTAATAGGCTTCATTTCGAGTCTGCGCCATGTCAACTTTAGTTCTTTATGCCATGATGAAGGATCTCTATAGCAGGAGGACTGAGTGGTGTTAGCCAATTTGATCATAAAAAGCCCAGGATTTATGAGTGCTGCAATCATAAAACCAGGGCTTTTTATGAGTGCCTCTACTATTATATATTTACTAATGAATTTATGGGTTACTTAATGAATGTAGTGGTGATCATAGGTGATCATAGGTTATTTCAAGTGCATATTCATATACTATTACTACTAATAGTTTCCAAGGTGATCATAGGTGATCATAGGCTTTTTCAAGTGTGTATTCATATATTATTACTACTAATGATTTTCAAGGTGATCATAGGTGATCATAGGTCATTTCAAGTGCATATCACAGCTGTCACGTATATTCGCATGCATCACAGCTGTCACTTAAATTCACACATGTCACATCTGTCACATATATTTGCACGCATCACATCTGTCACATATATTCGCATGCGTCACAGCTGTCACGCATATTTGCATGCATCACATCTGTCACATATATTCGCACATGTCACAGCTGTCACGCATATTTGCATGCATCACATCTGTCACATATATTTACACGTGTCACAGCTGTCACGTATATTCACATGCATCACATCTGTCATGTATATTTGCACACATCACACCTGTCATGTATATTTGCATGTGTCACATCTGTCATGTATATTCGCATGCATCACATCTTTCACACATGTCACATACTTACATTTGTTACACTTTGCACATCTATCATGTATTTGATGGGTGTTACTCTTTTGATTTTTTATTTATTTGACTCAAGATATAACAACTATAAGTATGTGTACTTAATTTTGCTTTCAACATTTGCTCACACTTGTGGAGCCTGAAGGCACAGTAGGAAGGTGAATTATAATATACTGAACACTTAACACTAGTGAGAGAAGCTCATCACATGTGTCTGGTTACCTGTATATCTATACCATTGTTCAAATTGTTTCAGACTAGAAGTATCCAAAAGTGCAGAGTACATTATTAAAGCAAAGAAAACAAACCCACTCCTGTTAAATTGGGGGTTATGACATGGGATGTGGCAATTAGTTCATTATGGAAGTGTATTAGTAATAAGCAAGTAGAATGAAATATGTAGAGTGTGTATGTAAGTTCAATGACATTTTACAATCAAGACTAGAAATGTTATATCATGGGATTGAGCATTTTCATATTAAACAATTTGGTAATAGACTCACACATGGACAAAAAATGTGAAAGAATGGTGAAATATGTGATTCTACATCACATCAAACTTACACATCTCAGCTATTAGATAACCCATTGGTTATAATGATATCTTCAATACTTGCTATTTAGTTTTATCTACTTACTCTGTATGACTATATAATAGTTTGATTTACTGATACAGAGAGGTAATGAGAACTATCTTCACTCTTATTGACATTGTGTCACAATCAGTTTCACTTCTACACTGCCATATGTGTTCACACCTCTGATATATATTGTTTATACTTATACTCAGATAGCATGACTTCATCTTTGAGACAAGCATATGACTATTGGCAGATTGGCAGGATCAACCAGGTAACTACTCAGATGGAATCAGGAAGTGGTTCATGCACATACTATTGCTCAGTATGTCCTACTAAACATAGTTTTCAAATTTAGATATGTTGTCAATGTCAAAGGCCAAATTACGTCACTGAGCTGCAAAGTGACAAATGTAACATATGCAAAGAGTATGATGAGTGATAATGTGAATTAAAAGAGTAACACTCATCAAATACATAATAAATGGGCAAAGTGTGACAAATGTGACATGCGTGACATGTGTGAAAAGTGTGAAAAGTGTGAAAAGCGTGACATATGTGTGACAAATGCGATGTGTGTGACGTGCGTGACGTCGTGACAAATGTGTGACAACTGTGATGTGTGCGAATATACATGAATGTGTGAATATACGTGACAGCTGTGACGCGTGTGAATATATGTGACAGATGTGATATGTGTGAATATATGTGACAGATGTGATGCATGTGAATATGCATGACAGCTGTGACACATGCAAATATGCATGACAGCTGTGACACATGCAAATATACATGACAGATGTGACACATGCAAATATACATGACAGCTGTGATGCATGTGAATATATGTGACAGATGTGACATGTGCGAATTTAGGTGACAAACATGAAGCATGGGAAGAATGTGACCAGTGTGACATTTGCTAATATATATGAGACCTATGATCACCTATGATCACCTGTGAAATTATTAGTAGTAATAATAGGTGAATACACACTTGAAATGACCTATGATCACCTATGATCACCTTGGAAATCATTAGTAGTAATAATAGGTGAATATGCACTTGAAATGACCTATGATCACCTATGATCACCTTGAAAATCATTAGTAGTAATAATATATGAATACACACTTGAAAAAGCCTATGATCACCTATGATCACCTTGGAAACTATTAGTAGTAATAGTATATGAATATGCACTTGAAATAACCTATGATCACCTATGATCACCACTACATTCATTAAGTAACCCATAAATTCATTAGTAAATATATAATAGTAGAGGCACTCATAAAAAGCCCTGGTTTTATGATTGCGGCACTCATAAATCCTGGGCTTTTTATGATCACAATTGGCTGACACTAATGATACCCTTAATCTTTGTCATAACCGTGCCCCTAGCCTGACTTGGTGGCGGAGTACAAGAGGGTAACTATGGAGAAGCAAGGGTGAGTATGAGATGAAAGCGGAGAACGAGAACTCAGGGGGTAGGACTTCAGCTTTAGCTTATGTGCTGCACCCCTGGGATTCCTGGTCCTGGATTTCAGAGTAAGGGCAAGCCCTTTCAGAGAAGATGAGAGACGGAAGATGAGAGGTGTAACTCAAGTCAGATGAAAGGGTGAGGACGTAGTTCAATACAAAACTAAAGGCTAAGTACAAATCGAGTACTACTTAAATACTAGAGACTCAGAGTAAGTAAAGGCTGCTGGCCAAGGCCAGCGGAGAAGTATGGTCAGGGTAGGCATACATAGAATGAAGACTAAAACTAATTAAACATAATAAAATGTGTCAGAGAGGTGAGTGTGTATGGTGGTGTAAAGTAAAACAGATAGTGGTGCACTTAAGAATGATAAGTGACTCACTATGAGATGTATACTACAATACTGAGGGGATAGCTCAGTAGAATGGAAGGAAAGGAAACAAGAGTAATCTATGTACAGTAATCAATAAGTAATACTAAGAGCATAAGCAAGGTTTGGAGTAAACAAAGGAAAAGGCAGAGTAAGGCATAGGAGTCTGGAGGTAAGCAATGTGGGATATGACAGTATTCCCCCCTTAAGGTCAAGCCTCGAGGCCTGAGCACATGATCAAACAATAAGCTTTTGAAAATTTGATCAGCGTTTTGACTATCAGGTCTGGGTATATAAAGGTCAGCTGTAGTGGAGAAGTCAAACCCATCTTTTACCCTGTTGTAATAACTCCTTAGCACATGACTGCTTTAAACAATGTCTTCGAGCTCTCAACCCATGCCCCCAGCCATTGATGCGGAGAAGCTTAAGAGGCTTGAAGAGATGGAGGCGCAGTTGAAAGCCTTCAGGGTGGAGCTAGGCATTGGGACAGAGTCAGTTGAGGTGGAGGCGAAAGAGACTGAGGTTGAGGTGGAGAAGGAAAATGCAATGGAAGTGGACGAGGGAGGAAGATTGGGGGCGATAAGGGCAAAGACATGTGAGCAGGCTGTGGTCAAGGCCAGAGTTGCACAGACCATGGCAAGGCTAACTGGTCGCCCAGCGGAGGAAATGACAGAGGGGGAGGTTAGACTGGCCTCACATCTGGAGTACAAGACAATGGTAGCAAGGTTGGGAATAATGTCATTTAGTCCAGAGTGGGTGGAAAGGTCCTTACATTACCACAGGGAGGCCGACAGCTTGGTGATGTCAGTGGACAAGTCGATCCCAGTGGAGAAGGTAGTGGAGCAAGTAGTGGCCGAGGTAGGACCAATGAGGGTAGGAGTTCCAACTCCTACAGTTGAGCCAGAGGTAACAACTACTCCACAGGTAGGTACCTACATGAGCGTGGAGCAGATTGCTGACCATGAACACACTGTTCAGTGGCTGGAGGCCGAGGGCCACACCATAACTCCGGAGGAAGAGGTGGGGAAGAGCGTCCAGCAGTCAGAGAACAAGGGTGGCTCTAAGAGGAAGCGCACCAGCATGAATCCAGAGGATATGACAGAGACGATGCCAAACTGCTGAGGAAGAAAATGATGACCTGGACTTCCCAGCATAAAGGGTTGAAGAACAAGGCTCTGATCGATGACCAGGTGGTGGAAGACAATGCTAGCAGCAAGGCTAGCCAGTCTGGAAGCAAGAGTCATACCGGAACAGAGAGCCAGGCTGGCGACAAGTCCAACATCGAGGTGGAAGAAGTGAGGGCATCAGCGGAGAAAAAGGGTAAGGGTGTGGAGAAAGCCAAGACAGCTATGGAGAAGAAAGAGAAGGAGGCTTATGCCTTGCCCAAGGTCCCTTGCAATGTGTGCAGAAAGTGTGAGAAGTAACAAGAATAGAGGGGGTGGATGGAGAGAGAATAGAGGGTAATAAAGAGCAAGGAAGGTGGTAAGGGAGCAAATGACTCAGACACAAACACTAACACAGATACAAGATGGGGAGGAAACTTGTTTACAACTACCAAGTTACAGAGTGTTTATATACTGAGTAAGTCTACCAAAGTCCAACCAAAGTCCTGTAACTAAGGTAACTGACAGCTGTCAATCTGTCAATCACATATCTGTCAATCAAGTATCTGTCAATCACAGAACTGTCAATCAAGGATCTGTCAATCACAGAACTGTCAAGTATGACAGGTGACAAGTGACAGCTGTCAAAGAAGCTGTGCAACCCAGAATATCTAACAGCAAGTTCAACAGGGAGTGTTTGCTGGATCTCGAGTAAGTTGTCCATTATTCTTTCAGAGTTGTTCTGACTTGCTCCTAGGGGAAAGAAGATGAACCACAAGGTGTGCAAGGCATGTCTGACAAAGAAGGGGAGATGCGACAACAAGGGAATAATGTGGGGGACTGTAGTCCCGGGGAATGCAAAGGAGTGGAGAATTGGTCTGGAGAAGATGAAGACTGGTGGTGTGGGGCAGGAGAAGCTGGTGGAGGAGTTGCAGATGCAACTGGCAGTGGCAAGGTCGAAGTTAGAGGTTGTGGAGAAACAATCGGACGAATGGTGGACCAAGGTCAAGATGTTCAATGCCGAGTGCAAGATTCTGAGGGACCAGCTGTTCCTAGTGGAGAATGAGCGCAACAAGCTGGCGCTTTAACTCAACTCTGGGAACCCCTTATTAGACATGCTGATGGAGGCCTTGGGGAGGAACGTCAGCATGCACACGGAGTTGATGGGCACATTGAACAGGTTGATGACAACCACACAGGCAGCAGAGGAGAGTACTCCGGTGGAGACTAATGAGTCTGGGAGTAATGAAGAGGAACAAGAGAAGGAACAAGATGAAGATGAAGAGTAGTGTACAGTAGGCAGAAAAAATGTATATACTTGTTTTGTGGACTTTTAATGATTTTTTGGTGTGACAAGGACGAACAGTAAGAGTAAACAGGAAGACGGAGTAAAGAGAAACACCTTAGGAGAAAACCAATACAACTCTGTACTTCCACTCTCAGCCCACCTCATTAAGTATGCAAAGTGACAAGTCAGCTATGCTTATTAAATGTAGTGGTCATCATGCAAGCAGTGTCCAGAGAAGTGTCAATCTTCAACCTTTGGTCAAGAAGTTGAATACAGATATACAATAAACTATAGTGGAGAAATGAAAATGTAAGCAGAGAAAGTCTATGTAACAGGAGTAGAAGGATTGGGCTTATTGGGATAACAAGCATGAAATTCCTCTATGAGCTCTGTAGCATGTTCTACTTCAGTGGCAGCCAACCAAGTGAGTTCTTCATCGGTTCCTTCATAACCAGTCAATTGGACTAAGTAACGAAGAGGACATTTCTTGAACCAGCAATCCAGCTTGGAGTCGCAGATCTCACTGATCTTGAACTTGATATCTCTGTTGATTTCCACAGGGGGAGGCAGAGGTATCTCTCAACCAGGGATGGTGTTTTCAACTGCAGGCTCGAGCATAGAAACATGGAATACAGGGTGTACAGCTCGGAAATTGGAAGGGAGTCTAAGGGTGCGGGAGTGGGTACCAGTTTCAGCAATGATCTCGAAAGGATCATAATACTTTTCAGCCAATTTCTTGGAAGGGCAAGTGGTGTTAAAGAACTTAGCACAGATGAAGGCTTTAGTTCCAACTTTGAACTCTGGGGCAGGCAAACGACAGTTGTCTGCTCTGACCTGATAGTGCTTCTGAGCAAGTGCTATTTTGGCCTTGAGATTTTCATGAAGTTCCTAAAGATCCACAGCATAGTCCCTAGCATGAACGGAGGTAATGTCACATTCGGGATAGACTGTAATCTGTGGATGATAACCCTTATTGGCAAAGAAAGGAGTCGTATTAGTGGTTGAGCTCAGTGTATTGTTATACATGAACTCCACAATGGGAAGGAGATCAGCCCAGTTGTCCTGCTGGTAATTGCAGTAAATGTGGAGGTACTGTTCTAAGACTTGGTTAATGTGTTCAGTTTGTCTGTCACCTTCTGGATGATATCCAGAGGTAAAGTGTAGGTTGATGTTGAGAACCTTACCAAGAGACTGGAAGAAATGGGAGACAAACTCCGAACCACGATCAGAGGTAATGTGGCTGGGAACACCATGCTTAGAGAATATGTGCATGACAAAGAGCTTTGCGAGCTGGGCAGAGGTGATGGTGTTATGGCAAGGGATGAATATAGCTTGCTTGCTAAGGTGGTCAACAATAACTAGGATTGAATTGTACTTATCAAATCCAGAGATGGGAAGCATTTCAATGAAGTCCATAGAGATAGAGTTCCATGGGCACTCCAGAATAGGGAGTTGCTTCAATGTACCATAGGGATGGTGACACTGTGGTTTAGACTGTAAGCAGATGGTGCAAGACTTACAATAGTCCTTGACATAAGTACAGAGTCCAGGCCAAGTATACTCCCGTCGAATATTATCCAAAGTCTTGTTCTGACCAGGATGTCCAGTGAGTAAATGATCATGTTTGTACTGGACAACATGAAGGTGGAGAGAATCGTCATCTGGGACATAAATCTGGTTGTCGAGGCAGAGTAAGCCATCTGAACTGACAGACCAATGATTGGTGGGATTGCAAAGGTGGATAGATGCGACAGTGTCTAGGGGTTGGGCAGTGAGGATGTCGTGGTGGAGTTGCTCAACATCCATGATGATGCTGGCACGGAGAACAGGATGAAGGAGTGTGGTGGCACAGATAGAGGCGATGAGCTGTTCTTGGGTAAAAACAGGGCGAAAATTGTGCAGATTAACTTTGGCATAGTTGTTATTCCCCCCCTTAGGGTAGACATCCCATCATCTAGTTAAAGTGTCAGGTTTCACACCAAGTTTCCCTGGGTGGAAATGAATAACCAGATTGAACTGTGATAGGTACTCTGACCAACGAGCCTGATGGCAAGTGAGGATCTTGGTGGTGGAGAAATACTCTAAGTCTTTATGGTCAGTAACCACATCAACCAGAGTATGAGAACCTTCCAAGTAGTGTCGCCAGACACGCATTAGTGTCAGCCATTGATTATCATTAAACCTCTGGCTTATATGAGTGCAGTATTTATTATATGCATAACTGTAGTGCTATTATGAGTACTCATAAGTACTCATTACTTGATGTTTCTCATTATTTTTATAGTACTATTATGAGCACTCATATGTACTCATTATCTGATTTTTCATTGTAATTATTGTAGTGCTATTATGAACACTCATATGTACTCATTACTTGATATTTCTCACTATTATTGTAATGCTATTATGAGCACTCATATGTACTCATTACTTGATATTTCTCACTATTATTGTAATGCTATTATGAGCACTCATATGTACTCATTACTTGATATTTCTCACCATTATTGTAATGCTATTATGAGCACTCATATGTACTCATTACCTGATATTTCTCACTATTATTGTAATGCTATTATGAACACTCATATGTACTCATTGCTTGATATTTCTCACTATTATTGTAATGCTATTATGAGTACTCATATGTACTCATTACTTGATGTTTCTCACTATTGTTATAATACTATTATGAGCACTCATATGTATTCATTACCTGATTTTTCATTATAATTATTGTAGTGCTATTATGAATACTCATATGTACTCATTATTTGATATTTCTCACTTTTATAGCAATGCTATTATCAGTGCTCATAAGTACTCATTAAATGATGTATCTCACTATAATTATTGTAGTGCTATTATGAGCACTCATATGTACTCATTACTTGATTTTTTAGTGCTATTATGAGTACTCATAAGTGCTCATTACTTGATGTTTCTCACTATTATTGTAATACTATTATTAGTACTCATATGTACTCATTACTTGATGTCTCTCACTATTATTGTAATGCTATTATGAGTACTCATAAGTACTCATTATGTGATGTTTCCCACTATTATTGTAATACTATTTCAAGTAATCATATGTGCTTATTATTTGATTTTTCTCATCATAATTATTGTAGTGCTATTATGAGAACTCATATGTACTCATTACTTGATGTTTCCCACTGTTATTGTAATGCTATTACAAGTCATCATATGTGCTCATTATTGATTTTTCTTATTATAATTATTGTAGTGCTATTTTGAGTACTCATAAGTACTCATTACTTGATATTTCTCACTATTGGTCTAATACTATTATGAGCACTCATACACACTCATTACCTGATTTTTCATTATAATTATTGTAGTGTTATTATGAATGCTATTGTTATAATACTATTGTGAGCACTCATATGTACTCATTACTTGATGTTTCTTACTATTATTGTAATGCTATTATGAGCACTCATATGTACTCACCACTTGATTTTTCTCACTATTATTGTAGTGCTATTATGAGTACTCATAAGTGCTCATTACTTGATGTTTCCTGCTATTATTGTAATGCTTTTACAAGTAATCATATGTGCTCATCATTCAATTTTTCTCATTATAATTATTATAGTGCTATTATGAGTACTTATACTGATTACTTGATGTTTCTCACTATTATTATAATGCTATTATCGCTACTCATATATACTTATTAATTGTTGTTTCTCACTATTATCGTAATGATGTTGTACATTAGGTGTGTTGACTAATACACTGTATCAAGCAGACAAACCCGATCATTTACAGAAAATTCCAAGTCTATGCCAAGTGAGGTGAGGGTGATGGAGAAAACCAAATGCAGTGATGAAAACAGAATGCTGCAGAGAACTCCGAGCATTCACAGTATGTGCATGTACAGCCACTATGCCAGTGCAGTCACATAGGGGGGACAAACTCACCAAATCAATGTTTATCCAAACACTGTGAACAAGTATCAGTAGCGGCAACAACAAAGTACAGCATAGTTCAAAAGAAGAAACTGTATCATTCATTCGCATGTACTGTACCAATCAAATCAATTCGGCAGTATGCATAATGCACCCCTCCTGCTGAAAGGTATTTCGGCACATGTAACGCATCACAAACTAAAATGCTGAAAGGTCAAATAGGTACATAATAGGCGCTTAATAAACGCCAAAAAATTCCACACCTGAAGGGGTTTGGACAGACAATTTTGAAGCATTTATAATCCGATTCTCGTAATTTACCAGTAGTCAATAGTAGTTGTATACATTATAATGATATTATATATTACTGTAGTAATTTTGGGTCCAGTCAACCATGACATTTGTGTGAAATGCTAAAATTTCTGCAATGTCACTATGACTTGAAAGCACAAGACAATGATAATCTGAAAGCAACAATCTATATCACACTATATCAAAGTAGAATATGTAAATAGAATCAATGCTATGAATGCAGAGCAGTGGTGGTGGTTAGCTATTAGACGCAACCCCAACTACAAGGGCCCTAGCAAGCCAAAGCCATAATGCCCTCCACACTGTACCGTCCTGATTAAACCTATCCATATCCCTCACCTTTTCTTCTTCATGCATTTGGGAGCCTGTGAGTACATCGTGATACAGATGCAGTTTCGCTCTTCCACTTCCACTTGCACCCATCCCAGCCCGTATCCCAACCCAAACCCAAAACTGAATTTGTTGCAGCACATAGAAGCACACAGATCGCATTGGGAAGCGTAGTGCAAAGCACTTGGTGGTTTTGTAGGGCCGTAGCGTCTCCTGCACCTCCTCCGGGGGAGGTGGAAGGGTGGGAGTGAGAATTAGGATGTGCTCTAGGAGCAGCCCTATGTCGGGATTCCCAATCGTACATTGCATGTTATATCATTTATCTGTGAGGTAGAGTGGATATGGAGTGGTGGCGGTAACATCTACATGGAGAGGAGTACAGTATTCCATTCAAGAAGTCTATTAAAGCAACTATTATAAGCTAAGTTGGAAGATAATGGAAATGGGTTCCGAACTCACAGCCTGCTTGAGATATGTAACCAAATAATTCCTATCCGTCCCACTCTCAAATCCAGCATGCTTCATCATCACACTCGTACCTAGGATATACATTCGCATCATCCATCAATACTGCTCCCTCAGCCTGCTTCTAGTCCAAATATGCTGTCACTGTAGTGGTCATGTACAAAATTGAGATTCATTAGTTTGGGGGAGGTCGTACTCATGAAGGTTGGCACCAAGTTGACAATGTTTACCTGTGCAAAGTGTGTGGCAGTGTAACCGGTGCTCTGTGAAGAGGATTTCACCTACTGCTGCGTATCCTGTGGGTTTAATGTGTTAGTTTATCTCTTGTTTTGTTGTATGTTGAGGAAGTGTTACCAGAAGAATAAGACTTGAGAACAGGATCAAGAAATACTAAAAGCAGTGAGCAATGAGGTTGGGGCTAAGGGGAGCTGTTGTGAATACAGAGGGTGAAAGGATGTGGAGAGCTTTGAAGAAGCATGTTGAGAGGGCGTTGAAATTAACTGGTGATGGATAATGTTGACATTGACGACGAGCAAATATAGAAACTTTTAGCATCATTATGCAGGACAAGTGATATGATGTGTTGACACATTTGATGGCTGAGTGACTCATATGGTGCAGTGCGCACAGCTAATCTATTCTTAATCACTTATAAGCAAGCTGTTATTCGAATGAAACAATAATGAAATATATTGAGTCCAAGCTTCAAAGAGGTAAGTAATATAGTACTGTATATAAAGCAGAGACAGTATATAAGCAGTAGTTGTAGAAATAACGAGGTAAGTTGAAATGTTGAATTAAAGAGAGATATAGAACGTAGAAAATGTGATGATTCGAATAAAGGAAAGATTAAAATGAATATAGATCAACCACGATGAGATAGAGAACAATATTTTGAAATAGAGATTTTAAGCAACTGTTTAATGGACTAGTAAAAGGGATAAACAGTGAAATTGAATTAAAATGATTTATGCAATAGTAGAAAATGTGAAGTATGTATGGAGGCTTACTCATGTGCAATAAAAGAATGTAGGCAGCATTGTATAATTACTTTCGGTGTCTAAATATAATATAATAAGAAAACATGAATAATAGATATGGAGGACGATACATACACTTTCTTTCACCTGGGTGTCATTTCATTACCTGTACCTCTTTTCATACCTGAAAGTACAGGTGGCATGTCAACTTGCCAAAACACCCAAGTTATGTCATTAACCGCATCCCAAACTTTACTGATCGAGTCATCTGGTTATTGTTGAATGGAGGAAACCCACCAAGACAGTGACATAACCACACAGTACAGGCCTAAAGGCCCACCATGGAACAACATCTCCTACTGACAAGTGGTTGATGGTACCAACTTGATGAGATCCCCAGTATCGGAAACATGCCACTGTGGTTGAATTTCCTGCCACCATGCTATCCACACCTGTCCAAAATTTGATGCTGTCAGGAGTGGGACAGCTGTTGCACTTCGATGACACTGAATCCACCAACCAACTTCGCTGGGATGCTTTAGAGTGGGAAATGCCTGTTATATTTCAACATAAGTATGCCCTACAAGATGAATAAAAAACATACCAATATATCCAGTTTCTTCAATTCAAAGCTCTTCCATTCTGTCATGAGAGCTTGCCAGCGTGGGTCCAATGATATGTTCCAAAGATATCACATGTACTGGCGTGCATAGTCTGGTAACAAACTGACATCATCTTCTGTGATGGCTGATGGTGAGAGCACATTGTCACCCCTGAGACATAAGAACCAATCAGCACTACACAGCGAAACAGAAAGATGAACATACTCTTCATTACCACTTGCAACAGAAGAAACCACAGTTCCATCAGTATTATTGGAACTGGTTGACATATCACTGATGAAACGACAAAGTAAAATTAGCTATGAGATCTAAATTGAGGTATTTATAGTAACATACCCTCTACCAGTACCAGTGCTTTCTAGTCGCTTGGATTTGTGAAGGGGTGCAGCAATCTGACCTAATACAGCACTAACAGCTTCCTTGCATGCTGCCTTGGGTTTCCTGGACTCTTTGTGCTTGGAAAGACTCGGTGATAGCTGATTGGTGGTTTGATCATTTAAGGTTAACTGAGCAAGAAAAAGTTCATTTCGAGCCATGTTGACTTCATGGCTGGCTTCATACTGGCAGATTCGACAGCCATCAGAAGTTGTGACATATTCGACAGGTGGCATGTGAGGTTCTGTATTGGTGTCAGAGCCCTTATCCTCTCCCTGTCCACCATTTCCTTTGCATCCATCATCACTCCCATGTTCACCTCCACCCTCTGCAACTCGCTCTTCATCCTGATGACTGGGATCCTTTTCTCTGCTTGGACTGAGTGTGCGATCTTGATCCTCAGCAAGGCTACGTGAAATGTGCTCTTCCTCCGCTTTAGCATTTTCATTAGTATTGTAATCATATAGGATTTGAATTGGTATATACTCACAAAAGCAGTCAAACAGGAAGTTGTCAAACTTATTTTCGATTTCAGTCACAAATTTTTGACTTCCCATCCACGCATCCCAACTATGACCTTGTTTATCGGTACCATGGTGATAGCTACAATAAAACAGTAAGAGTTTCCAAGTCATCTGGCACATTTGAAGTTGACCTACATCATAGTATCTAACTTTCCACCCTGAGATGGGCATGGCCCTCCTGCAAAAATTGTGAAGTGCCAACCGGTTAACCTTGAAAACTTTGTCACCATTTGTGCAACAGATGCATTGAGCATCTGAATGGATCTAGTAACAAGTTCATGAGTTAAATGTGTCTCATAAACAAGTGTATCTGACCTACTTTTCATACTTTTCATTGCAGGTGTCCTCGCTGTCTGGCTTGGAGGAGGCTTCGCGATTGCTCTCACATAACTTGGCTTGGTAGGCTCTGACTTCTGCTTTAACATATTTTGATTCCTCGTTATAGTGACGTTGGATGAGCTCATTTTTATATTCGAATCTTGACTTTACAGGTTCGGTGTTGAATGGCATGGAAGACTTGTAGTCCTTCCATTGAGCATCGATCAGAGGCTTCAGTTGAGTGCCATAGAGTATCTGGTATGCTTGCCATTCGTGGAGAGTCTTCACAGTTGACTTCTTCACCTTCAAGTAAAGAAATCCTCAAGTAACTGCAGTGGAATCACGAGTATGATTTCGGAACCAAACACTAAGGCGCTGCAAGAGCCAATGATCAGTAAGATGCATCTTATAATAGTATAAAATGAATGCTTACTTTACACATTGCTCTCCACTTCTTAACCTCTGCCACCACACCCCATTTCTTCCTCTCCTTCTTAGTAGGTGGCTGTCATCCCCACTCAGTTCCCCACTCCTCATAAAGGTCAATAAACCATGCAGTTGTTCCTCTATTCTCTTTTGCATCAATGAAGGCTGGTATCCTTTTTGCAAGCCACTTCCATTGTGCCGAAGTTGTCCATGGTATTTTGGTCATGGTAGATTAGATAGATAGAGGTATGTCGAGGTGGGAGCATGTCGAGGTAGGAGAGTCAAGGTAGGAGAGTCGAGGTGGGAGAATATCAATGTGAGGAGCGTCAAGGTGGATGAGTGTCAAAGTAGGAGTGTGTTAAGGTGGGAGAGTGTCTAGGTGGAAGAATGCTGAAGTAGGAGCTTGTTGAGGGGGGAGTGTCAAGGTGGAAGAGTGTTGAAATAGGAGTGTGTTGAGGTGAGAGAACATCGAGGGGGAATTTCGAGGTGGGAGAATGTTAAGGTAGAGATATGTTGATGATAAAATACCAGTAGAGGCATGTTTAGCATTCCAGGGTGGGCAGGTAACTGTATATGTGATGGACAAGGTTAAAATTTTGGGGCTTGAGTGTGCCACAAGTGTAAAGGTTTTTGAATTATTGTTCAGATCACAGTTCTGTGCCAAATGTCTTTCCCAATACCACTTCCTTGTGGGAGATAATATATTTACAGCTCTGAAATTCAATTATGTTGGAATGTTCACCCTATATATCATAAATATGTTACATACCATACTGTAATATTAGGTAGTGTGTTATATACCTAGTAACTGGACATGTACAATACTGAATTCCATGCTCTATTCACGCTCAATAGTCCCGAAGAGTTAGCGAAGTGATCAAGATATTACATGGCAATAGCAATGGTTTGCAGGCACTGTCAACACTGAGGTCCAAGTACTTAGACTGAATAAGGAAGAGTTTAAGATGTGGCAGTATGATATTGGCATGAAACAAGGTACTTAGCTTTAATCCAAGGGGTTTGACGACATGGAAATATGAGATTGGAACAGTAATAGTAATAGAGTGGTATTGAATATGCAGCTCATGTGCAATAGAATTGAATCGGGATACCACTAAGTTTTCTAGCCCTTCAAGAGGGATGGAATAAGGCCGTATTTGGAAAACCATTTACAGTACAGATTTCAGCTGCAGCCATCCCATAAGAGGATATTTTATGCCCTCGATGGTACAGTATGGGATATGGGTAAATAAATTCATCTGGAAAAAATGTTGATCATTTTCTTTGGGTTTTGTACCTAAATTAAATCTCTCAGTAATGTCTTCATCGTTAAAAGAATTTATTACAGTAATATTCATTTAAAATGTACATACACTATCATTAAAACAATAATATGGCAAACTACTGGCTTCAATAGTGACCTAAGTAGCATGACACGAAGGCTATATAGTATGGGTACAGATGGGTGCAAACTGTCCCATAGCCATTTTGTACAGTTACAGTTAGCAGCCCTAAACAAGACACAGCATGGTTTGTTCCAATGGAAAATCTGAAATCAGCGTGATAGTGCATAGGTGAAGTGAATAACTCAAGAGGGTGTCCAAAAATTCATAGATTATACACTTTTAATAATGTGAGAAGAGAAAAGTATAAGGGAAGAATAACTGAACAGAGGTGGATTGCCAGTAACTGAATCACAAGAACTTCATGCATCCAAAATGACCAGTACAACTGCAACAGTCAATCTGAATTAAGGCTCAAATCAATGGACAGTTAATTATCTTCCCTTTCACAAGGATAGGAATTCCTCATATCTGGACCATAGATCCTTGATTTTGACAGTTCTGTATGCAATAATGTTATGAAATCGACATGGTGAGTCAGAGTCAGGAGTGTAAATGTCTGGTCCACTACATGCAGTGTATGTACCACCAGACAAGCCATTGTGGATTTATGTAACTGAGCATGCACATACACAATGTGCCGCCAGGGTAATGAAATCAGATCAGCTGGACACAACTGAGGTTTTGGGGAAGCACTATCTCATGTAGTTTGTTCTGGAGTACTCATTCTTGGGGCTTTTGAGTGGATGAAAAGTGCTGAATAAGTATCATTGAATAGTGATTATATGAATCAGATATCAGCCAACAGCACTGTGTGTGATGTTCTCACCCATCTGATGTAGTAGCAAAAAAAACTGGAATAAAAAGAAGGGAGGCAGAAAATACAAAGGAAAAACACTGAATCTTTGAATAAGATTTGTAGAAGTAGAGGTTGTACATCACTGTATTGTTGAGTGCTTATACCTATCAACATTATGATCTTCTGTGTGAGACATTAGGATGCTGAGTGTATGCGCAACCTGAAGCTGCTGTTGTTGAAGTTGCTGATTTTCAAGTGTCGCATGTCATTCTATGCACTTCATTATCATTCTACATCTGTTTAAATAAATATGCCAACCACGAAAGAAAATCACCAGTCACAAACCACTTGCCCTCTGTGAAGGAAGTAGATTGTATACTGGTATAACCCAGTAAAATACATATAATCTGACTTATTTCATTTATTCTCAGTTCTATATCTAATTAACTGTTTATATTTACTATAACATTATACCTCTTCATTTATATCACTTTAGCTTTCTCTTATAATGCATTGTGCAAACAAGGCACTTTGTTTTCTCTGTTTCCAGTACTGCTTACAGGCATGGTGCGGCTTAACCAAATATTGGGAAGCCTATGTCAAATAACTATGGCATGTCCTTTGCACAAAAACCCATCACATGTCACATTGAAAACTGAGCATGCAGCGCCACGCATTGTGATGTGACACGCGATGGGCTTTTGTGCAAAGGACACACCATAAATAACATGTTGTGGAGGAGTTAACTGGATTACTTGTGAAAAAAGATATATTCAATCTTTTCAAATTTATTTGTTTTATTCCTTATTTTATCTTATATTCTCATCCTACGGTTTTTACTGTTGTATTATTATCTTACTATATGCCTTCTATTTCTCTTCTATTTGTACTAACATTAACAGTTATGCTATGAGCCTTGTGCATCAGAATTAGTAATCGCAGCATGTTGTTTATTTCAACAAGCCATAGCCAAACATCGCATGGTTATGCACAGTTCTGTTCTGTTCCCATTCCTTCCACTCCCTCCATCCTCTTGTCTCCACCACCGTTCTGTCCACCTCGGGATTCGTCAAGATATCCATGCATGCGTCAATGAGGATTCCTCTCGATGTCACACTGGTTCCGGCTTGAAGGAGGAGTAGGGTTGTTGGTTGAGGCCAGAGTTATCTCTAGTATTGTTCATTCCTATTTGTTATCCATACTTACCCTTCCCTTTCCTCTCTAGTTCTTTATTGTACCACATTGAGTAGCCATGACAGGCTTTATTTCAATTCTCCTCCCCTCTCCATTATGCAATAGAACCACGACTGTTGGACTGAGCACCCCACACCACTAGCTGCCACACTGCTAATGCAGATTGGTCACCTGCAGCTATCTAACGGGGGGATAGTCATTTTAAAGCACCAGAGCTAGTCTTATGGTCTCATTAAGCACGAGCTACCATGGTGTATCATTGTTTCATTGGGTTTGGAGTAGGTGAGTTTCTTGTTTTCATTCTCATATGGCCCCTCTGTACAATTTTCTCAATTCTATTGACTCTGATGGCGTGAGAGTACATGGGCTTTATCCATATTGTACTACTACATTTGTATTTAAGAGGGAACTTCGAATTCACCTCTTTTTGGCTAATCTTACCATGCGCACATCAAAGTCTTACCAAGCTTCCACAACCTCAAAGAGTGTCAACCACCTTTATTATTTTAAGCTAAGTTCATTCAAAGTCTACGCAAGCTGACAACTATTCTATAGGTACTACTCTACTTTAGTTATGTCAGATCGTGACACTCGCTACGTGTCAAACAGATTATTCCTCCACAACATGACTTGTGCTATCGTGTCTCACTTTTGTTTCAATGTGTTTCGCTTACTACCTAGACCTTGCCTTCAGGGCATATCAAGACTGTTTTATCTTCTAGGCATGATGCGCTCTTCGGACAAGTGCAAGCGCTAGGGCTTAGGGTTACACACCCATTCAAGGCCCTTTCTTCGCCTCAAGCCTATCATTTCATCCTCAGGACTGGTATTTCTACTGTCGAGATACGGTGACCAGGTCTCTACCCTCATTGTGCGAAGTTACAATTGGTGGAAGGATGTGGGACTTGGGAGTGGGTTAATGGCCAACGCAGTTCATCATGATGAATGTCGGTATTGGGTATGTCCATACATATTCATTGTGGTAGAGACACCAGGAAATGGTCATATTTGGATTTCGAATTCGTGTGCCATTCGGCATGTGAAATGGGTCATGTTTTCTGTGGGTTACTACAACTAGGATCAGACATACAGAGAGGAGGTGGTGTTGGAGAGTTGGGGAAGGGATCCCCATGATTGGTTGGTGGAACACCGCTACTAGAAAAGAAAACTGTATTTGCCTGCTTCCGTGGCGCTGGATTTACTTAATTCCATTCATGCTCATTCTTTTTCCACTTGATCATTTGCTAGGCAGTAGGAGGGGGGGAAACTAGGAATGGAGGAAAAGTGAGGAGATGTAGACATGGCCAGTGAGTGATGGGTAAACAAACCTGCGAGAATCTTTGTGAGATGTAGATCAGGATGGAGAATGAGGGCAGTGAATTAATTAGGTAGCAGTTTTACGTTGGTCCTCAGATTGATGTTCCGAAGAGCATGAACAGAATGACAATGATCTCCTTGTGGACAGTCAGTATTGAGACAACTCACAAGCCTTGCCATTGGTTTGAGACATAAGCCAAAGAAAGGCGTAATGCTGATTGCTGAATCTGAAATTGATATGAGACTTGTTCATTGCATTATTACAAAAATCACATGCAGACTGACAATTTCCATGTGATCCCGAGTGGTTGACATGTGCTCTAATCTGATGATTCATTATTAGTTCTGTACAAACATTGCATGTCATGTGTCGACTAGTAGCTTCTTTTACAAGTGCATCAAGATTTCGATCTCACCATATTAATATGAGATAGTGATTGATCAAATGTGATAACTTAATATATCACATAGACTGACCATTCCACATGTTGACTTATCTTTGTGAGTTTGCTGAGCTGTTACCATGCAGTACTGAGGCACAATATAAATGTCTCATAGCATGTTGCATCTCTTCATCTTACACACAATTATGCCTCAAAAGCATGATGTGTCACCTACTGCAGAAGCACCAGCCACTATTCAGAAATGTTCTCGACACTCAGCCCAGTTTCGGCCTGCAGTGAGAACTCAAGTGGCTCCAAGTGAAAAAGACAAAGAAAAATCTCAACAGTTGGGATCTCAGAATCAAAGCTCTAGCTCAAATAACAAGTCATGGATTACATCACTTAAAATTGTTGATAAAGAAGGCAAGCTCAAAGTGGTGAAGGAATCACAGCGGCAGCGTGAAATTGACAATAACAAACAAGATGAGATAATTAGGCATGATGATGTAGATGCTCAGGAAGTTGAACTCAGTGAAAGTAATATTGAATCAATTGAAGAGGGACAAGCAGTTGAGAATGATCCACCATTGAAATCCAAGCAGCAATGAGATCAAACATCATCAGTTAGTGCACTGGGTTTTATAATGTTCATATCTGATAAAATATTCAGGCAAAAATGAAAGAGTGGTTACAATATCAAGATGAATTTCTTAATGAACTTCTTTGGCATGATGGAAAGGGAGACTATTATGATGAGGAAAAATGTTCAACCTGCAAAAATGAAATTGGTTGTTACAAGTGTAAAGACTGCTTTAATGGTAGTTTACTGCAGTGCAAAAAATGTCTTATAGCAGGACATACACATTTACCACTGCATCGAATTGAGGTAAGATTATTTTTGTATTTGTAATATTCTATATTAATATTTGGTATTGTTTAGTATTGGAATGAGTTCTATTTTGAAAAAGAAACTCTGAAAAATCTTGGGCTTCAGGTTCATCTTGGACATGGAGGAGCATTATGCTCAGTTCCAGCTGATGCTCCAACCAATTTAGTTGTTGTGGATAACACTGGCATTCATAATGTTTCAGTCTTTTTTTGTGCCTGTAGCAAGCATACATCTGTTCCACAGTATGCTCAACTATTGCGTGCAGGTTGGTTTCCAGCAAGTTTTGTTAGGCCACAAACTGTTTTTACATTTGAGTGTCTTGATACTTTCCATGAACTTACACTACAAAGCAAGACAAATCTGTATGACTGGTACCATACCCTTTGTCGGAAAACTGACAAATGCAAACTGGAGAATGAAAAGGTTAGTAGAAATTAATGTTAAATACATCTGCTAAAATGCTCAATTATAAAGAGCTGTTACAATGAATTTCAGCATGTCATGCGAATGTGGAGAATTTTACTCATGTGCAAACATGCAGGCCGAGGACAATTCACAGAAGGAATAAGTGGTACAAAAAAAGGAGAATTGACAGTTGAATGTCCTGCATGTCCTCATCCAAATAAGAATCTTCCTGATGATTGGGAAAATACAGAAACATTAAAGTATGTATGATTTCATTAATGTTTAAATATAACTCAGTAAATTTGAACTATAAGGTTTCTGTATATTATGTATCTGGCAGTTGATGCTAATTTTAAGTTGAGCTGCAAGGAACGTGGAATTAAAGATATTGAATTAATGCCTGGCTGGGGACCTTTTGTTGAAGAAGAGAGCTATCAAAATTATCTTGCAACACATAAAGAAAATCCAGAGGTACAAAAATATTTTTAATATGAAGCAATACACTAACAGACATACTAGATTAATACATGTGAATCTGCACATGATGCAATACCCCAAGCCAGAGCACGCCCTGCTCCAGGGCATTCAGTGACTGGAACAGCTCTTGTGATTTGCTCTCGACATGCTTTAATTTGCAAAAATGGTGCAGGTGATTTGCAAAAAGGAGAAAGGTAGGAGTATTTCTTTATAATATAAAGAATCTACTATACATTATTTAACAGGTATTGCAATGTGGATTACATTTTATTCTCAGCACTAACAGGTGTTATACTTCCATGGATTATGATTACTTATGACATTGGATGCCAATGGTCAAAAAATATGAGAAAATGAATGGAAACTCTACCTGAGAATATGCAAATTTCCTCCAATACAAAGATTGATGTTGGAGTTCCATCTTGGCATATAAATGGACATGGAAGCTCATGTCGCAGTAACTTTGCATTAGCATACTTTCCAGGTGCTGGCCGTACTTGTGGGGAGGAAATTGAGACAACATGGTCAAGTAGTAATCATCTCTGTCCAAGTACACATGAAATGGGACCAGCTGCTTGACATGAGGTATTAAATGATCAATGGATAAGTTGGAATTTTCAAAAGATTATAGGGTTTCGTAAGTATTTTGTAGTTATTTGTAAACCCCATTATTGATATATTCAATACAGGTCCTCATTTTGTTACTCGATATAAGGAAGCAGTATTAATGAGTAAAAAGCACAGTGAAATTTTTGATAAATTTAATTCAACCTTTTCATCCACTTTGACAAAAAAAATGGGAAGAAGTTCTGGCATGGAATATAGATCATAAAAGCCCAAATCCATATGATGAGCCAGAATGCAGTAAGTAAAAAAATATTCATTTAAATTAAGTCTAATATTCTGCTAGCTACTACATTGCAAGATGTTTGGCTTGAACTAATACAAGAGGAGAATGCTGCTTCTAAAAAAGGAATAGTTTCAAAGCATAAAATAACATTAACAAAATTTTTGATGCTTGCATTGGAGCTTGAAGAACAGCAGTAAGTTATATATATATATATATTTAATATATTTTTAACTAAACTGCTTAGACGTTTAATGAAGTTTGAGTTTTCAAAATTGAGAAAGAAGTTATTGTCAAAACACCTAGCTGACTTTCAAGATAAGCGAAATGCTCTAGTACTAAAAATTCAAAAATGGCAAGAAGTGCAATTATCTTACATGCCAGAAGCAGCTACTTTAATAGTACCTGCATTGATAGCACTAAATGATATTGAATCATCTAATACTATTCAAATTGAGAGTCTTCAACTACATCTTCCTTCAGCACTTTCTACTGAGCTACTTACTATTCCTGGAATAAAGAAAGTGGCAGCTTCAGAATTAAGATTGCAAATTGCACAGGCTAATGATGCATTAGCAGATGTTCGACACCAGAGAAGAATAATATCAACAGTACGGCAGTTTAAGAAGTTAAATACATCTGGAACAGAAAATAAGCACAACACCTGTATGAATTCTTTGTATAAGCAATTTTATAGTAAATCTCAATGCAGTGCTGATCGGTATAGAGTTGCTCATACAGCACTCACTGTTCTTGATCCAGGTGGAAGCTGGCAAGAATACTTACTTGAGCTTAAACCAGAGGATATCCGAGGGCCTGGGCAAGATCCAGATGATCCATCAAGTCATGGACGATATGAAATGTCTTGGATATGGATGGTTCCTAATAATTTATCAGGAAATAATGATGATGGGATTAATGAGAGCCTCAAAATTGAATGGGCTAAATCACGTGCAAGGAGAGACAGGTGGAATGAAGAGGTATTAATTTTAAGTGAGGAAATGCGAAGAGTTGTTGCATACTTGGAATGGAAAGAAGAATGGTGGAGAAATATAAGTGATAACAGAATGCATAATTCTAATGTTGGGCTTGATACTAAACAAGGAGTTATTGCATATGCACTAAAACAAGCATCCATATGTTATAGGCTAGCACAGAGCTGTGTGGAGACATGGTTGCCTATGTTTAAAAAACATGATTATTATCCAGAGTGGGCAAAGAAATACACAGTTTTTTCCCAAGAAAAGTGTTCTATATCAGAGAGCACAGAGCTTGCTTTGAGTGATAATAATGCTTATGATTGGCAGGACATGGAAGATGAAGATATGGAAGATGAAGACATGGAGGATGAAGACACAGAAGATGAAGATATGGCAGAAGAATATCCCATGAATGATGTGGAAGATGGAGATACATATAATTCAATAGATAGATATGAAATAGGGGATTAAGTAAATTGTAAAGTAAATTGTTTTGAAATGACAAAATTGATGTAGAGATAGTAATGAGTACTTATGAGTAGCATTACAATATTAATAAAAAACATCAAGTAATGAGTACATATGAGAACTGATAGTAGCACCATCTTAATAATAATGAGAAAAATCAATTAATGAGTACATATGAGTACTGGTAATAGTATTACAATAGTAGTGAGAGACAATGAGTAATGAGTACTTATGAGTATTCATAATAGGATTACAATATTAGTGAGGAACATCAAGTAGTGAGTACTTATGAGTATTCATAATAGCATTACAATAATAGTGAGAAATATCAAGTAATGAGTACTTATGAGTACTCATAATAGCACAACAATAATAGTAAGAGTCAATGAGTAATGAGTACCATGGCACTACAATAATAGTGAGAAAAATCAAGTAATGAGTACATATGAGTATTCATAATAGCATTACAATAATAGTGAGAAATATCAAGTAATGAGTACATGTGAGTACTCATAATAGCATTACAATAATAGTGAGAAATATCAAGTAATGAGTACATGTGAGTACTCATAATAGCATTACAATAATAGTGAGAAATATCAAGTAATGAGTACATGTGAGTACTCATAATAGCATTACAATAATAGTGAGAAATATCAAGTAATGAGTACATGTGAGTACTCATAATAGCATTACAATAATAGTGAGAAATATCAAGTAATGAGTACATATGAGTACTCATAATAGCATTACAATAATAGTGAGAAATATCAAGTAATGAGTACATATGAGTACTCATAATAGCATTACAATAATAGTGAGAAATATCAAGTAATGAGTACATATGAGTACTCATAATAGCATTACAATAATAGTGAGAAACATCAAGTAATGAGTACATATGAGTACTCATAATAGCATTACAATAATAGTGAGAAATATCAAGTAATGAGTACATATGAGTACTCATAATAGCATTACAATAATAGTGAGAAACATCAAGTAATGAGTACATATGAGTGCTCATAATAGTACTATAACAATAATGAGAAACATCAAGTAATGAGTACTTATGAGTACTCATAATAGCACTACAGTCATGCATATAATAAATGCTGCACCCATATAAGCCAGAGGTTTAATGATAATTTTGGCTGACACCACTCCTACTCAGCTGTTTGTCCATACTGTATTATAAAATAGTAAATTGGAATAGTTTATATCTAATTCTTTAATCACAGTGTATTTTAATGCATGAAGACCCACAGGTTATCTGCAGCTCCCAATACCCACACTAAACCCATACCCTTTCCCATGGGTAAGGTTTAGTGTGAGTACAGGTGCAGGTCACAGTCAAAACACCTGGGGGTTATCCATGCTATTCCCTATAATTATTGAACTATAGTTAAATACTTAACTTATTTGTTATTGGACTTCAAATTATTCACAGGTTTGCATGGGTCATGGGTTCAATGAAGGTAACTTGCACCCTTACCCATGTCCCATATAGGTATATCCAAGCCATGCACATCCCTACAGAGGATGCTAAACCTGACTTTAAAAAGAAGGCCAAGGTGCTATCTCTCAGGTCACGAGCATCGTTTCCATTGTGGAAATGATGCTCGTGACCATGCTTACGTAATCACTAATTGGATATTGTTTGTACTCCTCTAGCTATTAGTGACTTACAGGCATTTGCATAATAAACTGCAGTGTCAGATTTTCCAAAACCTGTTTGTTCCTGTCTGTCCATGCTATGAGAGATGGGATCACTGATGCAGAATCTGATATCACTGCCGGTGCCCTCAAAGAAATAAAGAACAAATCATATTGAAGTAATTGATATATGCATACGATTAAGCTAAAGAGTATAAGTCATGATAAGGATTAAAAGTTAATACATATAGTTATTTTGTAAGGAGCACCCGATGTTATATCAGTAGGTGAACGAGTGTCAATGGTAGGAAATGCATACAGAAGACTGCTAAATCCGCATAACTTGCAAGTTAAGTACATCATAACGGAACCAGCACGAGAGAGATGTCGGAGATGAGGCTTATGACGAAGAGGAGCGGATGAATTTCAGATATCATGACAAGCTTGCAGTTGCAACTAAGGAGAACAGTTGACGTTGCGTAATGCGAGCGCTGCCAGAGTGTCAGCGATGCCTAGAACTCGTCACAGTTTGGTTGACAACAAACATACCCAAATACATTTCGCAAAATTCGTGACTGCAATTTATTATGCAAACGCCTGTAGTGAGTTGCTACCGAATTTCATTACCAGAGCACACATATCTAAGCGAAGGCACAAGCGATCTGCCAAGTAGCCGTTGCTCGGAGCATGAAATATTTTGATGCTTCTGAGCGTGGTGCTCCGGGCTTCCATATGCAAACGGGTCCGAGGCTGAGGGAATAAGTTCAGACTCTCAGTCATTCGGCATTCAACTCGCATCACGTGAAGTTGAACTTAAATGACAGAATAGCACTACTTGCACCTGATATGACATAGACTCTCGCTGCGTTGCGTACTGGAGAGTACGTTTCACCTTCAACTTCCTCGTTTCCTTCATCTTCCATCATCCACCTTCACTCTCCTTTCATTCCTTCAAGTTAATGCTGACCCTATACTCTGTTCGCTAGAACCACCCCTCCCATTTCATACACATAGCTAGTCACTGAGTTGGCCTGTTGCCAGGGGATGGTTACATCAAACAAACAAACCACACCCCGAACTACCACATTCTCCAAATACCTGCAGCAGGCGTCACATGATGCTCCCCACCCTTTCCATCCTCCGTATACTATCGGGCTTCAGCACTTCAGCCCTGCGGGCGGCAGACAACATATGTTATATCCTCCTATTATTCAAATTCTATATCATCTCTGTTGTTGTCTTCGAAATAAGGAAACTGAAAAGGTCTGGATGGAGACCATAATGTCAGGGGTGTGCGTAAGGTCCACGTTCGGGTCTACTAGCTGTCGACAGTCGAGGTGTGGCTGGGCTATTTGATGTAATCAAGATGACACAACGAAAATCTTGCTAAAATCTCACCATCCATCGGTATTTATTTATTCGCCTGGCAGCAGACCAACTCAGTGAATAGCTAGGTGTAGTAAATTGTGTGGATAGTACATATATCTTCTAAGTAATTAGTATAATAGTATTGATCAATGATGCCGTCTACAACTCTCAAAGTCTAAACCAGATCCATTTCATGCTCATCTCTAGAGTTGTAGGTTGTACCAAGTGCAGGACGAGCAAAGAAAATAGATCGTGTCACCGAAGGAGCGCTTCCACTTCCATTCACATCTGATGATTTCCGCAAATTCAATATTAATCGAGATCCCTGATGAATTCTAAATTTTCCATCATCGGAACGAACGTATTTAACTGACCATAAATGACTGCATTGCATAGTAGCATCTGTAAACGTATTAGAAAGGTTTATATCAACAACAGTGCAGAAAGGATTTACTCAACAAAGTACATATAAAATGTATATCCTTTCGGATCGATTGAGCTCCATGTCTGAAGTACCACTGATACTAAACAGTATGCTAATTAGAAAAATTACTTGAACTTATCTGTAAATATCTCCTACCAAGAACAATAAAGAAATACAATGTTCCATCACGCACAAGGGACGCCATAATAGGGAAGCTGCTTCTTCTACTATGCAACAGGTTTCGCAGTCCACCTTGAATAGCACTGATATCCTTCCAAAATCTGAAAATAGTAAGTAGAAACATGATAACTGATAACAGAATTTAATAAAATTCTAGTGGAAAATTGAAGTGAGCGTACGATGGATGGCAAGGTTGACTCCGAAATAAATGATTGATAGGGAGCTGAGAACGGTATCATCATCAAGATGTCTCCGATAGCACACAAATCCTGGAACATCGACAAGATCCATGCTCAACGAAATGGCATATAACATGGAATAAGCCATGAGTATCTAGAAATGATGATCAGAGTAAAACAATTATGTGGTAGGTAGTTATATTTATCACACCAAAAATTGTGCTAGTTCATTTCCACTTGCACATCAGCCATAATCAACGAATGGTATTACAACTTACCCAGTAAACATAGTGCTAGAAACCATGCCACTGTTGTTATTATAAGATCAGTACATCATATATTTGCATAATAGTTGGATGGAAGGCACACTTTTTCGGCTGTTCCCATAACATGCACTCACTCGGAATGCAAAGATAAGGTCCATTACTGTACTCAGTATAATTGATCCTCTATATGACTGCCATTATGTTTCATGCAGTATGATTAGATTGGGTTTTATACATTCGATCATGCCAGAAACCCGCTCTACAGCTACAGTTTTTGGTTATAATCTTAATAAATCCAATTATTCTCTTATAATTACACCTTATTTCACAGATTTAGTTTATAAGACTGTAAATTCATATAGGAATACTGACATTGAGTGATACATTTCCAAGTACTTGAAAGGTTGATGCTGGAAAAATGTATTTTAGCTAAACTCTTTCATGTTGATGGAGCTCTTATTACGAATGAATGTGTTGATTCTGCAAGTGGCAGGGCTCATAAATTTGAATTTCTAGTAAAGAAATAAAACTTACATGATATATAGAGGACCGTAGTATCTTGCGATAATATAAAGAAGCTTAGGGATGGACCATTTCATTCCACTGAATAAAAGGGCAAGGCTCGGAGGTATATACTCTATAATTTGATACCAATCTTACCACCAGATGTATTTCACCTATGAGATGTCAGATCATTCATGTAAATTTCATAAAATGTGAATAATTTTACCTCGTCGACAAAGCAGTAAACAATATCATATCCAAGAGAAGATATAATAGCAACTGGATTTTAAATAAGAAAACTAAGATTTGACATATAATAACTCACTGTTGATAGCATTTAGTATTGTGCTACCATATCTTAAGCCAATAATTTCGTCAAAGGGAAAACCTAAGTAAGTGTCGCTCATTGTGAAGTTGTGAAATGTCTAGGGGTAAGAGGCACTAGACATACAGCACTTCTGTTATATATATTTGTTTGAATTTGCTAGTACTTATATAGCTTACTTTCACTAAAGACGGAACTTCGATATTACCTCACGGCTTAGATATATTAACGCTCGTACAGGATACTTATGAAACATCAGTTGTACATGTAACCGGTAACTAGAAACTTCTAGTGGAGTGCCACAGAGACAACCAGAAATTTGAGATCTATACATTTACGCACTAACGCTTCTCCGTCCCTCGATCGAAACGGTCGAATTCGAACGGGGGTTGTGGCCCCGAAACAAGCCTGTGCTGGTGTACGATCGTTTGAGTATCCTAAAATAGTAGAGATGTTGAAGGAGATAGTAATGCAGATCGTAGCGGGGACAAGTGGGAACGCAGCCCCCAAATGATGCATCTTGTCTCAACTATCGTCCACACATTCTCCCTTCCACTAATCTGCAAGCAGCGCTCCCTTGCCACTATTATCCCGCCGGGAGACAACGTGGCTCGCATCTCCTATCCCGTACCCAGGGGCCGGCACCGGTAAACCCGGTGCCCCCATCCTGGTGTGCATCATGGTTGCTGTTCGCAGCTCTGCATGCATATTCCATTGTAATTTAATAACTACAAACTCTCTCTGTCCTTATCAATCTGTGAAGAAAGAGATCCCAGCGGAGTCACAGTCCCAGGATATAATCCGTCCCTCCAACAAATTTCGCTATGGGAGTTAGTACCGGTCCTGCTGATGGCACTGAGGGAGATGGTAGTAGGGAGGGCGTAGTTGAGAGTAACGGGAACGTAGAAGCAGGCGGAAGAGGAGACGAACACATTAGTCGACGGACGAACGCCGTACACGTTATGTCTTCTCAAACTCTAACCTTCTCCTTCCTGGGCCCAGAAACATTGTGCACACGCACCACGCACTACAGCCGCATCCTCTCCTCCCTCTGCCTCGTCATCGCCCTGGCCTTCGGCCCGTCTACCCTCATTACTGGAGAAGGAAGATCGCACCTCTCTACGGCACCTTCGTATCCGACCCCAGACTACTACTTATGCTGGAGGAAGATGCGGGAAGAAGCAGTCTCCATGAAATCACGTAAAACGGCGACGCAGGCTGCATTTTCCTTTTATCGGCGACATGCTGGGCGTAATGTGGTTAATGAGGTTCTGAAAGGCCGTTCGTGTTTGTCATCACTGGAGTAGGCGGGTGTCTTGTACATAGGGAAGCTGTGGGGAAGAGATGATTCTAGCGAATAGAGTATATCGTCAGTATTAAGGACATGAACAAAGGAGGGAGATAGAAGATGAATGCAATGAGGAAGAAGGGAAAACGTACCCTAGTACGCAACGCTGCGAGAGTCCAAGTCGTACCGTTCAAGTCGTAGAACTGTACTATGATAAAACTGATGGTGCGGCCCTCGCACACAGTTGTCGTGGGCGTAGTATGATTCAGAGGGTTTTGAGGGACGAATTGGGGACTGGCTAGAGTGTAACGGGGTGGATGGGTGGGGGTGTCTTTTACTGGAACGAAGACAGGTTCTAGCACATAGAGTCAGCGTTGAGAAGAAGAGTGAAGGTGAAAGGAGGACGATAAAAGCGGGAAGGGAAGGGAAGAAAGTAACGAGGAAGAAGGGAACTTACCCTATTACACAGCGCAGCTAGAGTCCACATTATCCCGTTCAAGTCGCTGAACTCGAGTATGAGTTATTAGAATGGGGGGTTGATGAAAGGCATGCATTTGAACTCGAAATCATTCCTTAGAAGTGAATTAGGTTAGTACATTGTATGTTGAGATTTGAAACAAGAAAGGAAGGAAGAGGAGCGAGAATATGAAGATAGAGAGAGTGTTGAAACGGGAAATCGTGAACTAGCACATGCACAAGTGGTCATATTCAAGATTGAATATTGAAGGCGTGGGGTTAGTTGTAAAGAACCAAGTCTCTACCATTGTAAGGCGCTAATATCGACCCATATATACCCAGGAGAATAAGCTGTACCCTCCACGCTCAGTGCAGGACACCGAGATGGGGCAACTGATCCCCTCACATAACGGTATGAGTAGGTACTGTCGCGTAACCACCCCCCGCGCCATGGAAAACAGGGCATGTCTACATGTGCTCTCGAGAGGATAGGAGGTTATGTTCTTCACGTCCTAGAGAACGGTTTGGAGCGGCAGAATGACATAGCAGGTAAGGTGTATGCCTGTTTTCCCCCCAGCATAGCGCGCGCCATGGAGAACAAAGCAAAAGAACTGATGACGACGTCAACTCACCTCAGTCACATTGAAAGCTCCAGCCTCCTTCATCCCATGCTCCCACTCGATATCGAGGATGCGCACGCGGCGGTGATTTGAAAGGGTCAAGCTTTTGTTGTTGTTATTGAGCTCGTTGGCGTTGGCCATGCTGCTAAGGAGGAGGAAGCTCGGGGTGTTGTATAACTTGTATTGAATGTGGAATATACATCTTGAGTAAGAATTATGCGCACGATAGGAGTCGATTCGAGTTGGATTTGAGTGAGAGTGTACCTCAGGTAGGTAGTTCGGGCCGGTGCTCAGTACAAGGGGGGGAGGACGGGCCAGAGCTCAAACTCAAAAGTTTCGCAAGCAAGTGGCTGTGTCATTTGTGATGGCACTCAACAATGGCTGCACGTGATGTATTGATGAGAGCATCATGCCGGTGAGTCTGCCGCTTGATTTCGCCAATGAGTTGTTATTCTTCCATACATTTTCTTGTGCGTTCTTATTCCGTGGCCATAATGTCTACTCTCCTATTTACATACCAGGTAAGTATGGGATTATAATGCAACAATGCATCTGCGCTGGAAAAAGCTATGACTTGGCGTGCACCACACTTTGGATTGAGTTGGAGAAGTTGTTGGAGTCGATCTGCCAGATGGAAGAACACCTCGCGCTGATGGAGTACCCACTGTGGTGTACTTAAAGTTACCGTGCAGCCGAGATCTTAGACAATGCATTGACTTTTTACATTTTAGGTATATTGTACAATTCTCTGTTCAACGTGTTCATAGGTGCTTTAGTGCACCATTGTCCTTTCCAGTACCTTATTCAACTCGTGTACATGCATTGTGTAGACTAAGGAGATATAACTGTATAACTGCCGACGGCAATATGATACAGCCAACGTCAGTAACTTCAATTCTCTACAAGTCAATATATTTAGAACATGCCATATGTACTATTATAAAACAACCGATGAACCCGTAGATGGATAGTATTTCCCTTGGAATCGCTCTATTGCCTAAATATTACAACTTTGTCATTTAGCCTACACATACAACAAATGGATTTTTCCGCGCTCCAGAGTGAAGTAAGTACAGCTTCGTTAAATGAATTACTCGAACCTGAGGTTTCTCTACATTTAGGGATGGCGTGTATATTTATCTCGAAGGACGCAGATCAGCGATGCCATACCACGGAACAATGTAAAATCCAAAATCAATGTTGCGAACAGGACATATATCACGGACGCCCACTATATCACAGGTAGTTCCTCGGCGGAACAGTTTTCGAGTGTATGACAGTGATGAGAAGGTGACCAGATCATTAACATTATTGGCTTTATACTCTCGCACTCACTACTTCATAGTATATTCACCTTGACAGTATATGTGAGCGTGATACGACGTCAGTAAGTATTGACTTTCACCCACTGTAACTCGACATTCCTAACGCAAGCATTAAACGATGCAATATTTTGAAACATCACGAGCGCCCACTATATCATAATTGGGTTGTTCAGGGGAACAAATTTCGAGCAGTGCATGCTCACGAAGAGGCGATGAGATCATTTTTATTATTACTATCACGTCGCTTTGTATTATAGGCAACAAATCAGTCCATGAAAAGATGATACAAATATATGAATAATAGGTGCACTTGGCAATGACTTTCTTCTGTATGTTGACAATCCTAACACAAGTATTGCAGTTGCAGTTAACATTAGCACATAGTGGACAAGAATGAACTTGAAGGTGATAAAATCGATATCCTCACTTCGTATTGTCATTAGGTTATCGTAGTGGCGCTGCTTTAGACCTCCAATAGATATGTGAAGCGATGAATCCTCCAAATGGCAACATATGTATAAGCATCAATCATCTCTAGTCGCCGCTTTATACCTTCAACATGGCAGACTCGGAAGGAATCGGAGTGAGCTCTTGACAGTAATATTGTTGATTTTGATGAGGGATTACGGTGTTCATGCCTACCTTTCGCTCAGGCGCTCAGTGCTCGATATTCGACATGTCTACATTACTTATTCGTATCTGTAACTTGACATACTACCAGCATATCAAAGACTTTATAATGATAACACTCATTCGTAGTGGCGCTGTTTTAAATCTGCAATAGATACATTGAAAGTGCAGAATCTTACAAGCAGCGCTACGGTAGCATAGGCATTGTAGGCCCAATTGCTTCATAGGCCAGCGTTCATTTAGATATACACATGTTTTTGGTTAATAATGGTATCGACTTCTGGTCTCTCTTCCTAATTAAATGTTCCCTGAAATGTTAATTAAAAAAATTATGAATAACCTAGATACCTCAATTGCATAAATGCTATGCATTCTCAATGCTTGCATACTTCTAAGGTAAGTGTATAGTATCAATAAATAATCCCCTCTAATTCGCTGGAAGTCTAAACTTGATACATTTCATGTTCTTCATCCCTGGAGTTGGTGCCGGTGCCAGGAGCGGGGTGAGCGAAAAAAATTGACTGCGACATGGAGGGAGCACTTCCACTTCCATCCAT
The DNA here is from genome assembly GCA_025738555.1 of Cyathus striatus. Classification (NCBI taxonomy): domain Eukaryota; kingdom Fungi; phylum Basidiomycota; class Agaricomycetes; order Agaricales; family Nidulariaceae; genus Cyathus; species Cyathus striatus. Next base: position 7,667,224 of record JAOVFP010000001.1, read on the forward strand.
GTCTGTCATTTTCCGTAAATTCAGTATCAATCGAGATCCCTGATGTATTCTAAATTTAATCATCAGAGTGAATGGACCATAACTGACCGTATGTGACTGCATCGCAAAATACCACCTATAATTGAATGAGAAAAGTTTAGATCAACAGGAGTAACCATGGTATTTACGGGCTAAAATAGAAACCAAATGTTGCTACTCTGGGATCAACTGAACTCCATGTCTGAAATACCGTAAATACTAAAAAATATTTAGATCAGAATACCATTTCTATGAATATATTTCCAAACATCTCACCAAATATAATTAAGAAATACAGTGTTCCATCACGCATAAAGGATATCACAATAGGGAAGCTGCCTCTTCCACTTTGCAACATGTTTCGCAGTCCTCCACTAGCATCACTAATATCCTTCCAAAATCTTAAAATTGTAAGTAGAAACATAGTAGCTGTTGACAGAAAATAAGTAGATGATCCTATAACATTGAAGTAGAAATACAATGGATGGCAAGGCTGACTCCATAAGAAATGGCTGCTAGCAAGTTGAGAAGGCTAGCATTTTCAGGAGTGTTCATGACACATATCAATCCTGGAACTTCAATAAGATTTTTACTTTCTGCAATGGCAGTTAGTATGGAAGAAGTGAAGAGTATCTAAAAATAATGATTACAGTGCAACAATTGTGTTGTAGGTATTTTATTAGCTCACCAAAGATTATGCTATTATGTTTGACATGCACATCAGTCTTAATTGACAAATGGTATTTTAGCTTACCAGCTAAAGATATCCCTAAAAACAACACAACTATTGTTACTTTAAGATTAGTAATTTGTAGATTTGCCAGTTGGATGGAAAGCACACTTTTTCTGCTGTTTCCATAACATGCACTGACTCGGAATGCAAAGATAAGGTCAACTGCTGTAAACATTATGTCTTGCCCCCTACATAATTAATGTTATGTTGCATGGACAAAATTAATTAAATCAAAATGCTTACATTTGATCATACCAGGAAGCTGCTTGACAGCTACAGTGTAGGTTAGAATTTAATATACCCAATTCTTCTTCTATAGTTATAACTTATTTCACAGATTCAGTTTATGAGACGGTAAATTCATGTGAGAATTACTGACATTTAGTGATACATTTCCGAGTGTGTCAAAGAATGGTGCTAGAATGGAAGATAAATTTCAGCTAAAATATTTTACAATGATAAAACATATAATACGAATGAAACAGCTAATTCTGTAGTAATCAGAAATATGCCTTCTTATAAAGAAATAAAACTTACATGATATACAGAGGACAATAGTATCTTGCAATAATATAAAGAGTCTTGGGAATGGACCATCTCATTCCACTGGGAATGAATTTGAGATATATATTGCCTAATGAGATACCCATCTCACCACCAGATGTATTTCACCTATATTGTGTAAGTTCATAACAAATGGATGATAATTGACAATACCTCGTCGAAAAGGGAGTAAATGGTATCATAACCGAGAGAAGATATGACAACAACTGAATCATATAGAGCAGAAACTATGGTTTAAGATATGCTAATGACTTACCATCGATGGTATTTAATGCGATTTGGAGAGATATACTGCTAATTATATCGTCGAAGGGAATGCCAAAGTAGGTATCGCTCATGGTGTAACATAAAAGGTGGGAGTCATTTGACTAAGATCACTCGTATATATACGTTATGAGGTTACTAGCGCCTATGTAGCTTAGTTTGCACTAATGATGGAACTTCTGCCCTGCCTATGCAGACCGGCGTCACGAGCTTCTGGCGCAATGCGCGCTTCGCAACCGCCATGTCTCCCTGTGCAAAATCATCTCAGATCCAACAAACCTCTCCGCGCTCGCTGAATATATTAATGCCACAGGACGCCTACATCGAACACTGGGCTTCATTCCTCTCTGGAGCCCCCCGCAGGAGGAAGATTAGTTGCAGTGGTAGCTTGAAGGGGATACGGATATGGATACTCTCGGTTGTGGTTTTTCTTTGACTCTTACAAGCACTGCTGCACCCAGCCCAAAACACGCTCTCCAGCTCTGGCGTACAGCCACATAACTCAACATTCACGGTGCGCATTCACCCCGGTGTTGCCTCCGTTTACATCCTCCTTGTGACATGCCTACGCATGCCACTCCGAGGCCCTTATACTATTGCCGCATACTTACACTCACGTCATACATCACCTACACACACACACAGTACTTTACCTTAGCTTACGGTAGACATCTCTGTCGCGACATATGGGTCACCATCACCGACATTAAATACAGGATTATTTTTATTTTTATTTTAAAAAAAGTTGGAACTTCGATAGTGCCTCACAGCATTTGTATACGGACACCCGCATATGATATCATGTATCAACACAAGTGATCAAAAGCATCTCAGTAGAACTCCACAGAAAAAACAGGGAATCTTACCTTCTATGCTTACCTTAATGAGTCCATTCCACATCCGAATAGATGGTTTGTGTTTTCGTGATTATCTATTCCGTTTAGTGTGATCTAGATGATTGATCGAAAAAGTTTCCTTCAGTTGGGGTTTACTGCTAGAAGATCAGTAATGGACCTGCTGTATTAAAAGTTAATATCAACCGAGTCCCTAGTAAACATCTGAAAAATGACATTAGCATAAGATTAAGGGTGGATAGAACGTTGAATACGTACGAAAGGTGGATTTGATACCGTTGAAGACGAAGACGAGAATGGTGTCAACCCATCAGCTCCTTCACCGCTTTCAAATTTTCTACATCAGAATGGTTGCATTGAAGTAAATCATGCACATTGATGCTTCATTTCTTTGCAATATATCTCACTCCACAAAATATCTCTCCCGAAATCATCTTCGCACTTCATGAAGCACCTCTTCTAATATTTTATCTGACTGAACTTCACCTCAGTCCCATCAAGGAAATCTTCGTTGTCACGAATGATGGTCTAACACGATTTGAACAGAATTGGTACTCATGAGATCGTGGTTGCAACACTGACCATTCCATAATTACGGTCATTTATGAGCCACTTCATTGTTACCTAAGGCTAGCTGTAGTTATATTTGCCTTGGGGGGAATGTAACTTGAATTTACCAGTGAAGTCGCATGTGTAGACGAGTTCTTCCAAGTGTTCCCTTTTCCCAGCGCAGAGAGGCATTTTACCCGTTGAAACACAAAAAAAATATGTCTTAGTAGTAGAATTAACATATCGACAACAGAATCAGGACACCCAAAGGGATGTTACAAGTTCGGGAGAGTGAACGATAAATCCGAAACAATACAGTCCTCGGCCGATCGGCATCGTGAACTTGCTGCTGAGGCCATCACAAACAACACAGCCACATACTTGGTCGTCTATACGGTAACCAACCTCAACTTCGCACCCTCTCTCTCTACCTCTCTCCCGGTTCTCATAGTACTCATGTCTTGTTCTGCTTTTCATATTGATTTATTTATGGCCCCCATCAAGAATTTGGATGTTATGCTCGGAATGAAGAAAGACGGATAACTCAACTAGTCCTATCGCGGTATTCAAGATGCATCACCCTCAGGCTATACGACAGTGCTCAAAGCAGGCTGCAATGCCGCTTGCGCCTCATCCAGCGCGAGAAAAAGATGGAAGTGGGCGAAGAATACAAGTTATCTGAGATGAGTTGAGGTGTAACTCAATCTATCTTTTGCGCTCGCGTACCTGGAGTCCGGGTCTCTGTTGAGGTGATTGGCCACGGAGACCTTAAGAAGCTTCATCGGTGGGTGCAGTTTTGTTTCGGATGGAGTATAGGGACGATAGCAGGGTGTGTCGAAGGAATAGCCAGAGACAAGAACGTACTGCTGTATAGTTCCCAGTCGTCTAGCATCTAGCGTGAAAGTGAGGAGGAGCCTAGTGCACCTAGCCATCATCCCCACACCTCGCTCTCGAGCATATCATGCCTGTTCAGAGAGCTATGGAGGGCCAGGGTAAACCAGCTGTAGGCCTTGTTCTCTATGGCGCGAACAGTAACTACCAACCAGTCTCCGCTGTGTGCGGAGGGTACGGTGTCACTGTACTCATTCGTGTTGTGCGCTAAGTGATAGGTGCTACAAAAACGCGTTCTTGTTATCGCACTCTTCCTTCTTATTCTCTCGCTTTCTTGTTTCATATCTCAACATATAATATATACTAACCTAATCCACTTCTAGGGAACAATGCCAAGTGCTCATGCACACCTCCATTCTGTCAAACCCGGACGGGATGAGGCGAACCCTTTCTGCGTGGCGTACTAGTGTACGTTCCCCTTCCTTTTCATTCATATTTTTATCTAACGTACGTTACCCTTCGTTCGTAGTAACATCGCTCTCCTGCCGCACCCGCACCTGCACCCGCAGACTCTTAAAACCAAACACAGTCTTCTCTTCAAAGCCCACCACACCGCCTTTCAGAACCTCCGAATCATACTACATCCACAACAACCGCGCACATGCACCACACCGCATGTGTATGCTACCTCAAAACGGAGATTGTATGATCTGGGGGAATGATGAGTCCTGCCTGAAGTACAGTCGGCATATTCCTCGAGCGATGAGCGTGGATGTAGAGGGGGTGAGGGGTATGGGGAGAGGAACAGGGGATGTAGCCGTGGAGACTGCTACTGGATCGGCGAGAGAGAATGCATGAGTTTGAGAGCGCACGCATCGTGTGCGTCTGTTGGCGGTTGCGTCCTGAGGACACTTTCGTCTACGTTCCCTTTATCCTTAGCATCGCTACTACTATCTCTATATCCATCACCCTCGGACCTTACCTTCCTCACCCGCCCAAGCAGCACACTCAACATCATCAGTACCATCAGCGACGGGAAGAACACTTCAAGTATCCTTCTCCAGCACGACCTTTTCAGGGACATCGTCTGCATTCTAATCGATGGAGTGAAGGAGGAGCATTAGTGTGCCAGTGATGGGGGTGCCGACTGTCTTTGGGTTTTGCTTCCTTTAGTCAGGTCTTTGGTCCAGTCTTTCTTCAGATCCAGAGAAAGGAATAGGGAACCTCCCTACCACCACCCCTATTTTCAGCGTCCTCACCATCACCCTCGTCCTTACTTGCCATAGCGGCACCTTCATCATCACCGCCACCATCGGTCTTCAAAATTCTTTTTCGATGACGCCATTCACGTTTCAATCCAACCGTTTTGATGGAGGGATGTAGGAGTGTTATTGCGCCGTTACATGGAAGACGTGAATGAAGAAAAGGAAGGGAATGGTTACCAGTTTCTGGATGGAAATACGACGTTTACCTCCCGGACTTCGAGCCGATCTGTGCACAGACGTGCCAATCCGTCTTCTACAATGAGATAGCCCAATTTTCTTTCTACCTCGTTGTCGTCTTCGTCTTCCTCTTTCTTATCTCCGAGGAAGATGACAGCGACAGTACTGAGTCCGTCGATGAGGATACAGTCGAACCTGTCATAACTCACAGGGGTCGGTGGACCTGAAAAGTTATGAGTTTTCGTGGGTTATGACTTGTCGCGAAACACACATATATTACGTAATATGATTTGACAGTGTGGTATATTACGTAATACACCTTACACGCGGGAAAAGAACTGAGTGATCTTGGTGGGCACCATCAAGGGGGCACGCGAAAAAAAATGAATGACCTGGGGTCGATTTTTTTTAAATCAGGTCCCTACCCTACCTTACCTACCTATTTCGCTTACTAATCCGATCAAATTTCCATTTAAAGAATATAATCTATTTTAAGCTGCCCTAACTTACAGTTGCTCTTTGGTTTCTCTGTGTCTTCATCTATGTATTGCTTGCAGGTCCACAGGTTGAGTCACTGAAGGTTCCAATTGGGAAAATATTCCATCATCTATTGTGAGCATATATATATCAAGTAGTCAATATAATTTACAAGATTAGAAGTATACAAAGTTGGAACTACATAACAAGTCTGTGAATGCTGGAATAACAGTGGCATAGTAGATAAATTAGAAAACCTACAGTTGAAATATAGTGATGCAAGCAATAAGGTCTTGGGCATTCCTGTTTCATATGTAGTCTATTTAAACAATAGATATAGACATATATATTGAAGATCACTATATTAATTTGAACTTTGAAGTACTTAAGTGTTAGTGACAGACAAGCAAAATGCTTGAAGTCGAACTCAAACACTCAAAAAGAAGGAGGTGAAGTGAATCTTATTGCAAGTCTGGAATAAACTAGCACAAGAATAGCGAATTACTAACTAGAAAGACTGTATTTATAGAATAATCCATGAGGGAATCACATGTAAGTATTGCCTACACTTCAACGCATGTTACTGTGCTTCTACTGTGCAAACTCATGTACTACGTATGTAAAAGGCATGGCTGAACTGTGGACTGTGCCCGTAGTCTTGATGAATAATGCATGTTGATACACATGGTGTCCGCATTGTGTGTCATATGACTGATCATGTGTTGATAAGATAAGATATGAGTGGATTAGATAAGATAAAGTGCGAGATCCTAACATTACCCCCCCTTTAAGAGTCATGTCCTCACGACATTTCAATATCTTCTTCAGTTCTTCGTAAATGTCGAATTTGATTTTTGAAAAAGTTTAGGCAAGGGGTAAGAAAGGGGCTAATCATGAATGCAACGATAAAAGATAGAAAAATAGAAAAGACAAGGAGAGTGGTGTAAATGATGTTGATAGTGGAAGTCATGGTATGGATAGTTTATGAAAATAAGAAGGTCATATATTTATATATTCAGAGCTTCCAGATTTTCCCAATAAAATTTTTTTAGTAAACTCTTGGCTCCTGTTAGTGCAGTAATTGGTTCCCAAGTGCAGTGTTCCATTGAGTATCCTTTCCATTTAATTTTATATAAGATTTTCTTTCAGTTCTTTTTCCATGCTAAAATAGATTCTACTTCATATTGTTCCTGATCATCAATTAGAATTGCAGGTGGAGGTTTCAGTTTTTGTTGTGATTTGTATTGTGCTGGAATATACTTTGTAAGTAATTGAGTGTTAAATGTGGGATGTTTTCTATTCCAGGTTTTTGGCAATTCAAGTTCATATGAAGCTAATCCTACTTTCTTAATTATTTTGAAGGGACCATATCATTTATCATCTAGTTTTGCTACTGGTCTATCAGAGTTAATATTAATTCCTTTGACATATACTTGATCTCCAGGTTTATATTCAGGCGATGCTTGTCTATTTCTGTCATAGCCTCGTTTCATTGCTTTGTTTGAAAGAGTAAGTGCAGCCCTAGCATTTTCTCTGGCTTTAGTCATAGTCGTAATAAATTCTTCAACTCCAATAATCCATGAAGTTCCATTAGGTCTTATTCCAGTATAAGGATGATGGCCATACATTAAATAAAATGGCGTATATCCTGTGGCTCGATGTATGGTATTGTTATAATTAAACTCTGTTACTGCTAGTTTTTCTGCCCAATCGTTTTGATCGTAGTTCACATAAATTCTTAAATACTGTTCGATTTCTTGATTTACTCTCTCAACTTGACCATTAGTCTGTGGTCTATAAGAGGTATGGTGTGAATCACTTAGTCACCACAACTTTTGTACAAGGAAAAGTCACTTGATATTTCTCATGCAAAATAACCCCATTTTCTTATTCCTCTTGTAAAAATGCTTGCTTTGATGAACTGGATGGTTCTACTAAACAGTTTGTCAAAATTCCCAAAACTGAGCGAGTTATATTTTTCACACATTCCAGATTTTGCCGAATTACCATATCGGGAAGGTAATTACTATAAATAGACATGGTTAGTCATCATTCTTATGCTTAAAATTTGTGAGGAAGCTAGCATTTCACCTTACAATCTACTCTTTTGATGAAGTATCAATATCATACAGATATAATATACTCTTAAACCTTCAAAAAGATGCACAAAATCAGCACAAAAATTTCAAAAAATTTTGTGGCCCAATTTTGCTGCTGTACAAAACTAGTGGTGACTAAGTGATCTGCACCATAGATAAATTCATTCGAACACCTAATCTTTTGGTGAATTCTCTGGTGAAATGTGAAGCAAATTGTGATCCTCAGTCACTAATTACTCTTTGAGGCATTCTGAAGTTTTTAAATACTTTTTCCAAATATAGTTTGGCAACTCCTGGACTATCAATTTGTTGATTACATGGAATAAATGCCACCATTTTAGTAAATCAGTCAACTACTACCATTAGGAAATCGAATCCTTGTGATAATGGTAACGGTCTGACAAAGTCTATTGATACCATATGCCATGGTCCTTCAGGGATACTATTAGGGTTTAGGAGTCCAACAGGTTTAGATCAATGAATATTCGTTCTTTGACATGCTTCACATCCAGATACATATTTTTTGATATCAGATCTTAATCTAGGCCACCAATAATTTCTTGTGATCAATTCCTGTGTTTTATATTCTCCATGATGTCCTGAAACTGCTGAATCATGGCATAATCTAATAATTCTTTCTCTTAATTTGGCATTTTTTGGAATATAAACTCAATCCTTCCATGTAATAATTCCCTCAGGAGATTCATTCCAATCTTTTGATTCAAGGTTAAGCATCTTGATTACTTCTTTATCCCTATTATTTCTAGATTTACGAACTTGTTCCATTATTTCTTCGTCTTCTCCATGGACTTCATATGTTACTCTGAAATGTTCTGATTTGAGTAATATAAGATCTTCATTGTCTAAATCTCCTTGATCATGTCCAGCCCTTCATGATAATAAATCCGCCTTTGTCATTTGGTTTCCAGGCTTATGATGTAATGTATAATGGAATTCCTGTAATTTGGTATTCCATCGCACCTGTCTACAGTTTATTTTTTGTGGTTTTCTGAAGTATTGTAGATTCTCATGATCTGTCCATATTTTGAAGATTTGTCTTGCTCCTAGAAGATATTGTCGCCAAGTGTCAAGTGCTCTCATAATGGCAAGCATTTCTTTATCGTAAATCTCATAATTCCTTTCTGTTGGACTCAAAGCATGTGATAGAAATGCGATTGGTTTCCATTTCCCATCTGGTTGTTCTTGGGAAAGAATGGCTCCATTTGTGAAATCAGAGGAATCAGCTTCTACTCAATATTTTCCATCATCATTCGGCATTGCTGTTACGTACCGATTCTCTTCCTGTTTAGAAGTGGTTGCGAAGACACCCGGAGGGTGTGGGAGAACTATAACGGAAACCCGAAGTGAGTACGGGTGCGGGAACGTAGAGCGGAAGTGCGGAAAGAACCGTGGCTTCAGCTTGTGTGCTGTGCCGCCTGGATATCCCCAGGGAATGGTTCGTATTTCGAGGAAGATGATATGTAACCAAGGAAGACGTTCCAGAGTATAAGAGAAGGCTTCGCCACTACACTAGGTAGTGGGAGAGAAACCCGAAGGAAAACCCGGAGCGGGTTTCAGAACTTAGAGTAGGAAGAAAGTGTACAGAGTTGATACGAATACTAAAGACTACCTATTACATCTGGAAGACTACTTATACTAAGTAGGAACCTGTAGATACGAATGTAGAAGTATTATACAAAGGACAAGTCAAAGGAGTAAGTAGGAAATGAAGTCTTGGCAAAGCGGAGTAGGGCGCAAATGACGCGCTCAGAATGAAGAATAAGGAACTAATCTACAAAGGCCATAATGAAACGTATAAGTAGGAATGGAAGGGAGGAGTAATAGAATGATGACGCGGTGAGGCCGTCATAAGAGAAAGTACGTATCCGGGATACCCGATAGAAAACCCGACGGGTTCCGGAGTACGTTCCCGGGCGGGAACGTCGGGAAGTGTAAACCCGAAGCGGGTACGTTCCGGGAACGGACCGGGTATGTTGGAAGGTCACGTGGGAACGTCGGCACGATGTATCCGGACACGGATATAACAGTATCCCCTTTTAGGGCCGAGCCCACGAGGTCATACTGTGTGCGAGAATATATAACTAAAAATAATACAAGAAATCCTATTGGTCAGTAGATGTTCAAATAAGAGAACAAGAGCGCATCTGATTCCTTTCTAACCCCCATCATGGATAAGAGTGTCAATCTAGCAAATATTTCTTCGGAAGATTATGCTGCTTTCCTAGCCTATCGTGCGGCCAACCAACAGTCAGAAAATTCGACTCCAGCATCCCGGAGTAGTTCCGGAAAGCCGAGACCAAAGCCGAGGCCTATAAATCCGGCTCCAAGGCGGGAGAACGCCGCGTACGTAGCTGTTCCACCGGCAACACTTCCCTCTGTTCGTTCCGGGACGGCGGCAAATGCGGTTACGCCGCGGGTCGTAAATCCGACGGAGACGAGTGTCGGGAGTGGGTCGGAAGCGTCGGGAGACGTGACGGGTTCTGGATATGAGGCGGAAAGTGGTGGAAACATAGGAAATAGTAAGGGTAAGGGTACAGATGATTCTGGGGAGCCAAAGGAACTACGATACTATCATGATGTGCCTTGCATAAACTGTCAGGATCGGGGAACTGAGTGTTATCGCTTGAGGGAGTCAAACAGGTGAGTAAAACATGATTATCGGTCTGTATAGTTTATAGGAACTCCCTGTAGTGCTTGCGTTGCTTGCGGGGTGCTTAAGGGAAAATGTTCCCTTAGCACTCGAGGCCGAACAAAGCCGGAACAAGTCCCGTTCCATCCGGTCCTTCGGAACACTCGGATACTCACATGGGTCCCCCATCCGTTGCGCCATCTCGCCAGTCGTCTCGTCAAAGCATGAAGCGGGCTCGGATCGACGACACGGATGATGAGTTGATCCGTCCTTCATCCGCAGTAGCGGGTCCATCGTTCCGATCCTCTAGTGCAAACGATTCTGCTAATCTGGTCTCCTTGTCCACTTCCATGAATGTCGCAACATCCATCCTAAGCGCGATGCGGCTGCAGAACGATACTATCATCTCTTTGCAAAGGGAGATGATCACTCAACTCGGAAACCTCGCGGATACCAATCGTAAAGTGGTAGGCGAACTTGGTAAGTTGTCGCGAGTAGTTGCCGAAGTATCCAAGCACGTCGTCCATGTTTCCAACATCGAAACCCTGCTCGCGGAACGCCTCCGGGATCCGGATGCGTACGAGGAAGTTGTTACGGGTTCGGGATTGCGTCGGAAGGTGAAGTAGGAGCTCGGGTCGAGTCGCAGACGCAGAGGGAGTGATGGAAATGATCGTAACACGTTACCAAAGTTCTAATGTACTTGTATCTCGCTTTTTGGTTGTTATTCGTTGTTTTTGGTTTTTGTATAAGGTGAAACTGCAAGCGGATAATAAGTAACGTGAAAATTAAGAAATAGGAGTAGGCCCGGGCTTATCCGGATAACGGGAGTGGAACTCTTCAATGATATCCGTAGCGTGTTCCAGTTCCGTGGCCGGAAGCCATGAAAACTCTTCATCGGTCCCTTCATACCCTAGCCAGCGTACATAGTACCTCAGTTTGCAACGCAAACGACGATCCAGTTTAGAGTCCAAGATTTCCGAGACCTCGTATTCAATATCACCATCAACCTGGACAGGTGGTGGTGGAGGAATAATGCGATCTGGGATAGTATTTTCAGTATTGGGTTCAAGCATGGATACATGGAATACTGGGTGGACTGCACGAAATTGTTCTGGAAGGCGCAAGGTACGCGAATGCGATCCGGCAAGTGCGATGACTTCAAAAGGTCCTAGGAACTTTTCTGCAAGTTTCCGGGATGGTCGGGTTGTCCGGAAGTACTCGGCTTTAACGTATACCTTTGTCCCGACAGGGAATGCGGGTGCGGGTTTGCGACGCGCATCGGCGGGTGCTTGATAACGTTTCTGCGCACTGAGTATTTCGGTCCGAAGCATCTCGTGAAGTTCCTCGAGGTTTACTGCGAAGTGCCGTGCACGAGCGGAAGTGAGATCACGTTCCGGATGTATCGCAAGGTTCGGGTGATAACCCTTGTTTGCGTAGAACGGTGAAATTCCTGTGGTTGCGCTCGGTGCATTATTGTAAGCAAATTCAGCAAGAGGTAAAAGATCACACCAGTTATCCTGCTGGTAGTTGCAGTAGGCCCGAAGGTATTGTTCCAGAGTTTGGTTTGTGCGTTCCGTTTGGCCGTCGCCTTCGGGATGATAACCCGAGGTGAAATGTAAAGTGATGTCGAGGGCCGTACCGAGGGAGCGGAAGAAATGTGACACAAACTCGGAACCACGATCGGAAGTGATGTGTTCCGGGACTCCGTGCTTGGAAAAGACATGAAGTACAAATAGAAGCGCAAGGTCGGAAGAAGAGCAAGTGGTATGAGTGGGAATGAAGATAGACTGCTTGGAGAAACGATCCACGATAACGAGTATAGAATCATACTTGGAAGCCGATGATTTTGGAAGTTGATCTATGAAATCCATAGATATCGAATGCCATGGGCGTCCGGGAACCGGAAGTTGTTTCAGGGTTCCGTACGGGCGGTGGCGCTGTGGTTTAGAACGCATGCAAGTATTACAAGACTTACAATAGTCCTTTACAAACGTCCGTATAAGCGGCCAAGTATATTCGCGTCGAATTAGCTCGAGGGTCTTGTTCTGTCCAAGGTGTCCTGAAAGCGGGTGGTCGTGTTTGTACTGTAAAACCCGAAGCCGAAGGGTTCCGGAGTCCGGAACATAGATCCGGTTATCTAGACGGAGGAAACCGTCCGGGGTTACAGTCCAACGATTCTCGGGAGTCCGCATTCGGATAACTGCGACCGGGTCATTAGGGAGAGCTGATAATATGTCAGTATGTAACTGTTCAATGTCCATGATGATACTAGCGCGAAGAGCAGGTACAATAAGTGAGGTTGCTCGGAGAGAAGTGATAAGCTGTTCCTGGGTGAACACTGGACGATAGTTATGCGGATTGACCTTAGCGTAGTCGCTATCCCCCTCTTTAGGGTAGACGTCCCATCGTCTAGTCAGAGCATCCGGCTTCGCCCCGAGTTTTCCGGGTCGAAAGCGGATCACTAGATTGAACTGGGAAAGATACTCGGACCATCGGGCTTGTCGTCGGGACAAGATCTTGGTTGTGGAAAAGTATTCCAAGTTCTTGTGGTCTGTGACGACATCGATGGGTGAACCGGAACCTTCCAGGTAATGACGCCAGACTTGGAATGCTTCGAAGATAGCAAGCAATTCCTTGTCGTGGGTGTCGTAGTTTAACTCGGGAGGTGTAAAGGTTCGTGAGTGGAAAGCGATAGGGTGAATCTCGCCATCATCGGAAACTATAGACAGGATAGCAGCCAACGCGTAATCCGAAGCGTCGGTTTCCACGATGAGCTGCTTGTCGGGAACCCAATGGGTAAGAATGGGTGCCGACGTGAAAGCGTCCTTAAGTTCAGTGAAAGCGGAACGGCATTTTTCCGAGAAGTTCCACGGATTACCCTTCCGGGTAAGGCGGGTGAGCGGAACAACTATGTCGGAATAGTTGTATATAAAACGCCGATAGAAATTAGCGAACCCAAGGAAGGATTGAATGTCTTTTACTTTCCTTGGTTCCGGCCATTCTTGAATAGTCTTCACCTTTGTTGGAGACATGGTGAGACCGTTGGGCGATAGTATATATCCGAGATATTCCACGGATTCCGAGTGGAACTCACACTTATCGCGCGCGCGTACAACCCGTGCTTCCGGAGTCGACGCAAAACTTCCCTGACATGTTGGCGATGTTGCAAGCAAGTTATCAGAGTATATAAGGATGTCATCCAAATAAACTATGACGCACACATCAAGAAGGTCTTTGAAAACATCGTTCATGAAGCGTTGGAAACCCGCGGGTGCATTGGAAAGTCCGAAGGGCATGACTAGCCATTCAAAGGATCCATAGCGAGTCCGGAAAGCGGTTTTCCATTCATCGTCCTCAGCAATGCGGACCAGGTGGTACGCATGACGCAGGTCGATCTTGGTGTAGATACGGGCGCGACGGGGACTGTCGAGCAAATCTGAAATGAGTGGCAAAGGATAACGATCCTTTTTAGAAATAGCGTTCAACCCGCGGAAATCCACACAAAGCCGAAGCGATCCGTCCTTCTTGCGGACAAAAAGGACGGAGCCCCGTGCGGAGAGCGTGAAGGTTGAATAAATCCGATCCGGATATGTTCATCGATGAATTCCCGAAGAGCGGAAAGCTCGGATTGGGAAAGGGAATAGATCCGACCTACAGGAGGTGAAGCACCTTCTTCTAGGTTGATCTTTAAGTCGTAGGGACGGTGAGGGGCAAGTGTATCTGCCCGGGACTTGCTAAATACATCAGCAAACTCGTGATACTCAGACGGTATTGAAGAGAGATCCGGAGCTTCCTCTGGATTGAGGGCAGCGGCGGAAGCGACAGCACCAAGCTGGATACGGAAAGTCTGTGCTCCCTCTAAACGGCATGCACGCGAGAAGGCGGCACCGTTTATTAGCGAAATGCTAGGAGGAGGTGGCAGAGACTCATCAGAGGTGACCGGAGATGGATCCTCGGAAGCGGAACCTGGTTCCGAGATCCCGGATTTGAGCGGAAGTTGCTCGGAAGTGTCTGGAGTCCGGAATGTTAATGAGCCCGATACCCAGTCAATCAACGGATTGAAGCGGGTGAGCCAATTGTATCCTAGGACTGCAGAACACACGGAATCAAGAGGTGTCACATAGAGTTCAACTGTAATACATTCACCGGTAGGGAATAGTACAGGCAGTGTAACGAACTCGGTTATAACATGATTGGTGGTGCCATCGAAAAGTCTGAGAGCGATAGGTGGAGTAGGTGAGGTAGGAATAGCATGTGTCCGAACGAAAGATGAATCCATAAAACAATGGGTAGAACCCGAATCGACTAGAGCGCTATATGAAACTGTACAGGGTGTAGGGAGAGCATGGATGGTACTACAAAGTGGAATATGAAGGGCATTGGGGTCGGAAAGAGCGGAAGCGTTGAGTCTTACCTGCATCGGCTGCGCACAAGGGGAACAACGCGGTCCTCGGCTTGTGTGGTGTCCAGAGGACCGCTCCCTATTTTTCGAACCCGAAGCCGGGTTGGAAAGAGGCGCGGACCTGCGGGTCGAGGGACCCGCAGAAGCCGACGTAGGAGCCGAAGCGGATATTCCGGATGCCCGGGCTCTAGCCGCGGAAGAGGCAGAGCGGGGACATTCTTTGGCGCGATGCCCGGATTACCGCAGAACAAGCATAGATTGTTGTCCATGCGACGCTGACGTTCTTGTGGCAAAAGTTTGCCATCTCGACCAACCTTGTCATTCAATTCCGGCCTCCGCTGTTGGGGAGGCTGCGAGGAACGAGGTGGGTGACTACCAGCACGGTGGGGATAACTCGGACGTGGCGCATATTGACCCGAAACGAGGCGGGAAGGCGCCGGGGTGACTGCGGAGCGGTTTGTAGTAGCTCTAACAGAGCTATCCGGAACCCGCGGACCCCGAGGCTGGTGGGATTCCCGCGTACGCTCGGACTGGCGTTCCCAGTACCGACTATCGATCCCTTGAGCTAGTTTAATCATCCCGCGCTTTGTGGTAGGTTTCCCAACATGAGAGATCTCATCCTTAATGCGACCCGGAAACCCGGAATAGAGTCGGTGGCATAAGGACTTATCATCCCAGTCGGTGCGCTGTGCAAGCCTGTTGAACTGTACAAGATACTTGGACAGTTTCTGTGAATCCTTCATAACGAGGACATCCAGATCATTCTCGGCATCCCCTTCCGGGTTCGCTAACCCGAAGTTATCCTCTAGCATGACGACGAAAACCTCCCAAGAGTGAAGGAACTCATCATCAGCATAGGGATTGGAGAGGGTCGGCATAACGAGCTGAAGCGCGGTATCCCGAAGATATGCGAGAGCGAAGTTGACTTGGGAGTGTCCATCCGAGTATTGGGAAGGATTATTCCGGAAGTAAATTTGGCATTGAGTAATGAACTGCTCCAACTTCTCAGCACTGGAACCATCAAAAGTATCTGGCTTTTGAACGTTGCGTTCCCGACGTGTTCCCGATGTACCCCGGGCGGATTCCGCAACTCTCAAAAGAGCGGCAAGCCGGTCTTCCCGGGAGTGGCGCGCAAGAGGTGTGCGCCTGGGATTGTCGACATCATCCTCATCACCATCATCCCCTGAGTCTGAGGATGGTGGAGACGGAGGATTGGGCTGAGAAGGAGGTGGAGGTGGCGGTCCAATGGTACCACCATCAGAGCCGTGACCTCGGGAGTGTCCCGGTCTGCTGCGACTGTACCGTATGGCGGTGGAGTGCCATCCGGAGGAGCCTGAGCAGATCCGAGGTTCCCGGCTGCAGGAACAGAAAGTAGCTGAGCGGAAGTCGAGGGTGGACCCAGGAAAGTAGCACTAGGAGGTGGTGCTGGGCTGGGTGTAACCCGAGACGGTGTAGAAGGTAGAGAACCTGAAGTACTCCGTGGAGGCTGTTGCCTCGTAGCTGCACGGGTGGCACGAGCACCCACAGCATTGGTATGACTAGCGGTATGCGCTGTGCGAGTAACCGAAGTCCCAGTTGGAGCCATGATAAAGAGATATCCAAGGTATCAGTATTCGTATACTGTTACGTACCGATTCTCTTCCTGTTTAGAAGTGGTTGCGAAGACACCCGGAGGGTGTGGGAGAACTATAACGGAAACCCGAAGTGAGTACGGGTGCGGGAACGTAGAGCGGAAGTGCGGAAAGAACCGTGGCTTCAGCTTGTGTGCTGCGCCGCCTGGATATCCCCAGGGAATGGTTCGTATTTCGAGGAAGATGATATGTAACCAAGGAAGACGTTCCAGAGTATAAGAGAAGGCTTCGCCACTACACTAGGTAGTGGGAGAGAAACCGAAGGAAAACCCGGAGCGGGTTTCAGAACTTAGAGTAGGAAGAAAGTGTACAGAGTTGATACGAATACTAAAGACTACCTATTACATCTGGAAGACTACTTATACTAAGTAGGAACCTGTAGATACGAATGTAGAAGTATTATACAAAGGACAAGTCAAAGGAGTAAGTAGGAAATGAAGTCTTGGCAAAGCGGAGTAGGGGCGCAAATGACGCGCTCAGAATGAAGAATAAGGAACTAATCTACAAAGGCCATAATGAAACGTATAAGTAGGAATGGAAGGGAGGAGTAATAGAATGATGACGCGGTGAGGCCGTCATAAGAGAAAGTACGTATCCGGGATACCCGATAGAAAACCCGACGGGTTCCGGGTACGTTCCCGGGCGGGAACGTCGGGAAGTGTAAACCCGAAGCGGGTACGTTCCGGGAACGGACCGGGTATGTTGGAAGGTCACGTGGGAACGTCGGCACGATGTATCCGGACACGGATATAACAATTGCTAGAATCGGTGCTGAAATGATTTGATCTTTTAATTGTGAAAATGCAAGTGCTTGGTCTAATTCCCATTTCCATTCATTTTTACCTGTGAGTTCATGAAGGGGTTTTGCAATCTTAGTGAATCCTTGTATGAATTGTTGATAGAAATTAATAAAACCTAGAAACTGTTGAAGTTCTCATTTATTATTTGGTACTGGCCAGTTGACAACTGCCTTAACCTTTTCTGAGTCCATGCATACAGAATTTTTTGAAATGATAAGCCCAAGATATTCAACTTCTGCCTTTTCAAAGAAACATTTTTCTGGTTTAAGATATAATTCATGTTCCTCTAATTTTCTGAGAACATGTTTTACCACCTTTCAATGTTCTTCAAGAGTTTCCGTGAATATTAAAATATCATCCATATAAATGATCACAGTTCCTTCATTTATTTCCATTCTGAATATGTCATTCATCATGGTTTGGAATGTGGCTGGTGAATTTGTAAGACCAAAAAACATTACTAAGGGTTCAAATAATCCACGATTAGTTCTCAAAGCAGCATATTGTTCATCGCCTTCTTTGATTCAAACATTGTTGTAACCCCATCAAATATCCAATTTGGTGAAGTATTGTGCTTTCTTCAGTTTATCTACAAGTTCTTGAATCAATGGTAATGGATATCTATTTTTAACTGTCATTTCATTTAACTTTTGATAATCTTGGATTGGTTGAAGTGATCCATCTTTCTTTTTAATAAAAAAGAACGGGGATGCCCAAGGTGATTTCAAAGGTCAAATACATCCTGAGTTTAAGTTTTCATCAAGGAATTCATCCAATTGTTTCTGTTCATCTAGATTTAGAGGATAAATTTTACAATTAAAAGATGTTGCTCCCAGTAGTAATTCAATAGCATGATCCCATGGTCTTCATGGTGGCAATTTATCAAAGGATTCTTTCACAAATACTTTTTTGAATTCATGGTAGTACATTGGAACAGTTTCCTTCCAATGCTTCTTTGGTTTTTGCTGATTCTGAGCTTCAGCAATTTTTGAAGTGGTTGTCTGGAAAGCTTGTAATTCAATTTGTTTGAATAGATTAATTGCAATGATTCAATCATCAGTTTCTAGATCTATTGGTTGATCTAAATCTGATTCATCTTCCTCAGGGTCTATAGTATTGATTAATGGAGTACATTCCATTGGACAACATGTGAATTTAATTGATCCTTCCTTCCAATCTATTTCTGGATTGTGAATTTTTAACCAATCATGACCAATGAACATGGAGGCTTTTCCTAGATTTGAAACAGCAAATTGAAGAATTTCTACATGTCTTCCAAGCCGGACTCAGAGTTCAACATAGTCTGTAATAGCTCCATCACTATTTAAAGTTCCATCGGCATTATATATGGGAGTAGGATGTGGGAATTTCTTTGTTGTAATATGGTTGTTTTCTACAAACTTCCGATCAATACAGGTTCCAGTACTTCCACTATCAAGTAATGCTTTAAGTCCATAAGTTTGTTGAGTATCCAAAGTAGTAATCATTAGATTGAGATCCATCTGATTTCCTTTAGATCCTCGAATGAACTTTTTGGGTCCTTTTAATTCTGTTAATGCTTGAATCACATCCTGATTGGAAAGATCATTCAGTTCATTAATTGTTTTTGGGTTTACTTCAAGTTTCTGTTTCGAGTGTGTCCAAATACTAAGGGAGGCCAATGCAAGTTCTGGGGTTTGGTCTTTTAATCTCTGTGCGACCCAATACACGTTTCCAGGTTTTACTTCCTGATCAGGGAAGATGTGCTTAGATCATTCCTTTTGAAGCAATACAAATTCTGATTCCAGATCTATCATAGGTACAGCTACATTATAAGGTATGAAAATAGAGGCTGGCAAGTTCATGCTCACTGCTGGCCTTGGGGAAAACCCAATTGAGCCATAAGACACGTTGCTCTTCCGATAATTTAGTGACATCCAGTATTTCTACAATGCTACTAGTAGATGCTACTGGTACCAAATTATTTACATAAGTATTGTCCATGTTATTTTTACATTGTACATAAGGGCCTTGGTTTTGCTTCTTAGGGCAAGTGTTAGCCATATGTCCTTTTTCCTTACAGTAAAAACAGTGTCCTTCGTGTTTCAATGCATCGATATCCATGTGATCTCCTCCTTGTGATACCGTGAGATTGGCTCGGTTGGGGGGAGGTGCCTGGTTCTGAGGGAAATGGGGTCCTTGGTTCTGTGGTTGGAATTGGTTTGGTCGTGGTCCACCCTGTTGGGTATTCTGCACACCTTGTCATTGTCCAAAATTCTGGTTTGATCCAGGGTTAAACTGTTGTCCTTGTCGGGGTTTTTTATTTCTATAAATATTCCGATGTTCTCGATCAATTTCCTGTGCGGTTTCATACCATAGTCATAGGTTTTCCGGGGTTCCACACATGACAATCATTTCAAGTATTCTAGGATCTAATTTATCCTTATACTTTCTGATAATAGCGGTGTCATTGTATCCTGTTTGTCCAGTGATAGCTGCAAATTTAATTGTAAATTCTTCAACTGTCCATCATCCTTTATAACAGTTGTTGAGTTCGTCCTGAGCATCCTGCATTTCCGAATATACTCCAAAGTAATGTAAAAAGTCATCCTTTATGTTTTTGAAGGTTTTCCCACTTGGTTGTTCCATAATGATCATTATACGATCAACCCAAGCTGATGCCGTCTGATTCTTAGATCCATCTATAAGACTCAGCATGAATCTTATCTTCATTTCATGTTCAAGGGGATTAATGCGAGATCTGGTGAAATATGATTCTAATGATCTCATCCAAGCTCATGCATGTTTACGATCTCCTATGAATTTCTCAGGCTTCTCAATCTTGAGAGCCCTGTCTGTTACTGCATCTCATTGTCTCCTAGCCATTATCAAAGTGGCTTTGGCAGTTTCCATTATAGGTGCATGTAATCTAAAAATTCCTCTTCTGACAAATCGGATTGCATCTGCAATAAAATGTGCCCAACCTCCTTGTCCTGATGGATTTGGAGGGTTAGACAGGGGTGATGGGGGTCATGATGGGGGAAATTGCAGATTTCCTTCAGGATCAATTATCCCAAAGGGTTGTATCAGTGGTGGTGCAAGGTGTTCAGGATCCATTATAGATTGAAATCAGGGTAAGTGGGTGTGGGAAGATCTTGTTCTTGAAACTCGTTATGAATGGTATTTAATAGAGTTTTGTGTCCTAACAGAGATGTGAAATCTTCTTCGAGAATGGCTTCAAAGGTGTAATGTGTGGGAGTACTGAATTGTAATCCATTATTGTGTCCTTCCTCAGTGATGATAGTAAGAATACAAGGAACAGGGATTTCAATACGAGGTGGTGGAAGAGGGTAGAGAAGGGTTTGGGCAAGTGAAGAATAGGTGTTGGGATTGAAGCTTGAGTCATCAGAGTCTACTGACATGGCTCTCAAGTTATGAGTGTAAGGTGTAGGGCAAGATTGAGGAGTGTAGATTGGTGCAGAGGATGAAGGAATGTGATAGGATCAGGTATGGAGTGTATGGAAGGTTTGGGAACAGGTGATGGGTGCCAGAGTGAAAAGACTAGGTAACAGATGCTCTTGAAGAGGCTCGGAGACTAGCAAGACATCCTAAGTCTCACACACACTGATTTGCAGATAGTACCAGCTGGGGCAACACGTGGTAGCCTCCCCAGTCACTGGCACTGTGCCAAACTCAAGGCAGAGGGCCTAAGATGTTCAGTAATTTGGAAGTGTCAAACTCAACATTACACTATCCTCTCATGCGTCCAAGCACAATGAACAAGACTATCAAATAGGGTGTATGTCTAAGGATCCGAAGGTCCAAAGAATGGGGAACGAGGTATAAAGAGAAGTTTTGCCAGGGGTCAGCGAAAGAGAGTTTGAGGTTGAGAAACAAGGTAGATTCTTGTGCTTTTGTTAGCGACAGACAAGCAAAATGCTTGAAGTTGAACTCAAACACTCGAAAAGGAGGCGAAGTGAATCTTATTGCAAGTCTGGAATAAACTAGCACAAGAATAGCGAATTACTAACTAGAAAGACTGTACTTATAGAATAATCCATGAGGGAATCACATGTAAGTATTGCCTACACTTCAATGCATGTTACTGTGCTTCTACTGTGCAAACTCATGTACTACGTATGTAAAAGGCATGGCTGAACTGTGGACTGTGCCCGTAGTCTTGATGAATAACGCATGTTGATATGCATGGTGTCCGCATTGTGTGTCATATGACTGATCACGTGTTGATAAGATAAGATATGAGTGGATTAGATAAGATAAAGTGCGAGATCCTAACATTAAGTATTAAATATATAAGTAATAGTGCTCAATCTTCGAATCAATGGCCAGAGACATTGACTTTAAATATAATTGTTACTATTGCAGTTATATTCTCCTATTTCACACTGAACTGAAGGAAAAGACCAGTCAACTAAAGCTACTAAGTGGTAGCACTGTACTATTTAAATCAATTCAACAGTCACACATCACGGGGACCTTGTGTTATGATGAAATTTGGCAGCTGTCACACATAACAGAGGCCTAGTGTTGAAAGGTACTGATATCATGGATTTATCATGGATAGTAGCATGTAGGATGAATTGGCTTTGAGGTTTTTCTTGTCGCAGTGCCTATCCTGTGTTAAATTGATTAAAATGGTACAGTATACTAGAGTCAATAAGTGGGATTCAAGAGTTTTAATGCATACTTGAATGTATTGATAAACTTCATCTCAAGTCCTTTCAATTTATTAATGAATATTGATTATGGTCATGATTGAACTTAGTCTTGAGTACAACTATATATGTCTTAAATCACTATTAATCTATTTGACATTTATCTAGACAAATAAAAGTGAAATTACATGAATTATAGAGCAGTAAACATGTTATAAAACTTCATAAAAAGCCGGGTCAAGCCATGTTATAGAGGGTTCCATAAAAATTTTCAGGCCTTCGGCCTGACCCTACCTACCCTACCCCCCACGGGAAATTACTGTTGGCGTGCCCCCTTGCAACTAACTACCCTACCCCCCATGGGAAATTATGACAGGCGAGCCCCCTTGGCTTCGTTTGTTCTTTGTTATGCAAGTCCAAATGTGCTATGCAGCTTTGGGGTACACCTACCCCGTATTTTCTGCTTTGCACAGTATCTTACTACTTAAATGTCAGCCGCTCCATTGTGTGTTGTGATTACTGGGCACAAATGGCTACTGCTGGTGCCAAGCTGGTGCTGCGGTTCAAGAAGAAATCCACTCCAACCTTATATTCCTGCCAGTATGGCTTCTACTGTTGTTCATTTGCTAGCCTGAATGGCCAATGCTGCTAGGCCTCCAGATGATGAACTTGCTATCACATATCAAATCCAATCTTACATCCACGTCGTTGCTGGCCTTTTCTGTGTTTTCGGTTCCATCAACTTAACAGCCTAAGCAGCAGACCAGGTGGCTGTTGTACAAGAGTCTGATGTTGCACCATGGATGGATAGAGATGAATGGGGTGTCGTTCACAACAATCACTGCATGAATGGCAATGCTGCTAAGCCTCAGGATGAACTCACCATTGCATATTGTACCCACTTCGTTACCTGGTGGTTGTGGTTCCGCTTGTTATTGATTATCCCAGCTCAAATGAGTTATGCAACAGACTGGGTGGCTAAGGTACTGGAGCTACGTCTGGAAGACTTGGCAGCGTGCCGTGTTGCCGTCTCTTTCTATTGTTACTCCCTTCTCTCTTGTTTCGGTAGATGTCCTGGATATCTGTAGAAAGGAAACCTTCAAAGATAGCTGTAGCTCCCTATTGGTAATATATTCTTTCTTCTGTTTCTGTAGTGATAGCTGACAATTCTTCAACATGATGTTTCGGACCACGAACCGGAAACTTCACACCAAAGCTCAGATGAAACTCTGAAAGGCTTTATACCCGGGTGTTAAATGTTTCACACTAATATCTTAACAGTGCTTAACTGGTGATTGCACGCTGCAAAGAAATCAGGTCATTTCAGAGAGCCTTCAGGCGAATATGCTGTATAAAAGTTATCTCTAACACATGCCAATTTTCTGAACTCAGTTAGCTATCACTCCTATCGCGATTCAACCCCCTCTTTACAACAACCCTCTTGGCTATAACTGCATTGCATCTTTCTGCTCCATCAACAATATTTGACCATTCTTCCACTCCTAGACGCGATCGAAGAATGACTAGTTGCTCATCGTCAAATTCTTTGCTGAGCGCATCTATTTCATCTTCATAGTCCTCCCCGTCATCATCAACTTCAATGTATGCTATACATGCCTTGAGGTACTTCGATGACTTGAGTATAATACGAAGCCATGACAGTGGCCTATACAATACTGTAAGAGGCAAAGACATTTGGACCGCAAGGTGCATAAGATGCTCAAATGTTCTAGAATCCATAACTCTTGCTTGCCTTCAGAGTGTAACATAGTCTACCCAATCATTCAGCATTCCTAAATGCATCAGACCCTGATTAACTGCAAGCACAACGTGTTCGCAATCAATGAAAGCAGACACCCTCAGGTAAAGTATCTTTAATGGGAGAGACTCTATAGAACTTCGAAGTGTGGATAGATTTTCATTGGGAATATAAGAGTTCTTTGGGTTCCAGTAGAGGGCAGTAATCGATCTACAGGTGAATAAGATATGTTCAATGGACTCCATGGTGCATCAATCAGGGAGAGCAAGTGCATGCACAAGGGGTGGAAGGTGTGGGCATGATATCAGTGTATGGGAGAATACACATGCTTGATTTTCATTGTAAAGGATGACTACCCCATATACTATCTTTTCGAGGCTACAGTGTGTAGAAAAGAGGTGAGCCAGCAACTTTGTAGAGAGTGAGATAATTAACCTGTGTTTCACTGCCTTATTGACCAATGACAGGGATCTTGCAGCTGTGTGTCTATCTTCATATGCTACGCTTTCGAAGATAATAAGCAAAACGTCTTCAGGGATATCGGGGAGCAGTTGTACTGATTTTGAATCGATTTCATCCATGAGAACCAAGAGGTGGCAGATCCACCGATCTTGGAACATACTTAGGGACTTTGCAGCAACTTTGATTTGATGTGCTTACAGCTAATTGCAAATTGATGTAGCACCTAGCTTTATGCACACATAGCTGAGTTTCTCGGCTTATCCACCCGGACCCAGGGACATGGTGCACCCAGCTAGAATTCATCAGGGAGGATATGGCGCCATGGGGACCAGTAGATTGATGCCTATACTGCCAGCACCAGTTTTATATACTCTCCTCATTTGCTCCTCATCACCCAGTGAGAGACGTCCCAGCAGGTTGGCTTGGAGCTCGGCAGCACTAATTGGATCAACTCAGCTATGTGTGTGCATAAAGCTGGGTGCTACATTGATTTGCAATTAGCTGTAATTTTGGATGATTCCGAGCTTCGGCAGTCTACAGTGCCAATGGGCACCTCCCTTACACATCCTGTTTTAGGTTAAGAAAATTTTTGTACATTTTTTTGATATTTTTTTGGGAAGGAAACCCACCAAAAAAACGCGATTTACGGTGTCATCTCGTTTTTTCCCACGGTGTTTCAGTTTTCTATGGCTGACCGAAAAAAATT
This sequence comes from Cyathus striatus, assembly GCA_025738555.1. Lineage (NCBI taxonomy): Eukaryota > Fungi > Basidiomycota > Agaricomycetes > Agaricales > Nidulariaceae > Cyathus > Cyathus striatus. Next base: position 7,692,120 of record JAOVFP010000001.1, read on the forward strand.
GGGGATCAATCACAGTTATTTCCAGATGTACTAGGCTAAAATACTAATGAAATATCATGAAATAGTGGTCTTGTCACTCAAAATGGGTATTTGAATGAATTATTGCCATTTAAGGTATGTAGCTGCCACGGTGGAGGTTCAAGAGAGGACCTTAGGGTAGCTTTAGCATGAGAATGTTTGCATATATTACATAATAATATTATGTAATATGTCTTGCTTCACTTTTTCCAAGGCTGAAGAAAAAAATTCGTCCGATTGACTTGAAAAGCACAAAGATAGAACTAGCCAATATATCACCATTAAACATGATTCTGTGACAATTAAATAAGTTACCGAAATGTAGTTCGAGTTTGACAAAAATTGATGGCCCCCTGCCAAATCAGGTGTTGAGAAGTGACTGATGGCACTGTAGAATTGAACTTAACATCCAACAGGATGCATACATCGTTAAAAAATATACTTTACACCTTTGTATACCTCAAAGTATTTGGATGGACATCATCGCTCGAGCTTAGAATTGAGGTGGTGCGATTATGTAATGTATACCATATATGGTAATTAATTATTACATAATACATCATGTTTCATTTTTCTGGCTGCCCTGGGAAAAAAAGAAAAAAAAGTTGTCCAATCAACTTGGGAAGCACATCATCATTAGAACTAGTCTATCTAATGCCATTAAATGTATTTCTGAAGTGGAAGGACACAATTATAAAATGTAGTTTAAGTTTTACTAAAAATGATGGCTCCCTGCCAAATCAGATGCTGGGAAGTCGCTGATGGCACTGTAACAGCATTACCTTCAGATCAGCTTGGATAATGTAGTCGGCAGGTCGGCATACCCACCTAAACTTTCGTATGGTGCACGTCGCTTAGTCACCGCTAGTTTTGTGCAGTGGCAAAAATGGTCCGCGAAAAATTTTGAAACATTTTGACTTGTTTTCTTCAACTTTATGAAGGTTTTGAGGGTCCATTTAGCTGTATAATATCACTACTTCATTAGCGGAGTCGATTGTAAGGTGTAATGTAGTACTTCCATAGCTTCCTTGACAAATTTCGACGCATAAGATTGATGACTAATTATATCCATTTATAGTAATTACCTTCCAAATATAGTAATCCGGCAAAATCTGGGATGTGTGAAAAATATAACTCACTCAGTTTTGGGAATTTTGACAAGCCGTTTAGCAGAATTATTCTGTTCATCAAAACAAGCGTTTCTACAAGAAGAATAAGAAATTGAGGTCATTTCGCGTGAGAAATATTAGGTGACATTTCCTTGCACAAAAGTAGCGGTGACTAAGTGACGTGCACCATAGATGAGCTGTGTTGATGTTGGTTGATGCATTGATGAAAGCAATTACAATTCTTTTGGCGTTGGTGCTTCGCTCGGCCCCCCATTTACTCCACAATAATCTACGCCCTGCAATTTTGACTGGTGCGGCTCTGAAGCTTCCACCTTTACTAGATACTTACTGTATCATATCTTTCGGCTTCCCTTGTATTCTTCTCATAATTATTATTTTATATAATCTAAACCAATTTTACTATAACGGACACAACCTCTCCAACCTACTCACACCCGCAGTCCAATCCAAGAGCAGTAGGGGCATAAAACAAGCCCCACGGATCCACCTTCTGTTTAATTTCATACAGACGGTCATACTTGGTCCCCCAGAATGAATCCTGCCAATTAGGCTCATTGATATCCGCCTCGTTGAGGTGTGACCCAGCACCAGGCGAAACGTCCCTCCATGCCTGCATGGTATTCGTGCTAAATTCCTCCTGCAGTGCACGGATAGTCGCCGAATCGCGAACGCTCTCGTCCCACTGGACAAAAGTGATCGCATGGAGCACATTATCGCGCCAATGCGAGTTGACCGCGTTGTCGGCATTACCGCCTCGGACGAGTGTGGGCGCGATGTTGAATGCGATAAGACCCACTGTGTCTGCGCGGCTGACTTGCGTGCGGATGGCGTCGTATGTTGCGTTGAACTTTGCTTCGGCGATCCAGTTGGCGCGGGGAAAGAGCCGGGAGGCAAGTTGTGCGTTGTATCCGCCTACAGTCTCCTTCGGGAACCCGATCTTCCATGCATCGAAGAAGTTGTCGTGCGTGGTGGTATTGGGGGCGATGGCAACGCCGACTTGAGCGGCCGTGTCGAGCACTGGCTGCAGCAGCGCGGTGACTTCCGCCGTGGTCTTGTTAGGAGCGAAGAAAGGCGTCATCGTGAACATGATATTACCGCCGCCGATGGGGATGATGGTAAAGTACGTGTAGATCCCTGCGTCTGCGTGGATAGCGAGCTGCGAGAGATAGCTTCGGACGACGGCCCAGAAATCGTCGTTGACGTTAGGTACGTCGCGTGCGGAAGGGAAAAAGCTGAATCGGGAGACGGAGACGGGGAGGCTAGGGTACACTTTGGCGGTGATTGAGACGACGACGCCGAATGTGCTTCCTCCGCCTCCGCGGAGGGCCCAGAAGACGTCGGTGTTTTGGGTTGCGTCGGCAGTGACGAAGCGTCCGCTGGGGAGAACGACTTCGAAGGAGAGAACGTGGTCTGCTGCCATACCATAGACGCTGCTGAGAGGAGAGTGTCCGCCACCTTGGATGTATCCACCACCCCAGCCAACTGTCTATCCAAAGGGTGAGTTTATCATAACTGAAAAGAGAACTAACTGCTCACCTCCCCTTCGCCTCCTACCACGACAAGATTGTGTTTTGCGGTCTCAGTGTACAGGTCCCTTGCGATGACACCGGCACCAATACGGAACGCTGGACCATCGTAGCCATTCTTTCCGTAGTTCTCGATGAACTTCATTCCAGTAATAGCATGTGTCCGAATGCTGAAGGAGAAAGAACCCGAGCTCTTCCCGGCGAAATCGTGGCCGGTGTTCTTCACAACGAGACGAACGTTCTTATTCCGAGCAAAATTAACGCCCAGCTGGATGTCACGTACATCCTTCGCGTCGAGGACGTAGATGGGATAGCCGCCTTGTCTGCAGGTGGAGGTGGAATTGTCGTCTGGGAGGCACGTCAAGCCTTGGTACAGCGGGTTCATGATAGAGTTGGGATGAGCAAGACTATATATATGTTAACAGTTAACTTGCGAGGATACACCGAGAGTAACGTACTGAAGATCGCTATCAGTCCAGGACTGGCTGACGATGTTACACCTCGTCAGGTTATGCTGGGCTCCAGGGTAGCAGACGTCAGCGATAGGATCCGGCTTTACAAGTCGACCTCCAGCCAATGTGTCAAACAGAGCCCAAGAGGCGAGGGTAGGCCACTGCGAGTCTCCAGGAATAACCTTGCACGTCCTCGACCTGCGAACAATGGTAGACTCGATGACATCATCAGCGAACGCAAACTCGGGGTATTCCGCAACTTCAGCATCCTCGAGGATCGTCTTTTCGGCGTCGAGAACCTGTGGCGCCTGGTCAGCTGCAGGTGTGGCAAGGGCAATGACGCAAGGAAGTGCCCAAAGCAAAAACGCAATTCCTCGGATCCCGGTCATGATGGACATGCAAGGTCGGGGGATGTACGAGAAGGAAGACTGAAGATTAGAGCATTTTTATACGTCTGCGCCGCATATCCATTTGAGATTCGAAAGGAACGTTATGTAGGCAGATGTAGGCGTGTTTCGTTCTCCCGTCTCGGGTTGTACGCGTTGTTTTGATGGGATTGTTGTTGGTACCTGCCAGAAGCGTCCTTGGAAACTTAGCACAATGCCCACCGTCAGCTGGTCCAAAGCAATGTGCATCCAATGTTCGCCGTAGTTATATAAATACATTCGTTATGCTTTCACCTATAACAAGCCGCGAGGGAGTAAGGATGGAGATTAGTTGTGATGAATGAAGGCTCCAAAGCTTCCTATTCACATAAGTTAGCTTGGCGGCGGCGTTGCGGTCCTGCGGAGGGTCGGATGCAAATCAACTACATAATTGGACTGATTAAGATCAGTGTACCAGAAGCCGACGGGATATTTATTGCTCCCTTCCAGGAACATACGCACTAGCTGCAAAGCCGTTCGAAGAGATCGGGTTACGAGAATTAATCCTCGCAGTTTGTTCCGTATCGATGGCCTCGACGTTCCTGAGTCATGAAGTGCTTCTGACTGAAAGAACGTTGATTCCAAATCCGAATACGAGGACGATAAAGCGTAGGCAAAGTCACGAAGATCGTCATCGTATTCGCCACATATCATACAAGAAACACCCTCTCCTCTCCAAAGCCGACACCCCCATCGAACATTCACCCCAAAGCTCCACGAAGCTTACTCACAACATGCGCAACGAAGCTCTCAAACTGCGCCCTCTCGCGACCGTAAATCCACTGCACCTCAAGAGCAGGAACAGCCGCTTCCGCTTCTTCTTCCCCTTCACCACCGGCACTGACACCGACACCATCTTCAGGAGTGGAATCCAGCCATCGTATGCTGCATACCAGAGTCGGGGATGTTTCTACAACGGCGGGGGTGGACGATACACGCTTGTCGAGAGATGCAGAGGAAAGCTCCTCGCGGGTACTATCACCCAGCGCAACTTTCTTCCTGTTCCTCCTCGCATGGCGTGACCACGTATTCTCATTCGCTTGAACCAGCACCACTGGCGGTGCCGATTCAGTCCTCGAATCAGCTCGCGCACGGCGCTCGGTAGCGCTCACTCCGATGAGCGACAACACCCCCATGAGAGCTTCTTGCAGCTTGTCAATTGGTCGCCCTTGGACGCGGGGAAATGTATGTACGAGGGTGTTGCGTGGTGGAAGGTGGGTGTATAGAGAGTGAGTTGGGGTAATGCCTGATATCCGGGCTGTGGACTGTAAGATTGGTTGTTAGGTTGTGCTTAAAGGAAAAGGAGGGGGGAGGGAGGAGACGAACATCAGGTAAATGTGTATCGGTATACGACCAAGCTACTGCCCAACGCCTCGTTTGTCCTTGGACGAACTGTGTGATTGCGTAGTTCGTTATCTGTTTCATTTTCGATTAGCCAGACGTCGTGGGGAGTTGGGGAAGGGAAGGTGCTCACATCGCGCTCTTTGAGCATCTGCACAATTTGTGATACAGAGGACATTTTGCCAAGCATTGACGTGTACCATCTTAACAAGAGTGAACATGCCATCAGCAAATTTGTAAAGGCAGAAGAGAAAGATCGCGTACTTGCACTGCGTTCTGAACATCTCGCTCTCCTGCACCATCTGTTCCACGAACTTAGCTTCTCCTCCGGGGGCGAATATCATTTCGACCTCTGCACCCGTGCAGACCTGCGATAAGGGGTAGTCAGAGAAATGTTCCGAGAGGAAAGGGAGCACATACAGAGTTCGGAGGGAACTCCTTGGTATCTGCTGAACGCGTTATTTCCTCCGCACTGCCGCAGAACGGGGGATTACACACTGTGAAATCGAAGCTATAAGGTTGAACACGTGAGCTGTTGAAGTAGTGCGCGAGATGAGTCGAAGTCTTACGTTTGACTACGGGATTCTTGTAGAGGGAAGAGGACATGTTTGTCTGTGGATGCCTTTTGTAGGTGTATTCGGGAGGAAAGGTTGTTTGATTCGATGTTGTGCCCTGCGAAAGAGAACGAGTGTGGATCGATCTCTATCGATGCCCGTCAGATGTATTCGTGCATGAAGACAGCGAACGTACCTGTTGCGACCATTTCCCATGTTGGTTCTAATGCAGTCGCTAGAATAGGATAGATGGCTGAAGCTCCTGTGCCACTGTGAAGGTGAGCTCATATTTGACGAGACGAGGAAAGGGGACGTACATATCGATACCGCGAACCACTCTCGCACTGTCCTCAAGAACCTCAGCATGCGTATTAACGATATCCTGAATCCAAAGAACGTAGTTCATCCTTCGTTGAATTATTAGGTCGGCACAGCGATGGTAGGACACGAAAAGTACCTATTGGGAACCTGGTGTGCAAACTCTCAGTCAGAGGGCGAGAGCATAAGAGAACGAGAGAACCACGTACCGGGGGACATAATCTATCTTCAGGCAACTTCAACATCACTCCAAAGTCCGTAAAACATATGGCTTCCGTCAGTCGTCTGCTCTGGTGATACACCAATTGTGAGTTGACGAAATCTGCAGGTGGTAGTTGTGGTTGCTATCCCACCTTTGTGCTTCCTCGTTCTTAAAGTCGATGGTTTTGTAGTTCGAGGTGGATGAAGAAGCTGTTAGACTGGGATAGAGTTTATGTTATGAGTAAGATGAAGAAGGTTGAAGCTAAGACGCGTACTGTTCTTTCAAAGGTGGATATGCCTCGGCGAGTTTCTGAAAGTCTACGGGGTGTCTGTATTTGTTTCGAGGGTGCATTTCTTTGATATGCTGTGTGATATTTTTGAATGCTCCAGTATTCCAAAAAAGGATTGGGCCTAGTCTCGAGGAAAGAAGAAGGAAAAGTGTTGGATAAGGTGGTGGTAAAGGAGAAAGAAAGGTTTCGGACTCGGAGAGGACCCTGGATTATTCTGCCAGAGGTTTGATACGAGTCCCCCTATGATTTCCAAAAATATACAGAAGGTTAGATACTCCCTGGCAGGCATCCCCCAGTTGGTGGAATTTTTTTTGCCGCGATGCTGAGTTTGAAGTCCCCCAGTAATTCGGGTGTCACGATCAGGTAAGATACCGACGGTCCTTGCTCTCCCCCATTATGACACATCACGTGACTTTTCAAACCGGGCCAAACAATAGCTGGCGCCGTTGTCATAGCTGTAGGCTGCACTTGGGTCGCACTTTGGTTCAAGTCATATACATATTAGTACTACAAGAACATAAATATGTACCTTACATGTGTAATATATACTAATGCAATGAAACGTTCTTATGGTAACTAATATTAGAAGTGTAACCGACTTAAAAATAGATTGTGCGCGTGAGTTATTTTTGTTCTTCAGTGGGCCTTGGGTGGAAAAACATCGCAGAAGTTGTTGATCTATCCCACGTTGATGGCCTTTCCCCTCTCGAAGAATTCATTCTCTTCTCCTTCTCCAAGCACGCATCTATCAACCGGAAAAGCGATGTCCCAGCCGAATCTAAGGCTCGCAACACCCTCTGATCACCAAACTCAAGCTGGTATCGAAGTATGTCTTGAAACTTGTCTAGCTTGCTGATTCTTGATTTCATAGCCTCTTGAAATGTCTCATACAAAGGTCTATTCTCTTCAAGGTCATAGTAACTATAGTGATCTTCACTTTCACTGGAGTCTTGTTCCTTGTCAAGTGCATCGAGGTCAGAGTCACTGTCCATGGTAAGTTGAGTTTGATTTAATTCTTGACCAACAATTGCTTTCAGAGACTCGTGCCTCCAGAATGGAGTTGTCCTGTGGCGCTTTACTTGAAGAAAAAACACAGGAGGAACATGGCATACGCCTTGAACAAGGTGTTTACAGAGCAAGAACCGGCTGATTACGAATGAAGGACAGGTGCACGTCCATTTTCCGAGATCCGGCCTATAGGCATCATTAAGTGGTAATGTAATAGGTGTTTTTTCAAGCTTTCTCCATGTCGTTTTAAATGGCCTACGCCAGGAAGATGGTCTACGAAAACGTCCCGATTCGCGAAAAAATTCCTCGAGTTTGTGGTAAAACAATGGTGCAAGCCTACTAACCAAGATCCAAGCCAAGAGGTCGCATCTAGGAAATTTAAAGTGCTGCAAGAAATCGTGCTTGATACGACGCCAGCTGTAACGATTATTAGTACATTGTAAGTCCTTTATTCTTCCGATTTTAAATTAAAACAACTCACTGGCTTTCGAGGATCATGGTTGTCTTTAGAACTGGAATTTCAGCATGTACCGAGCATGCCCACAGCTCCCAACGCCCCTTACGATACCAGTTCTCCCAGAGGTAAGCCTATAGCTCACGCAAATCATTACTAACACAAAAGCAGTACATTTGCTTAACTGCCCAGTACTTTATTGCATCCAGTGTCGGCTCCGCATAGCCTGGAATTAATGGATGTGCACAAAAATGTCGCTCCATCATCTCAATAATCCTGTCTCGATAGATTGCGTTGCAAAACGTATGCTTCGGTAAGTCCTTTTCATCATTATCATCTTCACTATCCACTACTTTATTCAAATCGGATGTTTCAGCGTCATTATGAACTTCGGATTTCCTTTTAAGTACCGGTATCCGAATGGTAATTTTTGGTTGAGTTGACTGATTGACAGTTTCAATTGTAGATTTAGGGTTGGGGCGTGCAGGGATTCTAATGCGCAATCCTTGCTTCGTAACCACAGTTTGCATGGTTTCCTCTGCACCAAATATATCTTCAAGTAACATGCCTCCTTCGTATTCTGTGCGATCAGGTTTGCGGCCAATCACCACAAAGCCAATGTCGATGAAATGGAACTCGGCACTGGCACGTTTTACATTATATGGGGTGGTTGACAACTTTGTGTTCTTCATTCGTGTCCGAACTGCACGCTGAAGATGCCACCAACAAAGACTTATTTTGCTGCTCCAAACCTCTTTCAGGCTTCCGATCTCCGCCATATCTTTGTCAACATGTGTAAAGGCTGGCATTAATCCATAGGTATCGCAAAGGCAGCGTATCCAAGCAGCAAGGGCTTTGGAGCGCTTTTTAATGCATATTGCTGATTCTGTGGTAAGTAGACAGTATCCAAGTGGGAAGCCAGCACCATCATATTCTCCCATAACACTGTAAAGCTCAAGGTGTTTTGAGTTCGTGTTATCTAGTCAAGATTGTGAGTGTATTTTTTTAATATCTAAAATATGTACCACTTACATGTTGCATCCATTCCTATTTCGATAACTTTGCCTTTTAGATCTCCAGCAATCTTCTTCATTCCCCATGAAAGCATTTCGACACCTTCTGGCAAACCAGTGGGCTCAAATACATCAACATCCTCGTGATATTCTTGAAGAAGCTTCTTTGCAGATGGTAACTGTTCAATGTCTCTATACCAGTATACCTTACTAAACTCTTTCCAAGCAGTTTGAACCTGTAGTCTTGTCACCTCAGGATGGAGCGCCTGAATTTTCTCCATCATTGCCTCTGGTGTGAACCAATCAACGTTATCTCGAATGTACTCGAGAGCTTCTGGAGGCATCGACACGTCGGTGTAATGAACATGTTTCACATGGTGGCGCAACTTTACAGTCATGTAAGTCGAATTTTCTCCATTGCGACGTAATGAAATAAACAGATAGCTATTACATGCATATCGCTTCATTCCAACATGTTCTCGGTGCTTTACGCCTGGATTCTGCGACGGCTTAGGTTTCTTGGAATGTTCTTCATCCTGACTGCACCAGTAACGTGTACGATGGCCACTCTTCAAACGCTTATGATCACGCACGCTGTAAAGACAACTTATAAGTAAGTATATTCAATGTAATCTTACATTAAATGGCGCAACTCACGTAAACCGATAGCCAGTAACTCGCCATATTTCTTTTGCTACGATCTGCACACGCTCTTTATCGACAATGTCATTATTATCTTCAACTTGGTATGTTCCATTTATTTCCACCGTTGCGCTGGCAATAAAATTCGACTGAATAGTTGTAAAAAAGTCTTCTGCATCCATAAATAGTTCGACAGGCTTAATAAACAATGTGAGCCAATGTAACAGTATAACAGTAAAGTTAAATGCCGACCTCATCCACCAGCTTCTCTTTTTCATATTCTGATCCATCTGTATCGCTTGCAGCCGATGGAAGTAGTGGGTCTTTGCGTGCACGCTTAACCTCTCCAATTGCTTCTGTATTCCTTGGCCGCTTCTGCCCACTAATTATATGCAGTAAGTTCTGCCTTTCCTTTGCCCGGGAACGTCCAATTTCCTTGTTTTTTCTGTCAACTTCACGACAGTATGAGCAATTTTTGAATGACTGAGACAATCCTTCAGTCCGTTTGCACCATGGTTTGCCGCATTTCTGTGGGGGAACTGCCTCATCCATGTCTAAAAGGATTGCGAGGAGCACAATGTAAAGGGTAGAAAGCCTAGGAGAATTTACCTCCTGTTCTGCCTCTCCGAATTTCGATCACTTTTTTTTTTCAAATTTTACGGATGTTTATTTCTCCAGACATTGCGGAATCACATGTGAGAATGTCGGTGTGGCGACGATTTTTAACTTGAAAAAAAAAACATCTCATTGGAATTGAACTCAGGCAACTACAGATAAGTGTATGTGTCTATTTTGTAAATCAACTCTACCGCTCAGCTACTTAGCTGTATGAAATACTAAGCTGTGTACCGTAAAGTCGGGCGCAGAGGAGCACCGCATGAAACTATTACCACATATAGAAATATCACGTGGTGTCATAGTGGGGGAGAGCAAGGACCGTCGTAAGATACCTATCCCCTAGTTACTGCACAGCCCTTACTGGTATCTTATCTACCCCTACCGACACATACTAGTGTCACTTGATATACGCCGGACTGTACGGGTGTTTCGGTGTCTGTCGTACTAGGGGCTTCGAGCATCATAGCTTGTGAATATGTTAAATATCTGGTTCTAGTAATTAAAGGTTTTGACCATGCGTATGCACCTACGAGTCGGTGGAGTTACTTCGATGTTATTGCTAAGCGCTAAGCGCGCGTTGATTAACAACCTGAGCGGCACTGAGCCTAGCTGAGGCTAGTTGCGAAACACTGATCTCTAACAAATGCGCCGATAACGGCAGGAGATATACCACTTACGGCGCTTTAACAACATCGAGTCGAGTACCAACATGAAAAATCTTGGCGTGTATACTGCGCTGTGTCCAAATGGATCTACGTGGTCTTTCGAAATCCGATAAAACAAGTCATGGGTGTACAATATGCTCCCAGTGACTAACGTTGCCAAGATGATAGCTACAACTATTTTGCTACTGTTGTCCTTACCACTTTTCGGTAGGTATCTTGTGAATCTAAACTTGTTGGCAGCGAACGAAAGCCACTGATACTTTTTCTTTCAGGTAACAGTGCTGCTGTCACAACTGTTACTCTTATAGAAGTACAGCCTACCACGACCACGACATACTTCCCTGGTGCTCTTCCTTCATACTCCTACACATATTCTGCTGTCGGGGCTGGCTCAGACGGCCTTACGACATATGTCGAAGATATTCTGCAGAGTCAAGTTTTGAATGTGCTCATAGTTGCAGAAACAACGGTTGATGGTGCTGGGTTCGTCATAACTACGGGAACATCATATATGCCAACAATAGTGGACTTAAGTTATACTACAACGATTCACGGTACGTACTGGTATTCTGTCCCATTACCATTTCTATATTCATGCATGCCTTGCTTTGCAGCAACACTCGTTCAGGGTGTATCAGAATACAAGTACGTCGTCGAAAATACGGGCGAGGACCCATTCGGAAATCAGAACGACTGCCATTGGGATAAAGATGGAAAAGGCGAATGCGTAAATGAGGGGTGGATTCCGGGTGATCCGACGACGACTGTAACAGAAACTTATACTGGTATCGTCGCACCACTTTACACTTTGGTTATATCCAACATTCCAGGGCAGGCCAGCAGTACTAGCTTTGCTACTCGTCAGGCTGCAATTGGTGTATCGACGTCCTTCACACTCCTAATGATTACTGCTTTCTTCGTGATATACGGAAACGTTTAATTCATTGTGCTAATGTTTGCCGATTGTATACTGTTACCTAGAATATTGGAGATAACTCCAATGACACATTGACAATGAATTTAATTGTTTTATGTAGTATTGACAGGTATATACCGATGAGTAACATGTTTTTATATAGCGGCTAGCCCTTGAAGGAACACGAATCAGAAATATATAGCATGCTGAACAAGTTAAAGTTCACCGTAATTTAGAACAAAAATTGCATAAACGATCGACTGAATATCTCTCTGTCTGGGAGTCGAACCCAGCTTTCGCGCATTGAAATTTATGTCCTAGTAATAGTGCCAAGAATGACAGTCGCGTGTACTAACCAATACACTAACAAAGAATTATCAAATATTAAGAGAATGTATTCAACTGTGTGCTCTCTACGACCTGGTAGTACTGTAGACTTTCGACCAACTGTTCAGTCACGCGTCGCACGACTCTTTGAACTTGAACAGATGTCTCATTAATCATGCATCATAGAGCGATTTGAATAGAGGGTAGGGTCTATTTTTCGGCGGCTCACTTCGCTCGCGGAAATTCTCACGAACAGGTAATACTTCGTCATACATTACAAAGAGCTAGGCCTGCGCATGGGTCGATCCGCACCATCCGTAATCCGAATTATAGCTATCCGCCGGATATGGATACGGATCGACGGTCATTACGGATTTCGGCACCCATCCGTGCCAATCCATGCTACTGTCGGCTATCAGGAAGCTGGCCACACCCAGAATCTGATCACGGCTCATTCTCCAGCTTCCACATTGACTACTTGTACAATTTTTCGATACAGTTGGGTACATTGCTATAGTATTTATATAATTTATAAGTATTTAGACTGTTGCTCTCCTGTACATATAGAAATTCAAGAGTTAGTTAACTGCTATAACCAAAATAGGCTAAATCTAAGATGCAGAATCTCACACTTTGGAAAGAAGATAACACTGCAACATTATGCAGTACATCCAAAGCACACAATCAGGCTATATATATAATTTAAAGCCTTCTGAATTCATTGGAATCAGTTTGGAAATCTTGTTCTCACTTATTTCTATTCTATCTCATTGATCTACATGAAAGAGTGCTAGTAAGATACAGTTTCAAGGAATATATTGAACTGACTGTATCCTTCCTACATGATAAATCTATGCTACAAAATTTATAACATGAAATATGCACTATAAATGTAATACTATTCATGCTTTACCTTAATTTTAGCAATTTTCCTTTGCTTAAAACTGCAGATATCTCTTGAACCTCTACTCCTCATTGTATTATCCTAATACATCAAATATTGGATGCTACAGACCAAATAGAGTACTGTATGAAATCATTATAGGTAGAATATATATATATTAATATTTTAAAAGTATTAGTTGAATATAATATGCGAGCTACTGCTTCAAATATCCAAATCATTGCTAATCTTGGAAGAAAGATGATATTTCGGCTATAAAATCCGTTCGGCTGCTAAACAAGCCGTGATAATTATTAATAAGGGATGGCCAGTTTCCCGGCTTTCCCACTTCCCAAGGTCTCATGACAAAAATATTCATAACATCTCTCAAAGTGCCTCAAAAAATACGGTTTAAGTCTTATATAATTCTATACGAGGTCTAATATCTAGCATATGTGTTTAATTCTAAGTACACAGTTTTTGGAATGAACAAATTCGAATTTTCCACTAATGTGGCCAGGTTTCTGAGCTAATACAATAAATTTAGATGGGTGCCCCGGATGAGCTAAAAATATCCAAACACCCATGGGAAATCATCCGGATCCATCCGAAATTGGCTAAATTCGGATAATATCTGTGGGTATTCGGATACTGGCCATCCATGTGCAGCCTTACAAAGAGCTATGAACAGAGGGTCCAACTGTTCATGGTCGTCACGCCAAAATCTCACGAACAGTTGGTCGAAAGTCTACAGTATGTATGCATCTCTTCCTTTCTGCTGAAAGAACCTTGTGACTAAACAAAGAGAGAGAAATATACTGTATCAATCAAATCAATTTGTCACCCCTCTGAGTGCATGACATGCCAAACCATCAAATCAGTTCGTCACTTTGGTAGATCCTGCGTGATGCGCCAAAATTTTTTGTCATGTTCACTACTTGGACTAGCAAAAGAAAAATTTTTAGGTCAATTTAAGCTCAAATAGCAAGTTTGACCACTGCAAGAAAAAAAATTGAGCCTACAACTTTGCATGACCATTTGAAACCTTCATCATTTTTGAACGTGACATGTGACAAGCACCGAATTTCATCTCGTCAAAAAGGTGCGTGACACGTGACAGACGAATTGATTTGATTATAACAGTATATGTGAGTTGCTTAACAGAGGGATGATGCAGATGCATTGATGATAGAGGTTTGCCAAGGGAGAATACTCAATACATAACCAATACATAACCAAGATAGGCCAAGACTACCGATAAGTTAAGCTGCACGCAGGCTCCTAAAACCAGCACTCTTGTGTCTCGCAACAACCTCCTTAGGTAAACAAGGGCAAATATTTGCTTAAGGCAAATAAACCTAAGGAGGTTGTGCTTGATAGAGTGGCTGGCATAAGTGATCACCAAAGTTTCCCTGCAGACTCTTTCCATCAACAGGGAAATTGACGGTGGGGCATGCCACATTCCCACCTCATACCTATGTACTCGTGCCCATGAACACCAATTATCTACAATTATTTGAGCCTCATACTCTCCATGTACTTATTCTCAAACACACAAATAGTTTAATTTTGGTCTTTCTTTGTTGATTGCAGTAATAGTATTTGTATTATGAAGTAATAAAATATACTGGATGTGTCAAAATTACCAGCCTACATATACTTATATGAATTGAAGTGAAATCCAAGTTTGACTTGCGCTCCTGTTTTTCATTAGACTGCGCCCGCTTGTATTCACTCAGCAACCACCACCTCGCCACCAAGGTCATATGCTCATCACACAGCAAGGTAATATATTGTATATATTGTATCTCTCTATGTTTCACTATACCACCATGTTTTATTCTAATACTTTATTATCTTGTACTGTTGCTGTGCTGCACAGCACACTCTGTGCCACACACATTCCCTCCTATGTAGTTTACTCCTTTATCTAGGAGTAAAGGACTCATAATGTATTTTAATTACTCTAGGTTTTCTTCAGGTACTATAGTGTGTACTCCACAGACAGTTAAACAACAGCCAAATAAGTGAATGCCAGTTAGCTGACAGGCTCAGGCCTCAGGCTTCAAAGCTTCATATACATACTGTATTTTAAAAGGTAAGTACTTTCATCAATCACACTTGTAAGTCTATGAAAGGCAAGTACTTACTGCAGTCAACAAAGAAAGACCAAAATTAGACTATTTTTGCGTTTGAGAATATGTACACGGAGAGTATGAGGCTCAAATAATTGTAGATAATTGGTGTTCATGGATGCGAGTACATAGGTATGAGGTGGGAACGCGGCGTGCCCTGCCGTCGATTTCCCTGTTGATGGAAAGGGTCCGCGGGGAAACTTCAGTGACCACTTATGCCAGCTGCTCTATCAAGCACAACCTCCTTAGGTTTATTTGCCTTAAGCAAATATTTGCCCTTGTTCCCACTACCTTTAGGTAGTAGGGTTTATGTGGTCTTTTCGAAAATGTGTTTCGCAGGTTGATCACTCGGCATTGCACTGGATCAAGGTCCGCCTAGTATGGTCAAAAGTTTGCTTGTGTTTGAACCTGTTCTCTAGGTGTCTCTCTTTCCCGACCTCTGTCTCTGTCTACCTCTCACATCTACACTGTTACACCGGGCCATTTCCTGTCTTAGGAGATACCTTCTCTTTTTTTATGATGGTGTAATTTTATTTTGAGTTTGGTATCGTATATCGATTTCAGTGGTGGTTTTCATGTGTTCTCGCATGTCCAGCTCTCCCTCTTCTTCTACTTTACCTCTTATGACCACCATCTTTCATTCAGATCTGTCCTTCCCTTGCTTTCATTGATGAAAAATTTCTTAGATTTCATAGGGCTCACTAGCACTGATCATGATCATGAGATGCATTTTTGCTATTGTGCCATTCATTGTGTCTGTTGGTGAGTGGCTGTCTTTGTGTCCAGTTGCAATGTACTTACTCTTATCTTCACCTTCTGTAGTATGTGTTGCAGGTCTTCTTCGGCTCCACATGCCAGGCTTGTCCTTCCAATTGCGCACTATGTGACAAAGGGACCAATGGTACTGGACACTATCTGAAGGCTAATATCACCGGTGTACCAGAGACCTGTAGATGTGAGAACGGAGTGTGCAATTCTAGTGGGCAATGTACGGGCTCCCAGAACAGTGTTAACTTAGGAAGTTCCACAACGTTGCGAGGGGTACTACTCGAGGCTCCTCCCCTCATGAGCGTACACTCTTTTCGGCAGCATTGTGGAAGCAGTAGTGCACAGGTAGAGTTCATCTGCCTATGGCCACTACAACATCAAGAACACAATCTCAGGTCCATCTTAAAGGGTCAATCGGAGGATTTATTTAATGTAAAACTGTTAGTATGTTGATACTTTCAGTACTTGATATGAAATACAAACTTCACAAAAACAAAAAGATGAGAACTCAACCCAGAAAACACAACAAAAAGATGACTCCACCCACTCCAAACATGAGCCTAGTGTTGCAATTTAATAACTATTCCAAGTTCTTAAACCTTTGTATATTACTTATGATTTGTAACAACATTGATTACATACGAATGTACCATATCGTATTCATTCACTTAAAGTAATCATATTACGTATATTGTTCTAAACACTCACCAACCTTCCACTACCCAATGTATGCATTCAAGCTTTCGTACCAACAAAATCACTAACAAAAAACATTAGGTAGTGGGCCCTGCCGCTTGCCGGCCTTACTTTACTTATTTACCTAAGGAGGTTGTTGCGAGATACGAGAGTGCTGGTTTTAGGAGCCTGAGGCCCTGAGCCGCGCGTAATCTAACGAGTCTGTTACCAAATAATACAACACAACGCTTACACAGATGTACATATTATGGTATCAATGACAATAATCAATTGATCACCACGCGCACGTTTGTCACGTGGCCTTTTGAATTTGGATGCAGTAGGGTTTTCCCTCTAGCACTTACTTGACATTTTCTTAGAATCATGCGACTCGCGGACTGTGTCTATTTTGAACAATGGAGTTACTTAGCCACTATGTTCGAGCTCTTGTTTATCTTCCATGTTCTTATATTCTCTGTGTTTTACTTCTAGACTTTGCCAACGGCGAAGGGGGCGATCTGTCCCACGTAAGTGCAGGTAAGACTTGTTGATGAACCGAATGGAGCCTGAGCATGACAGTATGATCGGCTTCCGCGACAGTCGTTCTGGGATTTAACAGTCTCTTCAGATGCTATTTGGATTCTGAGTCAACCTAATTCATTATTGAACAACTTCGTGTAAATAAACGTACAAGTAACTTTGTCCGTTTTTTTTCGGTAGATGTGCTCGCTTAGGTGTAGCTGTATTTCTCTCTACTGTTGACCCACTTAACATGGCTTGATCATACATATAGAAACGTTACCGTACGTAACGTTCTGGCCAGATGCATTTTTGTGTTCCCCACTGACGTTCGGACATGTTCACTTGGCAGGCATAGCGCCTCCCACACGACGTCAATCCAGATTGTACATGTATGTTTTGCATCGTGACGTGAAGAAGCCATCCATGGTCAGGAACGTATAGGATAAGGTCGAGATGATGGAGGAGATGTTATCTCGAACTACTCACGTTTAATTTCTCTCCGATTCATTTTCATTATCACGGATAGCAACGCCACAGCAACGCGCATGCGTATACAATGCTTGAAGGTGAGTTACATATCCCGACACGCAAGCAGCTTAAATGTTTAACCAGTAGTGTTCAAGTATGATAAAAGATTCCATTAATTATACAAACTGCAAACATAAATTCCTAAGTAATTCCGATAAAGGAAGCTCGTGATAATTCAGCGTTTCACCCCGAAAATGCCTCCCAATTTTCTCGAACTCCTCCCTTTGGATGAGGATGTCATTACCGTGCTTCCGTAATCAGCAAAGAGCATATCCTTGCATTCATCCAGCTCCCTGTCGTTAAAACTCACATCGCTATCCAAGACGTTCCTAACCACCTGTTCGTACGAGGGGATTTCCTCAGGTCGGAACAAAAGCTGTCCAACGGCGTGCCATGATCGACTCGCGTAGAAGTCGGCACTGTGCATAGTTTTGGTAGCGACCATCAGCGCTGCGAGAAACAATCCTTGGCCAATGAAGGCTCCGCCCATTCTGAACGAAGGGCGTTTAATGATCAGACGGTTGAGCAGTAGGACAGATGCGATTGCTGTCTTCACGTGTACGCCTGCGCGCTGAGTGGCCTCTGCGATGAAAACCGGGAGTTGGTGGGTTATTTGGGGGTCGGATGATGGTATAACTTCGGGACAGTTGAAGATGTCAGCTAAGTATCTCGAAATAGCGCGGTATATTGCCTCGTTTCCATAAAATGGGTCTTCTGGGACTAGCGGGGCCGGGCGACTCCCGTAGGTTTGAGTTACTGTTACGCTTCGATACATTGCGATTTAGATGGAAAGAACCTGTGAAATTGTTGTATAGTTGGTTTCGGTGCTGGGCTGGTATCTTGTTGATGAGAAGTAGAGGTTTGAAAGCTTACATTTTATAGTAGAGTTGGACAATGCTTGACGTTGATATACCAAAGCGAGTGAGCAAGGAATGGCATACAATGAGATGGTCCAAGAGTGTGATCCAGAAACCGTTGGCTTTGACTATACCATTGTGCAAACTAAATGGCTTGACACCAATATACTAGATCTAATGAGTTACTAAAGATAGTGATTAAGAAGTCGTTTTTATGGACGTGTGCTTTGTATGAAACTAGAATAGCGAATGTCACGGTCCGTGATTACCTGTAAGGGCATTTTTAAAACTTTGTATGGCATTTATTTAACCGACATTAGGTCACTGTCATTGCTTGAGATATAATTTGAATGCGGATTGTGGAGCGTCGAAGAAACTGGTAATTACTGGTCGATTTTGGGGTAATTGTGCATATGCAGGATGTCCCAAAGCGTCGGTGTTTTGACCTTCGTACAATGCCAGCGCCACAACGGGGTACAGACACGAATTGAATAAAGTGATGATGTATGTTCACCTCTTCGTTGTACTGTACATAATAATTAGTGCAATAACTCTTTGACAATCGCCAATGCATGCGTAAAAATGGATTTTATTCTCGCGTTCCAGCTACACATCAAAGACGCACTACCCACGGAGCCATACTAGCAATTGGCTAGTGCAAGTCAGAGACAGGTTGGATATACATTATTAGCCACTATTTCATTCAAGCCTTTAGTTGAATTAACCATCGAATGTGTTGTTAAATACAGCTATTAATAATCACTTATATCACATCCAACATTCTTACCATCACCATCTCCTATTCGATATAGGCCAATGTTGGTACATATACAATGCTGACAAGGGGATAATCCTCGAATCCTCCATTGGTTCCAAAATACAACACTGGTTCTTTGAACCTGAACCAACAATCTTTCTTGACAACTTCGCATAGGGGACAGCACCTCCGAGAGCTGGGCAGGAGACCGAATCATCGGCATGAGGGACTACACAAAAGTAAATGACCTCCCAAATGATCTTTTTACAGACGAGGAATTTGTTGCATTTGGATATTTCAAGAAACGTCATAAGGACATTGGAGAATCTGGATATGGACTTTGGAAATGGAAATCAGCGGCGGGTGGTGCGAGTGTACATGAGAGTCTCGATAAGTCTTATGAGACTATTTATTTTCAATGGGAACATGCTGAAGAGGACTGGCATGCCAAGCATGTTCTTAGGAATTTGTCAAAGAAGGTGTATATTCGAGGAGATGTACTGCCAAAGGTAGCAATGGACAATCATTATTTGGACCTCTTTTATATCTGTTGGTCCTCAGATCCACATGCAATGATATCCTAGTGCCCTAATGCTCCTGATATTATTCGGGGATCAAGGGCTGAAGACAAGTTTTTTTGTTGTCTTGTTTGATAATGTGAAGCAAGAGCTGGAGGAGGAGTGGAAAGATGTTACAAAGGAAGCGAAAGAGCAGGTTATTGGTATCTTTAACAAAAATTAATCTACTATATAGTTGACCCCTTTTTCTTTATTAATCTATATGTTTGATAGGAATGCACTTACAACTAACTTCATGAGGTAGGATAATATAATAATGGCCTGTGGCAAGGTTTTATGAGGATAAAATGGCCAGGCCTCCGGTGTTTTGGAATATGGCGCAGGTAGGCTTAGCTAAGTGAGGCTGACCCTGTTATATTGTGTATGCTTGCGTTAATGTTTGCAGGAACATTAAAGAGATACTTAAGAGGTTTTGTTCTCGGCTCCAATAGGATTCACATGTGCTGAGATAGTTGGATAGGGCAGTACTTATCATGGTCATGATTCATGATTTTTGCGCGAATGGGCCCATAGGAGGTGATGCACTGATGATCGATTATCAATTGTTGATAGTCCAGTAGACTGGATGAGACTGAATGGAGCATCACGATTCAGTCGTTCTTTGGTCGTTCTTGCTTTGTTCTTGCATTGCATTTTCTTTCGGGGGCGATATTTATGGCTTTAACAATAAACAAGAACAAATACTGTTGCTCTCGGACGTCAATGCTATCAAAATGCTATTGACTTGTTATTGACGATCCTCCAATACCCTTGCTTTACGCATAGCACGCTCAACCAACAGTTAGTATTAAATTAAGAAGAGGACAGGTGCATTGACTCAGGGAACTTCAGGTGTCGGGATCCTGCGGAGATGGAAACAAAGACCATGATGCCAGTGAATTGATGATACTATTTCATTTTGTTAGACATACATGTGTAGTACTCAATACTAGAACAATTCGGAGTTATAATTTACTCCGTAGTTATAGTCTCATAAATGCGCGAGATGTAGCCTTTGAGTCTTTGACTGATAACTTAGAATAAACACTCCATAGCCTAAATATAAAGATATCTCTCTGTCTGAGAGTCGAACCCAGCTTTCGTGCATTCATATGTTCTTTACCAAAAGCGCAAGGTAATGCCAACAAAGTCCCTATGATCTGTACACACCAACAACTACAATTTCCAATCATTTTGTAGTAGTCTTCCTTTCTATGACTATCTTGAGTATACGAAGAAATGGAACCCAAAACGAAAAATGTATTCGAGGCAAAGGATGAAACGAGTGACTACCGGAGATTTACAAGAGGTCCAATATCCAACCCCGCCCAATAACCTGCTTATATGCTATCGCCGGATAATCTGGACCCAAGACCCGAATGAGTCAGAACTGTGGTCATAAAGAGCAACAATGACAAATTCACAGCCTTCCACAAACCACCATCACCACTCCTAACGGTACGAACCAACAATTATCCCCTGTAATTCTAAATTACCAACATCCAGATAGACGATGTCAGATAAAAAGTCCAAGTCTGAGTCGAAGTCCACTTCTTCATCGTCCAAAGATTCCTCGAGCAGCTACCAGCCCCGTTCGAACAACTCCTATTACAAAACCTTCCACAATTACCCTGGATGGATGGCTAGTCATGGGCTGAAACATTACAACCATGACGATGTAGTAGAGGGGAAGGCTATTCTTGAGGGGTATAAGGAGATGGATAGGATTAGCTGGGAAGAGGGACAGGGGAGTGCTAACAAGAGCGAGAACGAGGGGAAGAAGTGAGGTGCGCTACCGTTGTCTTGCCACGATTGTTGGTGCATCCACTAAACTTGCGTTAAACAGGGGGCCTAGCCGTCTTTGAGGCAATTCATGAAAAGATAATTAGCTATCGTAAACCGTTATATGTTGAGCTGAAACCCCACGAAACATTTACACCGATTTTTGTCCCACTGACCCGAAGATCTTGTTAAAGTTGCGAAGTTGATCGTTGACACATTATTAGGGGAGTTCAATCTTGGCCGTTTCGTCGCGTCGCCACAGATCAGTCGCTACAGCAACACTACAATCCTGCAGAAAAAGTTTGGCGCGCGTTACAAAATAGCTGTAGCTGTATCGTGTATCGCCAAGATTGAACTCCACTATTGTAACAACGATCAAATATGATTAGGTTATTCAATCATGTGTTTAAAACAAGTAGAGCATGCGCAGGGTACCGCGTTCGCATAGTGCGAAGGCCGCAAGGCGTATGATTCCCGGATAGTGACTCCTGGCACACGCACGAGTGATCCAGAATGTACGTAGACCAGGCACACTGCTTATCAAGTTGATCTTTTTACAACGAACGTGCTATGTTAGTACAGAAGTTAAATTACCTAAGTCCATTTAGGAAGAACGAGTCACAAAGCTTTAATTCAAAAATCTCGTAAAGTCTGAAATGTTAAGTGGCCCGTCGGCACAGCAATGGTAACTATTCGTAAAATGCTTCAATTCACATTCAATAACATAACATATCTTCCGCAGTCACAACGTCAACTGTTCCTGCAATGATATGTCATTATAATCAGCGGTACCAGGACCCCTGATAATCCTAGGGGAGGTTAGATCCCCACCCGGACAAAAATCGGGGCCGCAGGCCCCAAACTTAGAACGCAACCCGGACAAATTTGGGCTCAGAGACCACCAAAGTTAGATAATTTCCCCGGACAATTATGATCAATTTCTTAGTAGTTAGATCCTTACCCGGACATATGTCTCAGTGGTAGACTTGATTGTGTATGGTACATCTTCCTCCGTGAGGTCGTAAGTTAAAATCCTCATAGGTCGTTATCATTTTTTTATGATTTGTGACACTATCCGGCAACAATTTATCACATGAAATCAATTTCGATTGTATCCGTTGTGCTCGTCGTGATGGAGAGCGAGCTCAAGCAACCCGCCGCCATCCGATTCCTTGGCATTCAAGAAGGGTTGTGTTTCTTCAAGGGTACTCAATTCAGTAAGTAAGTGAGGTATGCATTACAATGTTGCGGCCTCTTCAGTTGGACGACTTCGGGTTTATTTTGATCGACAATGGTGTTTGCATCGCACGCGGTGAGTGTGATAAATTATCTTTGTCTGCTATTCGAGTGATTTACCTGCTGTGTAATCGTGCTCGCAGTCATTACTATGTACTCAAAATTTGCTGAAACGTTCGGAAGATATGCTTCTATAACAGATTCTTTATCCATTTCCGCTGTCATATCCCTTGCTATGCAGATTTTCGAGAATCAAACTGCAAACTATTTTAGTGCTACCTTAAAGGTGATGCTCAGCAATCACTACTTCCAACTTATTCCTTATATCCGGTTCCTCATGGTTATACCCTCCTCTGTCGTCACCCTTCAGTAAAACACTGGCCTGGTGATCAACAAAGAGTATATTGACAAATTCCACACTCTTAAATCTCAAACATCGTGTCTAGCTGCTGCAATGACGGCTTTCAATGCTAGGGATGGAAAAAATGACAATTCAGAAGATGTGATGTAGATTTACTGTTTAAAATTAAAGATTTATGTACTTCATTCACTTTATTCACTAATCTCGAATGTCCAAGAGCTATTTCTGCTGTATTTGAGAGAGAGAAAGCTAAAGCCGAAATTTTTTGAGGTTAGAACGCACAACCCGGACAAAATTTGGGATTTAGGCAGAAGTTAGATCCACCCCGGACATTTTTGCGGAATTTTGTTAAAAATCGACCCGGACAAAAACCCCCTCTGTAGGATCTAACCTCCCTTAGGATTATCAGGGGTCCTGCGGTACCGGCCATGCGCTTAGCGACTACAGCCAAGGATTGTGATGAGTCAGTTTATCCTCTAGAGTGACGCACATAAATTAAGTATTTATAAGCTATGAACAGCGGTGCATTGGAAATACAAGTCCCCAATACTCTTTTGAGCATCCCTATGTCTTCTCCTAAAGTCTGGCTTGGTGAGCAACCTGTAAAGAATAGGGGCACAATCTTATTCTAACTTTCATAGTTACTGGATCGTCCAGTGGTCTAGGCCTCGCCGTTGTCGAGCACGCTCTATCCAAGGGAGACAAGGTAGTTGCCACCCTCCGCACTCCCGACGTTCTGTCTCATCTATCTTCAAAATATCTACAACAACTTTTCGTTGTTAAACTCGACGTTACCAAGCAAGAAGAGATCGTTCCCGCGTTTCGTGCAGCACAGGATAAGTTCGGCCGCGTTGATGTTGTGTACAACAATGCTGGATTCAGTGCTATTTCGGAAATTGAAGGGACTCCGGATGAGTTGGCCAGGACTCTTTTCGAAGTTAACTTCTGGGGAGCAGCTAATGTTAGTAGAGAGGCTGTCCGATTCTTCCGCGACGAAAACAAACCTTCTGGGGGACGTCTACTCCAAGCATCCTCTCTGGCTGCAATGGTTGGTAGCCCGTTGATTGGGTACTATACTGCAACGTACGCTGTTACTATAGTCCGTGTGTTATGCATTTGACTAATTTGACTTACTTGAATAGTAAATTTGGTAAATGAATCTTCACTTTATTGATGAAAGTATTCTGAGAACGATAAACAGCACTTGAAGGATTCAGTGAGACGCTTGCAACTGAAATTGATCCCGATTGGAATGTAAAGGTACGTGGTGAAATTCTCAGCTGCTCTGTTACTTATTAGGACCTTTCATTTAGGTCACGATACTCACTTTGGAGGGCTTCAAAACATCTGCGATTTTGCCCGAGAAAATGGTCAACCTCCCTACCCATCCAAAATACCAAAAACTCGGTGACTCTACGCGTGCCTACGCTCAAGAACTATTTAGGACATTTGGAGATAGCAACAAAGCTGCTCGGGAGATTTATAAGATTGCCTGCCATGAAAAACCGCCATTGCGTGTTCTCCTTGGGCAGGATTCTATTGCAGGCGCGAAAGCTAAAGCAAGTGCTCTTATTAATCAAGCTGAGGAATCTGCTGCGTGGTCGGTGGATTTGAAGTAGAATTACTGCTAGCGCATAAATTGACGAACACAACAACCTGCCAAATTCGAATTTACAGTTACAAACAAAGATTACCTTGAGCCAGTCAAGTTGTGTACGTAAGAGCAAACGAACGTCTTCCCCTTCCTATGTGTAAAATCGATTCAAGATCTGGGCATCTGCTCCCCAACATCCCTGAAGATGTTTTGCACCTTATCTTCGAAAGTGCAGCATATGAAAATAGGCGTGCAGCCGCCAGATCTCTGTTTCTAGTCAATAAGACTGTAAAGCGCTGGTAGGTATCTCACCCTGCCTCAGTCGCCATTTCACTTCTTTGCTACATATCGCAGGATCGAAAAGATTGTATATGGGGTAATCGTCCTTTACAACGGTAGTCAATTATGTGCATTATCTCGTACGCTGAGATCGTGTTCGCACATACGGCCCCTTGTCCATGCATTTGCTCTTCCTGATCGATGCACCGGTACAGAAGAGCAGGTAACCTCCATCCAATATATCCTAGCTACCTGCACATCAATTACAGCCCTCTACTGGAACGAAAAACACGTCTGTATTCGGGGAGGGGATATATTCATAATTCGGAGCTATATAGAGTCTCTCCCGTTAACGACACTCTATCTGAAGATTGTACCATTTATCGAACGTAGACATCCTGTGCTTGTGGTTAATCAAGGTCTGAAGCATTTAGGAATGCTGGATGATTGGAAAGATTACATTGTCATCCGAAGGTTTACGTTGGAGGTCATTAGTTCCGAAACATTTGACCGTCTTACGCATCTCGCTATCCGAACGTCAAAGGCTACAACACTTTATACACGACAGTCATGGCTTCGTAGTTTACTCAAGTCTTCGAGGAATCCCAAGGAATGTAAAGTGTTCATTCAAGCTAATGAATCCAAGGTAGATGAAGGTGGGATGGATGAGCTTGAGGTTGGTGAAGAACTTAACGATGAGCGGCTGGTTGTTCTTCAACAGGATCTAGGACTGGAAGAGTCGTTGAATATCGTTGACGGAAATGAAAACTGCAAGGAGGTTGGGACGCAATAGGAGCGATAGTTAACGGAATAGGTTGTAAGGTTTAGGTAAGTACAGCTCTTCCAGTGACCTTCCTTTGTATTGTGTACTCTAAAAACACTTGCCATTGCATATTCTTAGAAGCTTCCATTATGAAGTCCCCGGACTGATAACCAATCAGAGGATGTCTAGTTATCAGAAGACCACGACTTCAGGGTAGACGTGGAGTGCCGAGCACGAAAGCGATTCCTTTGTATCACTTAGTAGCATGATAGCGTATAATCTGGTTAACGTGACTGCCAGTCTCCAGAACCATGCGGCTCGAACGTCCTGGTACTCTCGCCGACGCAGCACCGCTAGCTATCAGTTCTAGTCCCTTCATCTCCTTTCATACGGAAGTTCGCGAGATGGCTTAGCTGCCTTTGTTACAACGGAGTTTTCGGCCCTCAATGATATTTGGCATTGTTTATGCAGTGCTTGGTATATAGCATCCTGATCGTAAAATCGTTATTTTCATTCCCCCCTATCTCTCCTTTTCACCACTTGTATCATTGTCGTAGCAGTGTATGTAGCATTTTATCTACTTTTTCTAACCTTATTAAACGACGATAACAGCCCATGCCGAACAAACAAGGAAACAGTGGCAAATCGTCCAGCAAGAGCGACTCTGGTCCTTCTGACTATGCCATCCACAAGTCGTACGGCGGCTGGCCAAACTTCATGCACAGTCATGGACTGAAGACGTACAATTCGGGTGATGTGGCTGAGGGAAAGGCTATTGCTGCTTCGTACAGGCAAAATGATAGTTCGAATGCGAGTCAGTCCCAGTCGAGCAAGGGGAAGAAGTAGTAAACGACGCAGGTTAGTTTGTGTTTTACTTCTTCGTCAATGTCTCTTTAACACATTCCAGAAGATTTTTTTTGGCTGCGTGTTGGAATTAAACTGCATTGATGATGAGAATTTCGTGTACGCTGTAACCGGGTTAACCCCACGGTTGATTGATCTTGTACTTTTACGTTGGTTGCATTCAATTGTATAACGTCCAGTTCATCGAAAGACTTGAATCCAGTTCCTCTGGAATGGCCGATTTTTGTTCATCGTCACACTAATTTACCACTTTCTTCCCCCGTCATTCAGTAGCGAAGTACTAGGCATGATTTCGTGTCCGAGACTTTGGATCCTTGGAGCTGGAAGCGATTTCGGGTGCGCTTATATGCGTAGTCTTCAATCGCCGAGTCCGAGCGGCAGCGCGTGTAGATATTTGTTCCTCATTTTTCTTATGCATAAGTTGACTCAAATTCAACAAAGTAAGCTCTGACCGATGTTGTACTGACTAAGATGACATCACATTTCTTATTTAGCGATCATTCGGTCCGCCGGTGGGAAGTTATATTTATTTCTTCATCCAATCTTTATTGAACCTTTCAGCTTGATTAATCCATTATCATCACTGTAGTGCTGTACGATGAAGAACATTCTGGATGCTGCCTAATGCCTATAGCGAGCGATAACAATTGTAGTAGGCTGTCAGGACTTGGCCGGGACCAAGCCAGGACTGTAGTTTGCAAAGGTTTGCAATGGGTTGTCTGGACTCTGCGCTGACATCGAGTCATGCGGTATACTTTACGAAACAATTTAACCCAATTTAATTGCTTTGCACTCAAGTATTAACCCTATTACTAAAGTGAAGTCGACACAACGGAGGAATCGGAGCACCAATATTTGTTTCTGTTTAGACGTAATCGAGTATATAATAGCGTCAGACCATATCCACACCTTTTATCAAACCACCATCTTCTGTCGTTTTATACCTAGTATGCACAACGGTTTCGTTTCTTCTAATTCTGCTCATAATGCATATTAGCCATGTCGAACAAGCAAACCAACACCTCCAACACTACCTCCAACGGCAAAACCTCGACCTCTACTAATAGCAACACCAACAGCGGTTCCTCGTCTACCTACACGCCTCCCTCTAACAACTCGTATTACAAGCCCTACGGCGGTTGGCCAAACTTTATGGCTAGCTATGGATTGAAGCCTTGGGACGATGATGACGTGCAAGAGGGACATGCGATCGTTGACGCGTTTAAGGAGCAGGACAGGTTGGATTGGGAAGAGGCAAACAAGGGAAAGAAGTAAAGAGGTTAGTGCTTTTGGTTGTTGTTTTTTAGTCGCTTTGACTAATTGGATTATAAGTTATGTTAGTCGTCGTTGCTTTCGGTATCGTGCTTTGAAGTTTCTTGATAACGAGCATTGCTCGTACTTGGTCAATACCAACTCCGTCTTTGTGCTTTCTCAGCGTTCCACTGTTGGTATTCAATTCAAAATCGTTCTTTCAAGTTCAAGTCTGCATATCGTTATGTCGCGTTAAGAATATGTATTGTCAGTCTCAGTCTTTCAGATAAGCCATCCTACATACATTTGAATCTACCGTTAATTACCTTGGTCGGGCCGAACTCGGGTTGTGGCCGTCGGTCGAGACTCAGCCTGGGCCCTGGAGGTTGCTTGTTATAGTTTGCCATCATTCTCCTTACCAAACAACACCAGACAATTTCCGTTGAACGCCGTTCAAAATTTCGTTGTAACTTTTTCGTTGCTCAGCGCTCAACGTTCAACGTTCAACATCACATTCCTCACTGCTAGCAACTCTTTAAAAATGAATGTTAAGGTTTATTACCGTATTAATGTCGTAGCAGACATTATACAGCAACATAACGACTACCGAAATTATTTCTCAATTGTTACAGGTTTAACATTCCATTTGGAAGCTTCAAGTTGAATCAGTGGCGTGGTTGAACACCGTACAATCTTAGATTCTTGGTACAGTCCATGATGGAGACTTTATGAAATTACATCAGGTAAGGTTTTTCTGTGTTTCATTCACCTAAATAGTCTGTACGACAGACAGGCTGCAGTAATGTCTTTGTCATCGCTCTCTTCAATGCATCATTTGAATGAATTCCCGTCCAGTGGTACCCAATCAAATCCTCAAGCAACAATGCATCCCATCGCTATTCCTAACCGCCGCCCTTTCTCAAGCTCATAATACCACAATACCCCAACTAATGGTCCTCATTAGACGAGGTCAAATTTTATCTACAGTTCACATATGGAGTGCGAAGCCTAGCTCCACTGAGAGACCGGTCCAGAAAGCTCAACCTTTTCCCGGGACTTCTTCGGCAGCAAGAAATAAATGGAAGGTGCGAGTCGGTCTGCGCAGGTAAAGCATCGTTTTAAAACAGGTGCTATTTTTACTGATTGACTGTGGAGCGCTATTATTATACTGATTGAAGTGGTGCAGAGGATGCTTCGAAATCTCACGACCACGCGAGGGAGGAGGTCCGGCTGCGGCGGATTGGTACAAGGACGATGTCCATCAGAGCTTCACTATTCTGCGTTGCGAAGGCTCGTGCGAATCGTAGCTGGCTTTAGGGTTTATCACCGACTCTCTTTGATACGACAAAGCTCGGTCTCTCGGGTTATGATCTCTCGAGTTATGATGCTCGGGCAGTTTCTTCCTTTACAATGCGATGCGACGCATTAGTGAGAATGAAAACATTTAGGCTTCCTCACTACGGAAGGTTCGACGATCCATACCATTATGCAGCTCTCATACGGTGCACAATATTCTCAGAGTTTCATTTTCGTATCGACCTATGACGCTATCTGGCCGAAATATCCCAGAGAAATAGGTATATTATTGAGAACCTGTGAGACGAACTAATGTCTTCCTCACCTAGTTTAGGAATGGTTACAATTATGATTTATCTGACGATGGTACCCGGAACCCCGTTGGTAGTTGAGACAAGCATCGTTCTCAGAAAATATTACAGGAATAGAAAACTCTCGTGCTGAACTGCGGGCTGTTACTCTGAAACTGTCCTGGTATCCGCGGGTACCACTCCTAGGGTGTACGGTGCCGACGGGCTGACGCGCTTTCAAGGCACAGGTATTTTCTCCTTTTCCTTGATATACCAGCCAATAATGATTTACCTTTTTCTCGACGGATATTATTTTTAGTCTTGGAGATTCAAACCTGCAAAATCGGCCTCGTTACCTTGTGGCAGGTCCACGTAACATCTCGCTACCGAAAACCAGTCTCCTTCATGAATCGGGTCCGGTCCCGGCAAATGATCTGTACCACCGCCATCCGGTATGCCGTCCCCTCATCTCGTCCACTGTCCTATACCCTTCACCGATTTCATGTCTCTCATACTCTCACATTGCAGTACCGTAGGCTGAACTTCATGTGAACCAAAGCGGGTAGATTTCCTTATTCGAGGTGCCTTGGGATATCTTTCACGCAAAGGCAAAATAGTTGTCCTACCAAAAACGCGTATTCGCTCTCATCGTACAAGGACTTCAATGGTATAAAGACTGTACGCTGAAGGAGGAAAAAATCCTCAGAGTTATCAACTCGTTCTTCACCTGGTCTAAATCACAATGTTCGCCTCCCGCTTCACCACCCTCGTCGCTGTTGCCATTGGCGCTGCTCAGCTTTCGAACGCGGCTCTTACCAAGCGTGTCACTTGTGCTGACGGACATGTTACCGCCAACGCTGCCTGCTGTGGTAAGTTTTATATGTTTTTTGAAGCTGTAGATTATCACTCACAGCATTGCACAGCTTTGTTCCCGGTTGTGGACCTCTTGCAAGACCAGCTTTTTGACGGCGCACAATGTGGTGAAGAAGCTCACTCCGCTCTTCGTCTTTCCTTCCACGATGCCATTGGTTTCTCGACCAATGGCGGAAAGTGAGTGTTTTTATATGCCCTTATGAATGCTATATTAACGATTTTGAAAGGGGTGGAGGAGCTGATGGCTCTATTCTCGTCTTCAACGCTACTGAACTCACCTTCCGTTAGTTCATTCTTGTTATGTTCCACGTTTTGGCATATGCTAAACATATATATCAGACGCCAACGCTGGAATCGACGATATCACCGCAGGCCAATTCCCAGTCTTCCAGCAGACAAACTTGACTGCAGGAGACTTCGTCCATCTGGCAGGAGCAGTTGGCACTGCTAACTGCCCAGGAGCTCCCCGTCTTCAGTTCTTGTTCGGTCGCCCACCCCCAGTTGCTCCTGCTCCCGATTTGACTGTTCCTGAGCCCACTGATAGCGTAACGTCCATTCTTAGCCGCTTTGCTGATGCTGGATTCAGGTAAGCTATTGGTTGAATTGAATATTGAGAGGAGATCTGACGGGATTCGTAGTCCCCAGGAAGTTGTTGCTCTTCTTTCTTCTCATACCATCGCTGCCGCCGATGTTGTTGACCCTGTAAATATTTCTCTTGCTGGTGATTGTTTTGTTTAGCCACTAACTATTTCTTTTTAGACCATCCCAGGAACTCCTTTCGACTCGACCGTTGGAACATTGTATGTCTCTTTACGTTCCGTTCAAGATGTTTCCGACGTTGACATAATTAAATAGCGACACTCAAGTCTTCCTCGAAGTTCTTCTCAAGGGTACTCTCTTCCCTGGGTATGTGAATCCATCCTGATAACAAAATCAAGCATCTGCTGACCGACAATAGGAATGGTTCTCAATCCGGTGAAGTGCTTTCACCCATCCATGGTGAGATGCGTCTCCAGAGCGATTTCGAGCTCGCACATGACTCCAGGACTGCATGTCTCTGGCAACTTATGATCAGTAAGTCTATCATATTT
Source organism: Cyathus striatus (assembly GCA_025738555.1). NCBI lineage: Eukaryota > Fungi > Basidiomycota > Agaricomycetes > Agaricales > Nidulariaceae > Cyathus > Cyathus striatus. Next base: position 7,723,380 of record JAOVFP010000001.1, read on the forward strand.
TCTGTCTTTCTAAAAATAACCTATTGGTATGATTAGACGACCAGACCCGCATGCAGACTCAGTTCAGGGCTGCCATGGCGAGACTCCAGGTCTTGGGCCAGGACGTATCTAAGATGGTTGACTGCTCCGATGTTGTCCCCGTCCCTGCTACATTCCCTGGTCCCATCAAGTTCCCAGCTTCCTTCTCCCAGAACGATATCGAGCAATCTGTATGTTTCTATACACCTGGGATTAATGATATATGGCTAAACATGATTTTAGTGTGCATCTAGCTTCCCGCAATTGCAGACTGTTGCTGGTCCCGCTCCCACCCTTGCCCCTGTGTAAGTACTACTTCAGAGTATATCGACAGTTTTCTGACCTATTGATATAGTCCTGGATCTTAATCGGAAAAGCGATAAGATGACATTTTTTAAGCCGTTCTTTGTGCATACTATTTAAATATTAGACGAATTCAAATGTGTTTTTGTACTTGAAAATATAGAAGTTTTACATATGCATAAACTGAAATGACTTTTGAAGGAGGAATCCGTGATATCTATCCAAATAAACACTCCACTAAGAAGTAGCAATTCATTTAAATAGAGCCCAGTCATCCAGTAAGGAGCACGTCTCTTCGGTAGAGGATTCGCTCTAGCATTCAAAACAATGAGGACAAGTGATTGAAGCCAGCGTATAGACACCACTAATACTACGAGGCCTAGAAGATTTCATAAATAATGTTTCCACGCCTAGGATTTCGACATTTACGTAACGTTAGTTAGCTGTCGATGTGTTTCTTACTAATAGGGGAATTCAAAATTGAAGTTACGCGACAGGCTCCTAAAACCTGCCGCTCGACTCTCGTTGAGGGGGGCCCCATCCTAGTATTAGTAGTAGTAATCATTGATGTGTAATATCTCGATGTACAAACAAAAAACCAAACACAACTCTCCCCTCCTCAACGAGAGTGAGCGGCTGGCAAATTGTCCCGTCACGTGGTCTGGTCACCTCCAAATGTGACATATGAGTGTGCTCATAAGCCCTACTGTAGGGCTTATAATATTGTCGTGTCGAGGTTATTCAGGAGGTATTATTATAGAATACCATCATTTCAATTCGCTCAATTTAGAAGTTTCATCATTTTAAGTAACATATTGAGTAACACCTTGAGTGACGCAGAGGAGACATGCAAGGTCAAAAAATAATAGAATGCTAAACTATGGCAAACCCTCAACGCCAATCGACACGACAATGGTCCGTAGCGGAAATTCGAAGGCTTGTGCAATCGAAATTCAACAAACGCCCGTGTTGGATGCAAGTGAAGATTGCAATGGCGCTTTATGCTGGAAAGGACGTAATAGGTTGTGCGGCGACGGGTGCTGGAAAGACGTTGTCGTTCTGGATCCCATTGTTAATGGCACTTGCAGATGGACAGGACAAAATGTCAGTGGTTATCACCCCCCTGAACTTGCTTGGGAAACAGAACGTCAAATCATTGGAGAAGGCCGGCATAAAGGCTATCGCTATTTCACAGGAGAATGCGACTGTGGAAACTTTTAAAGTGAGTTATAACACTAGCATTTTTAAAAACAGCAGCTTACGAACCTAGGCTGTGGAGAGCGGCATGTACAACGTCGTAGTTATGAGCCCAGAGCTTGTAATGGGGAACGAGCATGTCCAGGGACTCTGGAATAACCCCAAAGTCGTCGCGAGGATACTAAATTTTATAATAGACGAAAGTCAATGCATTAGTCAGTGGAGCGCATTTCGTAAGGAATACCTACTGCTCGGCTCCCTCCGCTACATTGTATCCAATAAGATACCGATTTATGCTGCAACAGCAACATTACCAGACTCCGTAATGCAAGACGTACTTCGAATACTACAATTTCGTCCGGAAAATACCAAGCGTGTGCTGCGCTCGAATGACCGCCCGGAGATATGGCTAAAAGTGAAGACTATGGAGCATCCTGCAAACAGTTTTCATGACTTGGCATTTATAATACCGGACGACTTTAAAGAAGGGGACCCACCTCCACCAAAATTCCTGGTATTCTTCGATAGCACCAAAGAGTCCGAACGCGCTGCGAAGTACTTGCAGCAGCGACTTCCACCTTCACTACGAGACAAAATCCAGTACTTTCATTCCACAATGACGTCGGATTATCGTGAGGACAACTTCAACGATCTTCGAGATTCAGCTATATGGGGACTGTGTGCGACAGATGCGTTTGGAATGGTATGTACTTTCGTTAGAGGTTTATTCGACAACAATAACCTGAAATAAAAACTTACAGGGTATGGATATATCAGACATAAAGCTAGTCGTTCAGTGGAAAGCTTCGTGTGGGCTTTGTGCATTGTGGCAGAGATTTGGTCGTGCGGCGCGGGGACAAGGTCAGGAGGGAATGGCAGTTCTGATCGTCGAAAAGAAGAATACAGTAGAAGGAAGAGAAGAGAAGGAAGCACGTACTGCAAACCGAAAGGCGCAGAAAAGCCAAGTGGGAATGAAGAGAAAGGGTAAACAATCCCTTCAATCAAAGAAGCCGAACAAGCGGCCAGCACTTGTCGACAAGAACGTCAACGTCGAGCGTGAAGACGAGGATGGCTCTTCAAGTGAACTCGAAGGGGAAGAGGAACTTCGAGCCCTAGCAGTCATTCTCGATGTGGGGCCAGGTAGCAAGACCCAGGAACAGATGAGGCAAGATATTGCAGAGACATTGGCGAGCAACAACGAAAGGCGAGCGTGGTATGCTGACTTTGACAAGAAGAGAACGGCTGGACCAAGTACAACAATACAAATGCAGAAGGACATCGTCGTCGAGCCAGGATGTGCCATGGATGAGTTCATTAACCCAGGGAATGGAGGGAGAGGTTGTCGTCGCATGGTGTTACAAATCTATTTTGGTAACGATCAAAGAAGTAAGTCCCTACATCCCCAGTTAGCAAGCGTATTCTCATGAGTTCAACTAGTGTCCGATGATCACTTGCTCTGTGATACGACCCTACCTTCTGGCTGCATCCGCTGCACTCCCGCTATACTTCCTCTGTGTTGCGATAACTGTAATCCTGAACATGACGTGGCCTCTGTTTCGAATTTGAAAGGAAATGGCGTATCAACGAAGAAGTCGATTATCAAGCCATTCGATATGGGTCCTCAGCATATTCTGCTAAAGAGAGCACTGTTGAGCTGGAGGGCAAAATCAGCGACTTCGAAATTCGGTTCGGCTATGGTTGATACATACGGTGCGCACCTTTTAATGACAGATGAAACTCTCTACCGTGTTCTGGCATGTGGGCAAGCTTTGAAGATACAGACGGTGGCCGATCTCATAAAAGAAACTGGCTGGTTGAAAGAGTGGGTACTGGAGTTCGGAACCGAGATTCTAGCCAGCATCCACTCTTTCTTTCCTCTTCTTGCCACCATATCTTCAGCTTCTGAACCGACACTACCTGCAAGTGAGCGACTTGAGCCTATCAAGGAAGTGCGACGTTGTACAGCATGCGGAGATCCTAATCACATCCGTACGTATATGTTCTACTTCGATTTCCTAAGTATTTACAATTATTCTTAGGATCAAACCAACGATGCCCGAAGAATATAGCCGCAAGAGCGAAACGATTCCAGGACGAGAACGCCACACCTAGCACCTCAGCTAGTTCAACGAGTTCAACGCTATTCACCACCCCCATCCGACCCATCTCCCATCTCCCTCTCTTTGCCCCGAACGTTGTTGCAAGGTCTCCCATTCGCAACCTACCGTCACTTCCATCCCCAATTCGTCATCGCCCTCTCTTTACCTCTCCCATTCGTAATCACTCCTCACCAGGCCGACATCCTCTATTTGCCTCTCCTGATCGTAATTGCTCCTCGCTAGGCCAACGTTCCCACTTTTCGCCCGTCAATACCTCCTCATCCCCTCCCTGCTCAACCTCTGGCTCGTTTGCGACACCAGTTCAATGCCCAAATTTCTTGGCTCCTGGTTCTGTCGCTACCGCTCTCACGACACCAATTCGCCCTTTATTCTACATAGGCACACCTACTCCACAACCCTCCCGAATTTCAGCTTCACACTTCCCCTCATCTCCTACTACCTGCGACTCTCCTTTCGCTCGGCCTTTCCGTTCCATGGCACCGCCCCAGGAATCACCCCTTGCTCACTCGTCTTCTCCGTTTGCTTCGACATCTCTATTTGCTTCATCTTCTCCATTTGCTCCACCTTTCCCTCCGCCCTTCCCTTCTGCGCAACCACTACGGGAATCCACTGATTCTTCGCCCTTCGAATCATCACCCTTTGCGCCACTTTATCGTTCGTAGCCTTAAAATCACACATCTAGGCTCCCATCATCCTCTACCTCGATATCTTCATCTGGTAAGTCTATCCATTCCCCTTCATCACCCTCCACTTCGAGCTCGACTGATCGTTGGGTCAGGAAACTTTGCATGCCTTTTGCCATTGCATTAGGTATGCAGTATCTTGACTTTCGTCCTCGTACGTGAACGCTAGCCTTGTTCTCTTGCATGTACAACCCTAGCTTTGAGAATGTAGCTTTCATTTTTGGTGGTGAGTGTCTGGTAGTTTTGTGTTTCAAGCAGAACATTGACTCAAATTGCATACGTATGTTTTTGAAGACCTCTATCAGTGCAGACTCCTTAAGAATCCTGGATTTTGTGTGGTTTGAATACTTGCCACCGTATATTCTCTGATTTTTATTAGCAGGATTGTCAAGGGGATTCAAAGCGAACGCCTACCTTAATATATAGGTTGTTGTGCTCCACAACCCAGTCAATGGCTCGAAAATGCCCCTTCTTGCCAGTGGGGTTGCACAGGATATTCATCCGAATTGCCTTACTGAGGCCCTTGGGATATCTAAAGTGTATGTTCTCAAGATACCTTCTCATCTCTGCCGCATACTTATGCTTCCCACAGCCTTGAAATATAAACATCCAAGGCAGAAAGCAAGCCTCTATACGACCAATGTCACCATGGTTCAATGCGTGCGACAATTCTTCATACAACAAGAAGTATTGTTGACGCATCAGCAAGTTTTCATGGTCTTGATCACGTTGATCTATATTTTCGGAGTGCATCTCTCCAATTGTTGATCCACCTGCTACCTGCTCTAGTGCCAGCTTCTTCGCCATCTCCTGGAGCATTTCCCAAGACGGTCTAGACTCGGCGAAGCTCTTTAGACTTGAATACCCCATCTTTGCGGCCTCCTCTCTCCAGCAATCCAAACGTGATGCAATCCCTACATGTTGGATGACTTCGTGCATACGTCGAAAGCCGGGTTTACTTTGTATTTTTCCAATTTCCTTCGGTCGAATTTGTCTGACTTGCTCTGTTAGACTATTCATGTCGTTCGTTGTGTCTTTTGATGTTATAAATATGTGCCATATCCCATCTGCACATGCCATTTTTAGATGGAACAGTCCCATTACAGCTATTATAAACTGCAGTCTCGTCCATGGTGATTTCTCTGCAGAACGTGATTCGAGAAGGCTTCGTATGCGCTCTAAGGTAAGTAAGTCTCCAAAAACTATTATGACATTGTTGCCAACAGCTCGTAGGTTATGGTCCTTTGTGGGATCGCCGACACCGGCCTGATTCAGGAAGCTTTCTAATGCTTCGGCATTTTGGGCTGGCGTTGAAGGGCTCAAGTCCAGTGTCTTATTAGGTACTTGACATGTTTTTGTTCTTGGTATCTGTTCAATAACTTCTGGCTCCCCTAGGTCACTTCGAAAGCGGCAGAAATCTTCAGGTCCAAAGTTAACCAAGTCTGACAAGAATTTCCACTGGTTGTAGCGCCCCCGCTGCGTTAATCCTGATGGATGGGGCTTCTCTAACTTGCTAAAATACTCCAGCAATTTGTTGAAAGGTATTGCAAATCCATCCGAGTTCCCTGATGTATTATTTGATGAAATTTTCCACAGGTACTCTGAACAGTCAAGGTCTTCTGGCATCACTCCATTCGCTAGCGGAATCATTGTCCCGGTGGTTAGGTGAACCAATGTATCTTGTGACTTCTCCACTGTTGGCACGGCGTGTTTAAGGTCAATGTCAAGGTTATCATATGCGTATGCAGTCAAAAATGTCTTCCCCAAGTCTCGCATTGCTTGTTGGGATTCTCGCGACAGATTTGTGACAGCCTGATTGATGGCTGTTGTCGAGATTGACAGGCCCACGCGATTCAAGAGTTCAACAATAGCTTCAGGCGCGTTACATGAATGCAAGAATAGTCCTACAACGGATTGCAGCGTGTTGCATATCTGGTTATTGCTCTGCATCATTATGCTGATGCATATAACCTGCTTCTACAATGTATGGTAAGTACTATTTTAGTTAGCAAGACACTGTAAGCTTACAATCGTAATTAGAGCCTGCCGCCTTTCCTCTAAGTGATCTTCCAGGTTCTCTGGGGAATCATCACTGTCCTGTACAATATCTTCTACCTCTTCCTTCTCACTCTGCGAGTCTCCCTCTTCCTCATCTCCTACATCTTCCATTTCTATGTCGCCATCAGTTCCCCTCCCATGGATACCTGTATCCCTACCCATCACTGCTGGTTCGCTCTCCTTCGCTGACCGGTTACGACGTTTGCGTTTACGGTTGCGTCCTCTCTCGGAGTCAACATCAAGCAATGTGGAAAGTAAATTCCAAAGTGCTGGTGCGAGTCTCCTCATTTTTCCTGCTGTCTCTGCTATACTGAAGTTAGACAGCTTCTCTTGTGTCGTGCTTTTGGCACCAAAGTGAAATCCCACTTGCTTATCTGTCAGTGCAGCCATTTCCTTGCAATACCCTTCCTTCGCGCTGTTCAGAGCTTTGTTCATGGTACCGCTCTTCCATTGTTCTGCAACTTTGGCAGTGGTGGGATTCTGAGCAAGCGCGCTGTAGATCTCATTACTGCGCTCTGCAAGGGCTTGTACCTGCACATGGCTTGTGAGGGCGTGGTCATGTAGCAAATCAATTAAAAACCCTGCTAGTGTAGTGTCATTTCTAGAGAGTAGATCGAGAATGCTTTCCAGCTTTTCAGTAGAAAGAGGCATTGTATCAAAATCCAGTATTCTACTCTACTCACATATATAAATGATTGGTTCAAAAAAAATTGACCAGCCGACTGAGCCGAGTCAATATAATCAAGCCCTCGCTTATGGCTTATTGAGTATTCTCAAGTCACATCGGAGGGTGACTTTATCACGTGACGGGACAATTTGCCAGCCTCTCTGTGCGGTAGGGAGGGGAGAGTTGACTTTGGTTTTGTTTGTTCTTACACATCATGTATTACATACACTACTAGGATGGGGCCCCCCCTACCGCAACGAGAGGCAGGTTTTAGGAGCCTGGTTACGCGATACATACGCTACAGTGATTTCTGTATCGTTGCCAAGAAGAACGAGCGGCGATCAGTTCGGAGTTCATAATATTTGGATCGTACTTACAAGAACCACCCCCTTTCACCTTATGAAAATATATAATTTATTAGATAGAATGTTTGAATATATTAATATCTACCCAACCTCCAAATTCTTAACGAGATTTCAAGGTGGAAAACAGTAAAATATAGGGAACATTTACGTTAGAACTCTCCGTTTGAATTTCTGATCACGTTTTTCGGCAAGGTCGTAGCGACTGTTCCGTAGCAACATGTAGTAACACTACAAAATAAATCAGTAAGGCCGACTAGCGGCAAGGCCCGCTACCTGAAATTCTCTCTAATAGTTAAACACATATTGCATCTGGTTTGAACTAATTTTCATAAAAATGACATGTAAAGTTATTGTTAGTTGATCGTTTGTTTTATTGATTCCAGTCCAATTCCAGTAATCCTTAGAATAATTAATACCTGTAGGCTCAATAATGTCACTATTGTCACTGCCCTAACATGGCCCAAGCCCAACAAAATTATTGTCAAAGTGTGGTCCTGGACATGACATGGAATTTCAGCAATGCAAAAAGGAAACTTGTCGAAACCTGATCACATGCTTATGCATCCCATTGAAACAATTCAGGACAACTATTAGTTGAACTATGTACACAACAAGTTACTTACAGTGGAGCGACTTTGTCACCAGTAAAGTACTAATGTATATTCACAATATTATAAAAGCAACAATATAACATAATACTTGAAAATGAAGATGCAAAATAAAAAATATAAAGGAACTCTAAATATCATTGATGATATGGTGCCAGGAGAGCTCTGAGCAGTTGGGACATGGGAATGACCGATATTTTGAGCTCGTTTAAACTCCGGCTGATGGGAAGTGTTTGGTCTGTAGAGTTCACAAGAGCAAATCCATACTATGATGTTCCAGTGAGGAGACATTTTGTCGTCAAAGGTTGGTCCCGAGCATCATAACATGGCATGGAATTTCAACGGCCCGGGAAACTCATAAAAACAAGGAAATGCATACTTTATGAAGTGTTCTGAGACAAAAAATATAACTAAACATACTGTATAACATAAAACTTTAAATTAATGATGTAAAATAAAAAATACAAAAGAGCTTGTAAGTATGTTAGTCGACGATTGGTGAATGACGCGCCGGACAGGAATGACCGATATTATGTGTGGGAATTGTTGTTGGTTGCCATTATTTTTGGCAACCACGTGTATTTAAACTCCGGTTGGTGGGAGGTGTTCGCTCTGCAAAAAACGAGTTTTCATCGCCCTACATAACCCTACTACCTTAAAAGGTAGCGGGAATAGTCACATTTGAATTCCCCTAATGATGTTCTAAACTGTATCGGTATAAACTATAAAGGGTACTGGTAGGAACTCAAACTGTAGTTCTATTTGAGCTAGTGATTGAATACCAAGAGATCCGCGAGTTGAACTTCCAATTTCTTGTCGTATGTGTCGTGCAACCACGTCCCAGTATTAATAAGACTATCGCTTGAGAAGTAACCATTGCAGATCCTGCGCCAAGACATAATGGGGATCTTCTCTTCGCTATATGGTGTTCCAGCAAGCATGTACTGTAGTACGTCGTAAAAAAACAGAATGCGGCTCTCACAGTGACCTATAAGTTTTAATAACTCCAGGCGATCAACATAGAGGAGAGCTGTGATGGCCACGAAAGATGGTAGTCCTGAGCTTGTGATAACATCGAAAATGAAGATTGGTAGAGGCTTGTAATGAAGTAATGGTAGTAGTGGTTGGGTCTGAGGAGTGGATAGAGGTTTGTAATTTCTTGAAAGCTTAATTCGTGATGCATAAAGGAGCACGTCTCTTGGGTCGATTATTCGCCGGTCTAGCATTCGAAACATAGCATATAGGTCAAACGATTGAAGCCAACATATAGACACCAGTAACACCACATGGCATAGATGATTTGTCTAGAATTTCTACACTGTTTCCTGAGCGTTAGTTAGCCGCTCATGGGGTTCTAGGCAGATTTTTTAAAACTGTATCGATAAGAATTGTGAAGGGTATGGCTGGGAACTAGAACCGTAGTGTTCTTTGAGCTGGTTATAGAATTCCACGAGTTCCTCGGGTAGAATTTCAAATTTCCAACCGGATGTGTCGCACAACCACATCTCCGCACGAATAAGGCTGTCAGTCGTGAAGTAATCGTCGCAGATACTGTGCCACATATTAACACCGATTTCATCTTCGCTAAAGAGTCTTCCAGCGAGCATGTACGTCGTAAAAAACAGAATATGGCTCTCATATGGACCGTCAGGTTTTAAAAATTTCAGGCGATAAACATAGAGGAGAGCTGTGATGGCCACGCAAGCTGGTAGTCCCGAACGGGTTATAACATCGAGAATGTAGTTTGGTAGAGGCTTGCAACGAGGTAATGGTACTAGTAGTCGGGTCTGAGGAGGAGGATAGAGATGTTTAATAAAGCGTGCGCATAACTCGCAGAATTCGAGGTTGATTTCATCGTTGATTTCTATAGGGGCTTCCATGTTCTTTAGATGTGGCGAACGCGAGTAAACACGGTGTGAAACAGTGTGAAAGTGTCCAAAATGCCCAGACTTCAATGATATGCGAGCGGGTTGAAATTGAGGTGTCTGGAGAATGAAAAATGTGCCCGTAAGAAGAACACGAGAGCGGACGTTGGAGTAGGTAGCAATTGGGTAGTAAGTAGTCAGCCACAATCGTCGCCTGCGAGAGATCTTACTATCAATAGCAACAAATAACGGTAAAATCCGGCTGTACTGTCGTATACATCCAGTGAGGTCTTTCACTCCGCAGCTTCGGGTGATAGCTAGAAGGTTGGGAGGGTAGGGTCAGGTTCTGACCTAGGACGCAAAGAAGAGTGCCGCTGGGTGGGCGGGATTTCTTATTTACGATTTGCTATCACCATGCAGCTGCTGACTCAGATAGATGACATATGGTCATTGGGATGGATTCGGATGGGGAAAAGATATGTCGAGGAAATCCAACTATGGTGCTACAGTTCAGTAAAGGCAGTGGGTGGAATGCGCATCTGTGTATTATTAAACGGGACATGGAACAACACTACGTAGGTACAGTACTGATGCTGGGGCGGGTGGGAGGGAAATAAAACTGATACGGCTCTGCTGCTGGTGTGAAGAAAACTGTGAACGCGAAGCTCTGTTGCTGACTTTACTGACGAGACGGTGGTACGAGGCGAAAGGGCAGCAAATTTCTGCTTGTCTTTGTTTGCCGCCTCAATGGACGCTGCGACCGGCATGCATGGCTGTGCCACTTTGCCGGTAGCTCAGCTAATAGTCGTATGCAAGTCGTATGTCTCGAAATAACATAAAAACAAAGTATCATAACTTCGAATAAAATGGACAAATTGGGAATTGAACCCAACACCCTATGTGGGTGATTCAATACCCAAGGTTTCAAACACTGCGTGCATGCCTCGATATATCAACGTGAAATAGCTTTGAAATATCGTGGAAATATTATTGTTATTTCATAGATGAAAAACCTTTGAAATATTGAATAAAGGATTTGGAAGAAAATAGGGATCCGGGTTTCAATATTTCTTTGTTATTGTGACTTTCAAATATGTGAGAAATATTATATGTGAATTGTATGAGTATTACAAAGCGAAATAATGATGTAATAAAAATAATATTTCCACGATATTTCAAAGCTATTTCACGTTGATATATCGAGGCATGCACGCAGTGAAATCCAATGTCATTGTAATGTCTAAAGTCACCATCACGTCTAATCAATATCACAGTGCCATTACTTTAAGTAATTGCTAAGCGCATGTGATAACCAACTACACCATATGCCCGACAAGTAGTTACGTAAATATGCGCAGAGAATATGATGGATATGATAATTATTGCTACCTATACTATCATCAATCAGTAATCGGTAGTTAGTGTTCATCACTGGTTAGTGTTGCTCATATATCTCACCTTCCTGACCTCTTCCCGCCTCAGAATTTAGCATTTGGTTTCTCCTATTATAAACAAACACGTCTGCAGTTTTATTTCTCATAAAATAACTCAAATTTCAACGTTATGTTTTAGAAAGGTTGTCACCCTCGCCGGCTGCGGCAGTGCGGAATGCAAATACCTTCCTGACAACACTAACATTTGATTGACGATAGTAAAGCTAAGACATCGATCCTAGAACAATACGACGTAATTTTTCCTATCTTTGGTTACATACAAAAATCATTACATGGAAGGCGAGCGGGGTGGGCACATCTGCACAGCACGCACATGTTAGCATAGCCACACTGGCAACTTTGCATGCTACCTTGCATGCTACTTACGTGGCCATGCACCGCGCAGCCCAGTCGTCTCTCAACTCCAAGAGTTTTGGGGAATCCCTGTGTACAGGCTTTGGAAAACTCAGCTCACCGGTAGCAATCGATTGAAATAGGAGGGAGACTTTTGGAGGCTATGTTATTGCATATCGCCCCGAATGTGGTGTTTTCTTGTTTGGAACCTTTGTCAATATCCTACGCCTCATACCCAGTTGTCTTGAACCCATCTCTAGTACTGTTACACTTGAGCGTATTCAGTATAGATGATTCTAACACCACAACATCGCTCAAATCGGCCCCCGCTCTCAGACATGTACATACGTCATTTGTACACCATCCCAGATCCATATTAGTCGACATTCCCTGGGCTTACTAAATAACTGATTTGGAATCTTCATGTGACGAGTTCTCCATACAAATTACTATGAAAATGTGAAAAATAAATAAGTATCCTCTATCCACAATAGATGGAGGTATGCCCAGAAACGATGTCGATGTTTCGCTTACGACCAGATCAAACAGAGATCCGTCCAAAATAGGAAATTGTTCACATGACCTGACCGAGCAAGACCGAGCCCCCCCGGTCTTGCCTGGCCTTTCTGCCGGCTGACCGTATTATTTGGCTATGTTGGAGATATGTTTGTATGATAGGGACATGCGCATTCGCTTATTACCACCAGGAATACGCGATGATGCCAACACGTCGCGTCCAATACTTATCGCCGCTTCTCTTTGTTCACCATCGTAATAATCAGTAAAGCCTATATAACACAGTGAAAATAGTAGGTTAGTGGGAAAGATACAGAGCCTATGCTCTGCAGACTCTTTTACTTGTTCAAGAGTAATGTATAGATCCTCATGTTGCTTACTTCCTGTACAGAACTTTAAATTTGAAATTACTACCTTATCCATTAATTTAGTAGAAATAATCATATTCCAAATGTTTGTAAGTTTTGAGAGACTTCTGTTTCTTTCTGCCATTCACATTTTTTCTGTCAGAAAAGGTATAAATGGGAGACTGTAGCTTGAAAGACCCCAGTTTCCTCCAACCATTGTGGCTGTTCCAATTCTCGAGATACTATGGTTTTCTACAACCATCTACTACAATTCATTTTTGGTATTGGTTCACACTCTGCAAAAATGTAACTGTGTTAATGATCTTCACATAGACTGCAAGTTATATTTAACTGCACTAACGCTGTAATAGTGTTGTTGGGTTTGACTTGTCAGGTCCAGGGCGTGCCGGTATGAAGAGTTTATTTCTAGCGACACAATATACAAGCATGCTAACATATTCCCAAGCATTTTCATTCTTTCATTCATACTTTATCACTCATTTTCAATCTGAAAAAATTCTATGTTCTATCATAGTCATATACCCACTCCTTCTTACATTTTACACCTGTAAAGTCACATCTCTGGCCCAATCTAAATTTTTCTAACTTTAGTCTACAGCTTATAAACTCGTTTTAACTACCTTCAACATTATTATAAGCAGATACATTATATTCTGCACTGGTATGCTCAACTTTTAGTATTGCATTTTGCATTAGCTCATTTCGAGTTTTTAGGCCTATATAGTACATATGAATCTTATTTTCAACATTTCTCACCCATTGCTATTTGCTACGGCCTATTGGAATACATTTACAAGTATCCAATAACTTCCCGGTGCGTTCTAGTACAACCACCCAAGCTTGTGTTATTGGTATGTGTTAATCTTACAGTGCCATTATAGGGAGAGAAAAAGTAACCTATGGATTTACGGGCTACGATCTCGCCCTATATTACATAGTAAGTTTAAATAACTGTAGCAATATCAGATTTCTAACATACTACAAATTAATAGAATTTGATTCGGATATGACACTCCAATCGCTTTTTGACAATCCTGAATGTTGTTTCACTAGAACAGTAAATATAACCTTATATGTGATAGTCTCCAGCATTTTAATATATCATTCTGTGAAGACTAAACACGCTCACAGTTGAAAATGTTTACATCTCAAGAGCATAAATTTGTAAATTATTTATATCTAAGGATATATGTTTATAACTGTATTTAACATGGTGTAATACTTGCTTTGAAGGCGGAGGTGGAGATGTTCAGCCAGGATGGGCTGAGGGAACAGCACTGGGAAGCTTAGAGTCCCAATATCTCATAGGTTGTGACCGAGAAGATGGTTGGGCTGTGCACACGAGCAGCACCGGATGTAGGAGCGCGAGTAGGATAGAAAGGCAGAATATAGCACTGATGATATAATACACATCCAGTTGCAAGCGGAGATGTTAAAGCTAATGTCAAATAAAAGCAACATGTAAGTAAACACGGCGGCCCTATCGGTGCTCGGTGCTCGGTGCTGTCACCGTAAGCGATACGGAACTCGCCTACAATCAGCCCCTGATCGGAAACATCGACACCGTTTCTCGTATACACTCCAATAGATGGCCTTATGACAGAAATGTGAAACAGTTACGAGTGTCGGGTAAGATAAGTTTAGTGTAAAATGTATTTTTAGTTTCTTTATAAATAGGACATTAGACAGGCTTCATCGAAGTGTCACGTTAGAATTAGTCTGCTTGCCTCAACTCTAGCACTAGTCTTGATAACTAGTTCCGTTGCATATAACTCCAGGCTGAGTGGGATAAGCTATAAAGGTGCTAGCATGGACACGATATATATATAGTAATCACAGTCAGATGCCGTCCCACTTTAAATCATCATGGACAACACTTACTCAGGCATACCACTTGATGAAATAATTGAAGACCTACATAATTCTATGATTACAAATGATATCTACAGTACGTGATTATACGATACATCTAAGTTTTCTTCTATTTATGATTCAGTTTCTGTTGCATCTTCCCTTTGGTATGACACCGTTTTCTGCTTTACTGATGAGGTATCATCGTTCATCTTTTACGAAACTTACGTATCAAAGCTGACGTTCTATAGGTGAAATACATCTGGTGGTGAGATGGACATCCGATTCAATACTTGTATCTGACAGCTTTCGCTTTATAAAGTGGAATGAAATGGTCTATTCCAAAAATTCTTTATATTTTGGCACGATACTATTGCCCTCTATATCTCACGTAAGCTTCATTTGTTACTAAACAATTTTTTTACTCAGTCTAAAGTTCTGAGTCCTATAGGCTCATCACGTTCCTTCGTATTAAGTATTCCTTACGTGAAAGAAACCAGCTGAATTATCTTCCTATTAGCGCAATACTTCTACAACTTTGGAAATGTACCACCAAATGTCAGTTATTCCCACATGAATGTACTGTTTCGTAAACTGAATCATTGAAAACAGCTGTAATTACACCAGAAACAACGCGACTATTAGAGTCTAACGCGACTGACGATGTAGTTGTCGAGCAGCATTCTGGTATCAACAGATGTGTGAAAGTTCATTTAAATATTCTACTCCATGAAATA
Source organism: Cyathus striatus (assembly GCA_025738555.1). Classification (NCBI taxonomy): domain Eukaryota; kingdom Fungi; phylum Basidiomycota; class Agaricomycetes; order Agaricales; family Nidulariaceae; genus Cyathus; species Cyathus striatus. The sequence continues at coordinate 7,738,523 of JAOVFP010000001.1, forward strand.
TAACAGGCATTTATATAGAGGAGGGATGGTCATAATAAATACTACAACGGATCTTATCTTCGCATTTCGAGTTAGTGCATGTTACGGAAACAGCAGGAAAAGTGCGCTTCTGTCCAACTAATATGGATTTACTAATATTCAAATAACAATAGTTGTATGTTTTCTAGGACTATTTTTAGTTGGTAAGTTATAATACTGTTTTCTGATTGAAACTGACGGATGTGTGGAAATGTACTAGCACAATTCCTGGTTTGCTACACCATGCTACCTACCACCTAAATATTGATGTCTAATCTATATTTTAGGTGCTACTCGCTTATTCAACACTGGGATCCATTTCAGAAAGTGTCAGTTATACTGAGATTCCAGGATTGATATGCGAAATACTCGATCTTGAAAATGAAAATGTTCTTGGATGGCTACAAACTACCTATTACGGACTCAGTCTTGCCATCCACTGTAAGTTAGTTCGGCTTCCCCCGAGCACATACTGATTAATATCATCAGTAACGATGTTTCTACTTACAGTTTTCAGACTTGGAAAGGATCTCATACATATAGAAGGCGGACTGAAAAATCTGCTACTAACTCGAAGAAGAAACAACTTCACAATTATGACATCTTTTATGCAGGACGGAATACTTTATTTTTTCACTGTCTTTGGTAAGGCATTCTCGCATATGAATTAAGATGGTTTTCTAATCAGTAGTATTTTAGTATTTACAGTACTTTTGACATGGTCATCGATTGATCCGAAAGGATATGCCTCTTTCAGCTACTTTCAACCGTAAATTCCATCAATCCTTAGCTAATCTACTAATTTCTCATATGATTACAGGTGGTACACTGCAATGACATCGTTTACGGTCAGTTATAATGCATTGAAATTAAGGACTAGTAACATTTATAAGATTCAGGCGTCTCGATTGATATTGAATTTGCGGAAAATGTCAGACGTAGATGGTAGTGGAGGCGCTCCCTCTTTGTCGCGATCGATTTTTCTCGCGCGACCTGCACTTGTTACACGTGATACCTCTGGGGAAGAACTTGAGATGAATTTCAATTTGGCTTAAGCTTTCATGAACCCGGTAGATACAACCAATAACCCCTTGGGAGAACTTGGAGGCATAGGTAGTAAGATGGAGAGAGAAGGAATGCGTGATTAGGAATGTTAAAGGAATGTCGGAGAATGTGTTTGATTGAGTCTTGGCGTAATGATAATATTTGTATAGGATAATTGACAGGCTATATTTTTCGCTGACTGTACCAAAACCTACAACATTATCGGCTGCAAGGTCGTTGAACAGCAGTTGTCGAGGAAGCGAGCAGTGAACAAGACGATGTCAGCGTGGGAATCATAGTTCGTTTGTCATCATTTCGGTGCGGACATCCGGAGCTGACGACTGTCCGGCCCTGGCGTTGTTTACGGTTAACGACGACAATGACGAGACGCGTCCACGTTTCTCCACTGATCGATACCACAGCACCGTCACACGAGTCTCTCAACCAACTCTCGATTATTCTTTTTAATTTTTCAGTTGTACTTATATAGAAGACCTGGAAACACGTCCAGCGTGAACTCTAGGAACCAGTCCATGCGGTGAGTTGAGCTGCTACCTGGATCTAGGTGAAATAGTGACTGGATGCACTCGGTGAATTATCATACACATGGATCGATGATACCTATGACTCTATTTTCCCTCTCTATCGTCATGATACGCATCACTTTGACGATGTTCCTTACCACGCTCTCTACGTCGCAGCTCACTAAACCGAATCACCATAATGCGCACCGAAACTGTAAATCAAGCCTACGGGAATCAAGCGAGCCCGAAATTTGACCAAGACCCATATCATGGAAAAGAAGTCATATCCTGCGCTATGTCCCGATGCCTCGCTGACATCTTTGATTGTTCCGCGGATATGCCATCAAACAACATGCTACGATCCCTAATACTCCCAATATTCATCGCGATAGCTATGAACCGCGCAGAGCTACCCGAAAAGACAGCAATCGCAGCTGTCTTGCTGCTCAACCGAATGATGATTAAATGCCCATCATTCGAAGCGAGCGGTGAATTCCCTGGCCAAGGGTTGTTCCTCACCGCATTCTGGATGGCTAGTAGATTGATGCACCCCGACACATACGAGAGTCGATCGTGGACCACTATTGGGCAAGGTTTATTCCAAATTGAGGACCTTAAGGCTTATGAGAAGGTCTTATTGGGCATTGATGTGATGTTCAATGAGAAGGAGCTGGATGAATGCAAGACGATGCTGATTTATGATTACGGGAAGGATACAGATTCCGCATCCAGATCCAAGGGGAAGAGTTTCGGGATATTAGGAGGAATTTTCCGAAGGAAGTCTTGAATACTTAAAACAATTTTCAGTTTGTGACACTGTTGTGGATTGCAATCTTTTGTAAAAGTTTAAATTTACATTGTCTACAGTGTATTTCATCTGATAACATCTACACCGCACTCCAAGCTGCAAACCACGTAAATCATTCCGATATATACATAAGTACAGTGAAAGTTTTAAGTGGGTAGTAGTTACATTCTTCCAGTGTAGTTGTAGAACGTTTGAATGAAAATGTGCCTTTAGAAAAATATAAATCTTGGGATTGTGTGATCTTGAGGAATTGAAACTCAAAACTAAAAAGAGTGTGTCTGCTACATTAATAAGCTCAGTAGATGTGATAACATCTACATCATGCACCCAGCTGCGAACTACATACCTCGTTCCAATATATCTATACGATGGGGGGTAGTATTTACATTCTTCCGATGTAACCACAAATATTTGAATGGAAATGTGCCTTGGAAATACTTATATAAATCTTGGGATTGTACGATCTTAGGGAATTGAATTCAACACCAAAAAGAATTTGCAATGTATACAGTACAATGCCGCATGTACATGGGCAAAGGTTATATACAACTACACCATATGCTCATTCCCAATCTACATAAATAATTCCAATTTATGTATGATGAGAGTGGTAATACCCTAGAGAATTGAACCCTAGACCAAAAAGATATTGACGCACTAAGCTGAGCAGACTCAGGTTGGTTGTACACGAATGTCCCATATGCCTGTCCCAAATTTCTTAAATCATTCCTGTTCATCCAGTATAATTACAGACCCTTCGAATTGAAGTGTGCTTTTTCAAGGTAGTTTGGTTTGCTATTCATAGACAAAAATCTTGAGATTGTAGTATACTTACATTGGGAATTGAACGCAACACTAAAAATGAAGAACATACAAGTAGATTTTCTTAGCTAAGTGCATGTTGTAGTCAATTACACCATGCGCCCAGTTCCAAATTTTTTAACTCATTCCAATATATATGTACAATGAAATGTAGTACTTATATTCATCCGGTATTATTGCAGAATGTCAGAATAAAAATGTACCTTGGAAATATAGTATAAATCTGGGGATTGTCAATACCTAAAAGAGTTAGCAGTATTTTCCAACTACAAGCTAAGCGGGATGTGAATAACACCTACATCATACGCCAGCTGCAAATTGAATGAATCATTTCAATATAATATGAACAGCAAGGGTTGATATATGATAGTTTCTTGTGTATGGAAAGCTGGACAACCACGCTCAACTACATCATAGTTGAGCTCCAACCTTCAGCAAAGCGGCATATCGCTTAGATATTCGCTTAGGCACATCCTGTTCGCTCAAGATTTCGGTTAAGGGCCTAGCCACGACCTTAAGTCCTATCATACTCGGATGCACAAGTAAGACATTATTAGAATACAGTAGTAAGTACTATAGTATGAACTTTCGTCTTTATTACTTGTTTTTGTACGCTCAGTTATGTTCTAGTGTCGATGTAGTAAATATAAAACTTTGAATGAAAGTCTTGCGACAGTGCAGTACGCTGATATGTTAAAATATATTATAATTTATAGATGCATATAATAAATGCATCGTAGCTTAAGTTCATCGTTTAGAAATTGCATAGTTCAATGGGGCCGTCAACTTTTCGAGTTCCCGGTAACTCGAATGGAACTTGACTGGAACTCGACTGGAACTCGACTTCGGAACTTACCTGTAACTCGAAAAATGTAAATTGTATGGTATATGACAGAGATTCCAACACTGCTATGGATTGTTAGATTAATGTTCGCCTCCGCGCTCATTATTTCCCACGCCCCTGAATGTCGATCATTAATTTGATCTGATGCCTCTGCCTCCATCAAATTGATCAATGAGTGCCGCACGTTGTTTTCCGCGGCGCGTTTGATCGCATTCATGTGCCTCGTCATCGTCATAAACAATGAGCACCCATTTTTTTCATTTCTAGTCGAGTTCATGGGCGATTCCTCCCAATTTTTTTGTGAATACGAATGTGTATTAAATACTTCGACAGTACAGCTAAATTACCTATGAAATAGTATGAAAAGCTGAAATTATTATTATTCATGTTATATTTTCTGTAAGCACAGTACACCATGTTTATGCAACCAAGATGTTATATTACATACAAAATAACTAACTTCATATTGTAAAAAATAAATCACACGAAGAATCCAAAATCTGAGAGAAGAGTGCACAAACTACGTGCTCACTGTTGAGCATGATGATGGAAGAAGTGCGATGCGATCACCATCAATGCATCAGAAGCGAGTGGAATGATCGAGGGTTTGATGGATGATATGATGGTGCTATTTTTACACATCCTTGGCGGCAGTGGTGGGTGTGGGAAACAACGAGCTAAGGAATCATGACGACAATGAGCACAATTATGAAGTATGGGTTTTTAGTAATGGAATTTGAGGAACTTAAAGTAGGAACTTAACTGGAACTCAACTGGAACTCGAACGGAACTCGACTCAAATTTGAGTGGAGTTGAGTTGTCATTTACCACTCGAAGGTAACTCGATGGTAACTCGACTGACACTTGAATTTAGGAACTCGATGGAACTTAACTTTTACTCGAAAAAAAATAAGCGAGGAACTCAACTCGACTCGATGGAACTTAACTTTCACTCGAAAAAATAAGTGAGGAACTTGAAGACACTTAACTTTTATTCATTTTGATTTTTACAATATGTAGTATACAGGTTACATTGTTTAATGGTTTAGGTACATGTTCATTGTGGCTGGCAAGTGGCAAAGCACACTACCCCCAGATTTTATTTAGGTTTACCGTAACTCAAGCTCATTTAGATACATGTTTGATATATTTTGCGGAACTATAACTACTATTCTCAAATTTAATTACTCTAGTCACATGTGGAGGGGTGGAATGCGGTAGCAGGAAGGCAGTAAAGAACGAAAGGCCTGTCGAGGACAATAGGTAACGACATGATTCATCAGCTCTCCGCTGCAGCCTTGATCTTTTTCATACATCTTTTTCTTCAGCTTTGCGTCCTAGTCAGGAGCCTTATTACCAACAATGTCCCGATGACCAGGTACCCATTGAGCAGGAAAATGAAACAATACGCACGCTAGTCGAACCACGAGTTTGACATGCATCACTCGAAGAAGGAGAGGACGTATGATGGGGGGGACACATGGATGTGTTTTGAGTAGCAAGAGGTGATGAGGGATCCTACGTCAAGGAGGACTGAGGGGAATATTGATATTCATGAGTTTAAGTTAAGTTTGTTCCTTCGTTTCTTCTAGTTGCTTATTCCAATCATAACAAACACTTCACGTCAATTCCTATCCTCATCGTGACCTCTTCGTGATCTCTTCATTCTTGATCTCACGCATTCTTTCGTATTGGTAACTATAACTATTATCAATTCGTCGTTATTTTTTATTTTCACAACCATCTTATTCCTTTCAGTGCCAACCAACGAAGAAATGGACGTATGTATTCTATCTTTCTCTATTCTGTTTTCATATCCTTAGCATGCGTAACAGCCGATTCTGGTCTACTGTCCTGTCTGCAATCACATGACACACCGCGAACGAATGGAAGCCCTGGTCACTGCCCGACGTGCAGTGTATCGAAATTTGTGGCAGGAAAATCGTCGCAACATATGACACTGGGTCCTGTTGTAAGTCTTTACTCACTCTTTCATGTTACCTCTAAAGGCTGGTGCTTCAGGGCTCCTTTCCACGACAGTGATTCGGACAGCGAACCACACTATACCCTCAGAGGATTCAAAATAAATGGAAAGGCCATAGCGACCATGCACATATACTCGCGTACCGAAGAGCATTATTTCGATAACGGTGGGGTGAAATGGGGCAGTTCGGGAAAGCTTCGAATGGACTTCAGCAAGGATTGTTATCAGCTTTGAATATAATATGTAGTATAATATAGTTTGTGGAACATCATACATATATCTTGTTGTATATCTTGGTAATACGGATACGGGAGGGAATGGAATTGCATATTATCTTTTATTGTGTATATATCTTACTATATATCTTGGTAATACGGATATGAAAGAGAATGGAATTGTATAGTAAATGTATTTGCACAGTTGCGTGCTATGAATCAAGTCTCGTCTGGTGTTTTTGTGGGGAAGCAAAACCCACTAGTCTCCTCTATTGATCTCTAGTGCGAGATCGGTTTTTTAAATCCTATTTTATCTACAAGAAAGGTGACTAGTGTTCACAAGGGTGAGGCGGGCAGTATTATAAGTCTGGCAGTGGAGGAAGAAGTCATCAGTGGTCTCGGGGCCATGTTGGCAGGAGGGACATATCTTGTCCGTCGATTTGCGTATGTGATGGAGGTGGGAGCACAGGAGGTTGTGATTTGTGATGTGATATACGAGTACTGTAGAGAGCTTGCGGGGGCGTTGATTCATTTAGCATATTGATACGACGAACTTTTAAATGTACTATATTATGTCAGTAGTAGCACCACCAACATATAATAGGTAATTACGTTAGTTATATTTAGTACGAAGGGTATCTGGTTTGCAATAATGAAATATAACGAGTTAAAGACTATAGTTTGCTTTCTAAGACTTGATTTTAATACTTCAATTGCGGTACTAGTTCAAAAACTCGATAACCAATATTCAATTCAATTTAATAGTACTTGGTACTTCAAATTCTAATAAAACTTCGGATAATGATTTCAGAACGTTACTCCACTTCGAGAACGGAAGTACAGCTCGGGCAGTGCATGTCCTCCCTACTCTACCATCCCTAAGTTATATATTAAAATTCTACCTATTGTATTTGTAACTGTAAATAGTATATCATATATGTAAATAGATCGCGCATGATACTTCTAAGACTGTCCATGAGTTCCCCCAAGGGTGGAGAACCTTCCACATGGCAAGCCATATGGACGCACCTTGTTTCAGAGGTGCGTCAAGCGTTGCGGCGCTGGTATTATCCTGGTACATGTGCTAAAATGTGCGCTCGCATTAGTATGCGCTTGGTTACAAGAATTCCCGGAGTTAACGGCTCTTTATGCGGTGTGCATCAATAGTGCGTGATGGCATTGATACAGTCCTTGGCTATTTCCCGCGCCATTGTCCATGCGGTTTTGCACATGTAAACCGTGCAACCACTCGGTTTCTCATATGGGGGGTACGAGACCCATTCTAGTAAGGCTATGGGCTACGGATTTGAGCAATACCGGCCTATGTACCCTGATTGGGATTTTTCTCGGAGCAGTTGCATACACTGGCACGTGATGTGTCGGACTTGGTGAATGGAACACCGTTCGAGGTGTACAGGAGACGTACAACGGGCCTTGTCATGGAAATAATAATAATAAAAAAACATTAAACAAGTAGCTTCATAGCTACTGTGAAGCAAATGTAATAATTTTTTAAATAAGTGCAGGGAACCGAGGCCATATGATATATTTCCTAGTACCCTTGGTTTGTATCAATATGATACTTTAGCTGGCGACACGGGCCTCAGTCCCAGCCCTTGTACTCTTCCCTTAGTTGTGATGTATTTCGTAGAAAATACTATAGTTGGCAACTTGGGACTCATTCCAACTCTTATACTCATGGGTCGGCTTCTGCACAGATTTAATATAGAAGTTTGAATAAAATGAATTAATAAAAGCGAAATATAACTCTATTTTAAAAGCCGGCGTATCAATATTTCTAATCCCCTCTTCTCTTTCTTCATGCGTGCTCTCGAATGTAAGCAAATGACTACTGTTATATAATATCAAGAAAGTTTATAATGTGAGTAATGCCCGATAACTATGTACACGTTTGAAAATACTATATACAATATATGGAGGGCGAGCGAATATCAGCGTCTTTTTGCAATAACAGCAAGATCCCCAATAGGAATATCAATCCCCCTATCATGTCTTTTCTTTCCTTTGAGTGGATAGGCAAAGACTACCTCTCCCTTCAGATCGACTACCTGGTATTCCCCCCTGTAGATTTGGTGGTTTAGGTGATTCACGACCGTAACCACTTGACCTCTCCTTTCCGGGGGAACCCTACGGACATATTTAGCCAGTACCGAAATTACAATATCACCAGTTAACTCCACTCGGATCGATTGATCGCTATTAACGACATTGACGCAAAACCCAGTGCAGTTTTCATACCTCCCATTTTCAAATCCAGAGCTAGCCATAGTCAGTTGGGAGCCCGAAATAATCACATTGAGAAAATTTTTACTCAGAAACAAACTGTCGCTATTGACAAGTCGTTTGATCCAATGATCTGCAAAGTTGTAAATATATTAGGGAAATATTTACGAGGAATAACAATACACACCATTGTACTCATTTATAAAATTCGAATGTGCTGAAGAGCCTTCACCTACAACAAAACTTTGCATGGATGGTGGAAGAAAGCCAGAAGGTTCCAAGTGGCCAGTTGATTCTTGGTTCTCTGGAACTATAATTACTATTATCAGTATATGTCAATACTACAACTAGAACAGACTGACTGCGATGCGGATACGCAATAAATTCAGCAACAGCGGCATTTGATATCTAAGAAGTATTTAATTAAGCACATATATCACATATAAATATAAATACTTACTTGCAGGGTCCTTGAGCTGGGATTCCAAGCAGGCGTATGGGACCCAGTCCCACAATCATTTTCCCATTGAGGTGTAGGACATATATTCATCAATGATAATGAATCCCCAACAGAATTAAGTCCCTTGAAAATTTCTGGGAGTGTGTCGTAATGCCTACCATATATTATTAGTTTGCAGGAGCAGAAAGCAATAATTTTATCTATAATTACCCAGGAATATATAAATGGTTTATTGACACTTCATCCTGACGGTTGGAACTTATTAAGCGGGCCTGAACTTCAAGAATGGCTTTCCCATCTGCATTCACACTCTTCAGTATACCCATATCCCCTTTACGAGGGCCAAATTTAACCACAGCGTATTGGCCATAAAGAAATTTATACGGATCTTCTCGCATGATCCTGGCCTCATATTCACTACTCTCCCCTTTAAAGGTATGGCTTCTATGGACTTCGCTACAAAAATCCAGATCCGATGAGCAACAGTTTGAGTAACGTATCAATGCAAAAATGTTCTTAATTACCTTTATTGGAAAGGTGATGATGGTAACTTTCTCCTCGCCAATTTGCCCATAAGGCTGTACATCGGATACCATCCCGACAATTCCTTTGAGATGTCCAGACTTCACCCTAACGCCATCACCAATTTTGAAGCATTTTTGGAGTTGAATAACCGGATATTCGAAGAGTATTGTTGGGGATTCAAGGAGTCTCAGTGTCGCTGTCAGGCATGATTTTTGATTATATATAATGCATGCAAATGCACTGTATACCACAATTAATGAAATTGCACAGTAATGTCACATGACTGAATACTTCACACCATCACATGATACAATACACTACTAATCAAATATACCCAATACTATACATGAACAAACCAATACCTTACATGAACAAATAACCCTAAATCACCATTAAACATCATACACATATCAATAATTAATCACTTGCACAAACAATGCACTAACAAAGGATAATATGACACTCTTTCATTGTGTTATTCATCCATTGTATAAAGACAATGAGAGACTATTTATATACAACTCCATTGTTTTCAATCCTATTGTTCATAATAAATGAACTACATTGTACTCTTTACCCATTGTCCAAAGACAATGTGAAACTATTTATATATGACTCCATTGTTTTCACTGCCATTGTTTACACAATGGCAGATAGGTATCTATTGTTCTCTACTCCATTGTTATATAAATGGACTCCTATTGTTCTTGCCCAGAACAATGTAGCTCTTTATTTAGAACAATGTAATTCATTACACATTGTGCTAACATAAGCTATTGTTCTCTGCTGACTAACCCTCAAATACCATTGTCCTGTACAGCCTCAGATCTAAAATCTACACTTGCACATTACTTGTTTTGGAGAACAATGTAGGATGGTAGAGTGGGAATTGGATTACTAAGCAGGTTGGGAAAAGGTATATAAGGAGGGCAGTTTGGCAGTAGATAGATAGCTACCCACCCCCCAGTAGTCTCACCCATTTGTCATTAGTCATTAGTTATTAGTACAGTTTTATCAGCACAGCCAGTACAGTCAGTAACAGTAACAGTAACAGAAACAGAAACCGAAGCAGTCACAGTCACAGTCACAGTCACAGTCAAAGTAACAGTCAAAGTAACAGTAACAGTATCAGTATTAGAAGCAGAGAACAGTTTACCATTGCATACTTCAGTCATAGGTCCAGTCCTAAGCAAGTTAAGCATTGATCTAAACAATATACACATCAAATATAGCATTAAGTCTATAGTGTGTACTATACCCCTTTCATTATATTTGTCATTATATACAGCCTTTGCTGTACATTACCCTTCATACCAAGTTTCATACAATTCATACAGCTTTTGCTGTACAAGATTATCCATTAAATTTCCAAGAATATCCTCGCTAAATATTTCCTGACACTCAGGTGTTGTAACACGAACAAAGTCGATTCCTGTTAGCACCTTAGATTATCTTAATCTTAAATGACATCGCGTTTCCTTCTGAGATGTCTTCTACGAATGTGAGCAAAACCTTAGGCTGCTGTAGGACAACCTTCACCTGATCGCCTATACGTATAGCTGCTGAAAGTACAGCTCGCCTTGTATCTTCCAAAATATTTTTAGGAATTTGGCTACAGCTCTCGAAAGACCTTAGCTCTTCAATTGTAGGGGTTGCTTCAGCTTGATAATGGTATTCCGATGTGACTTTTTTACGCAGTATGAACCCTTCTGGTGTGTAGAAGGATTTCCTAAAATTATATCCTTTAATAATCACATTATTTTGATCTTCAAAAACAACTTCAAAAGTTTTCGGACTTGTTTCTCGAGCTTTGTCAGGATTAAAAAGCTCGCAAGGTGGTTTCGGATTTGACGAACTAGACACATGCTTTCGTTTCGACGAGTTCCTATACATTATTCGAGGGATATGAACAACTTCGATCCTGAAAGTCCTCTCGCAGACATCCCTAATAAAACCTAGGTCGTATTGAAACCTTCCTTTGAGCCGGACCCATGTGTTCTTGGATGGAGTGTAGCGTTCTCCAATTTTTGAAAAGGCATCATCCCAGGCGGCAGTCGGCGCCGCATGGATACTGTTTTGATAAACATCCGCCAAAATTTTGGTGCTGGTCTTAAGGTTGTCGAGACATCTAGCTTCCACATAAACGTGACCAGGGATGACCGATAACGAAAATGCACTGCGAATGTACTTCGAGCCGCCGTGTAAACTGAGGGAAAATACCACGTCTTCCTCAGATCCATCCTATAAAATGTAAATAAGAACACAGACATATCTATGTCGCACTGACTGACCTTAACCGCTACATCCCAAAGGGGCCAGTCCTTGGTAGGATTACGGCCGCGTCGAGGAATATTATGCTTGCTGACTGCCGAAGAAGAACTAGTTCCGCTCGCTGGCGAAACAACACCCATGTATGAGCTGGGACTTGAGTTGACATATGTTGTAACAATATCGTTGATAAGTTCGCAGTGATTATCAATGCGTTGTCCAGCTTGTAAACTCGCAAGAAGGCCCCCTCCACCTGAGCGTATGTGACCCATAACTTGCTGTTTCTTGTCCTCATTTTGTAGGCGCGCGTAAAGTGAACGCTGAAGTGTCAGTCGCGCTATGGGGGTGTTGGGATCTTCCTCATCCTCATCCTCATCCTCATCCTCATCATTGATAAAACCTACAATAGTCAATTTCAGCCAGAGAATTTGAATTCAGGTAATGAATTATATATACCATCCGTATCCTCATCATCCTCTTTGCCCTCTGAGTCAGAAGCCACCTTCGCTTCGATATCTAAGAACATCTTCTGTACGATATGAAAGACTTCAATAATGCATCCGTTACTCTCAGCATAATACATCACCTCTATTCTTGCTCTCTTGTTATTCTTTGGTAGAGGCATCACGTCATCAGGGTCATAATGCCATTGAATTTCGCTGGCATCCTTCAACGAGCCGTCGTGATTCAAAGCACAATTATCTTCAGCCATTATTACTTTTATCGCTACGGGTGGTGTTTTTATTGTATCAAAAAGTGCCTTCGTTGTGGGTCCCAGGTCCTGGTGATTTTTGTTGCTTTTACGGCATACCTTCGTTACGACTAGATGTTTTATCGTTCAGTGATATGTATCTACGTTTATCTATGTTATCTACTTATTGTATCTACTGTATCTAGTCTATCTACTGTAATTAACGTTCGGATACTACAGTGGTGAAGGAACGGACAAAGAATAAACAGACGCCCACAACCGTTATATTGAAAATGGTTTATTTTAGGGCAGGCTCAAATAATCACGTGATATTCCCGATCGTGTCACATACTACTAGTAAGTAAAACTTACGGATAGCGTATCTGCAGTATCTTATCTACTTTAACTAGTGTTCAGTTGTTACGATGGTGAAGGAACGGAAATAATTGGTAAAAAAAAAACCATAAACTAGTTGAATCTATATTAGCACCCATTAAACATAATAATAAGATCGATCTAGAAAAATGTTACTGGGAAACCTCTATATGATATAGGTACTTATAGGGATTCGAAACCAAAGCCATGCAAAGATTAGTACAAAGTAGATTCGCACTGTACCATTAGGCTAATTTACCTTGCAAATCATACTAACTGCTCAGATTATATCAGTGCTCTTCGTGGTGCGAACTTTCAATAATAAACGCCCTTAACCTTGACAAGCAAATCGACTGCTCAGACTAGAAAAAGAAGTCAGAAGTTATCGACCTAGAGGTCCATTCGGGATTCGAACCCAAAGCCCTCCAAAATTTAGTACAACGTTTATTCACACTGTACTGTTAGGCTAATTGACCTTGCGAATTATATCCAACTGCTCAGATCATATCACTACTATTCATGCCGTGAACTTTTTTTTTAAAAAAAACTAACCTTACAACTAGTTGAACTAATAAGAACTATATGATACTCTTTGTTGTGCGAACTTTCAATACTGAAGACCTTGCGAACCAGGTTAACTTCTCAGATTATATCAGTACTGTTCGTGACATGAACATTTTTACTGTTAAAGATGAAGACTTGCTCTGAGCCAACTACGGGAGTACTTCTAATCCATGAAGTCACACGGACTTTAAATAACTTACTATTCACTTAACATTCATTCGAAGGAGCTTGACTTTTTGCTAGATGGAACTTAACTTTTGACTCGAAGGAATTTAACATTTACTCGACGGAACATAACTTTTCAATCGAAGGAACTTAACTAAACTTGACTATCCACTCAACAGAACTTAACTTTTGACTCGAAGGAACTTAACATTCACTTGATGGAACTTAACTTTTCAATTGAAGGAACTTAACTATCACTCGATGGAACTTAACTTTTCAATTGAAGGAACTTAACTATCACTCGACGAAACTTAACTTTTCAATTGAAGGAACTTAACTGAACTTGACTACCACTCGATAGAACTTAACTTTTCAATTGAAGGAACTTAACTGAACTTGACTACCACTCGACAGAACTTAACTTTTGACTTGAAGGAACTTTACTTTTGGTTCGAAGGAACTTAACTTTTGGTTCGAAGGAACTTAACTTTTGGTTCGAAGGAACTTAACTTTTCACTATGTACGTCGACCTTCATTTGATTAACTGAGAGGCCTCAACTCAATTTCCTCTTCATTAATTACTGCCTTCAGTGTTTAGAATAAAATAAAATGGTAGATAGTTGGGCGCGGGGATAGAGTAGGAAAGGTTGATACGAAGGTCGGAAGACAAGACAGGAGAGATATCATGGTAATATGTAAAGGAGGGTACCAGTAATGCTATACCTGTGGACATGAAGATGTTTCTGAGGTTGGTTTCTTGTTATATCACATAGATTTCTCTAATATTGTACGCAGCGGTGATTTGATACCATGAAATCCAATCATAGAGCCTACCTTTGTCAGGTATAAGAAGCAAGCTGACTGTTTACTGCAGATTCGTAATTTGTTCTAAACAACGAAATCACGGCAGGTAGGCGACTGAGTTGGGATTAATTCTTGGAAGACGCTAACCGTAATTCATACTAATGTACTTAGCATGTGAGTTTAGATTACTCCAATTCCAGTTTATTCCCGTATTCTAAGATCTTGTGCTCAAAGATTTAATAAGTTCGAGGGTGCACGAAAATCAATTCTTTTCAAAGTAAACTTGTATATTTTTAGAACACACTAAGACTTCGACAGTTTATCTTATTGCAATTTGTCTATATGGAATATCATTAGTGCACGAAATAATGGAAAGTGAAGGAAATAGATAGTATAAATCATACCAAGATATCAAAAGAGGGTTTTTAGAGGACCATATACATCTGTGGGCGTATACAGTCACTAGCAACGCCATAGGAAACATAACCGAAAGCATGAGACAGAAATTTCGAGCATTGGACGATCGAAAGGCAGGACGATACTAATGCTTCAATTGTGTGAACGTGTGGCTCTTGGGCCATAATAGATTTTGGAAACGCCACTGAGCTCATCAGACTTGAAATTCCTTTGATCATGAGTTATTGCACTCGTAGCAGGTAATTCTTGGAACTAAAGGTTTCAGGAGGAACGGAAAGAAGACGTGTTTGACGTAGGCACAGTAATGTAGAGGCCTCGAAGTGGCATGTCAGCAGGAAGATGTAAACGAAGGGAACACCGGGGTGAATGCATACCGTAAATGTTGAGTTGTGTAGCTGTACACCAGAGCTGGAGAGCATGTTGTGGGGGGAGCACTGCAGTGCGTGTAAGAATCAAAGAAAGCCGTGTTTGACGTAGGCGTCCTGTAGCATTGATATATTCAGCGAGCGCGGCAGTGCGTGTAAGAATCAAAGGCGTCCCGCCATAGCATTGATATATTCAGCGAGCGCGGAAAGGCTCGTTGGACCCGAGATAATTTTCCATAGATAGACGTGAGCTTGCGACGCCGGTCTGCGTAGGCGGGGCAGCATAGTAGTAGGAAGTGCTCCACCATTTCAGCGAGCCTGTGGCACATTTCCTGCAAAGGGGGACTTTCTATTACTACTACTACTACTACTACTACTATTACTATTACTATTATGTATACTAATACAACTCTAATACGCTACTAGTGAGAACATGAGCGAGTGGATGAAAGAATTGAAAGTAATGGCAACCGTGTTGACTGCTCCCGTCATATTTAGGGCAGGCTAGCCCTGCCCTAAATATGATCGAAACAACCAAATTTGGAGTCACATGATATGGCCACGCTATCACTTTCTTTCCATTACTACCACGTACCCCGTAGTTAGATAGTATCTCGAGTGTACTTAATAGTAGAAATAATAATAAATACATTATATTCTTCAGCAAACATTTGAATACCGATAGTAACTAGGAAAAGAAGAAGGAAAGCTCAACAGCGAAGGCTGATTTACATGAGGAAGGGATGGGGAATAACATAGTATTCCCATAGTATTCCCCTCCGTGTTGTGAATGGAATTAGGTACGGCTGACTACGTATTTGAGAAGTAACTAATGTTCTTTGTATAGCATCAGAAGATACCGTTTACTGTTACAGCTCAGCTGCGAAGGCCGATTTACATGAGGAAGGGATGGGGAATAACATAGGTATGGCTGTCTACGTATTCGAGATGTAACTAATGTTCTTTGTATATCATCAGAACAAACCGTTTACTGTTACAGCTCACCTGCGAGGGCCGATTTACATGAGGAAGGGAGGGAGAATTGGATATTCGGTATGGCTATCTACATATTCAACCAAACAATCCATTTACTGATGCTAGTTATTCTTTTTTGTAGTTAGGACTGACCTATTCGACCACATAATTAATACGACAGTCCAGGATGAGCATACATAAGCATACCTCCAGATCCGCTTGAACATCTTCAAATTTTGATTCTCGCCAGTAAGGTGGGACTTCATTGTAAGGAAACCATTCATTCTGGAGAGGACCAACATCGAATCCCCAAATTCCACTTCCAGCGCGGCTTGCATCAACCGAAGATTTGAACAGTCTCTGCTCGAACATTGTCACGCACTCACGATCCACATCTATAGAAGCCGTCATCCTTTCCTTCACCTGGTATTTCCATGCAGCTTCGACAGGCTTCATTCCAGTTTCAAGCCTATCCTTGTACGCCGACATAATGTATAATGTTACCGCGTGCGCAAATGATATGGTAAGCATCCACTTTGATGGATGATTCTTCGAAGGCCTTTTCTTGTTTGACGATGCCGAAGCAACATTAATAGAGAACCAATGCGCGATTTCAGCTCGTTGCTGAGGCGTCAGGTTGCCATAATGGTCGACTGTCCCTTGAATATAACCTAGGCTTTGCTCCTTTGGGTATTTCTCCATTCTGCGAGCATAATGAAGTGCTGGTATGTTCCTATATTTTCGGAGGTCGACTTTTTGGATGTTGATATGGAGTAGCTCATCCAGTATAATGACGTAAGGACCAAGGATCCCCTCCATTTCTTTTGTTACCGGAGTCTGTACGAAGTTCTCGATTATGTCTTCCTCCGAAGGAGTATTAATCGCCAGCTTCCAATGACCAAGCTGGTATGCTCATTAGCTATTATGTTAAGACTATAAAAATATGATCACCTGTATCCCTCGCCGGCTTTGGATATCTTTCCACAACTCATCAACAATTTCGCTTTCTTTCACGCCATTGTAGATAAGAAACTTTCCCTGATTGCTCTTTGGGATACTACAGTCCCTCCAAAGCTTGACATCCCATTGCGTCTCATGTCCTAGCTTGACTTTCCTAAGAATCCTTCCTGGGTACCAATACTGACCGACAAGGATTAAAGCGCCTCTCCCTGCTCTAGTTGACGAAATAGTTAGTAGTTATCTCTTATGTGGCCTGGAAGAACTAACAGTAAGCGATTTGTTCGCATTCTTTGTGGCCACCCTTTCAGGAGGGTTGGCCTAAAAGGCGGAAATATAAGAAAAGTTGCTATAAAGTGAATAAAAGGTTGCTTATGGTTTATAAGACTTTCCCTTTGAGCAGTAGTCACAGAAGAAATCCGTTTCTTCTGGCAGCCAAGATCCTCGTCCACCTCGTTGGCAAGCCAAGTGCATCCAATCTTTGCACCCGTAGCATTGAATAGCTCCTGGTGCCTCCGCGTCGAGTTCTGGGCCGTTTCCAGCTACACCACATCGACAGTTGAAAGGTGAGTCGCTTTCGACAGAGTCATCATCTTCCCCATCTTGTAGTTGCAATGAACCCTTCTCATCTGGATGCTGAGTTGACAATTCCTCTGGTGGCAGAATGGAACGTTCACCGCTCTCATCATCTGTTATGGGAGTAACTCGATGGTGTAGAGTTGTTGGTTCTTCTGGTGGCATTGTGGACGATTTGGGAATAGCTCTCGTATATTCCCGGGTATACACTTGCTTCGTCTTCTTGAACCATGGACGATTGACCTCTGGAGAAAGATCAGCTCCACGGTACTTTAATACCGGAGGTTTCTGTAGCCCCTGTGTGCCCGAGACGCTAATCTGATGTAGCTCAAGAATCTTTGCAACCTGTCACTCTAAGAATGATTCTTGTGAACTTATGCCACCTCGCAACTTATAAACGACCATGGTTGTGGAGAAGCCGGGTGGAGGATTTACATTCTGTCCGTACAGAGCAGTCTTAGCCGTCATATCAGTGAGCTCTTTTGCGATACCAGCGTTCATCCCATCGTAGTTGTAAATTGCACCGTTGTACAAGTACCGAGTTCTGAAGTGGTTGGCACCATAGAAAGCACGCCCGACCATTTCGTAAACAACGGAATTTCCATCAGGTTGAATTTCCCCCAGAAAATTCCAAACCAAAGGTAAGTTGTCCTTGCCTTGAGGCGTAAAACAAGCCTCGTCTACGTTGATGATTAGTACGACTGGGATAGATAACCATTTCGTAACATCAAAGTTAACCCCAGTGCACTTGGGCTCGCCATCAATGGTTCTGTAACAGGGAAGTACATCGTGGATGTCGTATTTAAAGCTGGTTTGATGCTTAAGCCATGTATTTGCATTTCCGTTGAATGTGTTAAAGTCCTTAATCGTCAGATGAATGGCCCTTTTCTGTTTCGGCGTCTTTTCCATGTACAAGTGTGTAATCTCGTTTGTGTCGAGAGCTTTACAACATATGCGTATGGCCACCTCGAGTCGTTCAAAGTACAGGTGGCCATTATACTTGCTTTCCGTGCTCGCCTTGTTCACAACGTCATAGAACCATTCCTAACCATGAAGCCAATAAGAAAGTATATGTGATGGATTGTACTAACTCACCCAGAGGTTGTTGAAATTGCCCTTTCTAATATTTCCTATCCTATGATTTGCGAGATAGTTTAAGAATATATTCCGTTCCTCTGAAAGCTTCTTTACAGAGGATAGGCTAAAGACCTCGGCTTGATAGCCCGAGTATTTATTAAATAACGTCTTGACTACCTTCAGATGGCAGTCTGGTGGCACAGTCCTCACCGCAGTTTCGAAGTCACGGGGACGACGATACAAAGCCTGAAATAAGAGCTGTAAAGAAGAATCCAACCAGCACGAATTGTCCTCCCATGAGAAGGAAGCAAAAAGACTGGGTTTGCGCCCTTCATCAGAGATATTCGGTGGGCTAGAGCTAAAATCTTCAAACATTTTTTTCTTATGAGGCTTCGGAATGCCTTTAGGTAGTAGCTCGTGCTGACTTTTCTTCTTTTGAGGCTCTGTAACACCTTTAGGTCCCTGTCAAGTCTTCCGTTGTGTTGTTACTTTTTTTGTGGCATTTTTTTTGGCTCTCTCCGTTGCTTTTGTCACTTGAAAGAGCTTAGCCTTCTCTTCGTTCTTAGCAGCTTCATTTAGACCTGCATGGGTGTCTAAATATTTTTTGGTTTTGTGATCATAAGGACGACCATCGTTCACGATCTTCTCTGCTCTTTTCTTCTTCGGTTTATTCTCAGCCAATGTTTTCTTTGGGGACTCCTCTTCAGGCGATTCGGTCGCTTTATTTTCCTTCTCGGTTTCCTCATCT
Organism: Cyathus striatus; assembly: GCA_025738555.1. Taxonomy (NCBI): domain Eukaryota; kingdom Fungi; phylum Basidiomycota; class Agaricomycetes; order Agaricales; family Nidulariaceae; genus Cyathus; species Cyathus striatus. The sequence goes on from JAOVFP010000001.1 coordinate 7,757,993, forward strand.
GTCGACTCATCAATTAGCTTCCTTTCTGGATGGCGAGACTTTCGATCGTATGTCTGCCAGGGTGCAGCTTTTCCATAACGAATACGTGCGCCAGCTATGAAAATAAATATCAGTACCATCCCCAACTTAAGATAAGAGTTAAGACTTACTAATGACAGCATTGAATGTTGTTTCGTTCGCGTCTGCAAGCGCCTTCAACGATTTAAGGCCTTCGTAAAAGTAGTGGTCTCGACCCTGGGACATATACATCTTGAAGTGCTGCGCTTCCTCAGCATTCGTCGTGGATGGTAGAGATGTCCATTCAGTAACCCCCATCCTTCGTTTACACTGGAAAATCATCGATGCCATGTGGGGCCGTAAATACCAGGATAGCCATGGCTTCACCTTCGGGAAGGTTAGAAAAATCTTCTCGACAATCTCATCAAATTCTTTCACTGGCACATCGAGAAGACGAAGCACGTTCATTTCAAATTTATAGCCGTTGGAATCGTCGTCGATTCCTTTCATATGCTTGATACGCCTCACGCTGCTTTTAAAATGCTGTTGGCAGCCTTTCAGAAGACCCTCAGCGGCAACCCTCAGTTCAACAAGATCTCGAGGATCATTCATTTCAATGGCCATCTCAACAAACACGTCGATATACCCATTTCGCTGGGCCTCACTGAAATCAACAACCTAACAGGTGGTTAATGTGTGTTATCTATGGAGGGAGAGCATATAAAATACATACCCCAGAGAAGGCACGATCGGTAATCTGCACGTTGTTCTCTCTGTACAGAATGAAGATATTTCCGAATAACACCCGGAAATGAAGCTTGTAGTGTAGGCTCGTTCCGCCGTCGCTGTAGGTGAACAAGACTGGCATCCATGATAAAGTTTGCGTGCAATAGAGTGTAGAAATAATAACGAGAGAAGACCTGTCTTTCCACCAGCCATGCGCGGCATCTGAGATAACACCATTTAACCCAGAAGGATTAAAATCAGCTCTGACGAGTAAGGAAGCCATCCAAGTAGATTGGAAAGAGATAACTTTCTTGTCAATAAGATCCTCAGCGACAATAAATGTCGGATATGCTTTAGAGAATGTTTTGTATGCTTCGAGATTGAACTCCAGCGTCATTGGGGGGCCCCCCAAAGACTCAATGATCTGTTTTCTTTCCACAGCGATTCTGTGGACATTGTTATAACAGGTGGAATAATCGGTCGCCGGCACCCCAGGTATGCCCATTACATCTTGCGCTCCTGACTGCAGCTCCGAAGCTTTAGCGTTTGGATGTAAAATGACATCCTGCCTTAACTTTTCACGCTGCACTGGTAAGGGACTAACTACGTCACCCGGTTTGCCGTGATGATGAAAACCGTGCTGACAGAAATATACGCCCTTCCTATAAATATAAGTAATGGACTTGGCGTTGCATCTAATGTAGGTTATCGAGTTTTTACATTGCTTACACTTCCGTTCTTGCTGCTTACTTTGTGCCTTCGATGTGGATCTGGCATGAATAATAACCAGGCAACTGGGATTATCACAAGTAAAGACTCCTCGGCAAGTCCTTTGACATCTATAGCCTCTTTTGTATGTTTTTGCGTCTCGGCTTCCATTCCTTTTCACTCCCCAAGATGACTGGTTTGCCCATTGGATCTTCATTCGTCCTGTATCAGCGTAATATCGCAGAGAGTACTTGTGTTGCCACTCTCCATCCGGAAAAGTGTTCCACGTATTAGGGTCTTCACCGGGCCAAAGATCAATTGTTTTGGTAATCTTTTTGAGCTCGCGTTTATTGATTCCTCTAAACTTGCGACCGCTCTTAACGTTCAGGACCTTCCCGTCGTCTTCGTCATCGTCGTCGTCATCATCACTCTCATCGTCGGTCTCGCTGTCACTGTCATCACTGTCACTATCATCGCTGTCACTGGTGTTATGCTTTGAAGCTTTAACACCGATTTTTGTCTGTGCATGGGTTGTATTTGATTGTATAGGTTCCACAGGTTCGACTTCCATGGGTTCGACTTCGACTTTAGAAAGTAGTCCAGTTATGTCCCTTTCAACGGGTCTCGCAATATATCCTCGGATATGTCCTAAATGCAAAAGGATAGATAGTATTTAGCAAATAACCTCTTATTATATGTCAATAACTGACCTTCAGGTGTTACAAAGAGCGCGAATCCTTTCGGTATGCCTTGTTCCGCTCGTTCATACACTTCGCCAATTATCTTATGCTTCTTATCAATGTCATCCTGTGTCTCATTTTTGTAGATCTGTAAGCAGGCTATAACCATGCCTGGTGGGGGATGTTAGAAAAGGTGGAGGGCATATCATTATAGTGTAACAAACCCGCTGTGTTGAGGAGATCCTGCGTAGTTGTTTCCCTCCTACTCCCCTCTCCTTCAGTCTTCTCTTCGCCAGTAGGAGCTTTTAGTTTCTTGGGAGTAGGGGATGTGGAATTCGAAATGGAACATTTCCGTTTATGTCCGACAGCAAATAAACTTCCAATTGACTGCACATATTTGGCCTGCTATTGTGTAAACCAGAAGTTATAGATGAATATTAGTTAATAGTACATACAAATCCCATTTCTTGATTCCTGTTTAGTGCTATCTATAACTTGCTGCAAGCTGGGATAAAAATACTTGTTGACGTCTGAAGCAATGAATATGTTTCACCAAAGCCCCCTATTTCGAACTGCAGAAAAATAGTATTATCCCCATATAACATGTATTCATCTGATGCGCCTCATACATATCATGACATATTACTACTCCATAACAAGTCAATGTCACATAGATGTTTATCAAGTTCAACTAGGCTACTGGTACTATTGCCTGGAAAACATCCTGGGTCAATACCAAGAGGCTCAGATATGGCAGCCAAGCAATACCTAGTTCTTCAGTTAAGGAATCATTGAGATTACTGGTTGTAGTAGAGTCCATGAGCTAAGACAGGTGTTGCACAGCCTCGTCATCACGTAACCAGGGATTATTCTTTAGTCTATCCTGTTGTCATAACTCAATAAGAGACTTACATGCGCCTGTTTGAGTCATTCCGTTCACCACTGCACTTGATGCTCCAACTATTAATTAATTCACCATACTTAAAACCTGTGCCATACTTCGGTTGCCATAAATAAGTATTGCCATAATTGCAGAATTGGCTTATTCCTCAATGTTTTATATACATATGTAGAATACATGGTTATGGTATGTATTCATATATTATAATGTCTTCGAAATTGACCGTTTCGACAACTTTTTGCAGCCTTGGAAATCTCCGTTCAAGGTTCCCACACCTTCTCGAGGATGGAGCATCATATCTATTAATAAATTCGCCGTAGTTATAGTTCGGTTCGCCATACTTATGTGTCGCTGTGTAAGGCCTGTCAGTGGCCTACGTATGAAATCATATAAAACACATAGCCACGTCAGAATCTTAACGAAAAATACAATGAAACATGTACCAGATCACTGTGCGCGCATGCCAAACAAAGCAGATCGAAGATGAAGAAAAGTGAAGTCATTAGAATACAAAAGGTTATTCCACCAAAGTCGACACGTTCCGAAACCAACAAGTCACGTGCCGGACCAACCAACACCCTTAGAACCAAACAACCCCGAAAGCAAACATCCCGATTCGGCTCGGACGACACCCATGGAATCGGACACAGCAATCGACAACGGCAGAAAAAGCGACAACACTCAACACGCGTTGCCGCATGCATCTCTCCAAAGCTATGTTTCTCTTTACTCTAGTTTACTCCTTAAATTTTATATGAATCACATAGATAATTACATATATAAACCCTCTGTAGTTAGCTACATCTCCCCAGTTAATAGAGGAGTTCACATCTACCCTAGCCATTCTCCACTGTTCGACAAGGGTTAAGTAGCTCAAGAAGAGCGCCCTCGGGTCGACACTACTCTCGATAACAACCTCAAGTATTCGCTCTAGCACTCGCATATCAAAACTCGAAGTCTGATCATTTCAGACTTATCACAAACATAACCTCAAGACTTATACTCTCGATTCGAAGCCGCTAGCAACTGACAGACCCAGTCGCACTTGCTGAAACTCTAGTTTCCCTTCAACAACACTTCACATCCCACAGCTTTAATCGTATAATCTGCGCATTTTTCGACATTTCCATCATAAATACATTCTGCTATTTTATAATATATGTTGGTATGTAAATCTACTGTGGATATGTCTGTAAAATTGACCGTTTTGACAACTTTCTAAGGATTCAGAAATTACCGTTTTAATTCCCGTGCTGTTCTGACCGTTGTGCCGTACATCCAACTTCATTCAACTGTAACGTTAGGGATAATAGAACCTCGTTTATGCTCTTATTTCACTTTTGTACATTTTATTAATAGATATCTAACACTAAAAGGTTTATATTTTCTTATCTCCAATATAAAAGCACCTGTACACTGCTCATCAAAGTAAAACCACGTCCAGATACCTTCGAGCTATACCGTATGTTCAGCTTCCCAATACACTGCTTTATTACTATCAATAAATTAAGAAAGATGGCGCAGAAGAGGTATAACATAACATAAAAATTCGAGCATTGTAGGTGCCTATCAAATGCCTTAGCTTATCTCAGTTAAGTGAATAGCATTTAATGTAATAATTATATGTTACATATTCTAATGTATTAGTGAGAGCGAAGTCATAACGATGTACATTTCTCATCCTCAAGAGGACGTGGGAACCTTGAACGGAGATTTCCGAGGCCGCAAAAAGTCGTTGAAACGGTCAATTTCGAAGATGTTATAATATATGAATACATACCATAACCGTGTAGAATATATATGTATATAAAATATTGAAGAATAAGCCAATTCTGCGATTACAGCGACACTTATTTATGGCAACCGAAATACGGCACAGGTTTAAAGCACGGTGAATTTATTAATAGTTGGAGCATCATATAAGATTGTGAATAAATGCCTGAATGTCTGCCGCAAAGGAGACCATACAATAACTGCCGATCTGTAGGGATTTCAGGAGGTGGGTGCCCAGAATAAAGCCCGTGCATTCTGCGTTGTAGACGACTGTGTAGAGAGAGGCCGGTCCCAGGCAATAGCATAGCGCCTAGAGGAAATGCCCATTGCGATAGGTATGTGTCTCGATACAAGGTGTTCTCGATACAGGATATAGCAAACATTTGATACAGTAAAGAATATATGAAAACGATTTTAGTATGAATATTAACATGTAGCACCAATATATAAGTACGATACTACAGGCCATTTATCATACATGTAAGCCCATCATTTTCTATAGCTTCAGAAAGTGAGTAGGAAGAGAAAAAAAAGGAAGATATACTTACACAGGATATCTAATTTGGGTCCAACCGAATGCGCAACAAGTTCGCTTTCCAAGTCTGACATGAAATTGCAAGAACTGATACATGAAGACATAAGTTAAAATTCATTGTTATAGCAGTCCGAATCACTTACCCTCCACTGTTTCACTGTATCCGAGATACCTTCAACAATCTTCTCTAACTTCCCCTTCCTCCAAGTCGGCCCCCGTCTACGACCTCTATATATACGTTGGTGGTAGAAGACCATGATGTCGTCGCCGATCTGGAACGTGAAAACCGGTGTAAAATTCGGAAATATACAAAACCATACCTTATATTTCTTCAATTGTTCGTCGTATTCGAGATCAAGAATGGGGGGGATCCTTTTCGGCATATAAGGCAGGTTTCAGGATGATGAGTGGAGTGCTAATGTGCTAAGTTCACCTCAGAATGCTTTAGAGGTCGGCAATGTGTGTGGTTGAGTACAGAGTGGAAGGTGAAGACAAGAAAGCGGCTTTTGTGCCCATTGAAGCTTAATTCAAACTCCAATTCCTGCCTACAATGTTACACAAGTATTCGTGTATGTACGACGACGCCAGTGAACTCATGCCATCGAGTTAGAAGGGAGTTATGAGTGGCTGGGCGAGGTAGCTGTAAGAAGTTCCTCGTACGTAGCACATACCTCCGCCCGCAAGATAACAACGACATCAGCTGGGATCCATCCTTGAACGTGCCCCCTGGCCCGCCAACCCACCATCACCATTCGATGGGTACCGGGACACTTGGACGTGCCAGGAAACGAACACGCAGAGGCAAAGGGCGCTATCATGAATGGCTCAAGCCCTCACCCCTTTCTACCAAAAGCTTACGTTTACCACTCCCCGCGAACAAAGCTACACTCCGCATGGCCCACCGGATTTCTCTCATATCACACAATGACAATGCCTGGAGAACCTCCCCTCGCTACCATCGAATTAACCGCATCCTCCCTCTCAAACATCTCCCGAAATTCCAGGAGACATTCTTCACATTACCCCATAAACTCTCAACACTGCTAGGTTATCTCATTACGAATCATAACCCCCTGTACCACCACCTCCACCGCATTGGGAAATCCCCCTCTCCTGTCTGTCGCCGCTGCCACCTCAGGCCCGAAACCACCGACCACTTCCTATTCCACTGTCCTACTCACAGGACAGTGCGGGACCGCCTCACGCTAGGAAAACTCCTCACCTCGCCCAAACGCATTGCTGCGCTCTTCACCTATGCCCGCACCACCACATGCTTCGACCGCACACCAGGCACCCTCCCCGAGTGGGACCCACCAGATGCCTGACTCTTGACACGATCCGGTTTCCTGCCATATACCTGCCAAGACCGGACATCCTCGCCTCTGGCATCACAGCCCGAGTTCATAGCAACAGTACCCCACTCACACCAGTTAGATAGTCTCTCTTAGTCAAGTAGATCGCACCATGTAGTCATGACATATGGTTTTCCACAACCGACTTAATAAACTAGGATTGAAAAAAAAAAAGATAACACCGACTTTGGCACTGTTCAGGGTGTAGCTAAGTACGCCAGACCTATAAGTTATACGTAGGCATACTTCCTTCCTATTCCAACCTATATTACCCCTTATTGACATACTGTACAAAAAATATTTATGATGCTAGCATATCTATCAATACAAATATGCTCACTTATTATTCCATATGCGAGTCACCTAGTTTTACTAAGGAAACTCGACTTTCGCTCAAAAAAAAAATAGCGAGTAATTTAATTTGATTCGAGGGAACTCAACTTCACTCGAAGACTCGTGCACGGAAATATCTGCATGAATAGATGTTTGATTTATCTCGCTAACTGTCGTTCTTAAAAATATGTGAGTCACCTAGTTTGACCAAGGAAACTCGACTTTCACTCAAAAAAAAATAAACGAGTAACTTCACTTGACTCGAGGGAACTCAACTTTCACTCAAAAAAAAATAAGCGAGTAACTTCACTTGACTCGAGGGAACTCAACTTTCACTCAAAAAAAAATAAGCAGGTAACTTCACTTGACTCGAGGGAACTCAACTTTCACTCAAAAAAAAATAAGCAGGTAACTTCACTTGACTCGAGGGAACTCAACTTTCACTCAAAAAAAAAAACGAGTAACTTCACTTGACTCGAGGGAACTCGACTTTCACCAAAAAATATAAGCGAGGAACTTAAGTCCACTCGAAATAATAAGCGAGGAAAATGGCCACTTAACTTTGACTCGAAAAATATAAGCGAGCCCAATAGGGGAACTCGACTGTAACTTAACTGTAACTTAACTGTAACTCGAAAAATTTAATGGGAACTCGAAATGTTCACAGCCCAGTTCAATGCAGATACCATAGATTGTTTCGAACATGTTACACAGTAGCAATAGTGTAGTTGCTATTACAGAGTGATTCTAATCGAAGTAACTATGGCTCATATATGAAAAGGACATACAGAGTGCAATTAACATGATTCTAAATCTGTAACGGCATTGCCATGCAAAATACGAGAATCTGGTGACTTATTCAGAGCGGTGAGGTTAAACCATTCACAGTATTCATTGCAGATATGTTCGGATTCAAATTTTTCGAATGCAGAACCCATGTTCCCTTGACCAAATAAAGCAGCATCGTCTTCAAGAGATCTTAATTGAAGTCATGTTACTCTATCACTTCAAGTACCTGAAAAATAAACTTACGGTGCAGTCATTATCTGTGGGTCAGATAGAACTGTTGAGCTTCCTATATAATCGAGTGGGTGGATGTAAGAACATTTGAAATTAAAATAGTAAAACTGCACACCTTGTAAATCTGATACATATGCCAAGGAATCGGTTTTTTCATACTGAATATGCTGCATGAAACAAAGAAATTCCGCAATCGCATAAAGCGGATCACTTTCATCTAGGAGAGGCCGAGCCGAACCATTGTGTATAAATTTTATGAAATTGTTTCCTTCATTCTCGATGAATTCTTCCAGCAAATACACATTGCGCATCATAGTCAACTTCCCTCCAGACTTATTACCAGTAGCATCATGAACAATACCAACACTGGCCTTCACAAAGTGTATTTCTGGGATTTTGAAGGGAGGCTCGCCTTAAGTTGATATGATCTGTGCAATGTATGAATATGAATAGGACAGCAGGGATACGGCCCAGTAAGTAACATTGGCCTCGATCAGTGTCTTTGTCAGCTCTGAATCAATTTCAAACCGTCCAATAGAAAGTCCAGTCTGAGATGAGCTATTTCTTGTAGATTTCCTGTCATCTGCATAATAAACTCATTTTACAGCAACATGCTGGTTTAGTGTATCTCCAAGACCAGCTTCAGCTATTGGTGTAAGTGTTAGGAGCCCTTTATGTGCAGTTTTACAAGCTCCTATACCAATAGATTCGAGATGATTTATTGTTAATGTACCAGGGCATGGGTTCATTAATGAGAAAGCCTTTTTGTTACTGTCAGAAAGCAGCTCTGCCAGGCCAATCTCAGGAATCGAATAAAATTGTATTTGTTCAACCCTGTACTTCGCTTATATGAGTGTAAGTGATCCTGTACACATAAATAATATATACTAAACTGCTTACCAGAATTGGCTTGGAGGTTCACTGATAGTCCACCCGCTTTCAATGCTTCACGAATCTTCATTCTATCAGGAGATGTATATGGAATTGAAATGTGCACACGCTTCTTTGATGGAGCAGATGTTGGTGGTAAATCTGCAGATCCTCACATATTCCAATAATATGTGTAAATGTGTGGCATACATAATTAATATAAGCACACATACTGTGCGAGCTCGCTTCTTTGAATCAACTGGCTTTTGAGGTGTTCTAACAGCTATAGCACTGTTAGCTGAGTGAGATGAGTGACTACCCAAATTCTCGCCAGAGTTTACAGTGACCATGGATTCAAATTGGTCAGATATACCAATGTCTTCTGACTTGTTCTGCAACTAGTGAATACTTGTCAGTATTAATATAACCTACCTATAAGAATTGATGTACCTCAGCTTCCTAAATGATGATAATATAAAATTAGCTCAAATTTAAACAAACTAATCACGCATCCCACCTCCTGAGTAGCAATATAGTCCAGGCTTTCTTCCCACAAATATGCAGGAACAACGAGTCCTAATGTAAAAGGCTTTGAGGGTATCTTGAATACATTCCTCTTGTCTTTACCTCGACCTAGTCTAAGGCAACGATGATAAAAATAAGGCTGGTCTTTTGGCATGTGTGATAGATCTGTCCAGTTACAAAGCTCATGGATAGTAAGTGATTTGGTCTGAAATGGAAACCAGTTCATTGCCTTCTGAAGTTGAGGTAGCATAGTATTCTCTACCAACTTGATTAAGTCCCGAGGTGTGGTTGAAGCTGGAATATTCTGGTGCCCTTCCTGCAGGTTCTACTCAAAATATATCAGCAACTGATCTCCACAGTAAAATATAATTTAATCACGAACCGAAATCAACTCTGGCCTAGTCTTACCAGATATCTCACGAACAGCCTGAACAATAATACTAATTGTTTCAAATTGGCGGCCCTGATAACTAAATCGCTGGTACTTGTCACGCTCTGCCTTATAAAGTGAATGTGATCCTGAGTAGCCGGAGGCAGTGAGTTGCTGAGACAGAGAATAACTTCCACCATTTGATGACCATGAACTTGGTATTCCAACAGCAGGTAGTTGACTACTTGAAGCAGGTGTACATGTCCATCGCTGTAGTACTGCTGAGGGAAGGCTATTAGGTAAATGTGTAACCTTTTGCGCAAGAAAACTGGAATCTAAACATGATATCAGAATATATTGTGGTTAAAATACTGAGTTTCATACCTTTTCTCTGAGCCTGATTAACAGATGCTCTGATTGACTGAACATCAACAGTACTGGAGCAAGAGGCCGGTAAATTAGATTCTACCATTTCAGAACTGAGTTGATCTGCAATAGCAGGGCCTAGAAATCGAATATATTAGCACATTCTGTTCAAATAGTAACATGATAAACATACTTATAATGGAGTCTGTAAGTGGTTGTCGATTTGTACTAGACAAACGGCTTGCGACATCGGGCCCTAGATGTTACTTGATGTAAGCAAATTGGAATCAAATAATAATGATTGAGACATACTCAACAATGTATCTGGTTTCTTTGCGTAATATTCAAAGCACCTATTGCAAACGAATTTACCACGAGTACCACCAGTAATATAATGCTTGCTATCGCCAGGCTGAAGAATGGTTGAGCAGCTACTTCTTCCGCAAGGAATTGGTTCACTTGCATGTGCATCCTCTGTGAATTGTGCAATAGCTTCAGCATTACCGAAGTTCATGGTTATATCTATGGATGAGCGGAAATGGTGTGATAAAAAGTGCTGCTGAGAGATATAATAAATATAGGTACTTATATTTCTCAGAGAGATTGTGAGCTGGATTGTAAGGCAGATGTACCGAAATTATGACATGTTAGTGAGTACCTAATTTTCCGTGATATGCATCGCATGTTGAGACATTGGGTAAGTCAGGCATAAAATTTGCTCATCGTGTCTGTTTCAGATGACTTTGAAGTGGAATATAGATGGTATAGTCAAAGGCAATGCAAGGAATATTAAGGGTACTCGATCAATTACTTGTTTTATGTGATACTGAGACCTAAGGAAAAACACGGGTAGTAGTACATTGTACGTATATGGGTCGTAGATAAGGGTACATGTTGGTATGGGTGCAGGTCGCCTACATGTTACCTGTCACTGTGTCGCCCACAACATACCCATACACAAATGTGCGTGCAACATATTTGGTATACATTGTAATATTTTTTTTTTGTAATGCTCTGTGTCACTCTGAAGGTCTCTGATTCATTCTACTTCGATCCTAAGTTCTCTGGTTCGATTTTTTTTTTACTCTTCAGCTCTTTGCTTCATTCTGGATTGCTCTGCTTTGTTCTGTTTATTTCACTCTACAGCTCTCTACATCATTCCACATTGTCCTGCCTCGTTCCATATTGTTTTCATCCTTTGTTCTGTGTGGCTCAGACAATTTCTTGCTTCGTTCAGAAGCCCTCTGTCTCATTCTGGTTCGTTCTGAAGCTCTGTGGCTCGTTTCACTTAGCCCCGCTTCGATTTGAAGCATTTTTCTTCATTTTTATTTGTTCTGGTTCTCTGTGAAGGGATCTCTGCTTCGTTCTGAAGATCTCTAGTTTGTTATGTATCGTTCTGCTTCATCCTCAAGCTCCCTGCATTATTCTGAGCCCTCTGGTTTGTTCTATATTGTTCTCTTTCGTCCTGAAGCTCCATAGTTGGTTCTCAAGCTCTCTGATCAGTTATAAGCTCTCTCGTGTATTATGAAGGTCTTTTGTTTGTTCAGAATCGCTCTTCATTCTTAGGCTCCCTGGTTCGTTCTCAATCTCCCTGGTATATTCAGAAGCTCTCTTCTTTGTTCAGGATCGCTCTGCTTTGTCCTTAGGCTACCAGGGGCTGCTAACTTTTCGAGTTCCTGTCGAGTTTTTCGAGTTACAGTCGAGTCTCACCTAAGTTATAGTCGAGTTCCATTTTTGAGCTCGCTTAACTTTTTCGAGTCAAAGTTAAGTTACCTTGGGTGGCTTTTTCATATTTCAAGTGGACTTAAGTTCCTCACTTTTTTTTTTTGGAAAAGTCGAGTTCCCTCGAGTTAACTTAAGTTCACCACTTATTATTTTTTTGAGTGAAAGTCAAGTTCCTTTGAGTCAAGTTAAGTTACTCACTTGTATTTTTTGAGTGAAAGTCAAGTTCCCTTAAGTCAAGTAGAGGGGATGCTAAAATTTCGAGTTCCTGTTAATTTTTTCGAGTTAAAGTTAAGTTTTTTTTCATGAAAGTTGAGTTCCCTCGAGTTATATTAAGTTCCAATCAGGTGAAAGTCGAGTTCCCTCAAGTTATATTAAGTTCCAATCAGGTGTAATTCGAGTTCCGAATATTCTAATTTCAAAAGTTCAAGTGTACAGTAAGTGTACACTAATTGTTCCCATACCCCCGCCCGATGTTTTCTACAGCTCTGCTCAACAATTCCCACGCACTCTGCCCGCCTTTATTTACACACCTTTGCACGTGTGTTGTACTATTCATCACTTACAAAGTTACATCAACACGAATATTCATCACTGCGATGTCAACATGCGAACACATCGTGGGACTGTTGATGGGCACTCTTCCTAGTCATCATCTTTAACAGTGAGCAAGTCTTTTCTTAAATTGTTAGCTCAGTTCTTGCTCTTTTTCTTTCAATCTTTTTGCATCACTTAATGTAAGTTGTTATACACGTAGTAGACCATATTATATTAAGTAATAATGTAAATAAACTTATAAAAAATGCGAGTTACATTTTTATGTAATCCTTTATAATAATATGTTCCATGCTTTGTACAGTAGATTATGTGATTTGTTGGAAAAGTGTATTAATTGTGTGGGAAAGTAAGAGCGGAGGCATGGGAAACTATGAGCAGGAGGGCGGGAGATAATGAACAGAGGTCGGAATGATAAGCGAAAGCGTGGGAAAATTTGAGCGGGGATGCGGACAGCAGTGAACAATAGAAGCGGAGGTGTGGGAAGTAGAAGCAGAAAGTAATGAGCACCAGAAGTGAAAAGCGGAGGCGTGGGAAAATATGAGCGGGAGGGCGGGAAAGTGAAAGGAGGTCGGAATGATCAGCAAAAGCGTGGGAAATGTTGAGGGGGGATGCAGATAGCAGTGAACAGCAGAAGCGGAGGCGTGAGAAATAGAAGTGGACAGCAGTGAGCATCAGAAGTGAAAAGCGGAGGCGTGGGAACTTATGAGCGGGAGGGCGGGAATGATGAAATGTGCGGAAAATTGTGAGCAGATTAGAGGAGAAGCGAAGGCGTGGGAAATCATGAGTGGGAGGGCGAGATAGTATGAGTAGAGATCAGAATGATTGCGGAAGCGTGGGAAATTATGAGCGGAGGTGCGGCGACAATGAGCAGAGCGTGGTAATCAGTGAGCATGAAAGTATATAGGCACGATATGTTAAGCGGAAGCGTGGGAAATTATGAGCGGAGGTGCGGGCAACAATGAGAATGTACAATTAATAGGAAATGAATAAACATTAAATTATAAGCGTGGGAAACAGCGAGCGGGGGGGCGGGAAACAACACAAACTACTGTATAATTATTGTAAGGTATTCATTATACAACTTGCTTATTTTTCGAGTAAAAGTTAAGTTCCCTTGAGTAAAGTTAAGTTTCTCGCTTATTTTTTTGAGTGAAAGTTAAGTTCCATTGAGTCGAGTTGAGTTCCTCGCTTATTTTTTTTCGAGTAAAAGTTAAGTTCCATCGAGTTCCTCGCTTAAGCTAAATTCGAGTGTCAGTCGAGTTACCATCGAGTTACCTTCGAGTGGTAAATGACAACTCAACTCCACTCAAATTTGAGTCGAGTTCCATTCAAGTTCCAGTTGAGTTCCAGTTAAGTTCCTACTTTAAGTTCCTCAAATTCCATTACAAAAAACCCATACTTTATTATCATGCTCATTGTTGTCGTGATCCCTTAGCTCGTTGTTTCCCACGCCCACCCCTGCCGCCAAGGATGTGTAAAAATAGCGCCATCACATCAACCATCAAATTCCCGATAACTCCACTTGCTTCTGATGCATTGATGGTGATCGCGTCGCACTTCCATCATCATGCTCAACAATGAGCACGTATTTTGTGTATTCTTCTCTCTGTTTTTGGATTCTTCCTGTGATTTATTTTTTACAATATGAAGTTAGTTATTTTGTATGTAATATAACATCTTGGTTGCATTAACATGGTGTACTGTACTTACAGAAAATATAACATGAATAATAATAATTTCAGCTTTTCATACTATTTCATGGGTAATTTAGCTGTATTGTCAATGTATTTAATATACATTTGTATTCACAAAAAAATTGGGAGGAATAGCCCATGAACTCGACTAGAAATGAAAAAAATGGGTGCTCATTGTTTATGACGATGACGAGGCACATGAATGCGATCAAGCGCGCGCATGAAAACAACGTGCGGCACTCATTGATTAATTTGATGGAGGCAGAGGCATCAGATCAAATTAATGATCGACATTCAGGGGCGTGGGAAATAATGAGCGCGGAGGCGAACATTAATCTAGCAATCCATAGCAGTATTGGAATCTTTGTCATATACCATACAATTTATATTTTTCGAGTTACAGGTAAGTTCCAAAGTCGAGTTCCAGTCGAGTTCCAGCCGAGTTCCATTCGAGTTACCGGGAACTCGAAAAGTTGACGGCCCGGCTACCAGCCAATGGGTAGTGTAATTTATATTCTGCAGATGTAGGCTAAGGCTGTATATTATATATAAGATGTAGTGTAATGTATATTGAATATGTGGTTCGGTATATTAAGGTTCAAGCTCAAGTATCTAGTCACGAGCGTCGTTTCCAGTGAGGAAATGATGTTCATGACCAAAGTTGCATTTGTTTGTCAACAGCTTTAATAACGCTCTCCACAATTACCACCTGTTTCATTATGAAGCTCCATGTATTGTCCTGAAGCTCCCTGCTTCGTTCTGAGCTCTCTGGTATGTTCTGAAGCTCCCAGGTTAGTTCTAGATCATTCTGCTTCATTCTTAGGCTCCCTGCTTCGTTCTTTTAGGTTATCAGTATTTATACTACTCAATAAACTCCATTCTCAAGCTCTATAATTCGCTGATGCACTGTGTAGCTATATTTGAGTATTATTTAAATATTCTAGCATTGTTTGCAATACTTTGATTAGTGTAGGTGTGGGTCACGCTCAGAACACCTGGGGGTTACTCGTGCTATTCCCTACTGAGATCCTTGAGAGCGGAGCATGAGAGACTCTGATTACTTGTATTCAGCATAATTACAAATCAGCTGATCTTACTCTAATGTAACACACTTGACAGTGGCATGTAGACCAGAGTGGCTATCAAAAAGTACAAAAATAAAACTCCTGGTAAGGCATGAGGAAGATGAAACAATGAATAATATTAAATACTAGCTACATTCCATTGTGTGAGTGTGATATGGAACCTTGGTAGTATGACGATCACCTATTAGTCTGATTATTCATTAAATTTGTAAAGATGCGAACATCTAAAGTGCTTATGTTTTACATGCATAGCAAGCATTTCTGTTACATAGAATTGCTATGCACAGTGGTCTGGTAAATTACTGCACCCTTTCGACCAACTGTTCATCGAATTACGCTGTGACGACAATGAACAGTTGGACCCTCTGTTCAAGGGTCGGTGTGATGCGTGACGAATGGAAAATCTGTTCAGTGAGTAATTAGTTTACATAATCATTGTGATGCGTCTGTGCGAGCTCTTGCTCACTTTCAATTATTCTGAATCCCGCAGAATGTACATTGGAAGAGGTTGTTGGTAAAGTAGGATGCGTTCAAAGGATTTTTTATTAAAAATACATTATATTCTTCAATGACTTATGAAGAACACTAAACGATACACAGTAGTTGCAAAGTATTAGTAGTACTATCTTTAGCAACAATTATTGCAAATCACAACGATTTTTTTTTTTGAATTTCAGCTGTTCTCAAATTTCCTCGTACCTCTGTTCATGGAGCAGTGTGATGCGTTACGAAACGTATATCTGTTCATGTTCATGGCGTCGTGTGACGCGTTACTGAACAGTTGGTCGAAAGGGTGCAGTATATGTAAAAAGAGTAGGAACAATGATATATAAATACTTCAATCTACAGTAAACTTGACTCAGCTGTTCCTTCATTCATTCACGTGCATAAAGCCCATACTACGAGAGTTGTGGCTATCATTGTGATTGATCGCTGTCGGTAAGCAGCGGGGGTGCACAATGTTTCACCACCGGGAGCTTGATTGATTGCAATTTGAGTCGGCGCAATCAATGTATTCCTCTGAAATCAATTAGAAGTATGTAGTTAGAAATCATTGAATATATAATTGGGATCTATCATGTGAAGTATGAAATCATTTAATAAATGGAATCAATCAATTAGAAGTATGTAGTTAGAAATCATTGAATATATAATTGGGATCTATCATGTGGAGTATGAAATCATTTAATAAATGGAATCAATCAATTAGAAGTATGTAGTTAGAAATCATTGAATATATAGCCGGGATCTATTATGTGAAGTGCGAAATCATTCAATAAACAGAATCAATACCGTAACTGAATCAATAAAAATTAAATCAATGGGATAATGCAATCCTTTCAAATAAATGGTCCCCAATAATGATACCCATGTGTAAGTAGGGTTTTTAACCATATGTACTTAACCGGTAGGCTATTCAGTCTTGTATAGGTAATGCGCTTCACTGTATTTAACCTCTATTTGACTACTATTACTATGGACTTTGTGAAATAAAGACTTCCGTGTTCCCTCCCCTTCATCTACATGTTTCCTGCCAGATAATTATAAAATTATTGTATTTAAACACTAAATAATGTTAGAATTCGTATTTAGCTTAATCATGTACTGAACTACTATGGCAATGTGTACATGAAGACATAAGGGAACATGCTTCATTTCACAAAGTCCGTAGTAATAGTAGTCAAATAGAGGTTAAATACAGTGAAGTGCATTACCTATACAAGACTGAATAGCCTACCAGTTAAGTACATACATGGTTAAAAACCCTACTTACACATGGGTATCATCGTTGGGGACCATTTATTTGAAAGGATTGCATTATCCCATTGATTTAATTTTTATTGATTCAGTTACAGTATTGATTCTGTTTATTGAATGATTTTGCACTTCACATAATAGATCCTGGCTATATATTCAATGATTTCTAACTACATACTTCTAATTGATTTCAGAGGAATACATTGATTGCGCCGACTCAAATTGCAATCAATCAAGCTCCCGGTGGTGAAACATTGCGCACCCCTGCTGCTTACCAACAGCGATCAATCACAAAGACAGCCACTGGTGACTATGATTACCACCATTGAAATTATGGCCCAGACAGGATGCAAAAATCAGTGCAATCCCAACCATAATTTTGTTTCATGTATACTATTCATTTTACTGTCTTTAGATTGATATTTGTCATAGCTTCTATTGAGGACATTGCTTTGCATGTACTCAGGTACTGGAAAATGTGTCTCACTGATAGGAAAATCCTTTATTACCTGAGGACAGTGCACATTGACACTACTTGCTATGGATTGGGGTAAGTCGTGTAACTTTTGTTCACTATTATTCATATTAGATTTCAAGCTTACACTTATTATACGAATAGATTAACCAAATTTATTGAAATGCGAGAGAAAATGGGACTTTTTCGAACTCAGAAGCAAAACCATGATGTTGAGAGTATTTGGCCTGCAATGATTCGCTTGCAAACTCAATATCCTCAAGCTGGTGCTTGTGAGATGGTGAGTTTGCTCTTCCATGAGGAGAGTATGGCAGTCTCTAGGTATATTTATATTAATGATATCAATTTTTTTGGTTTACTTATTATTATAAATCTCAGACGAATTGTTACATCATACTTTGCTCTATATGAGCCTGAGCTTGTTCAGCAGCGGCATGCACAATGGCTGCGTAGAAAGCGGTGGTGGGCTGCTGGTGTGAATGATATTATTGCAGTGGACCAGCACAACAAATGGAAATACAAGTTTGGTCTGGGTTTACATACTGGCATTGACCCATTTGCTGGAAAGATTCACTGGTTGAAGGTTTGGTATACAAATAGTAATCCTAAGCTTATTCTTTCGTATTACCTGGAAGCTATTGAAAATCTTGGTTGTAAGTACTTTATAGTTTCATTCAGATTGTGCACTATTGACATATATGTGTAGCAATGCCTTTGGTTACTCAAAGTGATCCTGGCTCAGAAAATTTTGGACTCGCAAATGGACATACATTCCTTTGTCACTATCATGATCCTGCACTTCAGGGTACACTTCAGCACTGCTGAATGCATTCAAAGAAGAATGTTAAGCCAGAAATAACTTGGTCACAGCTTCGCCGAAGGTTTACCCCTGGATTTGAAGATATTCTTGAGAGGGGAATTAATGAAGACTTCTATCATCCTGATCACACTATTGAAGCGTTTGTAATTTCTTATATTATAAAATATATTTTACTTATAAATCACTGCAATAGTATGGTGTTCCGATGGGTATTCATTCCTTGGTTACAGAGCGAGCTTGATGGCTACAAAGATTGAGTTAACAATACAGCAAAACATGCTGATTGCAACAAAGTGCTTCCTCATGGTGTACTTCAATTAGATTAACTCCGGTAGATAAGTACTATTATCAGTTAATTAGTACTTAGTTCCATGCTTGTAAAAATCTACAGTATCTGCATTGAACTATGCAATTTTTAAATGATGAACTTAAGCTACGATGCATTTATTATATGCATCTATAAATTATAATATATTTTAACATATCAGTGTACTGCACTGTCACAAGACTTCTGTTCAAAGTTTTATATTTACTACATCGACACTAGAACTTAACTGAGTATATAAAAACAAGTCATAAAGATGAAAGTTCATACTATAGTACTTACTACTGTATTCTAATAATATGTCTTACTTGTGCATCCAAGTATGATAAGACTTAAGGTTGCAGCTAGGCCCTTAACCGAAATCTTGAGCGAACAGGATGTGCCTAAGCGAATATCTAAGTGATATGCCGCTTTGCCGAAGGTCGGAGCTCAACTACTTTGATGTAGTTGAGCGTGGTTGTCCGGCTTTCCATACTTGTGTAGCTGCAGAACGTTTGGATGTGAAATGTACTTTTAGAAATATAATATAAATCTTGGGATTGTGTGTTCTTAGGGAATTGAACTGGGATCTATACTAACTATACCACATGCCCTGCTAAAAACGAGTAAATAAATTATTTAAATATATGCATGATCAGGGGTAGTACTTGCATTCTTCCAGTGTAATTACAGAACGTTCGAATAGAACCTTATTTATCTACATGATTAAATCTCGGTAGTTAACGTTACTCGTTCGTTTGATTATGAGGAGTTTATAGATGAAGAGAATAGGTATAATATTAATCTCCATCTGTGTATGTAGCAGTGTATCATATCCGTCTATTCGTGGTGGATGAGAAGTAAGATATATGTAGTTAGTCAGAATGTACTGCCATAGTGCTAATGTGGTATTTTTGGAATGGAATGGATGTAGTGTACAGGATTGATTTTCTATGTCAAGATGTTCCGATATACATATACAGCGAAAGTAGTAGTAGTTACATTCTTCCGGTGTAGTTGTGGAACGTTTGAATGAAAATTTGTATATAAATCTTCGGATTTTGCTGCGTGCAATCCTGAGGAATTGAAACTCAAAACTAAAAAGAGTATGTGTCTGTTACACTTATAAGCTGAGCAGATGTGATAATATCTACATCATGCACCCAGCTGCGAGCTACATACCTCATTCCAATATGCACCCAGTTGCAAGCTTAATAAATCATTTCTATATATGTGTCCGGAAAAAGTGTGTACATTTGTCTGGTGTACTTTCATAACATTCAAATGCGAAAAATCTCGAATCTTCTTTGTCATATCGCAAGGTGGACGTTTTAAACAACCACACTATACGCCAAATCCCAATATATATAAATCATCCCAATATATGTGTACAATGAGGGGCTAGTATTTACATTCTTCCAGTGTAGATGCGGAACATACAAATGAATTAAATGTGCCTTTGGAAACATATCATAAATCTTGAGATTGTAGGATGTTAGTGAATTGAACCCAACACCAAAAAGTTACAAATTATATGCTCTCATTCTTTAAAGCGAAGGCTAAAAACAACTATGCCATACACCTGGTTCTAAAGTACATAAATCATTCCAATTTATTTATGATGAGAGCGGTAATACCTTAGGTAGTTGAACCCAAGACCAAAAGATTACAACCACATAATGTGACATTCAACTAAGCGGATGCTATAAACGATTATGCCATCCACCCAGTTCCAATTTCGTTAAACCATCCCAATATATCTGTATGCTAAGGGGTAGTCCCAGTCAAAAGTCGCACAGGTCTGCTCCGGTCAGATCTGAGTTTTCTGGACAAATCTGAACTGAGCAGGTCATATCCAGGTAACCCAATTTCACACGTACCAATCATTGTTATTTTTGCTCTTATCTAATCTATTCTGACTGTCTTCGTCAAGTCTTTTCGTTGTATTTGGATATCCCTGATCACAAGGACACATGGGAAGAATACAGGTGGAACTGGTGCACCACTGTGGTCCACTTCATACTCTGTTCTCCATGATGCGTGATAACAATCCTCTTCTTCTTTGTATTGTACTTCATCTCAGAATATGGCCACTTCTCCTGCTAAATCCTATACCTTCCTATTGATCCTATTGACAGATTGAGGGAGCGGGTGGAGGAAAGGGATGCAGTAATTAGTTGGGAGGGAGGAAGCAGAGGGAGGAAGGAAGGAAGGAGTGAAGGGATTATGTCACAATATCCATGTTTCTGTACATTCCTGTAATCGTTGGATTAGTCCTGAATAAAATTTTATACTGGTTTTATATTTCTCTGTCAAAATCTGTTCAGACCTGTTTTCAATCCGGAAAAGAGGTCAAAATCAGGAGAAATCCGAAAACTGCAGAACACCAGATGCGCCTGTAATTTCCGGATGTTGCCGGACCAGGCCTGCGCGACTTTTGACTGGGGGGTAGTACTTACATTCTTCCAGTGTAGTTGCAGAATGTTTGAATAAAAATGTGCCTTACAAATATAGTATAAATCTTGGGATTGTGCTATAATAAGGAGTAGAACCCAACACAGAAAAGAGTTTGCAGCACTTTTTGCTTATAAGCTGAGGGGGATGTGATAACATCTACATCACATGCCAGCTGCAAATTACATGAATCATTCCATTATAATATGTACTGTAGCTGTAGAACATTTGAATGTGAAATGTGCTTTCAGAAATATAATAGGGATGTTAGAGAATTGAACCTGACACCAAAAAGTTCGAAGGCTAGATATCCTTAGCTAAGTGAATGTTGTAGCCAATTACACCATGTGCCCAGTCTTAAATTTGTTTAATCATTCCAGTATATCTGTATGATAAGGGGAGTACTTACATTCTTCCTGTGTAGTTGTGAAGAGTTTGAATGGAATTGAAAATGTGCCTTGGAAATCTAGGGATTGTGAGGCTATCATAGGGAGTTGAACCTAACTCCAAAAAGAGTTTGCAGTGTCTTCCATCTATAAGCTTAGCAGATGTGATAACATCTACATCATATGCCAGCTGCAAAGTACATAAATCATTCCAATATATGTACATTCAAATGTGAATTAGATTCAGAACCCAACTGACAAAAAGTAAGAACTCCACCAGATCATCATGTTAAATGAATGTTGTAGCTGTATGATGAGAATGGTGTGTACATTCTTCTGGTGTAATGAAAGAACAGTCAAATATGAAATGTCTTTGGAAATATAGTATAAATCTTGGAATTGTGTGATGTTAGGGGATTGAACTCACCACCAAGAAAAAAATCTATGACTATGAACAGACACATTTGGTAAGTTGGCATCTACACCACCACATCACACACCCTGTTATAAATGACTAAATAGATCATTTAAATAGATGTACAATCAGGGGTGGTACTTGCATTCTTCAAGTGTAATTACAGAATGCTCAAATAGAACTGAGCCTTTTTATTTATCTACATGATTAAATCTCAGTAGTTAATGTTACTTATTTGTTTGATTATGAGCAGTTCATAGATGAAGAGAATAGGTATGATATTAATCTCCATGTATGTAGCAGTGAATCATATCTGTCTATCCATGGTGGATAGGAATTAAGATGTGTGTAGTTAGTTAGAATGTACTGTTATGTACCATACCACTCTGAGGGATGATAGGGGAGGCACTGGGTATAGTGCAGAGGGAGCTAGTCATAGTATTATGTAAGCTTGAGGTCAGAAGTGGAGAATTCAAAAAGTGCGGAGGTGAACCTTGGCTTCAGCTTATATGCTGTGCCCCTTGTGATTCTCAGTGGTTCATATTTCAAGGTTGAGGTAGGAAAAAGCTTGAGGTAGGAGCAAGGTTGAGTGTGAAACACAGAAAGGTCGGAATAGGGAAGGTTGGAATAGGGATCCAAAACTAAGGACAAAACCTTAGAGACAAGAAGACAGAGTATAGTGGTATATTCATAATCATAGTCAATATGAAAACTGAAGTTACTTCACAAAAACCAGATCTTAAATACTAAGTAAACTATGGAGTAGTTTACTTTGAGTGAAGTATAAGGGTATAGTTAGGGATAGGTAAATGTGGAGTCAGCCACCATAGAGGAGTAGTGGCTGAAGAATGGAAGGAAAGACTACATACAATATAGTGAAACAGATAGGGGTTGAAATAGAGGAGTAATATGAAATAATGACATAGCAAATGAGCATGAATGAGTAATTGGTAAATCATGATGATGTATCTGATGATTGGTCAGAAATGTGGCCAATGTGGAAGTGCAGGAAGTGCGGAATAATGTGGAATAGTGCAGAACAGCGGATTCTGGACATGAATGTAACATGTATCACCATAGTGCTAATATCATATTTTTGGAATACTTAGCATGGGTGTAGCATACAGGATTGATTTTCTATGTCAAGATGTACTGCCACAAATGCTGAGTGTTGAGAATAGCATGGATCTACAGAACAGGAGCCCATTTCCCTCCCACCACCTCCTCATGCCCACTAAAGAAACCATACAATCAACATTAGGTAGTAAGGGTAACCACATCACAACAAGACAGTTGACCAACACAGTTGTTGAGGAAACAACTGACAAATAACACCATAAATAAGTGTTGATCAGGGTGTGAGAACAGGAATACAGTGCATTTAGGAAACTTTTCAACATGTCATGTTTTAGGTGAAGAAAAGTTTTGTAACTTTTTTTGATATTTTTTTCAGAAGGAAATCAACCAAAAGAATGTGATTTATGCTGTCTTCTCAAATTTTCCCATGCTGTTTCACTTTCTGCAGGTGGATTAAAAAATTTTGGGGGTTATTTTGACAAAGATTGTAGTTGATTTAACCAAGACACATATCAAACATGTTGAATACAATATTTTCTCCACTCTAATGGTGTTTCTGGGGTGCAATTACCATTTATGGAATGCAGGTGTGGCAGAAGATGTCAACCACAGGATCTTTGGGTTGGAACATTCTTATGAATTACATAATATTATTGCTATATAAGGTATTTATTTTATTATGTAATAAGGGTTGTTTCATTTTTTCCCAGACCAAAAAAAAAAATTTGGCCAATCATCTTGTAATTCACAGTAATGATAAAACTAACCAATCTATCATCTCTAAATATGGTTTGGAGTTAGTGAAAAGTAGTTTATGTTTGAAATTTTTTGATGGTTCCCTGCCAAATCAAGTGATGTGAAGTAACTGAATGTACTGTACAAACTTTTTCTGGTGTGCATGTGATTTTTCATCTGTTCCTGTGCAGACATGCATAAGTGTGATGATTGTGTCCACTTTTCTGATTGGGCTGGTTGGTAGGTTAGGCTTTATATGGAAAGTCTAATGACCACACTCAAACCCATCAATTATAATTGAGCTCTGGTGTCTGGCACTTCAGCTTCTTGGTTAGATATTATAATCTCTGTTTCAGGATTTCACTTACACCAGATACTGGAACTTTGATGTATCATTTGCAGTAATTAGTGTAATAGTGGGATGTATAACTAACAGTAATTACAGTAGGCACTGATGTATCATTTGCTGCAATTATAGGCGGCATTCCATGCATACTGAGACCAAACTGAGACACCCCATGATTTAGTAATAGATGTGCACATTGCAACATCCTGATGTAGCCTACTGGTATATAGTATTTGGAACTTCTCGCAGTGCACAGTGCACATCAATTCATTAATTTAAATTTTGTAATCATGCTGGTCAGCCCTTAATTCTTTTCACCAGATCTACTTGTAATATTAAATTGACAAAGTTAAGTATGTTGCTTCCTTATGATGTTTGTATGTTTTTTCTCCTTAACCGGATATGTTTTCTGGTACTTCCATAATTCTTTAAGTCAATAATCAGACCTCATTGCCAGCTTTGTATAATACATAAATATTTAGGTATGTCAAGAAGAGGGGAAAAATGCAGAGAAATGTAATGCACAAAGGCTCAACAAAGGCTGCAGACACAGCGTTAAACAGCCCTAGGATGCAGGGCGAGCGAACTTCAAATGGTAAGGTGCTAAATCTTGATGTTACGTTAAATGGTAAATGGAAGTGTCTGTTTTAATCATGTGGCACATACCTTGGCTGGAATTTACATGCCGGAAGAACCATATTATAAGGAGGTTTTTGTAGTGGTAAAACATAGGAATATAGTGTCTCCCATAGGTCCCACTTCTCCAAAAAAGCGAAATATATTCATTTATATGCTATAATCTATGTATTCAAGGTACTAGATAACGTACAAAGCTATTTTTTAGTTTTGGTCAGATGAAAATCCTAAACTCATACACACTCATGCTTTGGAGCATAGAGAAGTCATTATATTTTAATTGCCAGATGCACGTAGCATACAACATATTTCAACAAATATTTTAAGTTGAAGAAATGACATATTTAGTCAACCTTATCATCTATCCTTCATTAAGAAACATACTAACAAGTGTAACAGTGTCTGGCTGGATGATTTCACAATGCTTACAGTAATGAGTTTTGAAAGCAATTTAATTGGTATCACTGTCAAAATATGAAGCAAGCATTTCTTAATGTAATCAATGAATTTGGGTGTAGTGCATAGTGTGAAACAAACAGACAAAAGAATATACATAATTTATGGATGTGGAAATATTATATTTTTTGCATTTCAAAGTGGATACAATGCGAAGCTTTAAAGAAGCGCAATTCATGGAACACGTTAAATTAATGAGCTAGATTTGTGTTAATTTTAGCACTGTCAAATTGGAAGTGCGCGAGGGCGGGCTGGCGGGTGTAAGGTGTATAATCTATTACTAAGAACTTTTAGAACAGTGTGTATGTAACCATTCCATCAGCTTCCATCAAATCTATTTCCTACCTGGGAGCCCTCAGCAATTGCTGCATTTATACATCTCTCACTTACAGTAATCACTGCAATTGATACATCACAGGTCTGTTGCAATTACTGCAAATGATGCATCAAAACCACGGTATTGCCTGTCACTTAAGCGAGACTGTGCACTTACTAACTGAAGTGTGGTCATCTGGTACGCGGTAAGGTGGTAACTATATGCACTCAAGCAATTATTTAGTTCTTTACAGTACATAGAATAATTTACCTATAAGTATGAGCTTTCATATAAGTATTTGTGAGATATATGAACTGAGATGTAACTAATTATTTAGTTCGCTGCAATGAAGTAGAATAATATACCTATTAGCTTTGACATAAATATTATTAAACTATGAGATGAACCAATAGTGTAAGCGGTACTTGGCAGCACTCATATTAAGTGAACCGAATGCTTGTTACAATGTCCTCCAGCTTGTCCAAGTCTCAAGTTGAAATAATTTACGTTGATATGAGCAGAGGATGGCCCATATTACATGGGAGGTGTTAATAATGAATTATTGCCTGACCTAATGTAGTCTTTCTTATGTTGAACGCCAGCATGAGGTATAGATTGAAGTAGATTGAAGTAGAACAAGTAAAAACCTCCATAACAAAGCAGGTTATATAGACATGATAGCAGAAAGCACAAAATTGAAGTAAAATGAGTTAGGACAAGTATTACATATCTAAGTGAAGTAGAGGGTACAAAAACGAAAGAATAGAACATGATATTGAAGTAGGGTAAGTATAATACTCCAGAGATTGAACTTGAACACCAAAGGAAGCTTATAGGCTATAGGAATGAAGTAAACTATAAAAGAGCGATACAGATGATGCAAAAAGCAAAGCATAGAGCTTAGGTATGACACAGGGAACAATATATATAAGCAGGCATCTTACAGATGACACAGAGGGCACAAGAATAACCTACAGAGTAATGTATAATAGCAGAGACTTTATAGATGACCCACAGAGAACAATAACCATTCAGAGAACACTATATAAAAGCAGAGACATTAAGGATAATCCAGATAGCACAAGAACAATCCACAGAGAAATGTATAGCAGTAGAGACCTGACAGATGACCTACAATCACCCATAGAGCATTATATAAAAGCAGAAACGTCAACGACGATTTAGATAGCACAAGAACAACCCAAAGAGCATTGTAGACCTTAAAGTTGATCCAGAGAGTATAAGAACATCCCAGAGCATATAAAATAAAAGCAGAAACTTAAGAATGAATCTGAAAGTACAAGAACACACATAGAGTATTATAAAGGCAGAGATATTAAGGACGACCCAGAGAGCCTAAAAACGAATTTGAGTGCTCAATAATGGATCAGATTGCTTACCAAAAGCCAGAGGGTACTCAAGAGAAGTATAAAGTTAGAAACTAGTCTCGAGCAGTCGAATAGTGTGACACCGTCACTCTGTGTTTATAGAATATACAACAAATAAATCAGTACTGCAGCATATAATGCAATGCCCTGTAAAATAACACTCTATAAGAATATGTAGGTCTACATATGGATATATGGTGAGTCAGTGACACGGAAATCTATAAATACAGCAGACAGTAGGATATATATAGCTCGCTTACAATTCAAGCAGGTCCCGAGTTCAATCCCCTCTTTAGCACTACTTCCAATCCCTACTGTTTACATTATGGCTGCAATATTGTTTTTCTCCAACTCTACTCACAAAAACTTTCAGATTTCAGTTCTTTTAATCCATTGGTCATCCCTGAATACTATGATTAACTATATAATGCTTCTACCTCACTGCCATCACTTATATCTCAAGCTGAAGGACATTTGTAGCAAGTATTCGGTGCATTTAATAGAGCACCATGTTGTATCACTTACATCTTGGTTCATATATCTCACAAATACTTATATGAAAGCTCATACTTATAGGTAAATTATTCTATGTACTGTAAAGAACTAAATAATTGCTTGAGCGCATATAGTTACCACTGTACTGTGTACCAGACAACCACGCTTTAGTTAGTAAGTGCACAGTCTCGCTTAAGTGAAATTCTGAAACAGAGATTATAATATCTAACCGAGAAGCTGAAGTGCTGGACACTGGAGCTCAATTATAATTGATGGGTTTGAGTGTGGTCGTTAGACTTTCCATAGCTTTACAGCTGTTTGCAGAAATTATGGCAGTCATGTGCCATTTTTGGCAATTGTAAGTAGACCTAACCCTAGCTAAACCCTAGCATAATTATTGGTAATCATACCTAATTCTGACCCAAAATCATCACTATGGTTGGCTGTAGCATCAGCTGCAATTTCAAACTAGCAGCTATAAGGCTGTATGAACATAATCTTCTCTCATTGAAAGACATTCTTATCTGCTGTGACTTCTCAGAGTGTACCTGGTATCATATTTAGAAGCTTTGGTGTGAAACAGGTGATGTTGTCAAGCATCAATGACCTCTTCATGGACATCTGCATCTATTAGACTTTGATGATGTGAACTTCTAGTCTGAGAGAACCCTGATTACTTTCTAGATGAACTACTTGGTCTCCTTGATTGCAACCACTTTATTGCTACTCACTACTCCACTATTCACTAGGAGCTTCTTCAAGCTGGTGTGTCATACAAGAAACTCAAGTGCATTGCTCAAGAGTATAATGAACCTCAATGTGCTGCATTTATAGCCCAGATGGCACAGTATGCTCCTGAAGAAATCAGATTTGTTGGTGAGACATCAAAGGATGAGCACACTGTTGGGAGGCAATATGGATGATCTAGCAAAGGACACCAAGCAGAGAAGAGTCAGCTATTTGTTTATGGGCATCAAACATCTACAGAAGCACTGCTTTCACTTGATGGGATTGTTGCACACACTGTTATTGAAGGTTCAATGACAAAGGTTTTTTTTTTTTGATTGGCTAGAGCATGATGTGGCATGTTCCATTACTTTATACCTCATGCTGTTCTGATTTTGTTCTAGCTTCCTAAATGCAGTGCTTATCCTGGTCCACTCAGTGTTATTGTCATGGATAATGCCAAGATTCATCATGGTTATGAGATAATGGAGCTTATTGATTGGCTTGGTAAGTGATTGCTTTATACTCTGAGGTTAACCACCTAACAATCAACTATTTTCAGGAGTTCATCTTGTATATTTGCCACCTTACTCTCCAGACCTCAACCCAATCAAAGAAGCCTTCTCAAAAATCAAGCATTTTCTTCATTGTCATCAAGAGTACTACAGTTCCACTGTGGATGATAGAATTTACCATGAGTAAGGTAGCATAAATGCTTTGCATCTCGAAATCCATTTGCTACAAACTTCTCAAGAATACTATCATCAAGTTTATAAGCACTACAGAAGGTTTTGATGTGCATAGTGCTGCCAGGTGTATGAGAAATTGAGAGAATACAAGCAGACTTGTTAGCAAGAGAGTCATCACGCACAGGTGCAGGTGTAGCAGAGGTGAATGGGTCAGAAGCAGAGGAAGCAGGAGTATTTGAATGAGAGGCTGGGTGGGAGTCACAAAGAAGGCTGATGAAGTCATTACCAATCTGAAAATTGATGGTAAGGGATGGTAGCTGCACACAGTCCCAGTTTTGCACATCAAGCCATTGCTGAAGAACAGGGCTGTGTGATGATGGAGTACCTTCCCTTGGGAATAAATGGTGATTGGGTGGGGACTCCAGTGTGCCTTCAGGATTAGCCTTGAGCTAGTATAACTTAGAAAGTGCATGAGATAAGCTGATAAAGATCACTTACACTATATGATGCCCAGCAATCCACTTGCTCATGGCTCATTGGAAAGTGACCATCAAATCTGGGCTCTATGTAGCAAGTTCTGCCAATGCACTGTGCCATTTTATTAGGACACTTCCATTTTGCACATATAGCCAGTATCTGTTCCACCTTTGTGATATTTCCAGGGAGAAGTGCAGGATCCAACTGATAATGATACATGTATGAGATTCAGAAAGCTAGTGTAAAAGAGCCTGAATGTGTGTACTCACCCTTGCTTTTTTAGCCTTCTTCTTCTCCTTATCCAACTCATTACTGTTCTCCTTGTTCACCTTGGAGTCATTTGTATGTATCATTTCTTCAATGAGAATGTTGACAAGGGGATCCACATTGTGATTTCCAAGAAGGCATTGAACAAGCACCCCATAGTCCACATCAGATGCAAGGGGAATCCCTGGTTTCCCAATAATATGAGGAACTGTAGCAGTGATCTTGTAGTTGCAAAAGGTAAGCACATTGGGGTTGAGTAGGTCAGATATTCTTGCAAGGATTTGTGCCTTCATGGTATCCAAGGGCTTACAAGTGGATAAGTGCAATGTTGAGCTATTTGATGTGTGTTTGCCAGCCACTTTTTGAAGCTCTTTGGCACAGTAAACCATTAGAATATATATCACCTTCTTGCAAGACACCCCAGTGTGCTCAGCAGGACCTACACAATGATCTTTCAGCCAAATAAACATGATATATTGTGTATATACTTACCTTTCTTCTTATTCCCATCATGAGAGCACTTCTGAGGTATCAAGATTGGCAGCTGGGAAGAGCTTATCACTATAATCTCCTCCCCTTCCTCCTCTTCCTCCTCCTCCAACTCAATAATATCTTTCTCCTCCTCATCCCTCCCCTCTTCCTCCTCTTTCTCCTCCTCCTCCTCTTCATAATGAACATTATACATACTGTGTAGTTGGTCAAGATAGTCAAAGCTTCGAGATACATTGCTGTCATGCCCAAGTTCAATAGAGTTTGTTATCTTGGTTGAGCTACTAGCAGTCTTGAAGGCTGGGAGAAGTATTTTGAGAGACTTCAGAGGCATGGTGAGATAGTGTATCAAGTGTAACTTAGAACAAGGCAATGTACATGAAAAGCAGGTGAGAGCAGCATCACTAAATTCATGAAGATCTGATATAGCCATACATTTCTCACATGTTTGATGGAAGATGATTAACTGCTCACAAGCAGTTGTACCAGGTTATAATGGCACTGACATAGGAAATGGAAATCATAATCTCACTAATATATTTTATTCTATGTATTAGCTGTTGTAAGAGGTAAGTAAAGTTAGATACAATGTACACTGTGTTATCTTGTAATTATCATATCATGCTGAAATCATAATCCCACCAGCATATTTTACTCTACATATCAGCAGTTGTAAGAGGTAAGTAAAGTCAAATACAATGTGTATTGTGTTATCTTGTAATCATCATATTGTGCTCAACCCATGAGTTCCATTAGTATATGCTAGAGGCAGCCATTTATCACAATGTGTTGACAATGCACAGCTTGCAAGCAAGTTTTAAAAAGGCAAATTTATTTCATGTTCAGTCAGTTTTACTCAGCTGTGTAACTAAGTAGAATAGGTGATAACATACAGGGCAATGCACACCAAATGGTAGGTATATTATTATAAGGAGGGGCAAGCAAGGGGCAAATATGAGGCCTGGTCCTTGGAATAAGCATGCAGTGGTGGGAAGTGCCAATTCTTGCAGGGAAACTAAATAGGCATGAATGCAGTCTCATCAACTTGGCCCAAATTCCTTTTGATGTGGGTCACTGGTTCATCCTTATTGACTGAAGTCACTCATAACACTCAATCCTGCATAATTCACTTGAGGCCAATCTGTTGGAATATGGCATCTATTCAAATGTCATTTCATGATCAGGTGCCACATATCATACCATACTTATTTTGTACTAGTGTACTGGCAGTGTTCTGTAGCTTGCTGTGTGTATTTACAGCTGTTTGCTGAATGATGTAGCATCCAGGTTGACAGCACACATAGACTGAGTTGATCAGCTCATTCATCTGGGCCCAGGGACATGGCTGTACCAGTGACTATTCCTCAAGAAGCATACATATGATGCCTGTGGTTCCCTAGTGCCAGTTTTATTCTAAGCCCATCACCAAGTAAACTACGTGTTCTGTGGAATTTACTATCATCTCATTGATGAATTTGTAAGCAGAGAGAAGATATTAAGTAGTAGCTAATTGTTAACTGAATACATGATATTCCTCTTAATATGTAGCCTGCAGTGCTTAAACCACCCTTCTGCTTTCACAGATGTTACCTTAAATATAACATCACATATCACTGCATATGGATTCACAGTATGCTCCCCTGTAAGATTGCTGAGAGCACAGTCCATGATTGAAGCAAAGCAAAGCTCTGATGCAAGAAAATGTAGAAATATATTACTAATCAAATGTCTTCATGATCATTAGTGCCTGCCACCTCCACATATGCATTTAGATAGTTTACTATACTTTTATGTATTCTACAGACAATGTGCTCTGCTTTTTATGTATTTAAGTAATATACTATGCACTGTACCTATTATTAATTTGCCTCATGCTTTCTCCCCCTGCATGCTTTGAGGCCAAATGTAACAATGTCGTTGTTGATGCATTGTTTATTTCAACAGAAAATCCCTCTTCAATTGGATAGAGATCTGGCAAGTACACAAGATCAGGTCACATTGAGATATTCAAATGGAATCGAAGAAAAGAGTGCATGGCATTGAGTTCCTATAGGAATGTACAGTGCCAATCAAAAGTATTGCACACACAAAATACAAACAAACAAGATTGTGAGAAATATAACTTCCCTCAAAGTAGCTCAAATCTCTTCATGTAAAATGTAGATATGTAATACACAACTTGTCCTATCATAATATGATTTTTCCAAATTTTTATATATGCAGAATAATGCTACAGGAAGTGATGAAAAAGGTGATGTTTTGACTGTATTGCATGCTTTACCACATTACTTGGGCTTGACGAAATTATGTACATTTTAAGTATGTTATGCTACTGCTTAAGAGCTTTAAAACGCGTCATTGAACGTAAAATTTGGAGCTGTATATCATTTGTTATTGTCAAGTCATTCTGGAGACTTTCATGATTAAATTAGACTGCTACTCATTTCATTTGATTAAGTGTTGTACATGTTACTTTTACCCATTATATTTTAATATAATTAAGCCTACTTCTTACAAGCCTATAAGTATCAGTACTTTTCCAGTTGACCAAGTGTAAAACAAATTATCTATGAATTTAAATTCCAGCTCAAACATTGAACAACAAATGGTATTGGCCTATTGTTGTAGTGCTCCTACTTTTCACACCACTACAACCATCACCTCACTGCTTTGGTAATTCTAAAGCAGAATTTCTTCTTCCCTCATACTCCCACCTCATCTGCTTTGGTAATTCTAAAGCAGACTTCCTTATTCCCTCATCCCACCACCTCATCAACTGCTTTGGTAATTCTAAAGCAGATGCCCTAGCTCATTCTCAATTGCTTGGAAGGCTCACTACCAACACTACCGATGCCTTCATAGTCATTCCTATTTACACCACTATGACCATCACCTTGCTGCTTCAGTACTTCTAAAGCCAAATTTCTTCTTCCCTCATCCCACCACCTTGTCAACTGCTTGGAAGGCTCATTACCAATGCTACTGACACCTTCATAGTTATTCATTTACTTCTGTATACCTGCTCCAGTAACTCCAAAGCAGAGTGTTGTGTACAATAACTATGAGTTTTGCAAGTGACATTGCCTGACATTGCCCCTCTGAGGATTGATATTGCCTGGCATTGCTGGCATTGTGAACATCTAAGAATTGGCATTGCCTGATGTTGCTTGCATTGACTGGCATTGCCATGATGCTGCCCATGATGTTGCTGGCATTGCCTGACATTTCCCAATGTTGTAGGCCAATACAGTTATCTCTTTCTCATTCTGGTCTCTTCCAAGATATTTATCAAAGTCTGCTATATTACAAATTGGCTTATTAGCCCTGATTGACCTTGATTCCTCTTTGTTCTCTTGGTACATCGGCTGTGCCAGTCCCATCTGTGTGAGTTATCATTCATAGTTGATATTGATGATTGGCTTATATATAACTATTACTGCTGGTCAGATGCTAGACCTAAGAAAATATTCAATCCAGTGCCAGCATTTATATTCATACTGGAGCTGTGTTCCTTTCATAGTGCGAATTGCTTACTTCTGCAGGGAATGTTCCATTATTGACATTGCCTGATGTTGCCATTCTAGTGCTCTAATCCTCATAGCTTGCAAAACAAGATCAATAGTCACTCCAATTACTCAGAGGATAAGGGTTTTGATACACTCTACTATGAAGGCATCTATCAGCTGCTCTCAGAGTAGTAACCAATACCAGAGTGTTCCAAATGCAGTGCTAAGTCTGCAGATAGCCAGCTCCACTATGGAGGGCTAGAGCAATAATCAAGTGGGAACTGAACAATCAGCCACTTTAAGTCTCAAAGTAAGACTAGGATGTGACAGTACATCAGAGCCAGTTTACCATTGGCATTAGCAAACTTGTCTGCTCCTTAGGTCAGAACACCTTCAGGATTGTCCTTGCCTGGTGAGGAATCAGAGTTTGTCACCAACTATCTTCCTCCCACCTTGAAGTAATTTGGGGGTGACTGCAATGAATGTATGAATTCATTTAGTTATATTTATCATTAATTGCAACTAATATAACTCAATATTTGTAACAGCATCATGATAATGAAGAGTGCACTGATGTTGAAGCACTGAATGAGAGAGACACTAGCATCAAGCAGGAGGACTCTCCTGCACCTCCCACACAGGCAAAGCATCCTTACCCTCATGAAGACCAATACCAAACTGCCTTGGTGAATTAAGCATCTTAGAGATGAAGACAAAAATGAAAATGAAAATGAAAATGAAGTTAAACAAACCCTTGATTAGGCTTCACACTTGTGTGCATGTGTCTGCACAGCACATAGGTGGACACAATTCACATGAAGGACATGCCGTAGGTTTGTATTAACTGGGCGATTGCTATTTTGGAGGAGCGAGGTATGCTATAGGAGGAGGCTTTTTGTGGGGAATGTTCCATTCTTTACATTGCCCAATGTTCTAGGCCAATCTGTTCATCTCTTTCTCATTCCAGTTTCTTCCAAGATATTGATTAAAGACCACTATTTTACAACTTTTAAACTACACATTTATGTACTTTATATTTCATTCAATTTCTGCAAGCACTAATGATATGTTAGGTAGAAAAAACATAACAAATACAAAAACTCACAGGTGACATATATCATATCAACCTACTACATGGCAACTTTTTGGTGTCCTTCCCATGCACACAAAGAAGTGCACTGTCTATTATAAAGTCAGGTCAGTGTTAATTGGTTTGCATTGACAAGAGACTTACTTCAACCTCAGTGATCTCAAGCCCCTTTTTCCTCCTCTCATTATTGTCTTCTCCCTGATGATGAATGCTCATCAGCCTAGCCACTCTCCAACATGCCCCTGGTCTGCCCCAGTGCACCATAACTCAGTCCCCAGTCTAACACGATCTTGTTGTTTAGAAAACAAGAAAGTGAAGAGAAAGGTATGCACATTATAAAAATCAGCCTGCTCCTTATAGCTGATGAATGTTGGTTCTATTGACATGTTTAAGTTTTAGATCTCTGAATGTTTGATATGGTTCAGTTAAGGAGGAGGATGATGGGGGGACTTGAGAAGCTTTTGAAAGCTTATTTTGAATGGATTCTGGCCATATGGCACACATAGTGGGTAAAAACCAACATTTTTAGACATTTTTGGTACACCTTCAAAAATTTGAAATTAGTACACCTTGATTTTCTAACTTTGTAAAATGGTACACCTTGGTCTTTGAAATAGCACACTTTCATTTAAAATTTTTCAAAATTGGTACACCTTGAATTTTATTGTTTAAAAGTGGTACACCTTGTTTTCAGAATTGGTACATCTCAAAATTTACCTTTACTCTGGGTGTGTTTTTTGATTGGCACAAGTTGCTGTAGCATATTTATTTCCATGCAGCCTGGTCTGTTAACATTATCTAACTAGAAACACTGTGAGGAAGGCTCTGTATCATATTTTCTTTGATGCAAGTCTAGTCTGTAAACATGAGCAAACATCAACTGCAGTGCATTAAACTGCATTGACATACCAAAAATGTTGATTCAAGTGGATCATTTCTTATATCTAACTACTATAACTGTGATAAATATATAGGCCAGCCAAACATGGTGTACTAAAATAAGATCAGTGTGGGCAAGGTGTACCAAAAACATATGATCTGTGGACAAGGTGTACCAAACAGAAATAGATGATGAATGAGGTGTACCAAGTCATTATCAGACATGTGCCAATGCAACATGATGTATCAATCTTATTTTATGGAGGTGTACTATTGAAATATGAGGTGTACCAAATGGTGATCCACCAAGGTGTACCAAAATATGCTAATATCCAAGTGAGGTGTAACAAATAACATGACTTTGTCTCAAAAGTGTACCAATATTAGCAAAAAATTGGTCAAGGTGTACCAAAAAAGTCTTTTTACCCAGTATGTGTGCCATATGGCCACTACCCTGCCTATGCTCCAAATTAGTGACAACACCCCCCACTCCCCTATGACTAATCAACAACCAACAATGATGATGATGCTCCTACACTCCAAGTTCACTTCATGGGGTAGTTGTCTCACCCATGACTCTTCCTACTCCCCCAATCCTCGATCCTTACCTCAACATCTCACTGCTGTCTATGTGGTATAGACAGCATGTTCTATCCTCAATGTCCATCATCTGGTCCCCACAAGCATGAGCATCTGCTTGCTACCTCAGCATCTCCCAACCTCTATGTCCCATTCCTCAAGTTCATGCAGGTCATCTGGTAGACAGCCACATCAATCTCTCCATTATCTGTTCTCCATCTTCCCCCCTCCCCTAGCTTCTCTCCCCAGCCCCAGCTACCACATCCCTCACTTCTGTCCTCCCAACATCATCTTGACCACCACCAGTACTACAGTCCCACCAGCACCTCCCTTCTGCCACCACTGCCACCTCATTGTCTTGTCCCCACCACCAGCAACACCATATTGTCTTGCACCACATTGCTTTCTATGACCATGACATTGCTTTCTCCCACCTCCTGCTACCACCCCCTCCTACCACACCTTGCCACCTACCATCACTTTACCATCTTGCACCACCACCTTGCAGTTTCATACCACTGCCTCCCATCACCACCCTTCACCATCTTGCAGCACAAGGGCAATGTGTTAGGATGCAGGAGCAGGGGTATTCATGAGTTCATTCTCTGAGTCTGTTGAAGAGAGTGTTGCTGAGATAATTGTCAGAATACAATAGACATTCCTAAATGTTTTGGAGGTGTTGAGTGATATCAAGTTGGTCTAAAGGAAGATTGGATGAAGTCCTGGCAATTCAGTCACTGGCAAAAATATTTGGTTACTCTTTTTGTGCAATCCATCTCTGTTCAGTTATTCTTCCCTTGTACTTTTCACTTCTCACATTATCAACAAAGTATATTCTATGGATTTTGGACACCCTTCTATATTCATTTCAAGTTCCCTTCCATATATGTAGTTTTCTTCTCAGTATATATATATTTCTCCTGTTTTTCTTCTTTCTTTTCATTCACAAGTCTATTTCACCTATACCAGGCATTATCATGTCAACTTTGACCACAGCCACTCCTCATGCTTCTGTGACATTGCCTGGTGTTGCCATGGGGTTATGTGACATTGCCATGTGAGGGTTGGTGTTGCTGCAAGATAATCACTGGCAATATCATGGCAACATCAAATTATGGAGCAATGTCAAATTCTGTAGGCCCAGATTCTGCAGGTGACTGGGTTATGGAAGAGGGGACTGTATACATCACTTAACTGAACCAAGGGCCTCTGCACAGGCCCTAACACTTATCCCACTTATTGTCATTTATTCTGAAGAACTTGTTGTAGAATTATATTAGCTATTCAAATGTCACAATGATTATCATTCCATGCTGCCTCCACATATGCTTTTAGATAATTTACTATACCTTTTTTGTATTCTACAGACAATGTGCTCCGCTTTCTATGTATTTAAGTAGTATACTATGTACTGTATTTACTTATCCATTTGCCTCTGGCTTTCTCCCCCTGCATGCTTTGAGGTCAAATGTAACATTGTTGTTGTCGATGCATCATTTATTTCAACACTTGTAGTGATTCAATGTGTTCTCCACCATGAGTGTTAGCCAGAATGATCATAAAAGTGTAGTGTTTTATGATTGCGGCAATCATCTATCTCATGATTGCCTGTTTCTAATGTAACTACTATATGCCTATTACAATTATAAATGGTGATCATATGCAATCATTTGTTAGTTTGAAGTGTATATTACTATTGTAGACCTATTATAAATGGTGATCATATGCAATCATTGGTTAATTTGTAGTGTATATTACTATTGTAGGCCTATTATAAATGGTGATCATATGCAATCATTGGTTAACTTGAAGTGTATATTACTATTGTAGACCTATTATAAATGGTGATCATATGCAATCATTGGTTAATTTGAAGTATATATTGCTATTGTAGGCTATTATAAATGGTGATCATATGCAATCATTGGTTAATTTGAAGTGTATATTACTATTGTAGGCCTATTATAAATGGTGATCATATGCAATCATTGGTTAACCTGAAGTGTATATTACTACTATAGACCTATTATAAATGGTGATCATATGCAATCATTGGTTAATTTGAAGTGTATATTACTATTGTAGGCCTATTATAAATGGTGATCATATGCAATCATTGGTTAATTTGAAGTGTATATTGCTATTGTAGGCCTATTATAAATGGTGATCATATGCAATCATTGGTTAACTTGAAGTGTATATTACTATTATAGACCTATTATAAATGGTGATCATATGCAATCATTGGTTAATATGAAGTGTATATTACTATTGTAGGCCTATTATAAATGGTGATCATATGCAATCATTGGTTAGTTTGAAGTGTATATTACTACTGTAGGCCTATTATAAATGGTGATTTGTCACGTCATTCCTGCGCTCCACATACTTCCCGCGCACTACATTTGTCACACATCCACACGCGTCACATTTGTCACATCATTCCCGCGCTTCACATATTTCCCGCGCATCACACTCGTCACATTTGTCACATCATTCCCGCGCTACACATATTTCCCGCGCATTACGTTTGTCACGCATCCACGCGCGTCACGTTAGTCACATCATTCCCGCGCTCCACATATTTCCCGTGCATTACATTTGTCACATCATTCCCGCGCTCCACATATTTCCCGCGCATTACATTTGTCACATCATTCCCGCGCTTCACATATTTCCCACGCATTACATTTGTCACATCATTCCCGCGCTTCACATATTTCCCGCGCATCACACTCGTCACATTTGTCACGCTTTAACGCGTTTGTCACGCTCTAACGCGTTTGTCACGCTTTAACGCGTTTGTCACGCTCTAACGCGTTTGTCACGCTTTAACGCGTTTGTCACGCTCTAACGCGTTTGTCACGCTTTAACGCGTTTGTCACGCTCTAACGCGTTTGTCACGCTTTAACGCGTTTGTCACGCTCTAACGCGTTTGTCACGCTTTAACGCGTTTGTCACGCTTTAACGCGTTTGTCACGCTTTAACGCGTTTGTCACGCTTTAATGCGTTTGTCACGCTTTAATGCGTTTGTCACGCTTTAATGCGTTTGTCACGCTTTAATGCGTTTGTCACGCTTTAATGCGTTTGTCACGCTTTAATGCGTTTGTCACGCTTTAATGCGTTTGTCACGCTTTAATGCGTTTGTCACGCTTTAATGCGTTTGTCACGCTTTAATGTGTTTGTCACGCTTTAATGCGTTTGTCACGCTTTAGTGCGTTTTTTGGAAGGGCGTCACATATGTCACATGTGTCACATTTATAAGGAGTGTCATACATTTCAAGCACATCATGCTTGCATGTGTGTCATGATTGTAACATGTTGATGGGATTCCAGCAAGTCTATAATGAAAATGTTTGTATACTTTTCACAGATCCTGTCAATAACAATACTGCACATGACTATGGAGAAGTAACAGTAAGTTGTTTTAGGCAAGAGAGAAAAAAAGGCAAAGAGGCCTTCAGTGAATACTAAACTAAAGAATAGAAAAGCAATTAAGTAATGGCCACAGCACAAGAAAGTGTAGAGAAGTACAGGAGGTGGTTTTCATATGTAAGAATGCATACTGATACTAAAAGAGCAAAATCACATGTCAGAGAATTGAAACACATATGACAGTATAGAAGTGTCATGTAATCATATAGAGTAAGCATGTATGTAACTCTATGATGTGTTTTGAAGATATAAGAATAACCAATAGTTGATACAAGAATTATGACTATCTAATGACTGATACATGTGAATTTGATGTAATGTGAAATTACATATTCACCACTCTTTCACATTTGTCATACATATGTAGATCTTTTATAACCTCATCATCTCTCATATCCAGACAAACCATTATAGTTTCTACTATGTCATTTCATTACATCTCTAGACCTGATTAAAAACTTCTCATACCATATCATTTTCAAATATCTCATGCTCTGTCAATAGTGGTAAGACTCCAGCTACATAAACACTCTACATCTTTCATTCTAGTTTCTTATTACTACCACAATTCCACAACATTCCAATTGTCATTTTCCATATTAAGTCTTCCAATTCTACAAGTACATATTGTTTCATCTGTATTTGTAATTCACTCTGTACCATTAGATACTTACTCCACTTTCATGGTAATTTCAATAGTTGTAGAGACAGATAAATCTCATGATTGGAAAGTGTGACATTTGCAAAAAGTTGCAAAGTGCTTGACAAACACAACACACATGAAAAACATATCATGCATCTCAAAAACATGACATATGTGATGGTCATGCAAAATGTGACAAATGTGACATGTGACGTGCTTCCAAAGCATGACAAACGCATTAAAGCGTGACAAACGCGTTAAAGCGTGACAAACGCGTTAAAGCGTGACAAATGTGACAAATGTAATGCGCGGGAAATATGTGGAGCGCGGGAATGATGTGACAAATGTGACGCGTGTGATGCGCGGGAAATATATGGAGCGCGTGAATGACGTGACAAATGTGACGCGCGCGGATGCGTGACAAATGTAATGCGCGGGAAATATGTGGAGCGCGGGAATGATGTGACAAGTGTGACGCGTGTGATGCGCAAGAAATATATGGAGCACGTGAATGATGTGACAAATGTAATGCGCGGGAAATATGTGGAGCGCGGGAATGATGTGACAAATGTGACGAGTGTGATGCGCGGGAAATATGTGAAGCGCGGGAATGATGTGACAAATGTGACGCGTGTGGATGTGTGACAAATGTAGTGCGCGGGAAGTATGTGGAGCGCAGGAATGACGTGACAAATCACCATTTATAATAGGCCTACAGTAGTAATATACACTTCAAACTAACCAATGATTGCATATGATCACCATTTATAATAGGCCTACAATAGTAATATACACTTCAAATTAACCAATGATTGCATATGATCACCATTTATAATAGGTCTATAGTAGTAATATACACTTCAAGTTAACCAATGATTGCATATGATCACCATTTATAATAGCCTACAATAGCAATATATACTTCAAATTAACCAATGATTGCATATGATCACCATTTATAATAGGTCTACAATAGTAATATACACTTCAAGTTAACCAATGATTGCATATGATCACCATTTATAATAGCCTACAATAGCAATATACACTTCAAATTAACCAATGATTGCATATGATCACCATTAATAATAGGCCTACAATAGTAATATACACTTCAAACTAATGAATGATTGCATATGATCACCATTTATAATTGTAATAGGCATATAGTAGTTACATTAGAAACAGGCAATCATGAGATAGATGATTGCCGCAATCATAAAACACTACACTTTTATGATCATTCTGGCTAACACCACTCTCTCCACATCACATCCTCCACATCTTATTTCTTCCACTTTATAGCCAGCTTTACAAGGAGAATTATGGTACATAATACATACTTCTGGTGTAATTAATTTACAGAATGGTGGAATATGAAATGCCTTTGGAAATATAATATAAATCTTGGATTGTGCGATGTC
The DNA here is from genome assembly GCA_025738555.1 of Cyathus striatus. NCBI lineage: Eukaryota > Fungi > Basidiomycota > Agaricomycetes > Agaricales > Nidulariaceae > Cyathus > Cyathus striatus. The sequence goes on from JAOVFP010000001.1 coordinate 7,799,473, forward strand.
AGGGAATTGAACCCACCACCATAAAAAAACTCTTCCCTCAAGCTTTAAGCACTTGGTAAGTTGGCATCTATACCACTATACCATATGCACTGTTACAAACAGGTAAATAAATCATTTAAATATATGTATAATCAGGGGTAGTACTTACATTCTTCTGGTGTAATTACAGAACATTCAAATAGCACCATGCCTTTTTATTTATCTACATGATTAAATCTTGGTAGTTAATGTCACTTGTTCATTTGATTACACTATACAGCAAGTCCCAATTTATATAAATCATCCCAATATATGTGTACAATAAGTTAGTATTTGTATAGTTGCAGAATATAATATGAATGAATTGAATGTGCCTTTGGAAATGTAGTATAAATCTTTGGATTGTAGGATGTTAGTGAATTGAAACCAACACCAAAAGGTTACAAAATATATAGCATCGTTACCTAAAATGAAGGTTATAAATGACTATACCATATGCCTGGTTCTAAGTACATAAATCATTCCAATTTATGTATGGTGAGGGTGATAATACCTTAGGGAGTTGAACCCAACACTAAAAAGCTATGACATTAAACTGAAATTAAGCAGATGTTATAAATGATTATACCATGTGCCCAATTTAAAATTTGTTAAATCATTCCAATATATCTGTATGATGAGGGGCAGTACTTACATTCATTCAATATAATTGCAGAATGTTTGAATAAAAACATACCTCCTTTTATAAGCTGAGGGGGATGTGATAACATCTACATCATATGCCAGCTGCAAACTACATGAATCACCCAAATATAGTATGTACTGCAACTGCAGAACCTTAAATGTAAAATGTGCTTTTAAAAATATAATAGGGATGTTAGGGAATTGAACCCAACACCAAAATGTTCAGCTTTTAGACATCCTTAGCTAAGCAAATGTTGTAGCCAATTACACCATGCACCAAGTCTTAAATTGCATTCTTCCAGTATAAGTGGTTGCAATGAGTTTGAATATGTGCCTTGGAAATATACATCCACTAAGCTTATTTATGGACTATGGTGAGAACTCTTTTTGGTGTTTGGTTCAACTCCCTATGATAGCCTCACAATCCATAGATTTATACTGATAGCATCTACATCATATGCGAGCTGCAAAGTACATAAATCATTCCAATATATGTACTTTAAAATGTGCCTTTGGAAATATGGATTCAGAACTGAACTGACAAAAAGTAAAAACTCCACTGCATAACTATACAATGAGAATGGTGGTACAATCTTCTGGTGTACATATAGTATATATCTCAGAATTGTGCAATGATAGGTGATTGGATTCACCACCAAAATAACTGTTTGAAATATTCAATATCCAAATGCATGTTTAGTACACCACTACACCATACACCCAGTTACAAGCTTTATAAACCATTTCTATATATGTGTCCAGAGAAAGTGTGTACATTCATCTAGTGTACTTTCCGAAGATTTAAAAAAATTATTTTCATCATTATTTTGCAAAGTGAATGTTTTAAATGACTAGACTATACACCAAGTCCCAATGTATATAAATCATCCTAACATATGTGTACCGAGGGGGTAGTATTTACATTCTCCCAGTATAGTTGCAGAACATACAGATGAACTGAATGTGACTTTGGAAATATAGTATAAATATTGGGAATGTGGGATGTTAGCAAATTGAACCTAATACCAAAAATTTACAAAATGTAGGGTGTCATTTCTTACAGTGAAGGTTATAAACAACTATACCATATGCCTGGTTCTAACTACATAAATCATTCCAATATATTTATGATAAGAATGATAATACCTTAGGGATTTGAACCTAGGACCAAATGTTTGCAACAACACTTAAATGAAATTAAGCAGATGTTATAATTTATAAATGACTATATCATCTACCCAGTTCCAATTTCATTAAACCATTCCAATATATCTGTATGACTAGGGGTAGTACTTACATTCATCTGGTATAATTGCAGAATATTCAAATAAAATGGACCATACCATACACCTAGTTTTAAAGTACATAACTCATCCCTACTTATGTATGATGAGAATGATAATACCTTAGGGAGTTGAACCCAGGACCAAAAAGTTACAACCAAGGCATCAGAGCAAAACTAAGTGGATGTTATAAATGATTATACCACCCACCTCATTCCAATTTTGTTAAACCATTCCAATATATCTGTACAATGAGAGGAAGTACTTACATTCATCTGGTGTAATTGCAGACTGTTTGAATAAAAATGTGCCTTGCAAATATAGTATAAACCTTGGGATTGTGCTATCATAGGGAGTAAAACCCAACACAAAAATGAGTTTGCAGCACTTCTTGCTTATAAGCTGAGGGGGGTGTGTGGCATATACATCATATGCCAGCTGCAAATTACATGGTTATTCCAATATAATATGTACTGTAGCTGCGGAATGTTTGAATGTGAAATGTACTTTTAGACATATAATAGGGATATTAGGGTATTGAACCTGACACCAAAAAGTTCAACCTCTATCTCTAGCTAAGTGAATGTTGTAGCCAATTACACCATGTGCCCTGTCTTAAATTACATTCTTCTGGTGTAAGTAGTTGTGAAGAGTTTGAAGATGTGCCTTGGAAATATAGTATAAATCTATGGATTGTGAGGCTATCATAGGGAGTTGAACCCAACACCAGAGAGAGTTCTGACCATAGCCTGAAAATAAGCTTAGCAGATGTTATAGCATCTACATCATATGCTAGCTGCAAAGTACATAAATCATTCCAGTATATGTATATTCAATGTTCAAATGTGAAATGAATTCAGAACCCAACCAACAAAAAGTAAAAACTCCACTGGATCACCATGTTAAATGAATGTTATAGCTGTATGATGAGAATGGTGGTACATTCTTCTGGTGTAATTACAGAATGGTGGAATATGAAATGTCTGGAAATATAATATAAGTCTTGGAATTGTGCAATGTCAGGGAATTGAACCCACCACCAAAAAAAAGAACATTCAATCCAGAGTATATGTGCTTAGTACATTGTATCTATACCATTACACCACATGCCCTGGTACAAACAAGTAAATAAATCATTCCCACTACTTTTTAAGGTAGTTGGGTTATAGGGTGGTCTCGATTTCCCTATAAGGTAATTTTGGGATCTTGAACAGGATCTGAGTTTGATTGGCTGGAGCCCCATGACAATCTGTGACTGATGATGTGTTGACTTATCCCAGATCTGTTTTCCACCCACCTCCATTATCATCATCCCCTCTCGTTTTTATTTTCCAGCTCTTTCCCCCCCTTTACTACTTGTTTTCTTTTTCATTTATACATTGTCCTAATAGACCACACTCATTCAAAACCACAGAATTGCTGTTTCACAATTAATAACATCTGTCCATTCCTCTCTGCTTTTGGCTTTTCATCATCCCTTCACTGGACTGGTCATGGACTGGTAGTTGTCAATTCATTTTAACAGTATTAAATAATATATCATAACTTTTCTTCTCTCTGTGATAAATTGGTTCATACAATCTGCTGTAAGTAACAAAGGTTCAATTTTTCTTAGTATTTTGCCTGTTTCAATTTAAGACATTTGGAGATTTTTTTAGGAGGCCTTGGTTGGCTTAATGAAGCAAGAAGATAAACTGTCAAGTGACATCAGAATTCCATCTTACCTGACACCTGATAGAGGTGGACATTGGGAAACCGGACCCCAATACACTTTAATAGCCATTTGAAGGGAGTTTCATACATAATATGTGCTGATTCATTATAGCTGCATCCACTGATAAGGAGGGCTGTGGCATGTCCCTCGCTGTCAATGATTAAGGAGCCAGAGTCACCATGGTTGGAGAACACTGTGTGCTTCTCCCGTGAAAGTATCACAAACTCTAATGATGTTTGTTTAATGCCATTTCACTGCTCACACATGAACAATTTGATTCCATTGCCACAGCCAATGGTTGTCTTAACCTGTTTCTGGATGGCTGACCTTCATCATTAGATTTTGGATGGGTCAGCTTGTCTTCTGGGATGATGCACAGAATCAGAAAGAGGCAGCCTATGCCAGATGTACATGAGCGAAGGCTATATGCAACTACACCATATGCTCATTCCCAATCTACATAGATCATTCAAATTTATGTATGATGAGTGGTAATACCTTAGAGAATTGAACCCAGGACCAAAAAATACTGACACACTAAGCTGAGCAGATTCAGGTTGTACATGCCTGTACTATATGCCTGTCCCAAATTTCTTAAATCATTCCTGTTCATCTGGTATAATTACAGACCATTTGAATTAAAAGGTGGTTTGCTACTCATAGACAAAAATCTTGTATACATTAATTAAGCCCACCACCAAAAAAACCATTTGAAACATTCAATATCCAAACACACATTTAGCATACCACTACATCATACACCTAGATACAAGCTTAATAAACTGTTTCTATATATGTATCCAGCAAAAGTGTGTACATTCATCCAGTGTACTTTTATATGGAAAGTCTAATGACCATGTTCAAATGCATCAATTATAATTGAGCTCCGGTGTATGGAAAGCCAGACAACCATGCTCAACTATGTCAAAGTTTTTGAGCACTGACCTTCAGCTCTATGGCAATGCACTTAGATACTCACTTAGAACCTTGTTCTTCAGGCAGAATTTCGGTTAACAACTAAATTGGAATGCAGTATATTTAATTTGAGTACTAATGTAAGACATAAGAATTAAAACAGACTATCTTGACACAGGCCTTCTGTTGTTAATATATGTTTTAATTCCATCATCAAGGTAGAGAAATGAATAATCAAGGGCCTGAGTCAAAAGCTATGAATTAAAATCTAATTTCAACTTAGTGCCCATATTGTATCATGTATGTATTGATGTGTATTGACAATGTAGAATAATTCAAACTAAGCTTTGTGTAGAGGTGTAGTCCTCTACAGGGTGAGCCTTCCTCAGTCCCAAGTGCATAAAACCAGTTCTATAGGGAGAAACTAGCTACACAAGTGTAGGGATAATGGTAAGAAAGACTAAAGAGTGGTGATGTAAGCAAGTCTACTTATGTGCTACTGTAAACCTTAACCTAACTCTTAAACTCTGGTAAATTGATTAAATAAATGAAATATTGTATATTGGTTTTATAAAAGCAACAGGTGTGATGACCCAATTATACCTTGTATTCATGCTCAAAGACTACAACATATAATAATACACTACATACTCAAGCTCTGAAATTAGAATTTCCACTTGTAATATATTCCTTCTATTTTGTCCAATGGGCTTCTCTCATTCATCTGTAATTTCCACACATGCTCTAGCACATAATTTGAAACCTTGTGGGAACAAAGTCTATGCTCCTGATTTAACCAAGGAAGAATAACATGAATTAGGTCTTGAAATTTGCAGACTACAAATCTTAGCACTTGTGAGTGGGGGGGATCCTACATTAACTCCATATCTAATGCTGAGAAGGAGTTCAGTCACCTTTCAATGAGTTTATGGCCAGAATGATCAAATGCTATATTTGCTATCTGGCTGATTTTCACACTCACTAAACACAAAATGACATGTATTGTGAGAGGATGTTCACAATGTAACACATTCTAACAGTATGAGCCATCCTCAAGATCATCCATTGAAGAAACATAATCCTAATATGTTTAGACTGGGAAAACTGTCTCAGGCATCACCAAGCCCTTCCAATGTATCAAATGTAAGTCTGCCAACTTCAAGTGCTCAAATTATTGATTCTGATATCCAAGTTGATCAGATGGTGGATGAAGATTCATTTACACTAGATAGTCTGGAAGTGAACTGGGAGATAGAAGAACATGAGCAGATAGATGTGGTTTATTACAGAGATAAAGTTTTCTTGCTAATGATGAAGAAATTCCAAGCACTTAGCAGCTCAATATATAGAGTGAGAATTATTACAAATGGAGCCTACTCTTCTTCCTGGAGAGTGGGAGATCATTCCTTTATTCCATGATGAATGCTGTTTTCATGTGAGTCATTTAATTAGTCAAGTTTGGTAAGTGCTTAATAAATGAAGAAATAAGGCCAGCAAGTGGCACAGCCCACTACCACAAGAACCTGACCAGCAAGAGATATATACTGGATTATGTATGATCTTTAGGTTAGTAGTTTGATAAGCACCTTGACCTTTTATTGATAACTAGCTTGGAACACAAGAAATATAAATATATTGCAACTATGTACAGAAATAATATTCAATTCTATCCTGTAGGTGAGAACAATAGGGCCAAAGATGTGTCAGCAATGAGACCAGAGCAATAATGTGGCAGTAGATATGCAAGAGAGAAGGAAGGGGGACAGGAAGTTATGGGTGATGGAAGTTGAAGGTAAGAATGACATGGTGTGAACACTGTGCTTGTTAGCCAAAAATAAAGAGGACACAAAGACATAACTCAAGAGGAAGAGGAGGTGATGGCATGAGGAGGATGTGGAAACTGTTGCAATGCCATTGCAGGGGTACAAGAGGAAAGGGGGAATCAAGGAGAATAAAGAAAGAAAGGGTGGTGTCAGGTGGGGGAAAGAGTGTGTTGTGTCATAGATATTGTGATTGTTAGTGACAGATGAGCAAAATACTCGAAGCCAAACTTAAAAACTCAAATAGAAGATAAAAGTGAGTCTTATTACTAGTCTGGAATAAACTAGCACAAGAATAGTGAATACTAACTGGGAAAGACCATATTTATAGAAAGAATCCATGAGGAGATTGCATGTAAGTAACCTACACTACAATGCATGTTCTACTGTGCATTTACATTAGAAACTCATGTACTACATATGGCCAAACTGTGCAACTGTGCCCACAGTTATGATGAGTAATGTATGTTGATACACATGGTGTCCACATTGTAGGCCATGTGACTAATCACATGACATAGATAAGATAGTGATTAGATAAATGATTAGATAAGAGATGAGATCCTAACATTACCCCCCTTTTAAAGGTTGTGTCCTCATGACATTTCAATCGTTTCTTCAAGTTGTCGAAGTTGATAATAGTCTAGTATTCATATGAGGGTGATTGGGAGGTAATGAGCGATTACGAAAATGATAGTGATAGAGGTAAGGATGGTGATGAAGTAAAGGATGATAATGACTTCATTGGAGTACACTGTAAGGAATGAATTTCATTTAAGGAATGTCATTTATTTATATATTTAAGGCTTCCAGATTTTCCTGATGGAATTTATTTGATAGACTTTTAGATCCGGTTAATAATGTAATCAGTTCCCATGTACAGTGATCATATGAATAACCTTTCCATTTAACCTTATATAGAACCTTCTTTCGATTTATTTTCCATGCCAGTATTGCTTCTACTTCGTATTGTTCCTGATCATCAACAAGAATAGCTGGTGGTGGTTTCGGTCTTTGTTGTGATTTATATTGTGCAGGAATATATTTCGTTAGGAGTTGTGTATTGAATACCAGATGTTTTCAGTTCCAGGATTTCGGTAATTGAATTTCGTATGAGGCTAGACCCACTTTCTTTAAAACTTTAAATGGTCCATATTGTTTATCATCTAATTTTGCAACCAGTCTATTGGATTTGATATTGATTTCTTCTACATAAACAAGGTCACCAGGTTTGTATTCGGGCGATTCATTTCGATTTCTATCATATCCACGTTTCATTGCTTCATTTGATAATGTAAGAGCTGCCTTAGCATTTTCCCTAGCTTTTGTTATTGTAGTAATGAATTCATCAACTCCAATGGTGCGAGATGTTCCATTTGGTCTAATTCCTCCATAAGGATGATGTCCATACATTAGATAAAAGGGTGTATATCCCATTGCTCTATGTATTGTATCATTATAATTGAACTCAGTTACTGGTATTCTATCAACCCAATCATTTTGGTTGTAGTTTACATAAATTCTGAGATATTGTTCTATCTCTTGATTTACTCATTCTACTTGTCTGTTTGTCTGTGGTTGATATGCAGTTGATAAGTTCGTTTTAATGCCTAATCTTTTATTAAATTCCTTTGTAAAATGAGATGCAAATTGTGATCCTTGGTTGCTTATAATACATTGTGGCATTCCAAAGTTTTTAAATACTTTTTCTAAATATAATTCAGCAACTCCTGGGCTATCAATTTCTTTATTGCGTGGGATAAAGGCTGCCATTTTAGTAAATTGATCAACTACCACCATTAAGAAATCAAATTCTTTTGAATATGGAAGTGGTCCAATAAAATCAATTGATATGGTATGCCAAGGTCCTTCAGGAATACTATTTGGATTTAATAATCCTATTGATTTTGATCAATGAATATTTGTCTGTTGACATGCTTCGCATCCAGATATGTATTTTATTATATCTGCTCTGATTCGAGGCCACCAATAATTCCTTGTGATTAATTCCTGGGTTTTATATTCTCCATGATGTCTGGATATGGCTGAATCGTGACATAATTTAATTATACATTCTCTTAATTTGGCATTCTTTGGAATGTACACTTGATTTTTCCATGTAATTATTCCTTCTGGGGATTCGATCCAATCTTTTGATTTAAGGTTAATCATTTTAATGACTTCCTTATCCTTATTTTTTCTGGATTTTCGAACTTGTTACATGATTTCTTCGTCTTCACCATGAACTTCATATATTTGTCTGAAATGTTCTGATTTAAGAAGAATAATATCTTCGTTATCATGTTCTCCTTGTTTGTGACCAGCTCTTCTAGATAGTAAGTCTGCCTTAGTCATTTGATTTCCAGGTTTATGGTGTAATGTATAATGGAATTCTGATAATTCAGTTGACCATCTCGCTTGTCTGTGATTTAGTTTCTGTGGCTTCCTGAAATATTGAAGATTCTTATGATCTGTCCAGATTTCAAATATTTGTCGAGCTCCTAAAAGATATTGTCTCCACATATCTAATGCTCTCATAATTGCTAGCATTTCTTTATTGTAGATTTCATAATTTCTCTCTGTCAGGCTTAAGGCATGTGATAAAAATGCTATTGGTTTCCATTTTCCATCAATTTGTTCCTGAGATAAAATAGCTCCGTTTGCAAAATCAGATGAATCAGCTTCTACTTGATATTTTCCATCATCATTTGGCATTGCTAGTATTGGTGCTGATATGATTTTATCCTTTAATTCGGAAAATGCTAATGCTTGATCGAGTTCCCATTTCCATTCATTTTTGCCTGTTAATTCATGAAGAGGTTTTGCTATTTTTGCAAATCCTTGAATGAATTGTCGATAGAAATTAATAAATCCCAAAAATTGTTGAAGTTCCCTTTTGTTATTTGGTACTGGCCAATCTACTATGGCTTTCACTTTTCCTGAATCCATTCATACAGAATTCTTGGAAATGATGAGACCTAGATATTCTATTTCCACTTTTTCAAAGAAACACTTTTCTGGTTTTAGATATAATTTGTGTTCTTCTAATTTTCTAAGAACATGTTTTACCATTTTTCTGTGTTCCTCTAAAGTTTCTGTGAATATAAGAATGTCGTCCATGTAAACAATAACTGTTCCTTCATTGATCTCCATTCTAAATATATCATTCATCATTGTTTGGAAGGTTGCCGGTGAATTGGTAAGGCCAAAGAACATGACTAACGGTTTGAATAGTCCTTGATTAGTTCTGAATGCAGCATATTGCTCATCACCTTCTTTGATTCAAATATTGTTGTAACCCCATCGGATATCTAACTTAGTAAAATATTGCGCCTTTTTGAGCTTATCTACTAATTCCTGAATCAATGGTAATGGATATCTATTTTTAACCGTCATTTCATTTAGTTTTCAATAATCTTGAATTGGTCGTAAAGATCCATCTTTCTTTTTAATGAAAAAGAATGGTGATGCCCAAGGTGATTTCGAAGGTCAGATATGTCCTGAGTTAAGATTCTCATCGAGAAATTCATCCAGTTGTTTTTGTTCATCTAAATTTAATGGATATATTTTACAATCAAATGATGTGGCTCCTGGTAATAATTCGATGGCATGATCCCATGGTTGATGAGGAGGAAGTTTATTGAATGATTCTTTTGCAAATACCCTTTCGAATTCATGGTAATACATCGGAACAGTCTCCTTCCAATGCTTCTTCAGTTTTTGCTGATTTTGTGCTTCAGTAATCTTCGAGGCTGTAGTTTGAAATGTCCTTAATTCAATCTGTTTGAATAGATTTACCGCTATGATATGATCATTGGTTTCAAGATTAATTGATTCATCTAGATCAGATTTATCTTCTTCTGGATCCATGGTATTAATTATCAGGGTACATTCTATCAGACATTGTGTAAATTTAATGGTTTCCTTTTTCCAATCTATTTCTGGATTATGAGTTCGAAGCCAGTCATGTCCTATAAACATAGAAGCTTTTCCTAGATTAATAACGGCAAGTTGCAGTATTTCTACATGTCATCCAAGTTGTACTCTTAATTCAACATAATCTGTAATAGATCCATCACTGTTAAGGGTTCCATCTGCATTATAGACTGGTGTGGGTCTTGGATATTTCTTTGTTGTAATTTGATTATCTTCGATGAATCTTCGACTAATACAAGTTCCAGTGCTTCCACTATCAAGTAATGCTTTTAATCCATATGTCCTTTGAGTGTCTAAGGTAGTAACCATTAAATCGAGATCCATCTGATTTCCATTTGTTCCTCAAATAAATCTTTTGGGTTTCTTTAATTCTTCTAATGCTGGAATTATATCTTGATCGGAAAGATTATTTAACTCCATGATTGTTTTTAGAATTACTTCAGGTTTTCGTTTGACATGTGTCCAAATACTAAGTGTGGCAAGGGCAAGTTCCAGTGTTTGGTCTTTTAATCTCTGTGCGACCCAATACATGTTTCCTGGTTTTACTTCCTGATTAGGGAAGGTGCGCTTAGATTTTTCTTTTTGTAGCGATACATATTTCAATTCCAGATCTACAGTAGGTACAGCTACATTACTTGGTACATAGAATGAGGCCGGCAAGTTTGTGCTTACTGCTGGCCTTGGGGAAAACCCAATTGAGCAATAAGGAGAGCTCGTTGGTCTTCGGATAATTTAGTAACATTGGGTAATTCTACGATTCCACTAGTAGATGCTATGGGTAGAGAAGAGTCCATATTTACACTACATTGTACATAAGGGCCATGAGGTTTCTTGGGACATGTGTTAGACATGTGCAGTACTTTACACTCCCCCCCCCCTTTCACCATGAATTCACATGAAAATCACCTATTTAATATAAATTCACATGAAATTACATGAACTTCATGTGATTTTAAATATTTTCCAAAAAGCATAGGTTCATGAACTTTCATGTATTTTAGGTGAAATTTAGGTGAAAATATAGTGAAATTCACATTAAAAATTGGAGGTCATTACACTACTGAGTGTGACACCTAGAGCTGAGTGTGACACCTAGGGCTGAGTGCAGTTATCAAACTTGTCACATGTGTGAAAGTGTGACATATTGGAAAATGTTGGAAAAAGCGTGACATGTGTGACATGCGTGGGAAAAATGTGACATATTGGAAAAGTGTCACATACCATAATCATCACATTTGCCACACTTTTCCGACATGTCACATTTTCCCACGCTTGTCACACATGTCACGCTTTTTCCCCCAACATTTTCCAACATGTCACATTTTTTCCCACGCATGTCACACATGTCACGCTTTTTCCAACATTTTCCAATATGTCACACTTTCACACATGTGTGACAAGTTTGATGACTGCACTCAGCCCTCAGTGTCACACTCAGCATGCAGTATTACACTCTACTCTTGTATAAGCTTCACATGAGTATCACATGAATTTCACATGAACTTCACTGAGTGTCATGAATGCCAGGTGAAAAATTCATGTAAATTTTCACTTCATCTTCACATGAAATTCATGTCACTTAGTGAAGTTCCTGTGAAATTCATGCAAAATTCACATGAAATTATTAGCAGTGTTCTCACTGAAATTCAGCAAAAATAATGCAAAAAGTTCACCTGAAATTCACCCATTCATGTGAAATTCATGTGAAATTCACGTGAAAGGGGGGGGAGCGTAAAGAGCTTGACATGTGTCCTTTTTCCTTGCAATAAAAACAGCATCCTTCTTTCTTTAATTGGTCGAGATCCATGTGGTTACCACCTTGTGATACCGTAAGGTTAGATCGATCAGGTGTTCATTGCTGTGTATTTTGATTCTGTTGGGTTCCAGGGTTCTGGTTATTCTGGGGGTATCCGAAGTTCTGGTTCTGAGGTTGAGAATTCTGTTGAGTGCATCCTAAATTTGCTTCTCGACGATTTCTTTCAAATTCAGCAGCTTTATCGATCCATATGAGAAGTTTGTCAGTGACTTTAAGTCCTCCGACTTCCATAAGTCATCATGCTAATAATGGATGCATGCCTTGTTGATATCTGTCTACCAATGCCATATTGTCGAATCCAGATAAATTGACCCATTGCATAAAATCGATCATATAATCTTCAATTGATTGATTGTTTTGAACTACTTTGTTGATTTTTTCGATAGCGTTATTCTGTGTTTCTTGTGAAATGAAGAAAAAGTGCATTCATTTGCAGAATGTCAACCAATTGGGAAATGGAGGTCAGTGATCAAATCCATCATGTTTTATTGCAGGGGTTGTTTCGGTTGCAGCAATATCCACTGTCTGAGTATCCTGAAATGTGGGTTCTACTCCATTATGTCTTGATTTCCATCTTGATCATTCCTCATTAAAAAGTATTACATCTCCTAAAAACGTGTCTGCCCATCTCTGGGCTCGATTGTCTTTTCCCTTTTTTACTTTTGGTAAAGCAATTGTAATTCTTTTCCAATCATTGTCTATTCCCTTTTCTTGGAAATAGAGTACCATGCGTCGAAGCCAGTTATTAACCATTGCGGGATCTCCCTCATAATCTTCAGGGATCTCGACCTTTTCCTTTGGTTTGGGTCGATCTTCCTTAATTCTGTTTCTGATCTCCTGGATGACTCCTTGAGTCATGGCAGATATACTTTCTCTGATGGTCTTTTGGTTCTCAGGAGTCATATTATTCCATCTAGTTACGATTTCATCTTTCATAAAGACTGCCACTAAGGCACTGATGAATCCAAGAATGATTTCAAGAGTGATTATTTTTTTAAAGATCAAATTCGGGGTATGTGGGTGTAGGTAATTCTCTACCGTTGTTATGAACGGTGTTCAGAAGGGTCTTGTATCTGGTTGGAGAATAAAAGTCTTGTTTGAAAGGAGATATATATCTCATAGGAGTACTAAATCTTAGACTATTGTCGTGTCCGAGTTCGGTGATGATAGTAAGGATGCAAGGATATGTGGGAGGGGTAGGAAGACAGAGTGGTGGAATGTAATTGGGGATTTGGTGAAGTGAAAGATATGTGTTAGGATCAAAATCTGAGTCATCAGAGTCCACTGACATGGCTCTCGGAGTTTGAGGGTGAGTATAAGGAGTAGGGTGAGATTGGGGAATATAATAAAGTATGGAATGAGAAGGGATGTGATAGGATCGAGATTGGAGGGATTGGAGAGTCTGGGAACGAGTAATGGGTGCCACTGTGATAGAGTCAAGTAACAGAAGCTCTTGATGAGGCTTGGAGACTAGCGAGACATCCTAAGTCTCATGCACACCAATTTGCAGATAGTACCAGCTGGGGCAACATGTGGTAGCCTCCCCAGTTACTGGCACCATGCCAAACTCAAGGCAGAGGGCCTAAGATGCTCAGTAATTCGGAAGTGTCGGGCTCAACATTACACTATCCTCTCATACTTCCAAGTACAATGAGCAAGACTATTGAATGGGGTGTATGTCTGGTCCAAGAGGTCCAAGATGGAGAATGAGGTGTAGAAAGAAGTTTTTCTGGGGGTCAGCGAGAGAAGAGAAGTTCGGGGTCGAGGAATGAGGTAGATTCTTGTGCTTTTGTTAGTGACAGACAAGCAAAATACTTGAAGCCAAACTTAAACACTTGAATAGAAGATAGAAGTGAGTCTTATTACTAGTCTGGAATAAACTAGCACAAGAATAGTGAATACTAACTAAGAAAGACCATATTTATAGAAAGAATCCATGAGGAGATTGCATGTAAGTAACCTACACTACAATGCATGTTCTACTGTGCATTTACATTAGAAACTCATGTACTACGTATGGCCAAACTGTGCAACTGTGCCCACAGTTATGGTGAGTAACATATATTGATACGCATGGTGTCCACATTGTAGGCCATGTGACTAATCACATGACATAGATAAGATAGTGATTAGATAAATGATTAGATAAGAGATGAGATCCTAACAGTGATTCACAGGGGAATGGATGCAGTGGGACAAAGGCAGAAGGGAAACAGGAAGAAGGGGGAAGGGAGGCAGTGGGAACAAACCTGGATGAGGGGAAGACGAAAGGAAAGAGAGAAGGAAAGAGAAAGTGTATGCACCAGTACTCAGCACACTCCCCTCCATCCTACTTCCTCTGTGTTGCAACTTGATGGGTACTGGCTGGGGAGCTATGTTAGTATAATGTTGTGAGTGGTGGGGAGGGCAGGGAAGGTAATGAAGGAGAAAATGTAAGGGACATGAAGAACATGAATGAGTGAAAGAGAGTTAAGGGAAAGTGATGAACAGAAGGAGGGGAAGGGAGGGAATATTAAGGGGAGTTGGACAAGATTATGAAACAAATACAAAAAACCAAAATAAGGAAGATAAACTCACTACAACTCAACAGAGCCCAATAGCAATCACACCCCCATTGAAATTTACCTAAAAGTTCACATTGGACTCTGTCAACCCTACAAGATCGAGCACCTTGGAAATAGCAAATGAAGTGCCAGTGCCCACAATGTGTGGGGGCATAGCAGCTATGGAAGATGTGTCAAACTTGCCAAGAATTGAGAGGTAGAACTATTTGGTGATTGCACAGATGATAAGGATCAATCAATCACAGCTGGTACTCCATCAGAGACTTGTGATGCATTGCTGGTGTGTGTGGTACCAGTCTTGCTAAACACAGACTTGAGCTTCATAAGACTCTCAGGCTGCTGAGAGTCTCAGCAGCAATACATTAATGTCACTGTCAGCATCAACTACAAATTCACTCTCCTCCTCACCAACAATAATATTTGTCTTGATAGAAAAAATCTCTTTGGGGAGGATGAGATAGGAATGGAGGAGATTGAGAGAAAGGGCCAGGCTCAACAAGCAAAGGAGTTTGATGACAATGAGAGAATGTCATTATGTAAGTACAGTAAACCAGTCACAAAGTGTCACTCAAAAGGCAATAGCCAATCAGTGGGCCAGAATGTGAGATCCCGAATGCTGATCCACAAATTGTCTTTTTAGGATATCCAAATGTCCCCATAACTCAACTACCTTAAAGGTAGTGGGAATTATTGTATTAAAACATGTTTACTACAAACATAACAAATGTTTAAAACTGGAGAACATGTTCTACAGAGTAGTACAACATCAGAAGCAGCATTGAGGAGTGTGTAATGTAGCAATGGAGGGTATGAAAGCAATTGATCATGGTAGATTGACAGTAGAGATAGTCACTGACTTACCTAAAAATGTCCAAAGAGGTACACACAAACCACCTCTCTTGTCCAAAAAATTTGGCCACCTTGGGATATCATGGGAAAAATTATAAAGTGCCTTTTCTAACATATTTGAGGCTGCTGGATCTGAATATCAAGTTAGTTTTGCCCTAAAAAATCATGTGGCTAAGTCATAAAATTTGTTGCCTTTGATTGTCCTCAACTGTAGTACTTACTATATTTATCTGGCAACCATCCTTGGAAGAAATAGGCTTCTTTGATAGATAAGGTAAATTTAATGCTTCATACATGTGCATGAAGTGACAGTGGGACTGCAGTAGATAATCAAGGACATCATATCTGAAGGCTGAAGTGTTAGATATTCTGGGTTGCACAGCTTCTTTGACAGCTGTCACTTGTCACCTGTCATACCTGACAGTTCTGTGATTGACAGATTGACAGCTGTCAGTTACCTTAGTTACATGGACCTTGGTTGGACTTTGGTAGATAAACCCAGTATATAAACACTCTGTAACTAGATAGTTGTTAACAAGTTTCCTCCCTATCTGTGTCTGTGTCAGTGTTTGTGTTTGAGTCTTTGCTCCACTATCACCCTCTTTGTTCTTCATTATCCTCTATTCTCTCTCTATCACACTCCTTATTCTTTGTTACTTCTGACATGAAGAGGTGTTACTAAGTCTGCTGGGCATACCTAAACAAAGTTATAATGATAAATTGAGAGTTTGTGATATAATGAGTGAGGTTGGACTTCAAAATACATGCAGGCCCCAAAAGTGATGGCAGTTCCCACACTTTGGGAAAATAATATAATGTGTCATATTGAGTCTAGTATATCACCTATTGCTTGGAATGTTTTATAAATTTGTTAATACACTTTACATAGGCTGGCTCATAGAAGTATAAATTTTCATTATGCTATGATTATTCAATAGTGTGTTATAAGCTATTTTCTTATAAATATGCACTCTCATTCTGTAACAAATCAGTTTATTTATATAATTCCTTCTGGGTTTCAGAATGCTATGATTCTTCTCCACACTATAGTATACATGCCATGTAATCTACACCCAAAGTTATATGAATGGGGCAGCAAGAAAATTCCAGGCACACACAAAAGTGTGTGAATATCTTATTTTTGAGCATGAATATTCTACACTTGAGCATGAAGAAATTTTAAATGAGTGTGGTAATAATATCTTATTAAGTTGACATAGTCCTGTTTAGTATTTTCTTAAAAGGTGTAAATATAACAGTGTGAAACCCATCATGCTCACATTCAAACTCAATTAAATTGAGCATGAATATGATAATAAATTGTCAGAAGTAACAAAGAATAGAGGGGGTGGTTGAGAGAATAGAGGATAATGAGAGAGCAAGACTCAGACACAAACACAGACACAGACACAAAATGGGGAGGAAACTTAGTTAACAACTACCAAGTTACAGAGTGTTTATATACTGAGTGTATCTACCAAAGTCCCAACCAAGGTCCATGTAACTAAGGTAACAGACAGCTGTCAATCTGTCAATCACAGAACTGTCAAGTATGACAGGTGACAAGTGACAGCTGTCAAAGAAGCTGTGCAATCCAGAATATCTAACATAAATATGTATTTTACATCCACAATCACTCTACAGTAAATATGTGTGAGTGTGAATATGTATATACTAATCTTACAGTAAGTATGTGTGCACATGAACTGATTTCACATTCATGCTCACACTTATGGTTGTCTACATTTATATACATTCTCAATTGAAATTGTGTGTGAGCATAACACTTTTATGTTCACATTGACATTGACAGTAGATACTATTATTTATTTTAATTTAACAGCAAGTGTAAGCATGAATGAGACATCACATTCACATATCACACTCATACAATTGATTAGAGGATATATGTGAATAGGCCATCGATTCACCATTGCCAGACTGTGACTTTACATGCTATATGCAAGACATTTCATTATACCTGATCTTATTCATACACATGCATCACGAAGGCCTTCTGCATATCTATAATTAGTGAAAACTAGACTTGTTTTCAATCATCTGATCAGTTGTGTGTGTGATGATCATGATACCTACCTTATCAAGTAGAATGATTTAATGATAATAAGGTTCCATACAAATCTGATAAATGATTTCAGGTCTGTGGCATACACAAGCCACTAAAAATGACAGAAGTTCTGTGCTTTTGAATGTGATCAATATTGTGGCATATATGATACTTTGATGCACATGTTTTGCTTTGTTCTATACTGATATCAGATAGATATCAGTATTGTATATGCTCCATATATAACAGAATGAATTTTTGAAATCTTCATCAGACCCTCTGACCTCACACTGTCAAGTATTCAACCATATCAAACAACAACTAAAAATGGTTCTAGTGAGTTACATGTTTGTTACTGAGTTGGGGGTTCTTATCCTAATAAAAAATAAAGGGATTCTTCAAGCATATGTATGCTTACTTTGTGCCAACTCAGAAGAGAAAGTGCTCAGGTTCACAAGGTACCAGAAGCTCAAGTGAGACTGATGTGAGGGTAAGGAGAGGCTTGATACCTAAACAAAGAAAATGATATATGAGTTGTTGAACATCTGTTTGACTGAGGAGTCCTAAAGTGTTTGAAGGCTTGGTCAGTGATGAGCTGTTGAGGAATAGAATGAAAAATAGAGGGAAAAACTTCGAAATGAAGTTTAAACATGAAGGCTTAATCAAATTGTGAAAATGAAATGGTGGAACATGAGAGGAGACCAATAGAAACAACCTAGAGGCACTGAACAAGACTCAAAGCATGACTGTCAGAAGGGGGAAATTCACTGAGTTGGTTCCAAGTAGATACACAAGTTTTATGGAAAATTAAAATAAAGAGGCTACTTAACAAGGAATAGTTGACGAGACAGAGATTAATGTGTTGTGGATCATAGATTATTGAGAAGAAATGGTAAGGCTTGAAACATAAACTATAGCAATGAATTAGAAGAAATTTTCATAGAATAAACTTGAGGCAGAGGGACTGAAAACTATGACACAGCCATTGGTAGGACAGGTTGCAGTATTCAGTGGCTCTTGGTAGCCTGCAATACCAATGGTCTTCAGTTCCTGATGCATAATTGTGGCATTTGGGGTGATGTGGAAGTATCAGCATTGGAGGGAACCAGCAAGAAAGGGCGAGTGAGAGGGGAAAGAGCAAATGCGAAAAATGCATTGATGCACACACAGCTAGATCTGATAGTGGTTGTATCTGGAGATAATAGTCATGTGACATGTACAAATGCAGCTCGTAAAATACAAGGTTTTGTAGTGCAGGTGAAATGCCTGCTCTACATCCAGCAGGAGCTTCAGAAATTGACTTCCTAGTCAATCTTCCAATGACAAATACCAATAACCCAGAGGCAGGAAAAATGCGCAGGTCCTGGCTGAAAATTTTCAACAAGGGACTGAGAGATTGTCTACACATTAAGACGTAAAAGCATTTAATGAGAAAGCTGGGTAGTGATGATGAATGGCAAGGGTGGGAGGGAACAGAGGGAGTAAAAGAGAGGTGTTGGTGAAGAGGATAAGGCCATTCCGATACAATGAACCTAAAGAGCCAGGATACTACATCAAGCAGCTTCTGCATGATGGTTGGGAGCAGTTTCTGTTTGAGACTGAGAAGCTATGCACTTATTGTCAGAAGTAACAAAGAATAGAGGGGGTGGTTGAGAGGATAAAGGAGGATAAGAGTGTAAAGCTCAGACACAAACACAGACACAGACACAAAATGGGGAGGAAACTTGTTAACAACTATCAAGTTACAGAGTGTTTATATACTAGGTGTGTCTACCAAAGTCCAACCAAGGTCCATGTAACTAAGGTAACAGACAGCTGTCAATCTGTCAATCACATATCTGTCAATCAAGTATCTGTCAATCACAGAACTGTCAAGTATGACAGGTGACAAGTGACAGCTGTCAAAGAAGCTGTGCAACCCAGAATATCTAACACTTATATCTACAGTCAGATGGTCTTGGGGGCAACAGATGTGTTTGAAGATGAGAGTATCAAGCAGATCATTGGAGTGCTGGTGAGTGGGAGCCATTAAAGATCTTGACAGCTGCTGACAGGGGGGGGGGGGGGGTAGGATCATCTTATGGGAACACAATCTATGCTTGAGGCATTTCCAGGGCTCGGTTGCTTGTGGTTCAGGGTCAGGAGCAGTGTTCTGAGTGTGGTATTGAGGTGTTTGCAGATGGCCAGAGGAGTAGAGAGTAGGGAAAGGGTGATTCAAAGGGTGTTTGTGATGGTGGGGATGCTGATGTCTGACAGGCAGTGGGAAGAATATGGCAGGAATGGCATTGACATTTTGCAGATATCGATAATGCAATGTGGAAATGATGCAACAGGGTGTGAATTTCGATGCAATTAGAATGGCACAGATCATGTAGTGAATAGAGTAGGGGAATTGGAGTGGAATAGGGAGTCTAAGGTGGATTTAGAAGTGGGGTAGCATACTATTTGAAACGCCTGCTCTACACTGAGCACCCACCATCCAAAAAGAAGCGAGTGGACACACTGGATGATTTAATTTGTGAATATATATTATTATATGATAAAAGTATTCAGTCAATGACAGTTAAATTACAGCAACAGGAAAGAAGAATAAAATTAAGAATACTAAGCTTAAACTGAAAGGTGACTACTTGTCTGAAGGTGTACTGTTAAGTACGGAGTGTGACAGTGTCCAATCTGTCACTGGTGTTCTAAATGAGTTGTCAAGTTTGTTGCAAGGTGTTGAAGTAAGGTACAAGTCTTATAGGGTTATTAAGACTTGTATAGGATTTTAAGGGAAGTAGTGAAGGTGTGTGTGGTGAATTAAGGGTAGAAAATGCGAAGTTAGCTAAGGTTCTTGTCTGTGCAAGACCTTTAACTAATAATAAAACTGGGCAGTACTGAGTATTAAGCAGATGAGGACAGAAGTACACTAAGTTTCTACAGTTAGAAGCTTAGTGTGAATAACAGATGAATGCTGAGTGTGAATCAAACTGAAATTGACTTCTGGGATGTAGCTACATGAGAGGGGTTTATATACTTTTTAAAACTTCCTAGGTAGAAGGATGTACCATGATTAACAATATACTAAGTAATGGTGATTTGTAGAAAGGGAATTAAGATAAAGGTGAAGGAATAAAGAAAAGAGGAGGGGAATATGTATAAGAGGCACATGGTGGCATCGGATAAAGTAATATTGATGCAAGTGCTTTGCTGTGCATTTTGATTGGTCATTGCTAAGTCACGTGCCCTTTGGTATGGTGTTTACTTTGACATGTCAGTTTTTAGGGTATAGCTTAGTGCATTAACTTTAGTGCTTGCTGAGTAATAATTGATCAGTTAGTAATATTTGTGAACTTCATCAGAATTTGTGGTGATCTTGGGGATAATTGAGGGTGTGGAACATTGTTAATGTCCCGAGATCAGGGTATGGTAAATAGAGTAATTTATAATTGGTTAGGGTGAGTACAGGAACTAATGGACTATGTATATTAGGTGTTTTTGTACATAGGCCAGTAGGGTTCCCTACAAAGCATCAACCAAAATCCTCAAAAAAATACCAGGAAGATAGTGATTCAATGTCTGAGACTGAGCTATATGAGTTGCTTCTTGCTGCAAAGAAAAAAAGGCCAATCACAGGAAGGAATTGGCTGATAGTAGCAAAACTGTGAAAGAATTGTATGAGTGTACAGCAGATGGGAATTTTGTTCTTTGCACTCCTGCTTCTGGTGCAGCTGATACTCCCATGGATATCAATGATAGCAATGACACTGTCAATATTGAAGATTTAAGATCTTGGGATGGCTGGCCTAATGGTGATTGGGAAGCCAACTATAGTAATCAATTTGTTGATGCCACAAATAATTTGCATGTACACTGGGCAACAAGATTAAGTGGTGGGTATGGAGGTAGTGCAAAATCAAAACTGTGGAGCAATGGGAAATGTGCAGTAATTTACACTCCCCCAAGAGGTCTGTATAGATACTATACAGAATTTATATAGTGGCTATTATTATTATTAGAGGTGATTATTCTATACAGAATCCATATATATTCTGCATGGATTCTGTGTGGATTTATGCAGAATCTGTAAGATCTATTTAATACCTTAATTTTCCTGTTTCAAATCACAATAAATACTATTAAAACTGTTAATTCATAATCTCATCTCATCCCTACCACCATCTTGTCTCCATTGCTGTCTTGTCATAGGTGCCAAGTGTAATGCTTTGTGAAAAGTGTGATACTACATGAAAATCTTCAGGTCTGTAATGTGGAATTCCGAGGAATTCTGCATAATCCATATGGAATTTTTGGAATCTGTACAGATTCTGCACAGACCCAAAAAAACCTCTGCCAAAATGAAAAAAATCTGTGCAGATTCTGCATGGATTCCATGCGGATCTGTACAGAATACATGGCTAAGTGTAAAGAGCTCAAAATGTGTTATGAAAAGATGTCTGGGTATTATCAAATGTGATAATGATGAGTGTAAAATAAGAACATGCCCAAAGACAAGAATGCCTGCTCTTACCAAACAACTTAAAGAATTATGTGCCTGTGGTGCTAAAAAAATTCATATTGAATGTGGTGTAAATTCTAAAGCATATACATGGTCTGGAGGAGTTCATTGTGTTAATGGTGGATTTTATACCCATGATAGACCAGGAAACATTATCTCATTACTACCATATGAATTAGAAGATCTTGGAGATGTTGCTGAAGCACATCCAAATGCAGGACCATTACAGCTTGTTGTTGGGCCTAGGGGAGCTAATGGTCTCCCTCCCTGGGAAATCTGTTGCACTTATATCAGAGGCTTTAACAAATGCTGACTGAGTAGGATATGAGCTATGGAAATTGAAGGGACAGACAGGAGATGCTGATGATTTTGTAAAGAACTTTGCAAGATTCCAAGAGGAACACCCTGGATTTATTATATATGAACAGTTTGAACAAGTAATAGTTATCTCAGTACAATCTTCATTTATGGCATCACAGCTCATTAAAGATGAGGTAATTGATGGTCCTCTAAATGGTCTTGTTAGTGATGCAGCCCATGGCTGGTGGAAAGACCATAAATCCTTGCTTATTGTCTCTTCTGTATATTCTCCTGAGCTTAGGCGATGGGTTCCAGGCATTTTCTCATATAGTAATGGAGCATCAGCAAGTCATTATGAGCTACACTTCAGTGCACTATTATATAGTATGGAGGAGCAGCTTGAAAGAAGGGACATTGAAATTACTAATTCACTATTCTCAGGTGTAAGTATTTCATCTACAATGACTACATTACTTGACTAATTAAATATTAAAATTAGGTAATGGATTTTAGTGAAGCAGAGCATAAAGGATTTGTTGAAGCATTAGTTAAGTTTTATATTCGACAGAATGATTCTAGATCAGAGGAGGTTCTTTGTGAGGTGACTACAAATTCACTTCAGGGATGTCAAGAGCATTTTTATGCTTCCCTTACAAGGGTAAAAAGAAACCATGGAGTTATTAGTCCAGATAAAGCAGATATATTTGAGTCACGAGTTTTATCAGCTCTTAGAACAAATGATGCTGTTAAGTTCAAGGAAGAAATACGAATTATTATTTGTGACTTCCCATTGGCAGAACTATGGATTAATTGGTATCTTCAAGATAGCATAGCAAAAATGCCATTTACATCACAAAAATGAATGCATCCAGACATATGGGACTCTATACCATCTACTACAAATGCAGAAGAGGCAATGCATTGGAAGTTATACAGTGCTGGTGGCAAAGACCATGGCCTTCTTGATGGGCTTCATGGATTGTTTGCAGTTGCAAAGTACTATGAGAGAATTTATGAGGCTGCTTCACATGGAACATTAATAAAATATGGAAGACCTGAGCCCTGGAAAGCAAATATAGAGAAGTATGGTAGGACAAAACCATCAAGAGATCCAAGAAGAAATTGCTCAAAGAAAAAGAATGATGGGAGACCACCAGATACATCTGCAGAGTTAATTCCTAAGCCAAATAAGAATAGTAGAAAACCAAAGAAGCAATCAAAAACTTGTGAGACTATAGCTACAACTGAGAAAAAAGCAGTGAATGAGGAAATAACAGTACCAAATCAAGTAGTTAAAAATCAAGATCCTGTGGGTAGTGAAAGTATGAGAACTCCAAGCTTTAAGTGGGGAACCAACTCCTGTTCACTGCTCTTAAAAAATGTGAAAGTGATTTTCATACAGCTTGTAATGGCAATGTCTCAAAAATTGAAACACCAGCATTTTATGAACTGGTACAATTATTCAATCATTGGTTGGAAGTTCAAACTAATCCTGAAGGAGAATCATCTGTTAAAAAATTATCATCACAATGAGATAAATTTCGAAGTTTTCTATTGAAAAATAAACTATGCTATGTTGATGAATATGGATGTAGTGATACATGGGTAAGCAGTCCTGGTTTGCTAATTTCCTATCTTCTCATCTTCTCATTTATTTAACAGGGCTGGCTATATTCAATTGTATCAAAAGAAAGTACTGAGGAAGAATATCTAGCACATGCATACTTTGAGTGACTTGAAGCTCAGTTTAATATTTGTGAAGGCTGTGAATCTACAGGTGGTCATCATATGCAACTTAGGAAAACACCTCGGATTCAGAAGTATCATGACCTTAGAGATACAGATACAGAATCTTGTTTTGGTCATGCAGAATTATGGGTCAGACATCAGTCACAAAATAATAATAATAATCCTTCTAGAACAACAAATACTTGCTGGTGAGTTTGTGAAGGAGAAGTCTTATGCTCAGGAGCTCAAAATGAGACATATAATATCTGGTTAACATTGCCTGGAATTTTAATTCTAAATGTTGGAGAAAATATTGCCTCCACAGAACCAGAACAACTGTGGACATTTCCAAAGGAGCTCAGACCATGTACAGTACAAGATAAAAATAGTAGATTGATTTATGATATTGTTGGGCATGTATTCCATTCAGAGTCAAGAAATCATTTTGTTACACACTATGAAACATCTGAAGGCATATATCACTATGATGGCTTGACAGCTAGTTATGGCATTCCACTTTATATTGATTCTAGTCAAAATATTCTTCATGGATGTAATATTCAAAACCCTCCAGGTGGATATAAAACATCTTCTGTTGTCTACTGTCTTAGAGGTGGTCTATCTTCTCAGAAGCAGTTTTTTAAGAAGCAAACTAAAACCCTAAGTTCTCAGTATGGTATCCAAGTTTCTGGTTTAAATACAATCTCTACTGCACCAATATTGTCATACAGAAAATCTGATCTGATCATAATGACATCAAATGACAGAGTCTGTCTTCATGATCCTTTAAATGCAAAAACAGTAGAATATATATCCTATAAAGTCAAGAATAGTGAGGGTGAATTATCATCTGACAGTCAAAGTCAGATACAAGTGCTTGCAAAGCCTAAGAAGAAAGTAACCATTTGTATACCAGAATCATCAGCATCTGAAAAAGAATTTAAAACCATTATAAGTTCTCAAAAACAGAAACAGAGCTCTCTATTCAAATGTAGATGTGGAAAGCAAGACAATAATATGGATGAAGAGGGATCTACATTGATACAATGTAACAGATGTAAAAGCTTTATGCATGTTGCATGCCAAAGACATGGAAGGGCATCAGACCTATCAAAGAAGGCAAAATATACCTGTGATATATGTTTATATTCAAAGGCTGCTCTTTCCTTCTCACCATTCCAATACCCAAGGTATATATTTTCATAATATATGAAATTCCCATTCTAATGTTACTTACAGTCATCAAATCAGTTGGGGGTTTTCTCAAAAGCCACTTAGCAATTGGCTAATGTATGTGAATAACTACTATGTAAATTGTTAACAACATATCTAAATATTTTATAGGTCAGGAAAAGGAGCCCTAGCTCAGGTGGATAAGTTCTGGTATCCAGTGAGATTAATTATAGCACATGAAGATCAA
Organism: Cyathus striatus; assembly: GCA_025738555.1. NCBI lineage: Eukaryota > Fungi > Basidiomycota > Agaricomycetes > Agaricales > Nidulariaceae > Cyathus > Cyathus striatus. The sequence goes on from JAOVFP010000001.1 coordinate 7,825,050, forward strand.
TGGAGAGTCAAATTCTGGAGAGAATGCTGCTTTTCACCTAATATGGAACCAGACTCACTTTTAGTTTGGATCAATAAGGAAGATATAGTTGATGAATTGTGGGAAGATTTATAAGGCTGAAGGAAAATTTGGGTATGATTCAGTTACATACATATCTTTTCATACTTATTATATTCTAGCTTGGAGAATGGACACATGCACATGAAGTTCATACAGAAGAAGATATTATAGTAGAGTTCTATAAGATACCTATCACTCAAGAAACCATTAAGATTTTAATACCACATATTCAAATTTTGAAGGCATTGTTAACTATAGATCCTTTTGACCAAAGTATTGAAGAATACAATGACATACCAGCCCTCCAATATGTCTGAAATATGTCTAAGAAAAAAAATGGAATTCAAAAGTACATACCTGCAGGGACAGTTCCATACTCTGGTGACTTGACACCTTTGGAAAGAGGAGAGATTGCACATTGGTTTTCAGACAATGTCCCAGGTGCAAGTGATATACCAACCCATCAATGGTTTGGAACAGCACCTCTGGCTCATGCATACACTATCTTTATTGCATCCACAAGAAGCAGTCTTATTCAAAGTAGTGATAGTACCAATGGATTGGAAGCAGCATGGAAATATCAAACTGAAAATATATGGGTAAAGGGACATACAACTGATGTGGAAAGAGAATGCCTCAGTCACTTTGAAAGAAGAATGTTTGAGAGATCAGTTCAAGCTGGAAGGGCTGGAAATTATGTATGGGGTCTTGATGTTAGTCCTACACAAAATAAGTGGGATCCATATAATGGTCTTCCAGAAACCAGGTTTGACACTAATTTAAATGGAAATGATAGTGATTTAGAGGTGAGTAATTTATAATTACATTAGTATTAATGAGTAATTGGAATCCATTTATAGTTTGGAGAGCATTACAGAGACTCAGAAACACCAACCAATGACTCCCCAAAGCCATCCAAACCCAAGCCAAAACCAAGACCTGTAACAAAGGGATGGGTGTGGTTAGAGTAGTAAGTACTACAGTAGACACATACACACTTTATGGCAGGTTTGAAATTGTAATAATATCTACATTTTGAATGATATTTCTTGCTCACACATATTTTCATTTGAACATGAGAATATACACTCAGTGTCCATATTCCTATTCATGCTCACAAGTATTACACTCACACTCAATGTCCTTTAACTTGAGCATGAGCATAATTGGTATTCCTATTCACATTCACAAGTATTACACTCACACTCAATGTCCTTTAAATTGAGCATGAGTATAGCTGGTATTCCTATTCATGCTCACAAATATTACACTCACACTCAATGTCCTTTAACTTGAGCATGAGCATAATTGGTATTCCTATTCACACTCACAAGTAATAAACTCATGCTCAATGTCTGAGTGTGATTGGTATTCCTATTCATGCTCACATATATTACACTTGCAACTTACTTTTCCTCCCACATGTAAGTGAAGCCAAAATATAAATGTAACATATAATTTTTTTGTGAGCATGAAGTAAAAACTTTAAGCATGAGTTGACAGACCTTGAGTGTGAGTTGATGATCTTGAGCATGGAAACTCAGACCCTGTGCATGAGATGCTGACCCTGAGTGTGAAGTAAAATCTTGAGCATGATGTGTGTGTGCATGCTCAATCCATGCTCACACCTTGAGCATGAATATAAGCATGCATGCACATGTTTGAGCATGAAGTATAAATATTATTCTTCAAAATTTGACTTCATATCTTGATTAAAAACATCACTCACATTCACAATATGACACAGCCATACAACACTAGTATGTACATTTGATTTACACTCTTTTTGACCCACAAATGGGCCATTTAGAGCTAAAATAAATACTTTGAGCATGACACACTCAATCATGCTCACTTTTGTGCATGCCCAGAATTTTCTATGTGCCCATATGAATGTACTCCCTTCCCCTATGAGAAATATGAGGCTTAATATTCATCACACTGGATTGGCTTGTGTCCTTCTTTCTCAACTACAGAAATACTTCTACATATGTTAATGAAGTATCATTGCATTATATTCATCTATAGAGAAAATATAACAACATTTCTGAATCTCACAACATTGAAAATGAGGAAGGTTTATTTTTATGACACCATATCTTTATGCTGGAATGTCTTTTCTATTTTCTATTTTTAATAGGGTATATTATCTTTGGAAGTCTAAATTCCCATAATATCTTAATGGCAATCTGACTATGGAGACCTTTATGAACAAATTAGTAAGGTATATCACATACATATAGTTAATGAGTTGAAACAAATATATCACAACATGCTATCATTTAACCGGCATTTAAATTTGTAATCCAGTAGAATGTATTATATATTACAAATAACCAAAGTTTGAAGGAAATTGAGGCAGTTTTGGATGTGTGATATATCAAATGAGGCAATGGACTATTCTCCATATGCATGGGAACTGACATCACTTTTAGGACCTGCATGTAACATTCCCAGGTGAATGAGAGGTGGCATTACTGTAAAATTGAAAATTAAAATAGTAAGATTGTCAACACAAAGTAAAAGATATAGAATTCCAGTTTGTTGGCAATTAAAATTGAGTCACAGAGCCATAGAAATATAGAAATATACACCAGCTTGTAAGTATGCAGAATATGATATCATTAAACCTAAAATGAGTAAGCTATTATGTACACTGGTGCACAATGACCTCGAATTAAGGAATGGAAATTAAATAGAAAAATAGCTGAGATTCAGAGGGGGAATTGAAAATAAATTGGGGAACTTTGTTTTGAGAGATACTGTCAAACATCATGGTCTGGCTTTGCAAGAGGTGGCAGAGAGGTATTAACCTGTTGAAACAATCATTGTGGATGGATAAGATGAAGAAATGGTGCAAGATGTTGTACATTTCGAGGAAAGTGAGGCACAGAGTGAGTGGGGAGGTGAGAATAGGTTGAGACAAGCAGAATGCATATAGACAGATTACATAATCCAATTTTGGAACATTTTCTCTACCTTGATGATGGAATTAAAACATATATTAACAAAAGAAGGCCTGTGTCAGGATAGTCTGTTTTAATTCTTATGTCTTACATTTGTACTCAAATTAAATATACTGTGTTCCAATTTAGTTGTTAACCGAAATTCTGCCTGAAGAATGAGGTCCTAAGCGCGTATTTAAGCACACTGCCATAGAGCTGAAGGGCAGGGCTCAAAAACTTTGATGTAGTCGAGCATGGTTGTCTGGTTTTCCATACCAGTGTCCAGCACCACAGCTTCTTGGTTAGATATTATAATCTCTGTTTTAGAATTTCACTTAAGCGAGACTGAGCACTTACTAACTGAGGCATGGTCATCTGGTATGCAGGTGTGTTCGCAGTTCAAGCAATTATTTAATTCTTTACAGTAAATAGAATAATTTACCTATAAGTATGAGCTTTTATATAAGTATTTGTGAGATATATGAATCAAGATGTAAGCAATGCAACAAACCTCATAATATGAAAACTCACTTTAGCATTGAAAACAAGCTGAGGTGTCAGACTATGGTATGGTACATTGCCTATATATTATAAAAGTACTGTAAATCATGAGTCTGAGGGATGTCAATCATGTATATATGTCAACAGTGGCTTACTGAGGTGAATTTGTAGTCAAATTAGATGTGCAGAAGTGATTGTATTACCCCTCACCTTCAACTAATGTAGGGACTGTTTCACCAGTGTGAATTTGGGAAATTTTGTCATACTTAAGCTTGCAAATTCATTTCTAACTTTCTACTTCTCTTGAGTATCCTCTGGCTTTTTGGTAAGCCATCATAAGTGATCTGATCCATTATTGAGCTCTCAAATTTGTTTTAAGCTCTCTGTGTCATCCTTAATGTCTCTGCTTATATAATACTCTCTGTCTGTTCTTGCACTATCAGATTCATTCTTAAGTCTCTGCTTTTATTTATAAACTCTGGGATGTTCTTGTACTCTCTGGATCGACTTTATGGTCTATAATGCTCTTTGGGTTGTTCTTGTGCTATCTAGTCAAGTATCACTTACATTGTTCATTCATCTAAAAATATTTATATCAAAGCTAATAGGTATATTATTCTATTTTACTGCAATGAACTAAATAATTAGTTACTACCATACTGGACAACCACACCTCAGTTCGTAAGTGCTCAGTCTCACTTAAGTGAAATTCCAAAGCAGAGATTATAATATCTAACTGAGAAGCTGCAGTGCCAGACACCAGAGCTCAATTATAATTGATGTATTTGAGCATGGTCATCAGACTTTCCATACTTTTAGAACAACCAAATATGAATTTTTTATTTTTGTCATCATCACACAAAGTGGATGTTCTAAACAACTACACTATACACCAAGTCTTCTGGTATAGCTGCAAAGAGTTTGAATGGAATTGAAAATGTGCCTTGGAAATCTAGGGATTGTGAGGCTATTATAGGGAGTTGAACCCAACACCAAAAAAGAGTTTGGAATATCCTTTACAATGCTTAGCAGATGTGATAGCATCTACATACACCACCTGAAAAGTACATAAATCATTCCAATATATGTATGTTCAACATTCAAATATGAAATGGATTCAGAACCCAACCAACAAAAAGTAAAAACTCCACTGGATCATCATGTTAAATGAATGTCATAGCTGTATCATGAGAATGGTGGTACATTCTTCTGGTGTAATTACAGAATGGGAGCTCTTTACACTTAGCCATGTATTCTGTATGGATCCACACAGATTCTGTGTGGAATATACACAGATTTTTTTCTTTTTTGCAGAGGTTTTTTTGGATCTGTGCAGATTCTGCACAGATTCTGAAAATTCCATATGAATTACACAGAATTCCACAGAATTCCGCATTACAGACCTGAAAATTCTGTACAGATTCTGTACAGAATCCTATTATACTTATTAAGTGTGACACTCTGCATTAAGCATGACACTATGCATTAAGCGTGACACTAAGTGTTGAGTGTGACACTGCATTAAGCATGACACTCTGCATTGAGTGTCACTCTTTGCCTTGAGTGTCACACTATGTATTGATTGTCACACTTTTCATTTAAGTGTCACACTATGCATTATGCATGACACTATGCATTAAGCGTGACACTATACATTAAACATAATACTATGCATTAAGTGCAACACTATACATTGAGTGTGATACTATACATTAAGCATGACACTAAATCTTATTATGTAATAAGGTTATACCATATATAGAAATAAAAACAATTACATAATATGATTAAGATTGCGGTCCATCCCAAGTCCACCCAAGCACTTTGAGGGACACATCACTGAGATGTAAACCATTTCACAGAATAAGGAGCTTGTCTAATGTTCAGATCCATTCTATAAATGCTTTAGGAAATTTTGCAAGACAATACTAATATACCACCTACTTGATGTACTCATATATCCAAAAATGATGAAACAATCTGCAGATGTGCATTGTAGAAACTGCATGTAAACATTTAGGAACTAGCTTTTGGGCTTTTTAAATGTTCCATCTGTGAGGCTATAAAATTCCATAGGGTTGTGAAACATAATCTTGACTGAGTATTGTAATATCATTATTCAAAAACTGACTGTAATTTTCAAAACTCTGCACCATCTCAATTGGGTTAAGTTCACATTGTAATCTTGAAGAAAGAGACATTTATGACCAGATTCTTCAATTACCAATTGAAAGAGTGCCTTTTTGTAGGCTTGAAACCATTGAATTTCTGATAACAAGTAAATTTTATCATACAGACACATCAGTTTGCAATGCAAATTGTATTTGTAATGTTCCCATGAAACTCATGCTCTTGGAGAAGCCATCAAAATTATATCATCTGGCCCAAGAAGTGAAACACTGTGGGAAAAAATTGGGTGACATCATAAATCAATGTCTTTTGATGGGTTTCCTCCCCAAAAAAATATCAAAAAAATCCAAAAAAAAATTATTTCCCCCTAAACATGACTTGCTGGAAATGTGACTGATAGCACTGTAGTGTCACACTTGACACCTGTAACAAGGCAGCAATGGAGACAAGATGATGGTAGGAATGAGATGAGATTATGAATTAACAGTTTTAATAGTATTCATTGTGATTTGAAACAGGAAAATTAAGGTATTAAATAGATATTACAGATTCTGCATAAATCCACACAGAATCCATGCAAAATATGTATGGAATCTGTATAGAATAATCACCTCTAATAATAATAATAGCCACCATATAAATTTTGTATGGTATCTATACAGGTCTGTACGAGTCTGTATGAATCTGCACAGAATCCACACAGATCTATACAGACCTCTTGGGAGAGTGTAAATTACTGCAGAATGGTGGAATTTGAAAAATCTTGGAATTGTGTGATATCAGAGAACTGAATGCACCACCAAAAAAAATCATATGACCCAGAATACACATGCTTGGTAAGTTAGCATCTATACCACTAGACCACATGCCCTGTTAAAATCGAGTAAATAAATCATTTAAACATATGTAAGATCAGGGGTAGTAATTCTCACTACCTTTTAAGGTAGTTGGGTTATAGGGTGGTTTGGAGTGTGACATGCTCATTTGTATTATACATTTGAGTTATCTTGTCTGTGTGATGCCAATCACTATTTCTATTTAAAAAATTTGAATTGCTCTGGTGACTATTTAATAAACTCCCTTTCTTTCCTACTCTTTTCTATTATCTTCCTGTAACATTCTTCATCAATATCCCCACTCCTACATTGTCTGTCCACTATCATTCATTTCTCTTCCAATTTTACCATTTGGTCTTTCCCTCATCTCAAATCACTGCTTTATCACCTTCTTCCTTGTCACATCCCAAGACAATCTTCATGCAATACACCAAGAGTTTTCTGGGTTACAGAATTGAATGGGTTGTTGTCTGGAACTGCTCTTTCTAAAGGTATTGCATGTGTTCTTAAGCTCTCTATCTTATTTTCAAGCTCTGATCTTTGTTCTGGAGCTCCTAGCATGATTTTACAGCCATCCTCTTCATTATAGAGCTCTCCACCTCAATCCCAAGCTCTCAGAATTGTTCTCCAGCTCTCTTCTTCAATCTAAAGCTCTCTTAATGGTTTTCTAACTATTCACCTTGTTGTACAGCTCTCAGCATCATTGTAGTATTCTCCTCTTTGATCTCAAGCTTCCATAATGAGTTTCTAACTATCCCCCTCATTTTACAGCTCTCAAAATTGTTCTACAGCTACCAGAATAGTTTCATATCTATCCTCTTTGTTCTATACCTCTCAACTTTGTTACAGTGCTCTCATTGATTTCAAGCTTCTGGTATGTTTTTCTAGCTATACTTTTCATTTTTGAGCACTTATCATCATTCTCTAGCTATCTCCTTCATTCTACAACTCCCCTCATATTTACCCAGCTCTTATCATCATTATTTAGCTATCCTATTTGTTCTCTAGCTCTTCCCTTTGCTCTTTAGCTCTTTAATTGTTTATGTATAATCATCATCATCTATATTCTATCTGCTTCAATGCTAGTCTTCTCATGTTCCCCACCTTGTGATATAACAATAGCAGTGTTGTTAAGACAAATTCTGCATCATTATTATGATACCAGTGTCATTAACATGAATCCTGCATCATTATAACAATACCAATGTCAATAAAATGAATTCTGCATCATCTTAATGGTGCTAGGATCATTCTAATGATACTGGTGTCATTAAAATGAATCCTACATCATTATAATGATATGAGCTGTTTGCAGGAAATAAATACTCTTGGTGGGAATTGAACTCAAGATTGGCTGCTCTCAGTACTCTGTAATCAGTAAACTAAGTTAGTAGTGGGCTGTGCCACTGCCACCCATGGTGAGAAATGGCCAAATTTAACTTTCTGTCATATCATTTCATGACATTTTCCAATCTTTGTTATTCAGATTTTACTACAAAAGTGGGAGTACACCAGCAGTTTTCTCACTGGGTAGATATTCAGATTGACTTCCATCCTGACAACATCCAGCTTTACAAGAACAAGCTGGTCCACTTTCCTTATTATGATCAAAACAACATTCAAATTCATCCTTCCCAAGTTTTATCTATGTTGCTACCTGGAATTCTTGTAGTAATTCAATCCTCTTTAATCATACATATACTTCCTGGTAACAAAAAGGTTTGAAAATATCTTCCTTTAATGTTTATGGTAAATAATTGACATATATATATATCAGATTTTTTATTATATTTCTGTCTAAAATGAAATAACTATTTCTGTGAACCTCCTGTTCACTTCTGCAAATAACTCTGTTTCTACATGTTTACCTCACTCATACTATACAATATTTGTTACTCCACCACTTTCACCAAGAACACACTGGTCACAATTTTACCATTAGAACAAGGTTATACATTATACTAACATGGTTTAATATGTGTTCTTGTTTAGCAATAGATCCAAACATCTCAATACCTGCACAATATACCTGGATGCTTGTGCGCAAAATTGTGTTTGTACATATTTACCTCTCACTGTGATCTCTATGTGTTACTAAATTGTTCTATTTTGCTTTTACCATGAACACACTGGTCTTAAATTTACCTTCAGAGTATGGCTATACATTATAGTAATATGGTTCTGTGTGTTCTTGCTTAGCAATAAATCCAACCATCTCTACACCTACAGAATACACCTATCACTTCTACAGATGATTGTATTTGTATATATTTACCTCTTACTGTGAACTCTGAGTGTTACTAAATTGCTCTATTTTGCTTTTACCACAAACTCACTGGTGTCAAATTTACTTTCAGAACATGGCTATACATTATAGTAACATGGTTCACTATGTGTTATTGCTTAGCAATAGATCCAAACTTATCTATACCTACACAATATACCTATCACTTCCACACATGATCATATTTGTACATATTTACCTCTTACTGTGAACTCTGAGTATTACTAAATTGCTCTCTTTTGCTTTTACCACAAACTCACTGATCTTAAATTTACATTCAGAACATGGCTATACATTATAATAACATGCACTCCTGGCACACAGATATATTGAGCTCTTTACACTCCCCCCCCCCTTACACCTGAAATTCATGTGAACTTTTTACCCATTATTTTTTCAATTTTTGGGTGAGAATGCAGCAAATTATTTCACATGAATTTCACATGAATTTCATGTGAACTGCACATGAACTTCATCTATTCACATGAATTTTAGGTGAAAGTTTCATGTAATATTCACATGAATTTTCACATTCCAGATTCACGTTCACTCTCAATTCATGTGAAATTCATGTGTAATTCATGTGAATTTTACATGAAGTGTGAATGGGTGAATGGAACATTACTCTTACTATATATAGTACAGCATATAAAAAAAAGAGCGCTCACACCAGTATTTGAACACTCTCCCTGGCAAAACCAGCCAATATTTTCCCACAAATGGGACACTTAACTGTTGCACCATACGACCTTATGTAACAACAGCACTATATACTATATAGTCACCATATACTCTCTACTCACCAACTGTTTTTGCGCAACCTCAAATTACTTCCCATGTGTTTGCTGTCATACCATGTATCCTCCACTGTCCTTCCACCACCACCACCACCACCACCACCACCATTCTGCTCCCTCTCTTTTCTCCATCCAGCTCCATGTCATAGAGCACCGTTTCATGCTTGGTAAGTTTTTTCACATCACAGATGATTGATATCAATGGATATCAATGAGTACTGAGTACTCTTTCTCTAGGATCGATTCCTCTCTCCCTCACCGCTGTTAACTCCCATCATTGTCAATCTTCCTGCAGTCAGGTAAGTCTTTTTTTAGTGCATATCTATGTTAACACAACTGACATTTTCTTATTGATTACAGCCTCCACTCCCACATATGCGCTTCATATCGATACGGCAACATTGCATTTGACATGTCGACCCACCTGTGTTCATCGGCAGTTGCTTGCAGGTAAAGTTTTTTTTAGTGTGTATCTATATCCACTTAACTGACACTTCCTTATTGATTACAGCCCCCACTCCCACATGTGCACTTCATATTGCTGTGTTCAACACCACAAGATACACATGTCATCAACATACCATGATGCATCAATACACACAGAATCGTCTTCCCCACCTCAACTTCCCTCGGTTTTGTTGTCTGGTAGGGGGGGTAGTGTGTTCAGACATGTTTAGTGGGTTTATGGGGTAGTTGTGCTCAGGCAATTGGGTAGTATGGTATGTCTCCTTCCCCCTCCCCCTCCCCATGCTAACCCTCCAAGCTTCACAGGTGGCAACACATTCTACGTCAGACCACAACAGCCCCCCTCTCAACATCTGCCCCTTTCAGCCATCCGCCTTGTCCCATGTGGGCTTATTGATGCCACATCATTGGTTGGCAGCTTAACTACAGCAGCCCCCCTCTCAACACCCACCCCTTTCAGCCCTAGCATCAATGTGAAACACTGACGCTGCATTACTGCCCCCTCCTCAACAACTCCACGCCCACAGACTTATCAATGCCACGTCATCCATAGGTGGCTAACATGTGTGTGTACGATGCTAGGGGGGACACGTGTGCACCGAGGCCCATCATAGAGCACTGCCTGCTTTATCCAATTCATCGCTGGCAGGTAAGTCTTTTCAGCATGTATCTATATCCCTACAATTGATATTTCATTATCTATTACAGCTACCATTCTCACATCGACACAGCAGTCTGCCCCTTTCAGCCCCAGCATCTGGCATATGTCTCCCCCCTCCCTTGGCCTCTGTGTCTGCATGCATGCATTAGTGTACGTCTCCTCTCTCGGCATCTGTTCTGTGTGTGTGCATTAGCATACATCTCCCCCCTATCTCACTGGTTGCGTGCGTGTATATGTCTCCCCTATCTCTCGGCATCTGTTCTTGGTTGCGTGCATGTATATGTCTCCCCTATCTCTCGGCGTCTGTGTCTGCATGCATGCATGCATACGTCTCCCCCCTCAGCATCGGTTGTGTGCATGCATACGTCTCCCCTATCCCTCGGCATCTGTGTCTGCACGCGTGCATAGGTCTCCCCCCTCTCTCGGCATCTGTGTCTGCATGCATGTGTTAGCGTATGTCTCCTATGTCTGTGCATGTGTATGTGTATGTTAGCTAGCATACATTAGCATACATTAGAGTATGTCTCCCCCCTCCCTCGGCCTGTATGTGTTCGTGCACCGTGCTGCATTTGTGTATTGCTAGGGGGTAAGGGGGGGGGGGAAGATTTCAGATTCGAGGACATTCAGAGCATCTGTACATAGATCTGTTTGTGTATGTCCACCCTCTCCCTCGCCTGTCAGTGTGTGTACCGTGTTGTCAATGTGACCCTTAGAATAGTCTCGGAATTGTTGGCATGGGGAGTTGGCATCAAAAATGGTGCATATCATAGTTAAATTTAGTATAGATAATATTAGTCTACCAATAGAACTGATTCCTGAGTCATTAAGATATTTTTGGATAGGATCAGAAGACTGTCAACATGACATGTGTGTGTACACATGGGACACAGGCTGTTGAAGGATTGTTCATTGTGTTCCCCCCTGCTTAACTCTCAACCACCATCTCTGACTTCAACTTTGTTCAACTCTTTGTTTAACTCTTCCTCTGTGTTTTCAATAAATATGCCATCTCAAAACAGCAAAAAAAATAACAATACCCCAGTCTCATCTCCAACTTCTCACAGTGGCTTGATTTGCAATGAGCCACCTGCATCTAAAGGCCACAAACGCACACAATCTGGTGCAGATACCACAGCTGAACCAGCTGCCAAGAAGCCTGCCATTACAGCTGGTGAAGAAACAGTGGATAACAGTGCAAAGCAGGAAAAGAAAAGTGGTGGAAGGGGAAGAGGTGGGAAAAAGAGGGGGAAAAGTGGATGGTATGTATCAACTATTTTAATTAATTTTCATAGTTCAATGTCTGACTTAAATTTAAGTAAAACTGCTGGTGATAAGGATAAGGAAGATGAAGCTGCAAGTAATGCAGCTAATAAAGAAAAATCCAAGGTGTAAGTATTTATTTCATTTGCACTATATTTTTCTAATGCAATAATTTTAGTGCTATGAAGAAACTCCAGGAAATGTCAATTTCTATTGCACCACCTATGCAGCCCAAGACTGCTGGTGCTTCTGAGATTACTGAGACTTCTGAGATTACTGGGGCTCCTGAGATTACCGAAACTTCTGAGATTACTGGGACTCCTGAGATTACTGGGACTTCTGAAATTCCTGGCCCTTCTGAAATTCCTGGTACTTCTGAGGTCTTGGCTACAACTCCAAGCCAATCAAGTGAATCTGATGATAATAACTTTGAAGTTGGACATGCCAGTGAGACTAAGAGCATTACTCAGGATAATGATGAGGAAAATGAAGGTGATACAGAAGATAAAGACAGTGGTAGCAATGGTGATAGTGATAATAATAACAATGATGATAATGATGTGGAAGAAGAAATAGAAGAAATGGTTATAGATGAGAAGAACACCAGCTTGGCACAGGTTGAGGAGGAAGATGTGGACACAATGAGTATTGGTATGTACTATATTTTTATTTGTACCTTTTCTAAAATGTTTATAGACTCCACATTGGCATCTGATGCCATACCTACAAAGAAAGATTTGAAGGGTGCATCCAGAACTACTGGTATTTCTTCTTATTTTTTTCTTGGTTATAGAAGTTCTGAAATAAATTTCTAGGAGGCATATTCTGGGGCAAAGCTCAAGGAAATAATTTTTGGTTTGCTGATAATACAAATGAAAGTTCATCTATGGTTGTAAACCCTCAGGGGTTTGTCTACATCACAGTTTCTGATGATTCTCCTAAGTTTAATCCAACCCTGTTGAATACTGAAACACCACCTCAGGCTGTGCCAACTACAGTAAATTCTTGCCTTAAATTGGTACCGGACTCAGTTGCAAAAAGAATGCCTATCATTAAATGTAAGATTAACTTTGACTTAATGTTATCATTTGACTAATATTACATAGTTCAAAATAGACTTATTATGAATTTTGACACTGAGTGCGATACTTGGATTATATTTGGACGTTTCAATGATATTGAAAGCACTGATACTATTCAGTGGACTTCTCGAGTAAATGATCTGGTGTTATATCTTGCTGCTGTAATGTCATTTTAACTTATATTCATATCTAATTTCTCATAATTTCTTAGATTTCTGTGAAAGAAACTGTCAACTTCCACTTAGCAAGAAATGTGGGCAGTTCCTATGGAGCATCAACAACTACTAAGAGCAGTGAAAATGCCTCTGCCTCTGCTGCTACTGATGAGAATCTTGACATCCCTGATGGACTTACTAAAAAACAAGAACTTATTATATCTGTTTATAAAGTGGATAAGTCCCTTCTTGGACATAAGAACTGGTCTATTCAGATAGCATGGAAAATCTACCAAGAGGTACAATGAGTCAAACACTTGGTAGATACAAGCCCACAGATGTGGCCCTCTGATATGGATAAGCCAATTATGAGAGACTTACACACAATGTTTGGAGCTGCTGGGACTGCTTGGCATCATTGGGATAAAGTTCTTAAATTTGTATCCAACTACCCTGACATGGAAGAGTGGTTGAGTACTGCAACCCCACCAGATAATAAAGCAACTCATGAGTTATGGGGATTGGAGAAGACAGCAGGATTCACTAGAACAGACTTGGAAAACTGGATTAAGAAAAAGAAGGGTATTAGTGCTGGAAAGGGAAAGCAGAAAGCAGAGGGGGGAAAGGGTAAGAAAGGATCTGGTATAAAGAATAAGTAAGTAAAGTTGTGAAAGATAGCATGTTTTACTTTTAAATTTGTATCCAATGTACTTTTAGTTTTCTCTATATCTGTGTATGGCTTCTTCAAATCTATTATGCAATAGTGACGCAATATTATTGGTTGATTGCACTAGCATATTTACCTATAGCTTATGATATTGGACCTGAACAAGAATTTCCTATGCTGAAGTTTACTAAATTTAGTTCATTTATTCAAGAAACATTTGGTTCAAAAATAAGCTTATCAACTGTTTTATTTCTGCTATTTACATTAACAAAAAATGTTGAATTGCTAAATCTGCATGCAAGGCAGCAGTATCGTGAAGGAAATGATCGAAGAAGAACTCAAATCTCAAGTTGGATGAATGTATTAGCAACTACTATTCAAACTGTTCTTGGTGATAAAACAAAGTATTTATTTTCAGAAAATGAGATTCCAACCATAGTTGATGATGATGAAATAATTTCTGAAATTGCAATTAAGCTGGATAAATTTGCAAAATTTTTAAAGCTGCATCCTTATGATGATGATGGATTTACCCAGGAACTTGGGCCTATTTCTGAGAAAAAAATTACTCCTGTATGTCTTGTATGCCCAACATCTATGTAATGTGTTACAGTATCTTGTGAAGGTCATTCATTAAGACAAAATTCAAAATATTCTGATATTCCTAAAGTTACTTTAATTGAAGGAACAAAATTGTACTACAACACATATATATTAACTGGTCATTGCTCAAATTGTAATACAATTTACTATGCAGATCATAAACATATTAATATTAATGGTCAAGAGCCTCAGACAGAATATTTGAATAATGCACACTATGTTAAAATTGGGACACATTTATGGGTAGATCGTGTATTCTCAAAAGCAGTTATGAATGCCACATATAGTTTTCATGCATCTACTGCTGCTTATGCAGAGTTCTGGACAAATAGCTATGGTGATAATAATGAGTTAAGTCACTGACAAGTTTGGGATGCATTTATAGAAGAATCAATTTGCAATGTGAGCACAGCATCCAATAAACAATTTGTGGTTCATGATGGTCTATCCACTAAAGATGTTACTATAAAAGCATATGAATATCTTGGAGAGAGTGGAAGAATAAATGGCTTCAAACCACAGCTGTGCAGAGTGTACTCAACCACATAAATCAACTGCAGATACTATGAATAATATAAACAATAATGCAGCATCTGAAATGGCTTCTCCAGTAAAAATGGTTGTTATTGATGGTGTTGTAATGGGACCAGTTCACTGTGCAATGGAAGGCTGTTCTGCTAATGTAACCAATCACCGTGGTGGTGTATTCTGTGGATATCATAATATTCAACATGGAGAAAAGTGTCGTGTGAAAGATTGTACCAGACAGAAGGTTCATGGTACTGAAGCATGTGAAACTCATCAAGAAATATGGAATAAACACCATTCAAATTACAGCTCAGCAGGTCTTTCTGGACTAAGATGAGCATTACAACATCGCAATGAGAATTTGTCTTGGCTACCTAGAATAAATCATACCAATCAGCCACATGATGAAGAACAGAATAATGATGATTTTTATACTCGTAAAACATACTTTTCTCTAAACTGTTATTACTGTGTAGAGACAATTTGTGCTCCATGTGGTGTTGTCATTGCATGGACAAAATTTGTCAAGTCTGAATCCTCAAGACATATTTTGGAATTTTTAAATATGGTTTTTCCTGATCCTAAATTACGACCAGCATATATATGCATTGATAAAGCATGTCTTGTTCTTCGTTTCATTGTAAACAATGCCATTCATCATATTTGGCTTGATACAAGTTGATTTGTTGTTAACAGTTATCACTATACAAACCATAAAGCAGATGATGATCTTTGCCACACATACTGCAATCCTGCACCTAATGATGGTTCTGCTCCTAATCTTGTAGTAATTGATCATGATCATAATGGAAATCCATATTTCAAAAGAGCTTTGAATACACAAGTGAGCTTAAGTACTTTAAGTTGTATTCAATATTAATATTATTAAAGGCTTGTGAACAACTCAATGCTTGGCTTGGTGGATTTGAATCAATACTGAAAAGAATGACTGTATCAAACTTTAACTGGTTTTTGCATGCTATGTTGTTTTATCACACACAGCATGTATTGAACAAGCAGCAAAAAAGAATGGTAAGGTTGAGTAGGGATTTATTTGAAAATGAGGAGGAAGAGTACATGTAGGTTGTAAATTGTAAATTGTAGACTATTTTGTGTAGAGCATTAAATAATTAGTTTGGTTTCACTATAATTTATCACATTTTAAGTAAACTTTATTTTATTCTAAGTATCATAAGGTAAACTTCTATAATACAAATGTACTCATGTAAAACTATATGTTAATTGTACTTATCTTTATCAGTACTAAATAGCCTATAATTCATCTAATATTCATGTAAAATTCACATGAATGACACCTAATTTTCAATGTGAAATAGCTTATAATTCATCTAATATTCACATGAAATTCATGTGAATTTCACCTAACTTTCACCTCACCTTCACCTCACCTTCACCTAATTTTCACTTAAATTTGATGGTTTTGGAATATTGTATGTGAAGGTGAAATTCATGTGAAATTCACGTGAATTTCTGCCTTTCATGTGAATTCATGGTGAAGGGGGGGGG
This sequence comes from Cyathus striatus, assembly GCA_025738555.1. NCBI lineage: Eukaryota > Fungi > Basidiomycota > Agaricomycetes > Agaricales > Nidulariaceae > Cyathus > Cyathus striatus. The sequence continues at coordinate 7,841,551 of JAOVFP010000001.1, forward strand.
AGTGCAAAGTACTGGATATATTGCAGTGCTGCAAAATTGATTGCAAAATGACCTGCAAAGTGTTTTCATTTTGACACGTGCAAAATGGGGTGAAAATCCATTACCTTAAAAGGTAATTTTATCTATATAAGGAAAGCATTTTACTCACAATTAGCCCTTCTCAAAATGTAAACACCTTGCAACCAATTTTGCATCAGATTTTGCAGTACACAATAAAGCATCAGGTCAGGAGTAATGGCCCACTATGTGATCTTCCTTACCAATAGATCCAAACATCTCTATATCAACTTCAAATTGTGGATTTACACACATTTTAGAATTTCTAAATCAGACATGTAATCACTAATTAAATAAATACTCTTTCTGCTATATACATTTTCTGATAATTAATTTGAACTCTGGACCAGTAGTTTACTTTTTGTTGGTAAAAAATTAAAATTTCAATATTAACAACTTATAAGAACCTTTTCCCCACTGGGTTCTGAGTTGACTTTTACTTTGCATGCTACACTTTATTATTATGTATAAACAGACAATTTTAGATGAAATGTGGTAGGTAGTGGGCTCTGCCGCTTGCCAGCCCTATTTCTTTATTACAGAATGTTTGAATAGAACTGTGCCTTTTTTATTTATGTACATGATTAAATCTTGGTAGGTAACGTTACTCATTCATTTGATTATGAGCAGTTCATAGATGAAGAGAATAGGTATGATATTAATCTTCATGTATGTAGCAGTGTATCATATCAGTCTGTCTGTGGTGGATGGGATGATAAGATGTAGTTGGTATCTTATGTAATGCCAGTTTGTCTGGTCCTTGTACAAGCACCCTATATCCCTCCTTCATCACTTCTTTCCTTGCTTTTCATAAAGCTGAAGCTCACGACCTTCCAAGGCTTAATTCATGGTGTGTGCCTGTCAGGTGTCTCTAATATTGGATGTCCACCATGCACTTTGCATCTGAGCATCTATCATCATGTGGATTATGATGTTTTGGCTGTGGCATTATTAGTATCAAGTTTTGTATCCCACTCCCTTTTCTTCCTCCACATAGATCAGGCTTGTTCAGGTCTCTGAGCGATACTGCCCTGTTGTCATTCCTGCATATGTAGGTCGGGGAGTACGGTGAGAGGGCAGAATGCCAGTACAAGAGAAGTATAAGGGCTGCTAGGAGGACAGTGAGCAGTGTGGAGGTTTGGTTCTGGGAAATGAGATGTGGGTTTAAGTACAAAGTGTTATAAAAAATAGGGCCGTCTAGTGGCAAAACCCACTACCTACCAAATAAACAATAGGGCCAGGTAAGAGAATTGAGAATATTTATTAATAACACAAATTTAAAATACAGTAATTGATACAATAGATTAAAACTCATTTATTTTGTGGATATGAAGTTCATAAGTCTGAAAAGAAACAGGTTATGATAGGTGAGATTAAAATATGGCAAATGGAAATACCCTGGACAAGTCAGACTTGTTAAGCCACATAGTTGTTTAACATGGAAGAAAGATATTTAGTAGAAAAGGATGATAAGTTGTCTTCATTAATATTTTAGAGATTTTAAAATAAGTATTAGTACTGAACATGGATTAATGGTATTGAGTATATTTTGTAATACATAACTCTGATTGGGAAGGTATTTGTTGCAAAGATGCATAATATACAGTTTTAAATTGGACACACTAAAATATATCAGATGCTGAACACAAACCATTGCAAAGATGATTCATAATTTGATATTGAAGTTCATCAACATGCCATGAATCATATAGAATATCAATTACATGAGCTGAAACAATTAGTTCCAATTCTTTCTTTTTCAGAGTAGGAATGCTATTATAAATGATGAAACTGATTCATATGAAATAGCAGGTACAGACATATAGCAGTTTTTGTAAATAGTGAAACTATGGATGAGTTGGATCTTTGTTGCATATAAGTAGTTTCAATAAAATAACAATTCAAATGATAAGGAGACAAGAATTGGGCACAATATGATTTAAAAAAGTTCAGGTGTGTTATTTGAAAAATGTTTTCCTGAGAAGATATGTTTTAGAAACTCATTAATATCTGGATAATTTCTAGCACTAGTGCTAATTCCATGGAGATTCATAACATATTTCAAACATTGCATAGATATAAATATATGTGATAAATCTTTTAGGTATCCAACAATAGATTGAAACTATGATGAGAAATGAGCAATATACAGATTACTAAGAAGAATATAACATACATAGCTTAATTCAGGTGTTGCATGTGGAGGAAGGTTGGAAGAAGTTATGACAGACAGTGAAGAAGATATGAAAGGGCTGTAGGTTATGAAAGTTAGAGCCAAGTTAAATAGCAAAAGGAATGCAACACACATTGTGAAATGGGGATTGATTTTAGCTAGTCAGAGATGAGGGAGGAGTAAAGATAACACACAGTTCAAGATAGAAGCAAGGAAGATGGGAAATAAATACAACACAAGATTATATAGTAGTAGGATTTTCAATTGATAATATTTGATTGAAATAGTGTTCCAATTCATAAGTGTACTAAATACATTTTGAATAGTTTTGGTTTCAATAGTGGCAGGAGCCAATCAGGTTGAGATCACAGCAAGAACCAATCAGATTGAGATCCCAAAGTCAGATCTCAAAATTGCCTTTTCAGGATGTCGAGAGTCCCCTAAGACCCACTTACCTTAAAAGGTAGTGGGAATATTTAGTAATATATTGTCTTTCTTTATTCCTTTTCCCGATGTTTTGCAGGTTGCGTTCAGTCAGCTATGCCTTTCTCCACTTGTGTCTCACCATCAAAAATTGGACACTTAATATATTCAAATAACTATTCTAATTGTTACATACATCGGGTTGTACCATATTTACAATGATCCGATTCACCCTTGTCTGAGGTGATTTTTAAGTATACCAGTTACACCAAAGTTACACCATATGCCCAGTTGCAAACTACTTAGATCATTCCAATATATGTGTGCAGCAATAGTGAAGTTGGTTACATGTTCTTCCTGTGTAGCTAATGTTCGAATGCATATAAATCTTAGGATTGTGCGATGTTAAGGAATTGAACGCAGCACCAAAAAAGTTGACCTTCTGGAGTTGATCTTTTTAAGTGAATGTTGTAGCTAAGTACACCATACGTTGCCATACGCCCAGTTACATAGTACATAAATCATTCCGATATACCTGTACGACGAGAATGGACTCTTCTGAACCTACCACCACCAAAACATATCATAAATCTCAATTACTTACAAGCGCATGTTTAGTATACCACTACACCATACACTCAGTTACAAGCTTAATAAATCATTTCTCTATATGTGTCCGGCGAAAATGTGTACTTTCGTCTGGTGTACTTTCATAACATTCAAATGCGAAAAAATCCCAAATCTGCTTTCTCATTTTGCAAAGTGGACGTTTTAAACGACTACACTATACGCCAATCCTAATATATGTGTACAATGAGGGGGTAGTATTTAAATTCTTCCAGTATACTGTATAATTTCGACCAACTGTTCGGACACGCGTCACAAAGACTCATGAACACAGGTACAAGGAAATCGAAAATCGTGAAAGATCACTAAAAATGGAATATAATTAGTAGTAATAATTAAAACTGTGTTTATACCAATATATACATCCCAAAGTGTGTAATGAGTATAATAATTGCAGCTGAAAATCATTCTAATCTATTCCAGCTTGAATTTTGCTTGCCCAATGGCTTGGGCTGTGAACAGTTCACTTTGGGTGTCACACATTCTATAGGATCGCAAATAGAGGTTTGGACCATCACACCTAAAAGGGTCCAAACACTTGGTCGAAATTATCCAGTAGTTGCGGAACATACAAATGAACGAATTAAATGTGCCTTTGGAAATATAGTATAAATCTTGGAATTGTGGGGTGTTAGCAAATTGAACCCAACATCAAAAAGTTACAAAATATACACTCTCATTTTTTAAAAGCGAATGTTATAAACGACTATGTCATATGCCTGGTTCTAAAGTACATTCATTCCAATTTATTTATGATGAGAGTGGTAATACCTTAGGGAGTTGAACCCAAGACCAAAAGATTACAACCACATGATATATCCAGCTAAGCGGATGCTATATACGATTATACCATCCACCCCGTTCCAATTTCATTAAACCATTCCAATATATCTGTATGATGAAAGGTAGTACTTACATTCACCCGGTATAATTGCAGAATGTTCGAATAAAAATGGACCACACCATACGCCTGGTTCTAAAGTACATAAACGATTCCAACTTATGTACAATGAGAGTGATAATACCTTAGGGAGTTGAACCCAGACCAAAAAGTTACAGGCTTTAGCCATAGGATAACACTGAGCGGATGTTATAAATGATTATACTATGCGCCCAGTTTAAAATTTGTTAAACCATTCCAATATATCTGTACGACGAAAGGTAGTACTTAAATTCTTCCAGTGTAGTTGCGGAATATTCGAATAAAAATATGCGTTGGAAATATAGTATAAATCTTGAGATTATGCTATCGTAGGGAGTAGAACCCTGCACCAAAAACGTTTGCAGCACTTTTCGCTTATAAGCTGAGGGGGATGTGATGACATCTACATCATACGCCAGCTGTAAATTACACGAATCATTCCATTATAATATGTACTGTAGCTGCAGAACGTTTGAATGTGAAACGTACTTTTAGAAATATAATAGGGGTGCTAGGAAATTGAGCCTGACACCAAAAAAAGTTGGACTTTCAGATATCGTTAAGCCAGGCGAACGTTGTAGCCAATTACATCATACATCCTGTCTTAAATTTGTTAGATTATTCCAATATATCTGTATGATGAGAGGAGTACTTAAATTCTTCCGGTGTAGCTGCGAAGAGTTTGAATAGAATTGAAAATGTGCCTTGGAAATGTAGTATAAATCTAGGGATTGTGAGGTTATCATAGGGAGTTGAACCGAACACCAAAAAGAGTTTGCAGCGTATTTCACCTATAAGCTTAGCGGATGTGATAGTATCTACATCATACGCCAGCTGCAAAGTACATAAATCATTCCAATATAGATGCAGAACCCAACCGACAAAAAGTAAGAACTTCACTGGATCATCATGTTAAGTGAACGTTATAGCTAATGACACTATACGGCCAGCTGTACGGTGAGAATGATGGTACATTCTACAGAACGGTGGAATATGAGATGTCTTTGGAAATATAGTATAAATCTTGGAATTGTGCGATGTCAGGGAATTGAACCCACCACCAAAAAAACACCATGAGTCGGAACATACGCGTTTGGTAAGTTGGCATCTATACCACTACACCACACGCCCGATTAAAAACTAGTAAGTAAACCATTTAAATATATGTACGATCGGGGGTGGTACTTAATTACAGAACGTTCGAATAAAACCATACCTTTTTTATTTATCTACGTGATTAAATCTCGGTAGTTAACGTTACTCATTCGTTTGATTACGAGCGGTTCATAGATGAAGAGAATAGGTATGATATTAATCTCCGTGTATGTAGCAGTGTATCATATCCGTTTATCCGTGGTGGATCGGATGATAAGATGTAGTTAGTATCTTATGTACCGCCATAGTGCTAATATAGTGTTTTTGGAATAGCATGGATGTAGCGTACAGGATTGATTTTATATGTCAAGATGTACCGCCACTAACGCTGAGTGTCGAGAATAGCACGGATCTACGGAACAGGAGCCCATTTCCCTCCCACCATCTCCTCGTGCCCACTAAAGAATCCATGTGATCAACATTGTAGTAAGGGTAACCACATCATAACAAGACAGTTGACCAACACAGTTGTCGAGGAAACAACTGACGAACAACACCATAAATAAGTGTTGAACAGGGTGTGAGAGCAGGAATACGAGTCTCCGGCTTGCATGTGATTTGTCATCCGTTCCTGTGCGGACGTGCGTAAGTGCGATGATCGTGTCCACTTTCCTGATTGGGCTGGTTGGTGGGTTTAGGCTTTAAAGTAACGACGACAACCGGACTCTTGTGACCTGACCTTGACCTGACCTTAGGCTCAACAAAACCCTTCTCACGATATCACGTGGACCTTCCATATGTAGACATACGTCAACGGGAAGGGCACTTCGTGAGACGGAGTGGACGTATCCACTCACGTGGATGTATTGAGTCGAGACTAGACCTGACCTGACCTTTTTTCTTCTTCTGCTCTTCCATTTCGTAACGTGGTCACATTCTGTCTGCTGCTGTTTCATTTTCGCACTCAAAGACGACTGGAACGTTGAATAGGATTAATGGCATTGACGCAGTCTCCACGCGGTGAGTACCAGGCTGCTACCCTTCGGTGGCACCTCCCCCTCCCTCCCCTCGCAGTACTTACCCTCCCTCTCAGACTCCTTACCTGCCCCAGCACCATCGAGTCTAACAACAGACTTAAGACACATGACATCGCTCTCAGCACTATCCACCCCCGCCCCCGCAGGCTCGCGGAGAATATCGCAGCACATCGCACAGATGCAGACTTACGGCCGTGCACGTTCACCGGGTAGTATTCCATCTAGTCCTACTTCCATGTACGTTCCCCCCCTTCACTCTCCTATACAAAAGTATGCTAAAAGTAAGGGGATAGACATTCATCCAGTTCAGCAATCTTCGAACGAGACATTAAACCCCTCTACCCTTTCCCTCTATCTTTTCGTCGTCTTCGAGGAATATATGGATAATGCGGTACCTGCGGTACTAGACGCTGCTGCGTCCGTTCTCACGTCGAGGGATAATGAAGATTGGGTGGGGTTTGAGTTCCGGCTGGGCAAGTCCAGGAAGTAGACGGGAAGTATACGAAGTTGGAGTCCTTCCCCCTCTCCTCACCCACCACATATATCCCACACCAACTCCTCAAGCCAAACACTTTCATCCCTCTCGTACCCCTCCCCATCGCCCTCCCTATCATCCTCCTCATCGTTCTTACCACCGTCACCACTCTCACCCACCACTCCACTCTCCGCCTCAAGCTCAAAAAACAGCAAACGCCTCTCATTCCTGTTCTACACGGATTTATTCTCTTCCACACCTGTGGGCGTTCAGCCTCTATCGTCGCTGACGTGTGCTAGGGGTGAGGATCCGACGCATTTGCTTGCTCTGGCGGGGGGTGTTCTTACTGATGGGGGCGTTTTTGGTGCGGAAGAGGGAGGGTCTATTTTGGTACAAGTGATGTTTTTTGGACTGGGGATGGGGATGGGCAACGCGTGATACTGGTGCATAGTGTACTCTATCGCGTCTACGAGATGGGAACAGCGCCAGTATGGTGCCCCTTGGCGTTTGCGATTGCTGAATGACCTCCCCGTTCCTCCTTTGCCTTCCTCATCCTCTCCGCCGTTTTTTGCTCATTTCCTTCTTCCTTCCTCTCTTCTCCTGCCTTTATTCCCCTCATACTTTCTTCATTGCTCATCTATTCTTTTTCTCTCGAATATCCATGAAGCTGAAGTGTTATCTCTAGTTTAATTACCTCAAACGCCCTATGGCTCGCACACGTGTTCGCAGCGTTGATACACTCAAAGTTCGTTTGTACCATTCGCATCGATGCGGTGGGTGAAGTGGGTCGTTTGGCCTGGTATTGAAAGTGGGGGTAGTCACGGGAGTAGGAAGCTTCAGGCATCAGGGCATATTTCGTTACCCTACGTTCTCGATTCAACCGCTTCCCTTGGCGTCCACGTTACATATCTTCTTTTCAACTTCCCCCCTCTCGTTAACTTTCATTTGCTCGTTTGGTCCTTGTACATGCACCCTATATCCCTCCTTCATCACGACCTTCCTAGGCTTAATCCATGGTGTGTGCCTCTACTGTTGGATATCTAGCGTGCATTTTGTATCTGAGCGTCTATCGTCATGTGGACTACGATGTTTTGGCTGTGGCATTATTAGTATGGACTCGTTCGTCGAGTTTTCTACCCCACTCCCCTTTTCTTCTTCCACATAGACCTGGTTTGTTCAGATCTCCGAGCGATACTGCCTACGGAGACCCCAATTGAAATAATGGAAGAAAGCGTGGCGTTAGCATATTCTGAGGGCGCAAACGTCTTTTTCATTTATCCAGTGGGCCTCTATAGGTCGGGGAGTACAGTGAGAGAGGGGCGGAATGCCAGTGCAAGAGAAATATGAGAGCTGCTGCGAGGACGATGGGCAGCGTGGAGGTTTGGCTCTGGGAAATGAGATGTGGGTTTAAGTACGAAGTGTTATATTTAGTAATATATTGTTTTTCTTTGTTCCGTTTTCCCAACGTTTTGCAGTTTGTAATGTCCCAAGTGAGGTAGCGGGGGCATTCAGACAGCTATGCCCTCCTCCGCTTAAGTCTCACCGTGTTGGTTCTCAAATTATATGCTTGATTGACATTTGAATACTCGTTTTTACTGAGTGTCGTGTCACATACTTCCTGGTGACCGAATTCCAAATATTCAGGTTTCCTCCATAACGAGAAGGGCAGTATATGCTATGTATTCCAGATACATATAACTGTCTGAGGCAATAAGTAGTATAGCATCAATCAATATCCTATATACTTCACTGGTCTACACATGATCCATTTCATATTCTTCTCCAGTGTTGTCTGAGGCAGCCCCAGGAGCAGGGTGAGCGAAAAAAAATTGACCGAGACACAGAGGGAGCGCTTCCACTTCCATCTCCATCTGACATTTTCCGTAAATTCAATATCAACCGAGACCCCTGATTAATTCTAAATTTTAATCATTGGGATGAATAAAACATGACTGACTGTACAAGACAGCATTGCAATATACCACCTGTAAACATATGAGAAGAGTTTTAATTAACAACAGCACAGATGAGTTTTACGGGGCGTAATAATTATTAAAAGTGGCCCCTCTGGGATCGATTGAACTCCATACTTGAAGTGCTGCAAATACTTGTTAGCATTTCGTTCCTTATCTAATCATTTATCTAATCATATCTTATCTATGTCATGTGACCCTCAGTAAAAACGATCAGACGCCAAATAGTCAGCAATCGGTAGCGAAATAGTAGAATTTACAAAGTGTCTACTAAAATGCAGGTTTTTGTGCGAATCTTCTACTATGCAGTAGAAAATATGGTAGTCGCCCGGTATCAGATTGGTAGCAATTCAGTCAGATTGTAGTCATCAGCTGGTAATCCGGTAGTCTAATATATGGTCATCAAATAGTCACCCATAGGTCGCACTTTAGTAGAATTCCAGTCACTTTTTAGTAGTAGAAAGGTAGAACATTGGTCAATTTTTTGCGCTCGGCTAACAGGCATAGCTGTTGGGCCCATTGATCCCTTAATCCCCTTGCACTTAGATATAATAATGCATAAATAAAGAATTATATATTATTGCAATAGAGATACAGTACACAAGATTATACCCACATACTAAACTACAAGTAATAACTACATAAAGGCTTTCGTAGTCTGGTGTCGCAATGGATTTATATAAACATTAACACACCTTAACACAGCCAGCGATCTGGAAGTGTGTAATAATGGGTAGGTATCTGGGGAAACAATGAGGGTGGCTACGGTGGACATGATTGTGGGAGATATGCACAGCAACAAAATGAGCACCATACATCGTGCTATGAGAACGGACCAAAAACGACCTAGCCCAGAATATCACATCCGCCAAAATGAGAACACACAAATTGCAGTAGACAGTGAAGTGCTAGCCAGGCTAGGGTGGTACACAAGCCTCCAGCATAAATGAATATTACAACTCAGCCGAATGGGTGAGACCAAGTGCTAGAGGACATAAACGAGACACAGTTAGCCATAGTCTACGAAGATTTTACTGAGCTTCTCATCCCTCAAAAGAAACAAATGAAAATACTTACTGGTAAAGAAGTCTTTCCCATAATTCCACCCAAATTAAACAACCTGATGGCGAGCTGAGCAGCAAGTGCAGCGGCCTGTAAGACAGTGATCCCAATGTTCCATGGCAACTTCATGTTATCTTGGAAGGGTGCGAAAAGGTGTGGTTACGAGATACAGAGAGGGAAAGCCAAGGGAGAGCCTTGTGTGAGAGCAAGAGGAAAGAGGTTGAAGAGGGTTCAATTGGTTCAAGTCGGGATTCGGAACCAATCAGTAAGTACATATACAGCGGAGTTTAAAATGGCTTGTTTGCTCGAATTGACATGATGTATTAGTAATGTTGATTACTACTCAGTGCTATCACCTACAACTTTGGGCTGGGGTACTTAGTCCATACAATATTAAACAAATTTGTCGATTTAGGGGTGCTTATTATAATCAAGTTCTGCATTTTATAGTTGCATCTATCAATACATTCAAAAACCTCACAACAACCAGTTAATATAGACATGATCACCTGATGAAATTGCATGAAAAAGATAACGTTAAAGCTGGATTTGTTGCTGGAAACTGGATCTTCAGATTTTTATAAACTTATACACGGTGACAAGCAAGTATATTAATTAAAATGGAATTAAGGCTCAAACCAATGGTCAAGTAATCAATGCTAAGACACCATTTTGTTGTTGATTTCAATTTCTCTAGTTTAAAATGTGTTTTTACCCTGTTATAACAATGACATACTGGTTTGCTAGTTCCATATAAATTACTGCAGAAAAGGTGTTCTTCATGCACTGTGGAATTGACTTGGAATTGACAACACGAGTCACAACAAGCTCTGTGAATGCATATAATTGCCAATCACATGATTTATTTCCGTGCTTCTCTGTTGGCTTTGTCGCAACTCTCGCTACTCAAAAAATGCCAAGGTCACCACAGGAACATGTACAACACAGATTTGGTAAACCGACATAGTACTCAACAGCGCACAAATTCATTCTGAACACTCTCTAGTCAACACCCCTACACATTGTCTTACACCTTATTAATATGAAATGAATAATCCTTTCTCCTAGCACACACACTGGCATATACACATCCATCCTTATTTTTTCACATATTGTGTGCACTCCACTATTCCAAACAAACTCATTTTTATGCTCTTTGGGACAACTATTCAGTTACTACTCTATCTTTGGCATTACTTATACTCAACCCACTTTCAGATATATTCTTTTCCTATAAAAACTTACCTGCGATGCGAAACACGATATATCGCACATCTCAAGATGTTCCAAATCGGATTACATAATCATGCATCACGATATGTTTACGCATCCATCATGTTCCACTTGTCTCAAACTATCCTCACCTCTCTGCTCACCCTGTCTCTCACCTTCCTCAAATATACATCTTCGTGCATTGCACCGACATTTTACCCAAATCTGAGGAATGTTTCAACATGTCAAGACCTCTCTGCCACCATAGGGCTGTACACCATACTGTATATGGTATCAGCCATATCAAGTACAGGTATTTGACAGGTATGGTCTGTCCATAAACTGTACCATATAGATTATTTTTTCGAGCCCAATAAAACGGTATGGGCCCATTTACTATGAAGTTCTGAGTGTGGAATAATTCACCATAACCATAATTTGGCATCGTAATTCGTAAATTCCGCTATTTTTCATTTCTTTCTGCATACATAGGTACTACTACATATCATAATTCATATGTATGTCTTTTTAAAAATGTATGCCCTATGATTGTTGTTTTATAGCACATCTCCCATCACTTCTTCCTCCTGTCTTCCTTTCAGAGAACTTTCCCATGCTAACATAGGCGAGCGAATAAGAGTAAATACATCTGTTGTAGGGGTTCCTTTTTCTTTTTTACATCTGTAGTTCAGTCAATCTTTGCATTATATACTAAAATAGACTTAGCGCTTTTGTGATTCGTCTCAGGGTGTACAGCTTTGTGAGAATTGTCCCACTATAATTTTGTAATAAGCCAGGATACATGTAAATTGAAGGCTCGAGGTTTCAGATATTAGTAAGCTCTGTTAACTCATACTTTCTCATTGTGTCGACTACATAGGAATATGAACATTTTAATAAAAATAATATATTTGAAGTCGCTACACATGAAACACATAATATTTATGAGAGTGCCTACATGTTTCATGCGTGCTGACATGCTAGAAAGAGGATACATACGAATAATAAACAACAATAGACAGCATAAATTATGAAGTTCTTGTTCACAAAGTAATACTGTATATATAACAAAAACATATTAAATACTACAAATAGAATCACAATAGAGAGATCTCGTATTCGCTCGCCTTTTCTATGCATGGGAATTTCTCGAGATGAAAAGATAAGAGGAAGAATCGACAGAAAATGAACTATAACATAGCAATAACAAGACATATGTTTATTTTAGAAACACATACATAATTATGACATGAAATAGCACCTATGTATGCAGAAAGAAATGAAAAATAGCGGAATTTTACGAATTACAATGCCCCAAGTTTACGACACAGCCGAATTACAGTTATGGTGAATTATTCCACACTCAGAACTTCATATGGAACTTCATAAAACGGAGCGTCATACAAAAGTACAGAAAATAGAGGAAATACTGTTGACTATGGCAACTCTGTACTATGGCAACCAAACTACAGTACGGCTATTAATTTCCCATTCGGAGTGGCATAGCTTACAGTTATGGCCAGTTTTATACAGTATATGGGCAGTAATTTCGCAGTTTTTTTTTTTTCAATTAAGCACAAAACTATATATTTCTGAGACACTATTACATGAAATTGCAATGTGGCCACAGCATAGAAAGCAGTACAGAACTTACAGCAGTTTCAACAAATTTCATAGCAGAATAATAATGAAGGGATATTCAAATGTCTGCCACAATCTCAATGTCTAAAGCTATGAGATTAAAAATGTCATTCATATGAAAGACAACACGAAATTATAAAGGTTAGGTAACTGAGATAGTAATTGCACTAGTGGACCGTGGATTTGGATGGATACAATGAGAGACAAATTATAGAATTTGTATACTAGTGCACTCGGAAAATCTTTACATGCAATGACATGTCCTGAAGGTGGGCTCAAGGTAGACCCACTACAGATTACTCCTCCATTCGAGTGGATTTAACAAATGTCAATGCATTGTTGCACTGACTCTCACCCTTGCCATAATATTGTAGTGAAGATTAATAAAATGTGAATGAGCTTGCTACTAAGTGCTCTGGAATATGCAGTCTACAACTGTAATACATGCTCAACCAATACCTAACAGTTCATGAATCCTTTGAAATGTAATTGAACTTCTGGATATTTGATCACATTACAAATTCCATCAAAAAGCAAACACTGAGTCAGGCCTTCAGGCCAAGTCAAGAGTGCATGTAATACAATACAAATACTCTTTCTACACTTACTGTGTTACAGGTCGTGTTTGATCCAGGTCTTCAAGTGAAAGTTCACGTTATTGATATGTGTTGGATAGCGAGATCACAAAAGGAAGCAGAGTGATGAACAATAAGGGAGTAGATGTGGTTGAAGACCAAGAGTGGAGAGAGATGCATGGGTGCCAACAAGCCCCAGTTAGCAGCTAAGCATTTTTGCAGAGATGAGAACAAGTTGTGACTGTCTGAACGAGATTCCGTTCAAGTCCAACAGGCTTCAGGGAAGTAAGTTGCTGTTCACATTAGTCATACAAACACACAGCAACATTCCTATTGAGAGATATTAGACGAATATTATAGCAATGCCAACAAATTGATGTATAGCAACTCGAACTTTATTGCATAGCTAACATGAATTTGTAAATTTTCGAGTAAGTTTTGCTTAACAACATGCTGTTTAGGATCAAACATACCATACTACCATAATGTACCGTCATACGGCCATATTTTTACAGACTCCATATGGACACAGCCATACCATTACCGTACCATATAGCCTATCCCCAAATCCTTTGACAGTTATGGGACCATATATATGGTTACTGTATAACCATACTATACAGTGACAGTTCTTAATGTAGAAGCACAGTTACATGTGTTGTAGTGTAGGTAGTATTACATGTGATTACCTCATGTACTATTTCTATAAATACAGTCTTTCTAGTTAGTAGTTCACTATTCTTGTGCTAGTTTATTCCAGATGAGCAATAAGAATCATTCATATTCCATATTCAAGTGTTTAAGTTTGACTTCGAGCATTTAGCTTGTCTGTTGCTAACAATACTACAATATATTTTGATTAGAGAACAACTTCTCTCAACATATTTCCAAGCATTCCTTACCAAAGATAATGAAGAAAAACAGTACTCCATCACACAGAAAGTATCTCTGAATAGTGAAGTTGCCACTTCTTCCACTTCTGAAAATGTTTGTCAGTTCTCTGACAGTAACCCTGCTATCTTTGCAAAGTCTAAAAGTAGTAAGAAGAAATATTGAGACTGTCAACAGGATTTCAGTACCAGATCATGGAAGACTAAAGTGAACATACTATGGACAGCAAGGCTGACTCCAAAATAAACATTTGGTAGCAAGTTGATTGCAAGAGATGTATTTTCAGGAGTGATATAGCATTCATATATTGTATTAACTTCAAGATGCCTACTCATATCAATAAGGTCTAATATGGCATTAGTGAAAAGTATCTGAAAGCTATGATTAGAGTGTGACAATTAGATGGTAGTCTGCAATAATATAGCATACCGAAAATTGTGCTAGTCATTTCCACATGCCCATCAGTCTAACTGAAAAATAGTATAATAACCTACCAACTAAACATATTCCAAGAAACCACACTACTAATGTTATTTTGAGATTAGTAAATCTTAGGTTTACACAGTAATAGCTGGATGGAAAGTACACTTTTTTTTCTGTTCCCATAACATGCACTAGCTCAGAATGCAAATATAAGGTCGATTGCCGTAAGTATTATGATTAACCCTCTATATAACTATTGTTATATGTTTCACAGAGAATAATTAAATAGATTTCCTCACATTCGTGTGCACCAAAAAGCTGCTTGACAGCTACAATGTTAGGTTAGAATTTAATAAACCTAATTCCTCTTTTATAATTACACCTTATTTTGCAGATTCAGTTTATGAGATAGTAAAGTATAGGATTTACTGACAGTGCGTGATACGTTTCCGAGTAACTCAAAGTATGGAGCTATGATAATATTAAATTAGATTAAAATCTTTCACACTAAAGGAATACTTTATACGAAATAATATGTAGAGTCTACAGGACTTGGAATGTAAGTAATATATATTTTTAGTAAATAAATTTAAATTACGAGATATACAGAAGCCCATAATATCTTGCAATAATATAAAGAATCTTGGGAATGGACCATTTCATTCCACTCAATAAAAGGAAAAGCCTTTGAGATATATGTTGTATAACGGAATACCCGTCTCACCACCAAATATATTTCACCTACATGGTGTAAGCTTTCATATGTAAGTTTCATAACAAATGAAGAATAATACCTCATCAAAAAAATAGTAAACAATATCATACCCAAGGGAAGATATGGCAGCAACCGAATCATAAAGAGTTAGAAGATAGGATTTAATATATAATGACGTACAGCAGACAATATCTAGGGATACGAAGTAATACATATCACTAATTATGCCGTTAATGAAAATATCGGTGTCAGAGTCATTCATGGTGGTGCTGTGTAACGTTGAAAGTGAAAGGCACTGGACTAACATCGCTCATATATATATTGCGTGATCTGGAAACACTTATATAGCGCACGCCAACAGTGAACACATCCGTAATCACAGCTGCGCTATATCAATACCAGATAGTGATGTAAAGAGTTACAAACATCTTAGTAGAAGTGCAATGTGGGAATCGGCAGAATGCAGTTTATGTGTGTCTTCTGCAAGCAGTGCTGATTAGATGATCTGCTCACCCAGGATAGAGTTTTGTACAATGGAACTAATAACCTAGACTGGTGAAATTAAGTTAAAGTCAAGTTAAAAATGATTCACACTAACCTTGTGCTATTTATGAGTTCAGCGTACTTCAATGAAGTAGTATGTTTCAAGCTTAGAAATAGTTAAAATATACGTTCTAGAACTAAACCTCTTTGGCTTCATTAGTAATCACACCCGGTGAAAAATCCACCTAGGGAGATCGAACCTGTTCGTAACATATCTGAATAAATATGCTAAATCTGAGACTACCGTGAATGATCATATCTTCATCAATTTCTAAGCGATGATACAAATACGTCAGCCTACATATGATGCCTTATGCATATGTTCTGCTACTTTCTGGGCAACGCAATGGTCATTGGTTTGGACGCAATACAGCTGAACGGTTCTACAGTTTGCGCGAACCACACCATATCAACTATTTCTGACCTCTATCATCATCTAATTTTATCATAGATTCTACTGTTACTGATCTCTTCTGCATCCAGGCATTAATTACTGTCCAACGACCATTAAACAGATTCTTCTCGGCTTACTTGGCATCCAAATCATAAATGACTTGCCCACGCTACCAACATTCCACTACAGATTTACTATCATGAAGACATATACAATCACCTTCCCATACTCCTCGTTTGATGTGCGAGGCATTGTCACTTTTTTGTTATGTTCATGTTCTGACTCTGGTTCTTTGTGTAAAACAGATGATTTGCTTCTTGGAACGCTTTATGTCCTGCTAGGAATGATGTTCTGCGCACTCAGTCGGTTGTATGTGAAGGCACTCGCATCATCGTTCAAATTATGATCTAGCAACTCAGAAAGAATTTACCTTGAAACACTAATCTTTGCCTTGTTCTTCGGTTCTCGCACCGGCAGCACAAACACCCATTTGGCAGAGAAGAGGACTCCGCAGGCGACCGGGTTATGGATAATGGAAGAGCACCATACGAGAATTTTCCACGGTGCAAGAGGATGCACTTCATGTTGAAGCTTGAGGTTGATCTACTATGATGGAAGAGGGGACTGTATACATCACTTAACCGAACTAAGGGCCTCCGCACAGGCCCTAACACTTTTCCCACCTATTGTCATTCGTTCCGAAGAACTTGTAGCGATTCAACGTGTTCTTCTCCACGTCACACATCCCCCACGTCTCATTTCTTCCACTTTACGGCTAGCTGTACGATGAGAATGGTGGTACATAATACATACTTCTGGTGTAATTAATGTACAGAACGGTGGAATATGATATGCCTTTGGAAATATAACATAAATCTTGGATTTTGCGATGTCAGGGAATTGAACCCACCACCATAAAAAATCTTTTACCTCAAGCTTTAAGCACTTGGTAAGTTGGCATCTATACTACTATACCATACACACTGTTACAAACAGGGAAATGAATCAGTTAAATATATGCATGATCAGGGGTAGTACTTACATTCTTCCAGTGTAAGTACAGAATGTTCAAATTGCACTGTGCCTTTTTATTTATCTACATGATTAAATCTCAGTAGTTAACATTACTTGTTCATTTGATTACACTATACAGCAAGTCCCAATTTATCCCAATATATGTGTACAATGAAGAGTTAGTATTTGCATAGTTGCAGAATATAATATGAATGAATTGAATGTGCCTATGGAAATATAGTATAAATCTTGGGATTATGGGATGTTAGCGAGTTGAACCCAACACCAAAAAGTTACAAAATATACGGCGTCGTCTCATAAAGCGAAGGTTATAAGCGACTATACCATACGCTTGGTTCTAAGTACATAACTCATTCCTATTTATCATGTACGACGAGAATGATAATACCTTAGAGAATTGAACCCAGGACAAAAAGGTTACAGCCACAGAACGAAACCAAGCAGATGTTATAAACGATTATACCATCCACCCAGTCCCTATTTCGTTATACCATTCCAATATATCTGTACGATGAGGGGTAGTACTTACATTCTTCCAATGTAGTTGCAGAATATTCAAATAAAAATGTGCCTTGCAATATAGTATGAATCTTGGGATTGTGCTATCATAGGGAGTAGAACCCAGCACAAAAAGAGTTTACAGCACTTTTCGCTTATAAGCTTAGCGATTGTGATAACATCTACATTGTACGCCAGCTGCAAACTACATGAATCATTCCATAACAATATGTTCAGCGAAAGTTGGTAGTTTCCTGTGTAGCTACAGAACGTTTGAATGTGAAATGTGCTTTTAGAAATATCATATAAATCTTGAGATTGTGGGATGTTAGGGAATTGAACCTGACACTAAAAAAAGTTCAACCTGCAGGTACTTTTAGCTAAGCAAATGTTGTAGCCAATTACACCATGCGCCCAGTCTTAAATTTGTTAAATCATTCCAATATATCTGTATGATGAGGAGAGTACTTACATTTTTCCTGTGTAGTTGTGAAGAGTTCGAATGGAATTGAAAATGTGCCTTGGAAATCCAGGGATTGCGAGGCTATTATAGGGAGTTGAACCCAACACCAAAAAGAGTTCTCAGCATGCTTTTTATATAAGCTTAGCAGATGTGATAGCATCTACATCATATGCCAGCTGCAAAGTACATAAATCATTCCAATATATGTATGTTCAAATGTGAAATGGATTCAGAACCCAACCGACAAAAAGTAAAAACTTCACCGGATTATCATGTTAAGTGAATGTTATAGCCAGTTGTACGATGAGAACGGTGGTACATTCTTCTGGTGTAATTAAAGAACGGTGGAATATGAAATGTCTTTGGAAATATAGTATAAATCTTGGAATTATGCGATGTCAGGGAATTGAACTCACCACCAAAAAAAAATATAGTGATGTAGAAATTAAGCGCGCGGTAAGTTTGCATCTATACCACTACACCACGCGCCCTATTTAATGCAAGTAAATAAATCATTTAAATACATGTACGATCAGGGGTAGTACTTACATTCTTCCGGTATAATTACAGAAGGTTGGAATAGAACTGTGCCATTTTTATTTATCTACGTGATTAAATCTCGGTAGTTAACGTTACTCATTCGTTTGATTACGAGCGGTTCATAGATGAAGAGAATAGGTATGATATTAATCTCCGTGTATGTAGCAGTGTATCATATCCGTTTATCCGTGGTGGATCGGATGGTAAGATGTAGTTAGTATCTTATGTACCGCCATAGTGCTAATATAGTGTTTTTGGAATAGTACGGATGTAGCGTACAGGATTGATTTTCTATGTCAAGATGTACCGCCACCAACGCTGAGTGTCGAGAATAGCACGGATCTACGGAACAGGAGCCCATTTCCCTCCCACCATCTCCTCGTGCCCACTAAAGAAACCGTGTGATCAACATTGTAGTAAGGGTAACCAGATCATAACAAGACAGTTGACCAACACAGTTGTCGAGGAAACAACACCATAAATAAGTGTTGAACAGGGTGTGAGAACAGGAATACGAGTCTCCAGTGTGCATGTGATTTGTCATCCGTTCCTGTGCGGACGTGCATAAGTGCAATGATCGTGTCCACTTTCCTGATTGGGCTGGTTGGTGGGTTTAGGCTTTAAAGTAACGACGACAACCGGACTATTGTGACCTGACTCTGACCTTGATCTGACCTTTTTTCTTTCTTCTGCTCTTCCATTTTGAATCGTGTTTACATTCTGTCTGCTGCTCTTTCATTTTCGCACTCAAAGACGACTGGAATGTTGAATAGGATCAATGGCATTGACGCAGTCTCCACGCAGTGAGTACCAGTTGCTACCCTTCGGTGGCACCTCCCCCCTGGTACTGGAAGCTGCTGCGTCTGTGCTTACGTCGAGGTATAATGAAGATTGAGTGGGGGTTGTTTCTCCCCTTCTTTGGAATGGGCAACGGGGGCAGGGGTTCGGTTCCGGATGGGCAAGTCTAGGAAGTAGACAGGGAAGTATATGAAGTCGGAGTCCTCCCTCTCCTCACCCACTGCATATATTCTATACCAACTCCCCAAGCCACACACCCTCACCCCTCTCGTACCCCATACCCCTCCCTATCACCTTCCTCATCGCCCTTGCCACCCTCACCATTATCACCAACCACCCCCCTCTCAGCCTCAGCCACAGGCTGCACAAGTATCAACAACAAACGCCTCTCATTCCTCTCCTACGCGGACCTACTCTCCTCCGCATCAATTGGCATACAGCCTCTCTCGTCGTTGAAGTGTACGAGAGGGGAGGATCCGGCGTATATACCCGCTCTAGCAGGGGCGAGGGGTGTTCTAGGTTGGGGAGGGGGAGGGTCGTCAGTTCTTCTCGTTTCCAGTTCTTGGTGCAGGTGATGTTTTTTGGACTAGGGGGCGGGGATGGGCGATGCGTGATACTGGCGCAGAGTACATACTCTATTGCATTTACAAGTTGAGGACAGTGCCAGTGTGGTCGCTAACCCTGGTCGTGCCCATGGATCTGGCAGTGCTGGGTTTGGCAGTGCTCATGCCCCTTGGCGTTTGCGATTGCTGAATGACCTTCCCATTCCTCCCATGCCTTCCTCATCCCCTTCTTCCTCTTTCTCTCGCCCTCGTTCCCCCATACTTTCTTCATTGCTCATCTATTTTTCTTCTCTCGAATAACCAAGAAGCTGAAGTGTTATCTCTAGTTTAATTACCTCAAACGCTCTATGGCTTGCACACATGTTCGCAGCGCTAATACACTCAAGGTTCGTTTGCACCATTTGCATCAATGCGGTGGGTGGGGTGGGTCGTTTGGCCTGGTATTGAAGGCGAGGGTAGTCACGAGAGTGGGAAGCTTCAGGCATCAGGGTATGTTTCGTTACCCTATGTTCTCGATTCTACCTTTTTCCCTCGGCATCCTCGTTACGTACCTCCTTTTCAACCTCTCCCTTCTCGTTATCCTTTATTCGTTCGTTTGGTCCTTGTACAAGCACCCTATATCCCTCCATCGTCACTTCTTTCCTTGTTTTTCGTAAAGCTGAAGCTCACGACCTTCCTAGGCTTAATTCATGGTGTGCGCCTGTCAGGCGTCTCTACTATTGGATGTCCACCATGCACTTTGCATCTGAGCATCTATCGTTGTGTGGATTACGATGTTTTGGCTGTCGCATTATTAGTATTGGGTTTTGTATCCCACCCCCCTTTTTTTCCTCCACATAGATCAGGTTTGTTCAGGTCTCCGAGCGATAGTGCCCTGTTGTCATTCCTGCGTATGTAGGTCGGGGAGTACAGTGAGAGGGGCAGAATGCCAGTGCGAGAGAAGTACGAGGGCTGCTGGGAGGATGGTGGGCAGCGTGGAGGTTTGGTTCTGGGAAATGAGATGTGGGTTTAAGTAAGAAGTGTTATATTTAGTAATATACTGTCTTTCTTTGTTCCTTTTCCCAATGTTTTGCAGGTTGCGTTCAGACAGCTATGCCCTTCTCCACTTGCGTCTCACCGTTTTTGTTGGCAAATGGTCGATAACTTCATGATTAAACTCGACGAGGCTTTGCTCGAATGATAGTAAGATATATTTGACAATGTTTATTATGCCTCTTATCCGGTGATGTGGAATACCTTACAATCGACATCTTCAATTTAGTATCTCTTCTACTACACCTCAGGCCTCAGGCAGGACCAAATCAGATCGGGGTAAATATGGTACAACCCAATTTCCTTAATAATTAGAATATGCTGTAAAATATGTAAGGTGTCAGATGCATTAGCAAATTTTAAAATGAGTACTGAATCTGTCTATTGTTCCAGTTGTTTCATACTGAATTTAAATGTTTGACATGAACTGAGTCTCCGAATTTTTTCCGATTGGTCTAGAACGGATGGTGATGCGCCAAATTTGTGATTTATAGTTAAATAGTACTAATATAATTCGTAATACTAAACTAATCATCCAAAATTACAGGCTGTAAGTTCAAGGGAGAGATAACACAGATAATATATAAACTAGTATAAAGGTAGGAAACTATAGAGTCAAAACTTCTCAAATGCGAAATTACTCGGTCCAAATACTGTTCAGATTTGTTTCTATTCCAATGTACTACACTCCTTGAGTGGAAGAAACCTAGGATTTCTCCCAGGGTGCTTTTCCTCTTCATTCGAGGTCTTTATGCTCGCCCCCATTCCATTCGGACTTCAAGGATTTTCCGGGTAGTCCATGGAATCCAGCCAGACTCCAGCTGGACTCATTTTGGCTGCAAGTCCAGCCAATTTGTTCAAATCCGGTCCTGTTCCAGTCCACCTGGAGTCTGCCTGGAGTCTGCCTGGAGTCCACCAGGAATTCTTTCATTAGCTGGAGTCCGGCAAGTTTAGCAGGAATTCTGGTGGACTAAATCCGTTTGGAACTCACCTGGACTCCAGTTGGAACTAGGTGGACACGGACTCTTCATTAGTCACTATTAGTATTACTAGCTTTTATTAGCATTAGCTACCTTTTATTAGTATTAGCTACCTTTCATTTATTTCTAGTAAAAATATGCAACAAGTAGGAATCGAACCCAGATTGAACAGACAAGTCACGTGGACAACACGAACATATGCATTACCGATACACCAAAGGGTCATATATTTCATAGAGACAATATGCTAGATAATCACCATATATTTCACTTTCCTAAAATGGTATGTCATTTTTCCCACCTCGTTTTTTCTTTCTCTCCCACGTCAACGTGTCAAGCTCACATTGTCACCCTTCCCACATCGTCGCCTTCTCACATCATCGCCTCATGCTCTCTCCCACGTCGTCGCCCCAAGCCACCTTCGCACGTCAGTGCCTCAAGACTCCTTCACATGTTGTCACCCCATGCCCACCTCCCATGTTGTCGCCCAAATCGACTCAAGCGCAAGATTGATAGCACAGCAAGATTGATAACGTAGGGTATAGGCGCTGAGGTGTGAACAGTTGCACGTGGGTGGCCACATACAAAACTACAGGTATGTATTTCCCCCTCCTTTCTCCGTCTTCTCTTCTCACTACACGACAATGGGTGCTGTTTATAGGCGTGCCTCTCATTGTCCCCCTCCCCTCCTCATCCTCATCTCGCAAGTGACGAGGACGAGCACTCTTTGCACTTCCACTGCCACCTCGTCTGGCAAGTGACGAACGTGTGTGCGTCCATGCGCACGTCCCCCTCCTCTCTGCCCCAAGCATCCTCCGTCCCCCCGTCGTTCTCCCCCACCTCGTCTGGCTAGTGACGAGTGTGTGTGCATCCCCACACATGTCCCTCTCCTCTTCACCTCATACATCCTCCATCCTCCCATCGTCCTCTCCCTGCACATCCCCTTCCTCTTCCCCTCCCACGGCTCTTGTCTCACAAATGATGAGCTTGCTGCCCCCCCCTACTCTGCTGCCTCCTCGTCTCGCAAGTGACGAGGAGGAGCTCTGCACTTCGTCTCACAAATGACGAATGTGCATTCCCCCTCCTCATCTCACAAATGACGAGGACGAGCATATCGTCCCCCCCCTCATCCCCCCTCCTCCTCCTCCTTGTCTTGCAAGTGGGGATGCCCAATCCTCGGTTATGGCGCCACGCCATGACACATAGTCACACCGTGTGACAGTCCTGAAACTTGAAGCCAGACATATTTTTTGACATTCCTCCTTCCACATGTAGTCTACCATCATGAAATAACTTGTATTATGTTTGTATAGATTAGTCCAATATATAAAATGTTTTGTTTCGAAGTATACATAAATATAACAACAGAAAACTCAGATAGCTTCATAATCTGTGCAATTTTGGCAGGGGAAAACCATTTTGAATAGAACTCAACACATAATTATCGGATCGACTTTTGTTATAGAGCAAAATTGTACTACTCATTGAGGAGAACAAACGCCCGCGATTAGAATTTTAAATTTAATACCTTAAGGCATATTTCGACCAAAAAAATCGCCACTTTTACATATTCCGGTTCATAAATAAAAAATATAAATGCGGAGAGTTGTAGCCATCGATGAGTAGTGCAAAAACGCTCTATATATCGTATCAATCCGTGCAGTGGTTGTTGTGTTCTATACGGTTTAGTATCTGGCCTACTGTGAGGTGCCCCAAGGCCAAAGCAAGCATGTGCAAATAAGAACTTAATAGATTCCATGCTTTGACAACATGGCTTAACACTTCTTCTTTCATCACCCCATTCGATCTATACACTCAGGTTAATTTTAGATTGGTTTCTACAGTATATAAGTAGATTATTGAGCCATAATTATATATATTTACATTAAAATGCTATATATTCATGGCAGAAACAGTGTACTTAGCTCGAAAATTTATGATTTCTGCACATGTAAGTTTGAAAATAAAAAATATAAATGCGGAGCATTGTAGCCATAAATGATTAGTGTGAAAACGCTCTATTAATCATATCGATCCGTGCAGTGGTTGCTTCGTTCTATACAATTTAGTGCTACCCTATGACCAAAGCAAACATGTGCAAACATGAGCTCAGATATTGATTACATGCTTCGACAACATGGTTTAATGCTTCTTCCTTCATCCTCCATTCGATATACACAACCAGAATGCTCCAGGATCAATTTATGCAATTCATAAGTAGAATACTGAAGTATATTTACATTAAAATTGATGTATTCATGGCAAAATAGTGTACTTAGCTCGATAATTTATGATTTCTGCACATGTAAGTTTGAAAATAGAAATTCTAAATGCAGATAATTGTAGCCATTGATGAATAGTGTAAAAACGCTCTATTAATCATATCAATCCGTGCAGTGGTTGCTTTGTTCTATACAATTTAGTGCTGCCCTATGACCAAAGCAAACATGTGCAAACATGAACTTCATATATTCCATGCCTTGCGCTTTAGATAGTTGATTTATAGTTTATATGTGCATGTATATGTATTCTATATGCTCTAAGCTACATGATAGTAATAAAATTGTGTCAATTTGACGAAAGATTGAGGTAAAACAGGCCGACTTCAGGTTTTGTGACAGCAGTGTGACATGCTGTGACATTTGGGGGCCACGTGACATATAGGCATTGGGCATCCCCATTGCAAGTGACGAGGACGAGCACTCATCCCCCCTCCTCCTCCTCCTCGTCTTGCAAATGACAAGGACGAGCGCTTGTCCCCCCTCCTTGTCCTCCTCGTCTTGCAAGTGACGAGGATGAGTGCTCATCCCCCCTCCTTGTCCTCCTCGTCTTGCAAGTGACGAGGATGAGTGCTCATCCCCCCCTCCTCCTCCTCCTCATCTTGCAAGTGATGAGGACAAGCGCCCGTCCCCCCCCCCTCGTCCTCGTCTCGCAAGTGACGAGGACGAACACCCATCCCCCCCTCATCCTCATCTCACAAGTGACGAGGATGAGCACCCGTCCCCCCCTCATCCTCGTCCTCATCCTCGTCTCGCAAGTGATGTGGACGAGCACTTGTCCCCCCTCCTTTTCATCCCCCCTCCTTGTCCTCGTCTTGCAAGTGACGTGGACAAGCGCTCGTCCCCCCTCCTTCTCGTCCTCTCCCCTCCTCATCCCCCCTCTTCCTCTTCCTCCTCGTCTCGCAAGTGACGAGGACGAGCATCCATCCCCCTCCCCTCCACACCTCCGCCTCTGCCTTGTATGTGTGTCCCCCTCCTCTTCACCACTCCTTCCCCTTGTCTCGCAACTGATGAGTGCCGGTCCCCCCCTCCTCCCATGCCTTGTCTTGCAAGTGACGAGAACGAGTGCGCCATCCCCCCCTCCTCCGCTGTCTCCTTGTCTAGCAAATGACGAGCGTGGTCCCACTGTCCTTTCCCCCTGCCTCCTCCCCCTCCTTGTTTCCGTCATCTCTGTTGTCCCCTTTCCCCCCTTATCATGCTGTCCCTCCCCCCCCTTCTCCCTTTGTCTTCATGCATGCTGTCAACGGGCCAAAGTAGATGGAAGGCTGTGTCTCCTTAAAATAGTTAGATAGTAATGTTGTATAGCCAATGACATGTAATATATATTTAGTTATGTTCAATGTAGCCTATAAAAGGCTGTATATTTTTAATTTTTTGATCATGAGAAATTGCTGTGCATCATCAGACTTCTAAGATTTTGGTTTGCATCAACCCCCCCCTCCTTCTCAACCCTCAACCACCACCACTATCTTGCTATCTCAAAGCATTTTAACACTTCTACACACAATGGCTCCTCGTCGTTCCACTCACTCTGCTACAACTCAGGCTTCTAGTATTACTCCTACTGAGTCTGCTTCTCTGTCAGTTGCTACACATGAAACTCGTAGCGAGTCTTGCAAGTGTGGTACTTCTGCTGCTGATCTTACAGCCCAACCACCAACAAAGAAGCAGGCCACAACCAAGAAACCTATTACAGATAATGAGGAGAGTGAAAATGTGCAGGAAAAACAGAGTAAAAAAGTTGTAAAAGCCAAGAGAGCCAAAAAAACTCAGTATGGTTTCATAACTTTCTTTCACTGCCTTGCTAATATTTTTAGAAAAACTTCGGAACAGAAAAGAGCTGAGGATGCTGCTGCAGATGAAGAAGGTGTACCTGACCTTACTGTGTATGTATTACATATATTTATACAATATTTATGTACTAATAATACTTAGTGCTGAAAGGGTGCTGGAGGAAAGTGGCCTTCCTGTTGCCCCTCCAAAGTGGGGTCCATCTTCCAATGTACTTCAACCGGCAGCTCTGGTTTTCACTGTTACTCGTAAGCGCCGTTCAGACATGAAAAAAGGTAAAGAAATATTCATTTATATGTATAAAATGTGTATCTAAACATTTATATCTTCTACAGTTGAAGAAGAACATGAATCAGATGGATATGATACCAATAATGAAAGCGAAAATAAAGGTTTGAATTGATAGCTTACACATATATTTACTAACACAAGTTATATTTCAGAAAATACTGAAGGTTCAACTGATGGATCAAATGCAGGTCATGGAAATGAATCAGAACACAGTAATAGTAGGTGATATTAGCATCACATCTTTCAAGTCTGACAAAAAGTATACAGAAGATCACACCAGTAAGAATAAAGGTAAGAAAAATTCAGTAATGTTATAACTGTATTACTGTATTTAAGATCTTGAAAGGGAGTGATATCAGCATCGTATCTTCCAAGTCCAACAGCAATCGTACAGAAGACAGGACTAGTAAAGATAAAGGTATGGATCTTCAGTAATATTTGTATTTATACTGACTCAATGTTTGCAGAGGTAGATATTATCAATATTAGTCCCAAAGGTTCTTCAAGGAGTGAAGGTAAACCTATAATTTGTATAAATATATATGTACTAACTCTAAGTAGGTGGCATTCTCAGAGGAAATGCACTTGGGAATCACCCAAATGCTGCTGACTTCCACAGTGCTACTGAAAGCACTACTGTTGGTTCAGTTAAGGGGCGAGTATGGCTGTATATGTCTAATGCAGATCCAAGTACTGTTATGGTACCTGGAGTTGCTTCATTTACATTGAAGCATAATCTTATGGCAACCATTGGGCCTGTCTTGAAGAAACTCAAAGACAGAGCTGAACATTTCTTTAGTATGTTTTCTTTCATATTTTATTCATATACTAATATCATTTTAGCTGCTGATCGCTGTTTGTATGTTTATGAAAGTAAAGCCTGGAACATTCTTGGAAACTTTGAGTCTGCTATCAAGGACGATGAGAAAGTTGACTGGCTAAAGATAGATGGTGAATTTATTTTGCCAATTCTGAGTGTAGCTATATATTTTATTCTTTTATTCTTGTACTATTTACTTATATTGTGTTGCTTTATAGTCTGGATTTCAGCCAAATGCACCACTCTCCCTCGATATTGAGACGTATTCCATTCAGTCTAAGTCAGCTGAAAGCTCTGCAGCTAGCTCTCGTGCTGTTTCTTGCTCTCACACCCCTTCTCTTATTCAAAGAGGTGGAATCTCAGAGCAACGTACTGAGGAACTTATCGATGTTTTAAAGATTCCTAGGGAAATTCTTGAGAGTACTGCACCTGGACTTCGAGTCGCATACCAGAGGTATCTTGCCTGTATAAAGGCAGTTTCCAACCACAACACTATGGACAAGAACAGGACTTGGCCAGTTGCCAAGGCCACAAAGAAAGAAATTGTCACAGTCTTTGTCTCATCTTCAGCCTGGTATGAGAACTATTCAAACTTTGATAAGATTGCAGATTTTCCAGCAATGCAGTCTTGGTTGGCTGAAGATGAGGATAGTCCTACTGATCTAGACCCCTGGGGCTCTGAGAGAGATTACTACACATTTTTGGATTTGAAAAGATGGCTTAAGGAGAAGAAGGAGAAAAGGAAGGGAAAGGGAAAGGGAAAGAGCAAGGAGGAGAAGGGAGGTAAGGATGAGAAGGCTCATGAGGATAAAGAGAAATCAAGTTCAAAGAAGCGCAAGTAAGTATATTGAACTCGAATTGTAATAGTTTACAATATGATTTTTCAGTTGGATGGTAACCTTTGAGACATATCTGTGGTGCTTAACCTGTATATGGGCTATATTCATGCCAGAAATCACTCAACATATTTTATTCTGGTTATTAATAATTTGGCTATTTCAATGGCTCCCAAGTGCAATACTAGTTCTATTTATTTTTATTCAACCAGTACTTGCAGCAGGAGAACAATCATTTCCTAACATCACATTTGATGTGTTCAGTAAATTTATTCTGTCAAATTTTGGTTCCAACATCACACTCTCTGCCACATTGGTTATATTGTTCTCTATGATTGATAATGTTGATTTGTTGAGTCTTCATGCAAGACAGCAGAATGCAAAGTTAACAGGAGAAAAAAATGTTGATGCAACTGCATGGATTAGATTACTGGCTAGAGCTATTCAGGAAAAAATTGGCATGGACTCAGATGATCTCTTTGAAGATTATGAAATTAATGAACACACAACTCGAACAGGCAGATCTATTTTGTTAGGCACTAAATTAAATGAAATGACAAGACTTCTGAACTTGTATCCTTTCAATCAGGAGAGGAAAGTTTTTGAAGGTCAACTGAAACCTGTATCTCATGCTAGTATTGATCCTGTTCATATAATATGTCCTATAGCTGCAGAGTGTGAGACACAGAGCTGTAAAGGACAGGCACTACATGTGCATACTAAAGTTAGAGATGTACCTAAAGCAACATTAATTAAAGGCTCAAAAATATCTGAACATGCTTATGTAGTATCAGGTGTTTGTGAAAAATGTAAAACATTATATTCTGCAGAACATGAACAAGCCTATGATGAAAAACAGGGATATTATATGGTTCATTTAAACTCTGCTAAATATCTGAAAGTAGGAAAAAAACTATGGGTAGATAGGGCATTTTCTCAAGGTGTTCTGAATGGTATATATAGCTTTCATGCATCTGCTGCAGCATATATGGAATATTGGAACAACAGTTTTGGAAATGGAAAGGAAATAAGCTGAAGACAAGTCTGGGAGGCTTTTATACATGAATCAATACGCATGGTTTCTGCAGGATCTGGTGTTAATTTTATTAGTCTTGATGGACTTTCAATTACTGCATTAACAGAAGAAGCATTTGCAAGGTTGGGTGAAAATGGAAAAATATGTGCATCACATAATCACAGCTGCTTAGAGTGTACACAGCCTTATAGAGAAACTCAAGACTCACTACTAAATGAGAGTGCAACAGTTACAATGGTAGTAATTGATGGGATTGTTATGGGACCACAGGTAATGCACAACTAAAACTAAACAATATTATACTAATACATATTTTAAGCACTGTGCATATGACAATTGTTCCAACACACTTGTAAACCATAGAGGAGGTGTATTTTGTGATGTTCACAACCAAGAATTTGGAGCAAGATGCCATGTTCGTGACTGTCAAAATCAAAAGATAGATAATACACAAGCTTGCAATGAGCACCAGGAAATGTGGCATAAATATAATTTAGAACATAGTTCAGATTATTTAAATGGTGCACAAAGAATGCTTCGCAAACCAGCTGAAAATCCACCTTGGAATAAAAACCAAGGAAGACATGTTCAGCAGCCTCATAATGAGTCAGATACCAATATTCCAAAGAAATCTCATTATTTTAGTGCCTCTTGCTATTATTGTGTAGAAACAATATGTGCTCCATGTGGTGCTGTAATTGCATGGACAAAGTTTGTGAAGTCTGAGTCAACAACCAATATACTTAAGTTCTTAGAAGATGTTTTTCCTGATGAAGAATTAAGACCAGATTATATATGTATTGATAAGGCATGTAAACTTCTTCAAACAGCAGTTGCAAATGGAAGTTGGGTAGATTGG
The DNA here is from genome assembly GCA_025738555.1 of Cyathus striatus. Lineage (NCBI taxonomy): Eukaryota > Fungi > Basidiomycota > Agaricomycetes > Agaricales > Nidulariaceae > Cyathus > Cyathus striatus. The sequence continues at coordinate 7,871,610 of JAOVFP010000001.1, forward strand.
TTTAAAAGTAGCCGCTTTGTAGTAGATGGCTATCACTATACAAATCATCACTCAGATGATTATCTTTGTAGAAAGTGGTGTAATCCAGCACCACAAGATGGTTCTGCACCAAATCTTGTTTATATTGCACAAGACAGAAACAGTGAAAGATATCACAAATGAGCATTCAATACACAAGCCTGTGAACAACTAAATTCATGGCTTGGTGGGTTTGAATCTATTATGAAACATATGACTCCAAGCAACTTTAATTGGTTCATACATTCTATGATCTTTTATCATACTCAACAAGTAATAAAACGGCAGAACAGCCAAAACTTTATTATTATTAGTGAAGATTTTGAACATGATGATGGTCTGTTGTAGAAGCATTGGAAGATGTGGTAGAAGAGGCATCAGAAATAATAGGTGTGGGAAATATGGTAGAAGATGTGTCAGAAAATGTGGTACAAATGTAGTACAGAGATATCTGGTAGGAGAATAATAGGTGTGGGAAAATATTGTAGAAGAGGCATAGGAAGATGTGGTAGGGAGATAGTATGCTATCAGTACTGAAGGGTGTGGGAAAATGTAGTAAAGAGTAGTAGTGGTAGCATGTACTGAAGGGTGTGGGAAAATGTAGTAAAGAATAGTAGTGGTAGCATGTACTGAAGGGTATGGGAAAATGTAGTAAAGAATAGTAGTGGTAGCATGTACTGAAGAGTGTGGGAAAATGTAGTAAAGAATAGTAGTAGTAGCAAAGATGTAGTAGTGAGATAGTATGTTATCAATAGGTGTGGGAAAATACACCTGGAGTCTTAAACAGAACTTACTTTAAAAAATACAAAGTCCATCAGAACTCCACCAGGACTCCATCAGGACTTCTTATATTCCAGCAGGATGTCATCAGGACAATATCTATTCCATCAGGACTCCATCCAGACTCCACCCAGACTCTGCCGGACTTCACTGGACTCCACCTGGACTCCACCTGGACTATCCGGACTATATTGAGTCCATCTGGAGTCCAGACAGACTGGGGGGGGGAGTGTAAAGTACTGCTTCATTCCTGTCCTCCTTATATATCTTTTTACAAATAAAACTGTACAGTACCTATATATGGAAAGGAACTACTCTAGACTACTTTATATGACGACATAATGATATTTCTAATATACTGACCATGTGAGAGCAACCATACATGTGGAATTCCATGTGGTAGATCAAACAGCAGGATAACTTCGGAGTACAAGTGCGAAGTCACATGACTTGTTCCGGACTACGATTGCCGCAGTAACCGGTTCGGAGATAACGGTTCTAACGCCTCGTATTTGATCACGTGACAGGAACACGGAACACGTTCCTTAGCTAAATTTCAATCAAGTACTGGGTACATGTACATAGTCTTTTGGACTCTAGTAATTAGATAACACACATCTTGTATTATTCCTTTAGTATATATCAAATAGATATTTCTGCTGGCAGTGCAGGACTCAACCCCAGCTCTCAGATGTCCCATTCCCTTAATAATGTATTCAGAATAGAACACTTTGATTGGCAACTCGGGACTCGCCCCAACCCTTGTACTCATGATGTGCATTACTAATACTGAGTTCTAATATTATATGACAAATATAGAGAGATTTAACCATTAAATAGTTTTAAGGCATATCAATGGGATCATGGATCTTATTGTAAGTATCTTGCATGGATCAGATGGTTATCCAATTGTTGTGTATATTCAAAATTTGCTCAAAAATCAGACACTTAATATATTCAAATGGGCTGCTAACTTTTCAAGTTCCTGTCAAGTTTTTCAAGTTACAGTTAAGTTACAGTTAAGTTATAGTTGAGTTCCACTTTTGAGCTTGCTTACCTTTTTCGAGTCAAAGTTAAGTTACTTCAAGTGGCCATTTTTATATTTCAAGTGGATTTAAGTTCCTCACTAAGTTTTTTTCTTGAAAGTCAAGTTCTGAATATTCAAGTTTCAAAAGTTCAAGTGTACAGTAAGTATACACTAATCACTACTATAACTACTGCTCTGTTCCCATACCCCTGCCCACCTAATGTTTTCTACAACTCTGCTCAACAATTCCCATGCACACTGCCCGCCTTTATCTACACACATTTGCATGTGTGTTGTACTATCCATCACTTACATCAACTCAAATATTTATCACTGCGATGTCAACATATGAACATGCTGTGGGATTGTTGATGGGCACACTTCCTAGTCATCATCCTTAACAGTGAGCAAGCCTTTTCTTAAAATTTTAGCTCAGTTCTTGCTCTTTTTCATTCAATCTTTTTGCATTGCTCAATGAAAGTTGTTATACACATAGTAGACCATATTACATTAAGTAATAATGTAAATAAACATATAAAAAATGCGAGTTACATATATATTTAGTCCTTTATAATAATAATATGTTCCATGCTTTGTACAGTAGATTATGTGATTTGTTGGAAAAGTGTATTAATTGTGTGGGAAAGTAAGAGCAGAGGCATGGGAAACTATGAGTAGGAGGGTGGGAGATAATGAACAGAGGTCGAAATAATAAACAAAAGCATGGGAAATTTCAAATGGGGATGCAGACAGCAGTGAACAACAGATGTGGAGGCATGGGAAGTAGAAGCGGACAGCAATGAGCATCAGAAGTGAAAAGCAGAGGCATGGGAAAATATGGGCGGGAGGGCGGGAAAGTAAATAGAGGTTGGAATGATCAGCGAAAGCATGGGAAAATGTTGGGCAGGGTTGTGGACAGCAGTGAACAGCAGAAGTGGAGGCATGGGAAACTATGAGTGGGAGGGTGGGAATGATGAAATGTGCAGGAAATTGTGAGCAGATTAGAGGAGAAGCGAAAGCATGGGAAATACTGAGTGGGAAGCAGACAGAGTGAACAGCAGAATAATAACAGAAGCATGGGAAATCATGAGTAGGAGTGCAGGATAGTATGAGTAGAGAAGGACCCCTGAAATCCCCCTATGAGGTCCTAGGATGGACTCAGAGGCCCATATGCAGACAGGTTTTGGTGACCTGGTGGCTGCCAGAGGCAGACAGTGGGAGGGTACCTCAGAGTCACTTTCTGACAGTTTGATGTCAGAGAAGTTGTGTACCTTGCTTGATGGAACATAGTTCAATTTGAGTTAAGAATGCTAATGGTCCTACAATCATGAATTTTTGCAATCCACTTGCTTGTGTTGCAGTGGGTATTTCTCTGAATATATGACTTGAATAGTAGTCAAAGCATTGCATTGCAAGATTTGAGACTGCACCAATTGGTGCTGCTGAGGGAACCCAAGAATAATTTCCATTCTTTCCTCCTGTTTTTGAGTACATTGATATAACTAGCCTAGATTTCAGTACTCAGTTGCATTGTCACAATATAAACCAGCACAACTCACTTCAGTGACCATGGAATAATGTGTTTTCAACCAAGACAAATCCAAGCTACATGCATTCTCTCCAGAATTCAAGATTGAAAATATTGTTACTTATGCAAGACAGAGTTCTGCAGGAAGTCCATATTTCAAGAGAGCTTTCTTCCATGTTGTTACAAGCTAAGTGAATATTGTTAGATATCAATTATAGCTTTTACTAATTCTGTGTACTTAGTACATACAGCTTTGGCTCACTTTTTGGCTGCTTCAGCAGCATTTGTTGCATTTCCTGTTTCTGTGGTATTAACTGTCAGAGTTCGTCCTGGTTGACATCAAAGCACACAGCCAATGGTGCAAGAAATTCCTTTTCTTGCATATCTTTTATAACCATATTCATTTTACTCAGGAGATGATGATGTGTTGCAGCATTTGGAGGTGGGTTCTCCCTAGCTGATAGACTCTTTTCCTCCAGGAATTGCCCCACCTGTGATCTATTTGTGTGTATACCTGTTGATGCTTGTAAATGCTGATGGCTGGCTCATATATTTACTAGGACATTGAAATTCAAATATCAGATGGGAACCTCAATATTGCCCATGATGTGCCTTGATGCACTCTTACAACAAGGAATAAAGTTATATCAGTCACATTTTAGTCTCATTGATGGATATGTTCGAAGTGGTGGCACTTTTGGCACTGTCCCACCACAGTCATGGTATGCAGACAGGGTATGGTACCTCCTCCTGTCGGCTGTCCATATGTGGATCTTTCATCGTACCTCCATGTCGAAAATCGGCCAGTTATATACAGACTGTCCTGACACATTGGTCAAATTTTACCCCAAAATGTGCAGACTTGGATGGGACCTCATAGGGGGATTTCAGGGGTCCTAGTAGAGATAAGAATGATAGCGGAAGCGTGGGAAATTATGAGCGGAGGTGCGGGTGACAAATTACAATGAGCAGAGCATGGGAAACATTGAGTGTGAAAGTATGTAGGCGCAATATGTTAAGTGGAAGTGTGGGAAATTATGAGCGGAGGTGCGGGCAACAATGAGAATGTGCAACTAATAGCAAATGAATAAACATCGAATTATAGGCATGGGAAACAGCGAGTGAGGGGGCAGGAAACAACAATAACTACTGTATAATTATTGTAAGGTATTCATTATACAACTTGCTTATTTTTTGAGTAAAAGTTAAGTTCCCTTGAGTAAAGATAAGTTCCATCAAGTCAAATTGAGTTCCTCACTTATTTTTTTCCAAGTAAAAGTTAGTTCCATTGAGTTCCTCGCTTAAGCTAAATTTGAGTGTCAGTTGAGTTATGTTAGTGACAGATGAGCAAAAACTCGAAGTTGAACTCAAACAATGAAGAAGGAGTAAGAATGAATCTTATTGCAAGTCTGGAATAAACTAGCACAAGAATAGAGAATTAACTAATTAAAAAGACCATATTTATAGTAAAAGTCCATGAGGGAATCACATGTATTCTAGCCTACACTACAATGCATGTTACTGTGCTTCTACATTACAAACTCATGTACTATGTGTGTTTAAGGCCTGGCTGAACTGTGGACTGTGCCCATAGTCTTGATGAATAACATATGTTGATACACATGGTGTCCGCATTGTGTGTCAGATGACTAGTCACGTGACGAGATAAGATAAGATACCAGGATTTAGATAAGATAAGGTGATGAGATCCTAACAAGTTACCATTGAGTTACCTTCGAGTGGTAAATGACAACTCAACTCCACTCAAATTTGAGTTGAGTTCCATTCAAGTTCCAGTTGAGTTCCAGTTAAGTCCTCAAATTCCATTACAAAAAACCCATACTTTATTATTGTGCTCATTGTTGTCATGATCCCTTAGCTCATTGTTTCCCACACCCACCCCTGCCACCAAGGATGTGTAAAAATAGCACCATCACATCAGCCATCAAATTCCTGATAATTCCACTTGCTTCTGATGCATTGATGGTGATTGTGTCACACTTCTTCCATCATCATGCTCAACAGTGAGCATGTATTTTGTGCATTCTTCTCTCACTTTTTGGATTCTTCTGGTAATTTTTTTTTACAATATGAAGCTAGTTATTTTGTATGTAATATAACATCTTAGTTGCATAAACATCATGTACTGTGCCTACATAAAATATAACATTAATAATAATAATCTGAGCTTATCATACTATTTTATAGGTAATTTAGCTGTACAGTTGAAGCATTTAATATACATTAATGTTCACAAAAATATTGAGAGGAATTGCCCAAGAACTCAACCAGAAATGAAAATAATGAGTGCTCACTGTTTATGACAATGATGAGGTGTATGAATGCGATCAAATGTGCCATGGAAAACAACATGCAGCACTTATTGATCAATTTGATGGAGGCAGAAGCATCAGATCAAATTAATGATCAGCATTCAGGGGTGTGAGAAATAATGAGCATGGAGGCGCAATAGTAAGTGAGCACTAATCTAGTAATCCATAGCAGCATTGGAATGTCTGTGATATACCATACAAATTCAGGTAATTTACATTTTTCGAGTTACAGATGAGTTCCTAAGTTAAGTTCTGGTCAAATTCCATTCGAGTTACTGGTAACTCGAAAAGTTGACAGCCCATATTCAAATAACTATTCTAATTGTTACATACATTGGGTTGTACCATATTTACAGTAATCTGATTCACCCTTGTCTGAGGTAATTTTAAGTATACCAGTTACACCATATGCCCAGTTGCAAACTACTTAGATCATTCCAATATATGTGTGCAGCAACAGTGAAGTTGGTTATGTGTTCTTCCTATGTAGTTAACATTTGAATGCATATAAATCTTGGGATTGTGTGATGTTAAGGAATTGAATGCAGCACCAAAAAAAGTTGACCTTCTGGAGTTGATCTTTATAAGTGAATGTTGTAGCTAAGTACACCATATGTTGCCATATGCCCAGTTACATAGTACATAAATCATTCTGATATACCTGTATGACGAGAATGGTCTCTTCTGAACCCACCACTACCAAAAAATATCATAGATCTCAATTACTTATAAGCACATGTTTAGTATACCACTACACCATACACCCAGCTACAAGCTTAATAAATTATTTCTATATATGTGTCCGGTGAAAGTGTGTACATTCATCTGGTGTACTTTCATAACATTCAAATCAGTGTGAAGAATTCTCAAATCTGCTTTCTCATCTGCAAAGTGGATGTTTTAAATGACTACACTATATGCTAATCCTAATATATGTGTACAATGAGGAGGTAGTATTTACATTCTTCCAGTATACTGTATAATTCCAACCAGCTGTTCGGTCACACGTCACAAAGACTCATGAACACAGGTACAAGGAAATCAAAAATCGTGAAAAATCACCAAAAATGGAATAAAATTAGTAGTAATATTTAAAACTGCATTTATACCAATATGTGTGTAATGAGTATAATGATTGCAGCTGAAAGCCATTCTAATCAGGCAGGCAGAAAATTCTGTGCATGCACACACATGAGCGTGAAGATAATTTCTTATAAGTTGACATAGTCCTGTATTGTATTGTCTTAAAAAGGTGTAAATATAATTATCCACTCTCACATTAATAGTCAGTATAATACCCATCACGCACTCAATTAGATTGAGCATGAACATGAATAATAAATATGTATTTTACATCCATGCTCACTCTACAGTAAATATATGTGAGTGTGAATATATATATTGATTTGAGCCTGAGCATGATAGGTAATACTTATCATGCTCATGCTCAAATTCACACTCACTCTATAGTAAATATGTGTGAGTGTGAATATATAAACTAATTTGAGTGTGAGCATGAATGTATATTCTAATCATTATTTGCAGCTCATGTGTACTTAGTATGGTGTTATAATTTGAGCATGAGCATGATAGGTATTACCTATCATGCTCATGCTCAAATTCATGCTCACTCTATAGTAAATATGTGTGAGCATGAATGTATATTCTAATCTGTATTCACAGCTCATGTATACTTAGTATGGTGTTATAATTTGTGTGATAAGTAATACCTATCACACTCACTCTACAGTAAATATATTTGAGCGTGAATATATATATTAATTTGAGTGTGAGCATGATAGGTATTACCTATCACGCTCACTCTGCATAACTACACAGCGAGTGTGAATATAATGTACATATTTACGACCCATGCTCATGTAATACATCCTTTTAAATTGAGCATGAACATGCATGAACATAGTATTCATGCTCACTCTCACTCTCAATGAAACTGAGTTTGAGTGTGAGCATGGGGTATGTGTTCACACTCACTTCAGTCATTGTGCATGAGTGGGAGTGCTGTGCTCACACTCACACTCAATTAAACAAGTTTGACTGTGAGTGTGAGCATGAATACTTAGGCCAGGTTTAAATTGAGTGTTAATACTAGTATAAATTCGAGTTTTAGCATGATATATCAGCCTGAGTGTGAGTATGACTTGAGTATGACACATGTTAAAATGGAAATATGTGTTGGGTAAGAAATATTATTCAGAACATGAATATAATTACAATTTCAAACCTACACTGAAGTTTGAACGTGAATACATATTCATGTTTACAGTAATGCTACAATATATATGTAGCATTAAATATAATGAAACCTGTGAGCATGATGTCAAAACTCTTGAGTGTGAATTAATGGACCTTGAGCATGCAAATTTAGATCCTGTGTGTGAAGGTATAGACCCTGTGCGTGAACCTTTGACCCTGTGTGTGAAATGAAATCCTGTGCGTGATGTGAGCGTGAAAAGTGAGCATGAAATGTACATGTCATTTTTCGACATCTAACAATTTATCTTTCTTAAAAACCTTACTCATAGTGACAATAAGACTACAGCAGTATAATAACCAGTACACACACTTATTTTACATATTTTTGACTATCTAATAAGCCTTTTATGACTATTATATGTACCTTGAGCATGAAAATTTGGCCTTGAGTGTGGCATGCTCAGCCATGCTCACTTTTGTGTGTGCATGGTAAAAACTACATGCCCTATTTGATTCACTTTCCTGCAGGTCATGAATCTCAGACCTATAAGTATCTGGATCAATAATTCCTGAAAATGCTGAAATATCTCAATGTCAGCTGCATATCATATTCTATTAGTTAAAATTTTGCTTACTGATGAAGACTTTCAACACATCAACCCTGTTCTTTTCACCTTTCAGGTCAAACAAATTCTTCCCAGATATAGTCTTCATGTCTGCAAGACCTGGTTGGTTGCACCCTGATTTTCCAAGAAGTGCCACCTTTAAGCCTTTAGCATCAGCAAATGCAAATACATCAGGAAGGTTCTCTCTCATCCAAGCTAGAACATGCTCCTGAGTCCAGAATTTTCCGAAATAAATTCTATGGCCATTCTCTTCTGGTCCACAAACTGCTAATCCCCTTGTCTCGTAGTTGATGATCTCGAGTGCTGATGGAACTCTAGTTCAATTTAGAGGGGCAGCAAGAAAATTCTGGGCATGCACAAAAGTGAGTGTGAGTTGAGCATGAAAATTCGACCCTGTGCATGATGTGAGCGTGAATATTCTATACATGAGTGTGAATAATCCTTATATGAGCGTGAGCCAACTGGCTGTCTCATATCAACTACATACTGAATAATTGGCATAGTAAAGCATGTTCTTAATACAATTTGGTATATACTAAGCACTGTAATGTAATAATTGAAGAACACCAGTGGGTTTTATATATGTTTCATTGTTATTGTCTTCTTTATGAGTGTATATTGATTTAAAATGTATACCAATGATCCAGAGTGTTTAGATATGACTTAGAGTGTATATAAATGATTCAGAGAGTGTACATATTATCTACAAGTTGAAAAAATGACTCAGAGAGTGTAGCAGTAATTCAGACTAACAGTTAAAATTTTATAGAGCTAGAGAATGGTATATATTGAACAGTAGAAACAGGGGAGGTTTATAATGAAGCATGGGGCTCAGAAAATTACAGGAAGCTTTACAATGAAGCAGGAAAATTCAGAAAAAGGCAGGGGGATTCACAGTGAAGCAGAGACCTTGGGAAATTCAAAATAAAGAATGGGGCTTTACAGCGAAGTAGGGAACATCAGAACAAGGAAGGGGGCTTAATAACAAAGCAGGGAAATTCACAACAAAGCAGGGAGCAATACAGGATAGATTACTACCTATCACACATATTTTCATAGTATAACTGTATGTCAGTATTATATTTACACTCATGCTCAATGCCCTTTGATTTGAGAATGAGCATGATAGGTATTCTATCACATTTATAATACTTATTTAGACTTGCACTCAATGTCCTTTAACTTGAGTGTGAGCATGATTGGCATTTTTACTCATGCTCACAAATATTACACTTGTATTTCACTTAAGCATGAGTGTGATTGGTATTCTTACTCATGCTCACAAATATTACACTTGCATTCAACTTGAGCATGAGTATAATTGGTATTTCTATTCACACTCACAAGTATTCCACTCATGCTCAATGTCCTTTAACTTGAGCATGAGTGTGGTATTCCTATTCACACTCACAAGTATTACACTCATGCTCAATGTCCTTTAAATTGAGCATGAGCATAATTGGTATTCCTATTCATGCTCACAAGTATTCCACTCACACTCAATGTCCTTTAACTTGAGCATGAGTGTGGTATTCCTATTCATGCTCACAAGTATTACACTCATGCTCAATGTCCTTTAACTTGAGGATGAGTGTGGTATTCCTATTCATGCTCACAAGTATTACACTCATGCTCAATGTCTTTTAACTTGAGCGTGAGTGTGGTATTCCTATTCATGCTCACAAGTATTACATTCATGCTCAATGTCTTTTAACTTGAGCATGAGCATAATTGGTATTCCTATTCACGCTCACAAGTATTACACTCACGCTCAATGTCCTTTAACTTGAGGATGAGTGTGGTATTCCTATTCATGATCACAAGTATTACACTCATGTGCAATGTCTTTTAACTTGAGCATGAGCATAATTGGTATTCATATTCATGCTCACAAGTATTACACTCACACTCAATGTCTTTTTAACTTGAGGATGAGTGTGGTATTCCTATTCATGCTCACAAGTATTACACTCATGCTCAATGTCTTTTAACTTGAGGATGAGTGTGGTATTCCTATTCACACTCACAAGTATTACACTCATGCTCAATGTCTTTTAACTTGAGGATGAGTGTGGTATTCCTATTCACGCTCACAAGTATTACACTCATGCTCAATGTCTTTTAACTTGAGCATGAGTGTGATTGGTATTCCTATTCATGCTCACAAATATTACACTCACACTCAATGTCCTTTAACTTGAGCATGACCATAGTTGGTACTCCTATTCACACTCACAAGTAATAAACTCATGCTCAATGTCTGAGTGTGATTGGTATTCCTATTCATGCTCATAAATATTACACTTGCAACTTACTTTTCCTCCCACATGTAAGTGAAGCCAAAATATAAATGTAACATATAATTTTTTTGTGAGTGTGAAGTAAAAACTTTGAGCATGAGTTGACAGACCTTGAGTGTGAGTTGATGACCTTGAGCGTGAAAACTCAGACCCTGTGCGTGAATGTATGGACCCTGTGCATGAGATGTTGACTCTGAGTGTGAAGTAAAATCTTGAGTGTGATGTGTGTGTGCACACTCAATCCATGCTCACACCTTGAGCATGAACATGAGCATGCATGCACATGTTTGAGTGTGAAGTATAAATATTATTCTTCAAGATTTGACTTCATATCTTGATTAGAAACATCACTCACATTCACAATATGACACAGCCATACAACACTAGTATGTACATATGATTTACACTCTTTTTGACCCACAAATGAGCCATTTAGAGCTAAAGTAAATACCTTGAGTGTGACACGCTCAATCACGCTCACTTTTGTGCGTGCCCAGAATTTTCTATGTGCCCAATGTTATAAATGATTATACCATGCACCCAGTTTAAAATTTGTTAAATCATTCCAATATATCTGTATGATGAGGTGTAGTACTTACATTCATTCAGTGTAATTGCAGAATGTTCGAATAAAAATGTGCCTTGTGTTATATCCGTGTCCGGATACATCGTGCCGACGTTCCCACGTGACCTTCCAACATACCCGGTCCGTTCCCGGAACGTACCCGCTTCGGGTTTACACTTCCCGACGTTCCCGCCCGGGAACGTACCCGGAACCCGTCGGGTTTTCTATCGGGTATCCCGGATACGTACTTTCTCTTATGACGGCCTCACCGCGTCATCATTCTATTACTCCTCCCTTCCATTCCTACTTATACGTTTCATTATGGCCTTTGTAGATTAGTTCCTTATTCTTCATTCTGAGCGCGTCATTTGCGCCCCTACTCCGCTTTGCCAAGACTTCATTTCCTACTTACTCCTTTGACTTGTCCTTTGTATAATACTTCTACATTCGTATCTACAGGTTCCTACTTAGTATAAGTAGTCTTCCAGATGTAATAGGTAGTCTTTAGTATTCGTATCAACTCTGTACACTTTCTTCCTACTCTAAGTTCTGAAACCCGCTCCGGGTTTTCCTTCGGGTTTCTCTCCCACTACCTAGTGTAGTGGCGAAGCCTTCTCTTATACTCTGGAACGTCTTCCTTGGTTACATATCATCTTCCTCGAAATACGAACCATTCCCTGGGGATATCCAGGCGGCGCAGCACACAAGCTGAAGCCACGGTTCTTTCCGCACTTCCGCTCTACGTTCCCGCACCCGTACTCACTTCGGGTTTCCGTTATAGTTCTCCCACACCCTCCGGGTGTCTTCGCAACCACTTTTAAACAGGAAGAGAATCGGTACGTAACAGTATACGAATACTGATACCTTGGATATCTCTTTATCATGGCTCCAACTGGGACTTCGGTTACTCGCACAGCGCATACCGCTAGTCATACCAATGCTGTGGGTGCTCGTGCCACCCGTGCAGCTACGAGGCAACAGCCTCCACGGAGTACTTCAGGTTCTCTACCTTCTACACCGTCTCGGGTTACACCCAGCCCAGCACCACCTCCTAGTGCTACTTTCCTGGGTCCACCCTCGACTTCCGCTCAGCTACTTTCTGTTCCTGCAGCCGGGAACCTCGGATCTGCTCAGGCTCCTCCGGATGGCACTCCACCGCCATACGGTACAGTCGCAGCAGACCGGGACACTCCCGAGGGTCACGGCTCTGATGGTGGTACCATTGGACCGCCACCTCCACCTCCTTCTCAGCCCAATCCTCCGTCTCCACCATCCTCAGACTCAGGGGATGATGGTGATGAGGATGATGTCGACAATCCCAGGCGCACACCTCTTGCGCGCCACTCCCGGGAAGACCGGCTTGCCGAAGCTCTTTTGAGAGTTGCGGAATCCGCCCGGGGTACATCGGGAACACGTCGGGAACGCAACGTTCAAAAGCCAGATACTTTTGATGGTTCCAGTGCTGAGAAGTTGGAGCAGTTCATTACTCAATGCCAAATTTACTTCCGGAATAATCCTTCCCAATACTCGGATGGACACTCCCAAGTCAACTTCGCTCGCATATCTTCGGGATACCGCGCTTCAGCTCGTTATGCCGACCCTCTCCAATCCCTATGCTGATGATGAGTTCCTTCACTCTTGGGAGGTTTTCGTCGTCATGCTAGAGGATAACTTCGGGTTAGCGAACCCGGAAGGGGATGCCGAGAATGATCTGGATGTCCTCGTTATGAAGGATTCACAGAAACTGTCCAAGTATCTTGTACAGTTCAACAGGCTTGCACAGCGCACCGACTGGGATGATAAGTCCTTATGCCACCGACTCTATTCCGGGTTTCGGGTCGCATTAAGGATGAGATCTCTCATGTTGGGAAACCTACCACAAAGCGCGGGATGATTAAACTAGCTCAAGGGATCGATAGTCGGTACTGGGAACGCCAGTCCGAGCGCGTACGCTGGAATCCCACCAGCCTCGGGGTCCGCGGGTTCCGGATAGCTCTGTTAGAGCTACTACAAACCGCTCCGCAGTCACCCCGGCGCCTTCCCGCCTCGTTTCGGGTCAATATGCGCCACGTCCGAGTTATCCCCACCGTGCTGGTAGTCACCCACCTCGTTCCTCGCAGCCTCCCCAACAGCGGAGGCCGGAATTGAATGACAAGGTTGGTCGAGATGGCAAACTTTTGCCACAAGAACGTCAGCGTCGCATGGACAACAATCTATGCTTGTTCTGCGGTAATCCGGGCATCGCGCCAAAGAATGTCCCCGCTCTGCCTCTTCCGCGGCTAGAGCCCGGGCATCCGGAATATCCGCTTCGGCTCCTACGCCGGCTTCTGCGGGTCCCTCGACCCGCAGGTCCGCGCGCTCTTTCCAACCCGGCTTCGGGTTCGAAAAATAGGGAGCGGTCCTCTGGACACCACACAAGCCGAGGACCGCGTTGTTCCCCCTTGTGCGCAGCCGATGCAGGTAAGACTCAACGCTTCCGCTCTTTCCGACCCCAATGCCCTTCATATTCCACTTTGTAGTACCATCCATGCTCTCCCTACACCCTGTACAGTTTCATATAGCGCTCTAGTCGATTCGGGTTCTACCCATTGTTTTATGGATTCATCTTTCGTTCGGACACATGCTATTCCTACCTCACCTACTCCACCTATCGCTCTCAGACTTTTCGATGGCACCACCAATCATGTTATAACCGAGTTCGTTACACTGCCTGTACTATTCCCTACCGGTGAATGTATTACAGTTGAACTCTATGTGACACCTCTTGATTCCGTGTGTTCTGCAGTCCTAGGATACAATTGGCTCACCCGCTTCAATCCGTTGATTGACTGGGTATCGGGCTCATTAACATTCCGGACTCCAGACACTTCCGAGCAACTTCCGCTCAAATCCGGGATCTCGGAACCAGGTTCCGCTTCCGAGGATCCATCTCCGGTCACCTCTGATGAGTCTCTGCCACCTCCTCCTAGCATTTCGCTAATAAACGGTGCCGCCTTCTCGCGTGCATGCCGTTTAGAGGAGCACAGACTTTCCGTATCCAGCTTGGTGCTGTCGCTTCCTGCCGCTGCCCTCAATCCAGAGGAAGCTCCGGATCTCTCTTCAATACCGTCTGAGTATCACGAGTTTGCTGATGTATTTAGCAAGTCCCGGGCAGATACACTTGCCCCTCACCGTCCCTACGACTTAAAGATCAACCTAGAAGAAGGTGCTTCACCTCCTGTAGGTCGGATCTATTCCCTTTCCCAATCCGAGCTTTCCGCTCTTCGGGAATTCATCGATGAACATATCCGGATCGGATTTATTCAACCTTCACGCTCTCGCACGGGGCTCCCGTCCTTTTTGTCCGCAAGAAGGACGGATCGCTTCGGCTTTGTGTGGATTTCCGCGGGTTGAACGCTATTTCTAAAAAGGATCGTTATCCTTTGCCACTCATTTCAGATTTGCTCGACAGTCCCCGCTGCGCCCGTATCTACACCAAGATCGACCTGCGTCATGCGTACCACCTGGTCCGCATTGCTGAGGACGATGAATGGAAAACCGCTTTCCGGACTCGCTATGGATCCTTTGAATGGCTAGTCATGCCCTTCGGACTTTCCAATGCACCCGCGGGTTTCCAACGCTTCATGAACGATGTTTTCAAAGACCTTCTTGATGTGTGCGTCATAGTTTATTTGGATGACATCCTTATATACTCTGATAACCTTGCGCAACATCGCCAACATGTCAGGGAAGTTTTGCGTCGACTCCGGAAGCACGGGTTGTACGCGCGCGGATAAGTGTGAGTTCCACTCGGAATCCGTGGAATATCTCGGATATATACTATCGCCCAACGGTCTCACCATGTCTCCAACAAAGGTGAAGACTATTCAAGAATGGCCGGAACCAAGGAAAGTAAAAGACATTCAATCCTTCCTTGGGTTCGCTAATTTCTATCGGCGTTTTATATACAACTATTCCGACATAGTTGTTCCGCTCACCCGCCTTACCCGGAAGGGTAATCCGTGGAACTTCTCGGAAAAATGCCGTTCCGCTTTCACTGAACTTAAGGACGCTTTCACGTCGGCACCCATTCTTACCCATTGGGTTCCCGACAAGCAGCTCATCGTGGAAACCGACGCTTCGGATTACGCGTTGGCTGCTATCCTGTCTATAGTTTCCGATGATGGCGAGATTCACCCTATCGCTTTCCACTCACGAACCTTTACACCTCCCGAGTTAAACTACGACACCCACGACAAGGAATTGCTTGCTATCTTCGAAGCATTCCAAGTCTGGCGTCATTACCTGGAAGGTTCCGGTTCACCCATCGATGTCGTCACAGACCACAAGAACTTGGAATACTTTTCCACAACCAAGATCTTGTCCCGACGACAAGCCCGATGGTCCGAGTATCTTTCCCAGTTCAATCTAGTGATCCGCTTTCGACCCGGAAAACTCGGGGCGAAGCCGGATGCTCTGACTAGACGATGGGACGTCTACCCTAAAGAGGGGGATAGCGACTACGCTAAGGTCAATCCGCATAACTATCGTCCAGTGTTCACCCAGGAACAGCTTATCACTTCTCTCCGAGCAACCTCACTTATTGTACCTGCTCTTCGCGCTAGTATCATCATGGACATTGAACAGTTACATACTGACATATTATCAGCTCTCCCTAATGACCCGGTCGCAGTTATCCGAATGCGGACTCCCGAGAATCGTTGGACTGTAACCCCGGACGGTTTCCTCCGTCTAGATAACCGGATCTATGTTCCGGACTCCGGAACCCTTCGGCTTCGGGTTTTACAGTACAAACACGACCACCCGCTTTCAGGACACCTTGGACAGAACAAGACCCTCGAGCTAATTCGACGCGAATATACTTGGCCGCTTATACGGACGTTTGTAAAGGACTATTGTAAGTCTTGTAATACTTGCATGCGTTCTAAACCACAGCGCCACCGCCCGTACGGAACCCTGAAACAACTTCCGGTTCCCGGACGCCCATGGCATTCGATATCTATGGATTTCATAGATCAACTTCCAAAATCATCGGCTTCCAAGTATGATTCTATACTCGTTATCGTGGATCGTTTCTCCAAGCAGTCTATCTTCATTCCCACTCATACCACTTGCTCTTCTTCCGACCTTGCGCTTCTATTTGTACTTCATGTCTTTTCCAAGCACGGAGTCCCGGAACACATCACTTCCGATCGTGGTTCCGAGTTTGTGTCACATTTCTTCCGCTCCCTCGGTACGGCCCTCGACATCACTTTACATTTCACCTCGGGTTATCATCCCGAAGGCGACGGCCAAACGGAACGCACAAACCAAACTCTGGAACAATACCTTCGGGCCTACTGCAACTACCAGCAGGATAACTGGTGTGATCTTTTACCTCTTGCTGAATTTGCTTACAATAATGCACCGAGCGCAACCACAGGAATTTCACCGTTCTACGCAAACAAGGGTTATCACCCGAACCTTGCGATACATCCGGAACGTGATCTCACTTCCGCTCGTGCACGGCACTTCGCAGTAAACCTCGAGGAACTTCACGAGATGCTTCGGACCGAAATACTCAGTGCGCAGAAACGTTATCAAGCACCCGCCGATGCGCGTCGCAAACCCGCACCCGCATTCCCTGTCGGGACAAAGGTATACGTTAAAGCCGAGTACTTCCGGACAACCCGACCATCCCGGAAACTTGCAGAAAAGTTCCTAGGACCTTTTGAAGTCATCGCACTTGCCGGATCGCATTCGCGTACCTTGCGCCTTCCAGAACAATTTCGTGCAGTCCACCCAGTATTCCATGTATCCATGCTTGAACCCAATACTGAAAATACTATCCCAGATCGCATTATTCCTCCACCACCACCTGTCCAGGTTGATGGTGATATTGAATACGAGGTCTCGGAAATCTTGGACTCTAAACTGGATCGTCGTTTGCGTTGCAAACTGAGGTACTATGTACGCTGGCTAGGGTATGAAGGGACCGATGAAGAGTTTTCATGGCTTCCGGCCACGGAACTGGAACACGCTACGGATATCATTGAAGAGTTCCACTCCCGTTATCCGGATAAGCCGGGCCTACTCCTATTTCTTAATTTTCACGTTACTTATTATCCGCTTGCAGTTTCACCTTATACAAAAACCAAAAACAACGAATAACAACCAAAAAGCGAGATACAAGTACATTAGAACTTTGGTAACGTGTTACGATCATTTCCATCACTCCCTCTGCGTCTGCGACTCGACCCGAGCTCCTACTTCACCTTCCGACGCAATCCCGGAACCCGTAACAACTTCCTCGTACGCATCCGGATCCCGGAGGCGTTCCGCGAGCAGGGTTTCGATGTTGGAAACATGGACGACGTGCTTGGATACTTCGGCAACTACTCGCGACAACTTACCAAGTTCGCCTACCACTTTACGATTGGTATCCGCGAGGTTTCCGAGTTGAGTGATCATCTCCCTTTGCAAAGAGATGATAGTATCGTTCTGCAGCCGCATCGCGCTTAGGATGGATGTTGCGACATTCATGGAAGTGGACAAGGAGACCAGATTAGCAGAATCGTTTGCACTAGAGGATCGGAACGATGGACCCGCTACTGCGGATGAAGGACGGATCAACTCATCATCCGTGTCGTCGATCCGAGCCCGCTTCATGCTTTGACGAGACGACTGGCGAGATGGCGCAACGGATGGGGGACCCATGTGAGTATCCGAGTGTTCCGAAGGACCGGATGGAACGGGACTTGTTCCGGCTTTGTTCCGGCCTCGAGTGCTAAGGGAACATTTTCCCTTAAGCACCCCGCAAGCAACGCAAGCACTACAGGGAGTTCCTATAAACTATACAGACCGATAATCATGTTTTACTCACCTGTTTGACTCCCTCAAGCGATAACACTCAGTTCCCGATCCTGACAGTTTATGCAAGGCACATCATGATAGTATCGTAGTTCCTTTGGCTCCCAGAATCATCTGTACCCTTACCCTTACTATTTCCTATGTTTCCACCACTTTCCGCCTCATATCCAGAACCCGCCACGTCTCCCGACGCTTCCGACCCACTCCCGACACTCGTCTCCGTCGGATTTACGACCCGCGGCGTAACCGCATTTGCCGCCGTCCGGAACGAACAGAGGGAAGTGTTGCCGGTGGAACAGCTACGTACGCGGCGTTCTCCCGCCTTGGAGCCGGATTTATAGGCCTCGGCTTTGGTCTCGGCTTTCCGGAACTACTCCGGGATGCTGGAGTCGAATTTTCTGACTGTTGGTTGGCCGCGACGATAGGCTAGGAAAGCAGCATAATCTTCGAAGAAATATTTGCTAGATTGACACTCTTATCCATGATGGGGGTTAGAAAGGAATCAGATGCGCTCTTGTTCTCTTATTTGAACATCTACTGACCAATAGGATTTCTTGTATTATTTTTAGTTATATATTCTCGCACACAGTATGACCTCGTGGGCTCGGCCCTAAAAGGGGATACTGTTATATCCGTGTCCGGATACATCGTGCCGACGTTCCCACGTGACCTTCCAACATACCCGGTCCGTTCCCGGAACGTACCCGCTTCGGGTTTACACTTCCCGACGTTCCCGCCCGGGAACGTACCCGGAACCCGTCGGGTTTTCTATCGGGTATCCCGGATACGTACTTTCTCTTATGACGGCCTCACCGCGTCATCATTCTATTACTCCTCCCTTCCATTCCTACTTATACGTTTCATTATGGCCTTTGTAGATTAGTTCCTTATTCTTCATTCTGAGCGCGTCATTTGCGCCCCTACTCCGCTTTGCCAAGACTTCATTTCCTACTTACTCCTTTGACTTGTCCTTTGTATAATACTTCTACATTCGTATCTACAGGTTCCTACTTAGTATAAGTAGTCTTCCAGATGTAATAGGTAGTCTTTAGTATTCGTATCAACTCTGTACACTTTCTTCCTACTCTAAGTTCTGAAACCCGCTCCGGGTTTTCCTTCGGGTTTCTCTCCCACTACCTAGTGTAGTGGCGAAGCCTTCTCTTATACTCTGGAACGTCTTCCTTGGTTACATATCATCTTCCTCGAAATACGAACCATTCCCTGGGGATATCCAGGCGGCGCAGCACACAAGCTGAAGCCACGGTTCTTTCCGCACTTCCGCTCTACGTTCCCGCACCCGTACTCACTTCGGGTTTCCGTTATAGTTCTCCCACACCCTCCGGGTGTCTTCGCAACCACTTTTAAACAGGAAGAGAATCGGTACGTAACACCTTGCAAGTATAGTATAAATCTTGGGATTGTGCTATCATAGGGAGTAGAACCCAACATGCAAAAGAATTTGCAGCACTTTTCACTTATAAACTTAGCAATTGTAATACCATCTACATTATATGCCAGCTGTAAATTACATGAATCATTCCATTATAATATGTACTGTAGCTGCAGAACATTTGAATGTGAAATGTAGTTTTAGAAATATAATAGGGATGTTAGGGAATTGAACCCGACACCAAAAAAGTCCAACTCCTAGACATTCTTAGCTATGCGAATGTTGTAGCCAATTACACCATGTGCCCAGTCTTAAATTTGTTAAATCATTCCAATATATCTGTATGGTAAGGGGAGTACTTACATTCTTCTGGTGTAGCTGCAAAGAGTTTGAATGGAATTGAAAATGTGCCTTGGAAATTAGGGATTGTGAGGCTATCATAGGGAGTTGAACCCAACACCAAAAAGAGTTCTCAGCATGCTTTTTATATAAGCTTAGCAGATGTGATAGCATCTACATCATATGCCAGCTGCAAAATACATAAATCATTCCAATATATGTATGTTCAAATGTGAAATGGATTCAGAACCCAACCGACAAAAAGTAAAAACTTCACCGGATTATCATGTTAAGTGAATGTTATAGCCAGTTGTACAATGAGAATGGTGGTACATTCTTCTGGTGTAATTAAAGAACGGTGGAATATGAAATGTCTTTGGAAATATAGTATAAATCTTGGAATTGTGCGTTGTCAGGGAATTGAACTCACCACCAAAAAAAAATAGTGATGTAGAAATTAAGCGCGTGGTAAGTTTGCATCTATACCACTACACCACGCGCCCTATTTAATGCAAGTAAATAAATCATTTAAATACATGTACGATCAGGGGTAGTACTTACATTCTTCCGGTGTAATTACAGAAGGTTGGAATAGAACTGTGCCATTTTTATTTATCTACGTGATTAAATCTCGGTAGTTAACGTTACTCATTCGTTTGATTACGAGCGGTTCATAGATGAAGAGAATAGGTATGATATTAATCTCCGTGTATGTAGCAGTGTATCATATCCGTTTATCCGTGGTGGATCGGATGATAAGATGTAGTTAGTATCTTATGTACCGCCATAGTGCTAATATAGTGTTTTTGGAATAGTACGGATGTAGCGTACAGGATTGATTTTCTATGTCAAGATGTACCGCCACCAACGTTGAGTGTCGAGAATAGCACGGATCTACGGAACAGGAGCCCATTTCCCTCCCACCATCTCCTCGTGCCCACTAAAAAAACCGTGTGATCAACATTGTAGTAAGGGTAACCACATCACAACAAGACAGTTGACCAACACAGTTGTCGAGGAAACAACTGACGAACAACACCGTAAATAAATGTTGAACAGGGTGTTGAACAGGGTGTGAGAGCAGGAATACGAGTCTCCGGTGAGCATGTGATTTGTCATCCGTTCCTGTGCGGACGTGCGTAAGTGCGATGATCGTGTCCACTTTCCTGATTGGGCTGGTTGGTAGGTTTAGGCTTTAAAGTAACGACGACAACCGGACTCTTGTGACCTGACCTTGACCTGACTTCTTTTCTTTCTTCTGCTCTTCCATTTCGTATCGTGGTCACATTCTGTCTGCTGTTCTTTCATTTTCGCACTCAAAGACGACTGGAACGTTGAATAGGATCAATGGCATTGACGCAGTCTCCACGCGGTGAGTACAGTTGCTACCCTTCGGTGGCACCTCCCCCCTCCCTCCCTCCTTCGCACTACTTACCCCCCTCTCAGACTCCTTACCTGCCCCAGCACCATCGAGTCTAACAACAGACCTAAGACACATGACATCGCTCTCAGCACTATCCACCCCCGCCCACGCAGGCTCACGGAGAACATCGGCGCAGATCCACGGCCGTGCGCGTTCACCGGGTAGTATTCCATCTAGTCCTACTTCCATGTACGTCCTCCCCCTCTCCCTCTCCTATATGAAAGCGTGTGTGTTAACAGAAAGAGGATAGTCATTCATCCAGCTCAGCAATCTTCGAACGCGACATTGAACCTCTGCACCCACACCCTCTCTCTTCATCCTCTTCGACAAGGTTCAAGCATCAAGATCTAGACAATGCAGTTCCGGCTGTATTGGACGCTGCCGCGTCGATTCTGACATCGAGGGATAATGAAGATTGGGTTGGGGTTGTTTCTCCTTTGCTTGCAAATGGGCAACGTGGGCAGGGATTGAATTCGGGATGGGCAAGTCCGATAGGAAGCATCCGAAGTCGAAGTCCTTCCCCTTCTCCCCACCTACCGCATACTTTCTACCCCAACTCGCCCGGAAACAGCACCCTCTCACCACTCTCATACCCACCCTCACTATCACCCTCCTCATCGCCCTCGCCTCCGTCACCACTATCACCAACCATCCCACTCACAGCCTCAGCCTCGAGCTCAAACAACAAACGCCTCTCGTTCTTGTCTTATGCGGATTTACTCTCTTCAACGCCGGTTGGCGTACAGCCTTTATCGTCGTTGACGTGTGCGAGGGAGGAGGCGGCGGTGCATTTGCCTGCTCTGGCGGGGGCTGGGGGTGTCCTTGCTGATGGGGGCGTTTTGGGTGGGGGTGGGTCACCGGTGGAAAGCCGCGCACCTAGCATTCTCACACGCAAAGAACGAGAGAGGGAGAGGGAGAGTATGTTATTCCTGGATGGAATTGGGATGGGTGTTGGCGGAGAGTGGGAGAGGGAGGGGTTGGGGAGGGGGTTGGAGGAGAGGTTGGAGGGGATGTTTTAACTTCTGAGGTTGGACTTTTTTTGCGCTCTCTCATTCTCGTTTTGCTTCTTTCTTCGAATATGTTCTTCGGATTATCGGTTTTACTTTTCCCACTTCCTCGCGTCCTTTCTTCGAATATGTTCTTCGGACCATCCGTTTACTTTTCATGGATTCAATATGTTTATCCTCCCTTCTTTCTTACTTCCTTCGCGCCTCGCTTCATCAAGCATATGTTTATTCTTTCTCTCCTGTTTCGTTCGGTAATATGCACCCACCCATGCAGCCTACATATCATATCACATACATAACATACATAACATAGCAGTAACAGTAACGCGTATACGTATTTTTATATACTTAGGTCTCGGAAGTAATCTCTTTCATTCTTTTTCGTGGAATTGGATTGTTGTATTCTTTTCATTTGTAGAGGTGGGAAGGCCGCGGTATAGTCTAACTCTAAGTTGTAACTGGAATGGAAGACTGCGGGGTATGGAGTGGAGGAATGGTATGGAGAGCTGCGCTCAGACGATTATGACGTAGTTTGGATGGTGGGCGCCTGGGCATTTAGGTCATTTGGATTTGATCATTGAATATTGATGTAAGTATGCCGTTTTCCCGTTTTCCCGTGGTGCCGGTGCCGGGGTGCCGAATTGCCCTGGTTTTGTCGATACTCATTCGAAACTCGAGGCTGTATAGTGGTTGGGCTAAATTTGGGTTAAATGTACCTTTTCAAGTGATACAGCTACAGGACAACCTGGTAAAACTGTTTACACATCCACTAAGAGGTGGGTGCGGTTCAAACACCGGTTCAATCCATACAAGACCTTGAGTTGCATTGAATATTTTTCAGAGGTAGTACTTATTCTATATGCTATTTTAAATGTACCTTTTCGTGTATCAATTACAGGACAACTTGGTGAAATTGATTGAGCATCCACTGAGAAGTGCGTGGTTCAAATACCGGTTCTATCCTCTTGTAAGGGTTTGGATTTTTTTAGACCACAACTGAGCTTGAAGAGTATTGATTAAATTGGTACCGGATACTCCAGCTCACAAATAACCGACAGACAACTTGCGGCTGTTCTATAAGTTAGGTTAAATGTACTTTTTCAAGTACTAAAATTACAGGATATCCCAGTGAAGCTACTTACACATCCGCTGAGAGGTGGGTGTGATTCAAATGCCGGTTCGATCCATCTTTGAGAGATGTTTCTTTTTCAGACCACAGCTGAACTTGTGGAGTATTGATTGTATTCGTACCGGTTAATTTTGAATGTCAAGTTGTAATAGATACTCCAGCTTGCAAACAATTCATGGACAGCTTGTGGTTGTTCTATAGGTTGTGTTAAAGGCACTTTGTCAAGTATTATAATTATGGGACAACTATGGGTATTTTGACTAGTTAATTATGAATGTCATGTGGTAAGAACTCGTGGACTTGAGATGTTGGTTGATGTAGTTATTGGAAATCAAGGAACTAAGTACTTGGCTTAAATGAAAATACAAATTATCGAGCACCTTGATGTAGTTGGTTATGCATCTGTTAAGTTGATGTGACATGAAGCTTGAAGTCTGAAGTGTGATTCAAATGCTGGTGTGATTCTCAATTGTCTACTTATTCATGAAAATGATCATTGTAAATCTTTCAGGCAACTTTGAATGTGTATTTTTACCAGTTAATTTGAATCTCAAGTTGTGTTTACTTGCATTGTCAAGTACTACTGGTTGATGTAGTTATATCAAGCATACATGAATTAAAGGAAGTGTGGGGTTTCTGTTCATTCACATGTCATATGGTTCTTCAAAGTGGTATCCGCTAGCCATCCTTATTCAACTGACATCTATATAACCGAAAAATCTTCGAAAGAATTGCTCAGAGCCCTGGAGAACTTCGTATTTTCTTCTTTAGGCTCCACTCCATTCCGTATAATGTCCTCAGAATAGCCATCCGTTGTGATAGTGGAAGTTCTTCCGCGATTTATAGTCATTACAATTCCTGACTGACAGACTAGCTCAGAGCGAATGAAGACTCTTAAGGTATCCTTCTCATCTTGGTTAAGTGCCTCTTCAAAGACAATAGTTAACGATTGCAGAAAGCATATACTTCCACCAGCATTGGAGCTATTTTCAAGTTGCTGTATATGTGCAAGCCGTGACTTCAACATGTCGATCAAACACTGCACTACGTTCGTTGTTTCGGATTCGACGTATAACATCGTGAGTTTTTGTAGTTGTGGAAATACCAAATCTGAGCATTCCTTAGAATAATGACTGTCAGCTCTTGTAAGCAAACGAAGATCTTCTATGATAGATTTCGGTCGATATAGACACAGCTCCCTTACTTCACATAAAGTTGAATGTTGTGTCATCCATTCCATGTCCAGAGGTGTCCCGCTAAGTTTGATGTCCTCTAGCTTACACTGTGATCGCTTCAAGAACTGTAAAATACTTGAGGAGTTCAGATCCACCTCCAGATGCAATGTGTTAAGATCAGGTGCAGTGAATGCATCGAGGATATTCATATCATTTTCACCCCAACTATATCCATCTAATGTCAATGTCTTCAGCAATGGAAGTACTATGAAGGAACTGGGTGCAATTGAGGACTCAGCATTTAGCTTTAAGGACACAAGGTTTGGCATACACTCCAGTACGGAAGAAAGTTCCTCGTTGGAAAATTCATTGAGAATAGATTTGAAATCAGTGATTTGAACCCATGGAAAGTCCACGAATATCGATTTCGGGTGATGTACACATGACATATTGAAATGTCTGAGAGAAGGGGCCGATATCAGTGAAAACGTGGCGCTCGGATCATCCGCACTTTCAACTTCTAAGTAGGAAAGTACTGGAGATGAGTTCAGGGAAATCGAGTGCGATACGTCGGATATGGATAAGGACTCCAAACAAGAAAATACCACATTAGGTGTGATACACGATAAGGTAACATCCAAGAGATCCCCTCGGTGAATTCGAATCACGTTCCACCGGTGAGCTGAGTTTGCAACTGCCTGTATGCAGAGAGGCCCTAAAACGCTCGGAGTACATGGATTAAGCAATTTAATGTGGAGTTGAGCATGACCTGAGAGGGTAATACATTCCTCTAGGAAAGGTCCCACCATATCATTCATAGACTTCGTGGTATCGTGACTGGAGATTTCAATTCGGGACCATATTTCAGGGCAAGAATAGGCTATAAAGCGCCAATAGGCACAAATCTGAGTTATCGTTCGAACGAATGAATTTCGATCAAAAACGTCAATGAATCCGTCACGTCCGAGATGCTGTTGACATACAAGGAATAAGTTTTGTAGCAGATCATCCGGTAATTTCCTGATTGGCGCGAAGAGACTCTTCTCTTGATTCTTGAACCGTTCTAGTACATTCCGCCGTTGCTGGAATGAGGCCACAACATGTTGAAGACGAGCAATCTCGGCATCCAGCTGTCTTATTTCCGATTCTGCGTTTCTAATATCAACTAGTTTCGAATCCTTCTCGGTGCCAGAGGGAATTACGTTGTTGCGATGTGAATATGAAGGACCTGTAAGTTCGGTGAGTGGAAAGGTAGGTCCGCTGTTATTGCCGCAGGAGTCGCAGATCGTGCGCGGTGCACTACGTTGTTGGTTACCACATTGATATATGAGATAAATGTATCAGAGAAGGGGTGCTTCAATAACGAGCGGACGAGTGCAGGACGAGTGCGTACGTTACGAATTTGAAACCTTGAGCATTGTGCGAGTCTACGCATAGATTAGACATGATATGTAGCAAATTCACGTTAAATCGTTAACGTTAACAGTTGTACGATGAATGTTGGGAGTTGAATGGTGAGAGGGAATAATAATCGATTGTGGGTGTAGGCGTGCAGCCAGCGGCCGCGCAAAATGCCGCAGAGGCTGTGGCACTGGCACATGTGGCATGGCAGGCACATCCGAGAGTGGCTGTGCTTAAGTGCTTTGTAATGCCAAACGTTCAACGTTCAGCGTCTAAGACTTGTTTAAAGTAATCTTTGAGTAATCTTTCCAAACCAGGATCAAGAATTAGAATAACGTTTGTATCTTTAATACTTGATAGTAGGTAAATTTTCTAAACTGGTTGAACGTTTAAAAATCACAATATTTACAGTTAAGTCAAGTATTGTGGTTTTAACTTCTTACCGATTATCTCGCAATAATCACATATCTTAGAAGTAGTATTCAAGTATCATAAAATAACCCTAATTATAAAAATTAATGCCTATAAAAGCAGTCAACTACTGAAAATAATAATTGTTCAGCGTTTCCCCCCGAAAGCTCCGCCGAACTTGCCGGAACACTTCCCCTTGAAAGAAGAATTGGTCTTGGAGCGTCCGTAATCTTCAAAAAGCATGTCTCTACATTCAGCCACGTCCCTTTCGTTATAACTCACATCCTTGACCAACACTTTTTTAACCGCCTTCTCGTATACGAGGATATCCTCAGTTCGGAATAAATGCTGTCCAATAGTGGACCATGTTCGACTCCCGTACGATTCGGGATGAATAAATTTGGTGGCGATCGATAGCCCTGCAAGAAATAATCCTTGGCCGGCATAGAGTGCTCTCGATTGGAACGTTGGGCTTTGAATCATCAGGTGGTTAAGTAGCACGACAGCTGCGATTGCTGTAATCACATGTACTGCTGCTCGTTGGGTGGCTAATGCGATGAATATTGGGAGTGTATGAGTTTTTTGAGGGTTATCTGGTAGTACACTCTCGGAGCACCCGAAATTTTCAGCTATGAACCTCGAAATTGCGCGATATATGGCTTCATTTCCTTTAAATGTGTCTGCTGCAACTTGCGGTGTTGGCCGGCTCCCGTAGGTGTTGGATACAGTGACACTGCGATATGTACATCGTGGCTTTGGGTGGAGAGAGGTGAAGTTGCAGAGTTAGGTTTTGTTGCAGAGGTGGGTATCTGAGTGATGATGAGTAGAGACTCGAAGAAATACACTTTATAGTGAATTCGAACAATGATTGGTATTGACATACTAAAGTGGACCATCATGGTGTTGGATACACTGAGACTGTCTAAGAGAGTAATTCAAAAATCGTTGGCTTTGACTGTAACAATTGTGCGAACTAAATCAACTATGAATCTAGGCTAGAGATCAACAAAACAAAGCGAGTGATGGAAAAATACAATGGTTCAAAAATCGTTTGCAGACACGGCGGGCATTTAGCTGTCATGTTCCGTGCAGTCATGTAACCTGTCTTGTAAGTTGTCATGTCCGATCATCAGTAGATCAATGATGACGAATGTCACAACGAACTGACCTGCAAAAGCGATTTGCAAGAACAAAGAAATTAGCATGCGGCAGCTGTGAAGTCGGAATATCGGAGGTGAGCTGGACCGGATTACGTAAGACACCCTCGATAAGATTAAGAGCGTGAGATCGCGTGTTCGATTCCGCCTCGGTCCACACTCCCATTTGCATAGCCTTGTGCTTCACAAATATTCTGTATTAGATAGTAGTATGCTTTACCTATGTATTCGTTATTTTTATGTCGTACAGTATATGTAGAATAAAGACAAGTTGATAAGAAACACACCATAAATAATAGACAAATACTATAAATTTGAAAGATTCCTAATTACCTTGCTTGGCAAGGTTTCTGGGACCCAAAATGAAGCCTTTTTCCGTGTGCGTGACGTGACGGTCATTTTTCTCAGGGTACCTTTGGGTACCGAGCAGACAACCTAAGGCTACTGTTGTACACATTGTTTGGTCACTTTTCTGTTTCTTTTCGACACTGTTGAACAGTATACTCCTTAAACATTTGTTGTCGTTAACTACCAGCCTATATAGAGTAGGAGGATTTCGTAGATAAGCGCTGAGCGCTGATCTTTAGAAAAATTGACCCTCTCTCCTATTTCACCAATCAAAAGAGCTTGGATTCAACCATCTGGCTAAAATATATATTATCTGGTTACATATGTAACATTTCTTGTTGTATTTGTAAAATTGTAAAACTTGTATTGTGCACTTAAGTATATATACTTAAATCAGGCCAAGCAAGGTTTATGCCGACGCAGTCGGCGCTTCCTAATTGGTATTGGTTAAAAAAAGGAACCCGTCATCATTTGAACTTGCGCACTTTCACGACACAAAAGGACCGTAAACAAAATCACATTTTTACCATTAGACCAAACAACCCTGAATGTAATAGAAGTGCACCTCCTAATACCTACTCACCCAACTAACAATAAATGTGTTACTTTACTGATATCATACTGTGAGGATGTAATTTAACATATTCCATTTATTTTGTCAGCTTATTACTACTGTATTTTGACTCTACCATCAGTTAATAGTTAGGTATATTTCAGTGAAAAAATGTGAGACATGAACTACTTATTCTGCCTGAAAATATTCTCTGTATTATGTCTTTTGAAAAACTGTAGCTCAAATTTATACCTTTCATTAATACAGTCAAATATATTCAAAGACTAAATGTTCACTATGTCAAATATAATACTTATAACAATGTACGCTGAGGCTAAATCGAACACGCGACCTCGCGCTCATAATCTTATGAAGAATGTCTCACATAATCCTGTCCAACTCACCTCCGATATTCCGACTTCGCAGCTGCCGCGTGCTAATTTCTTTGTTCTTGCAAATCGCTTTTGTAGGTCAGTTTGTTGTGACATTCGTCACCATTGATCTACTGATGATCGGACATGACAACTTACATGACAGGTTACATGACTGCACGGAACATGACAGCTAAATGCCCGCCGTGAGATGGACTGTCCCTATTGTGTAAATTAACTTTCCTGGAAAACGATATGTTACGGAGAGTGTTTACCTGTAGGGACAGCTATTTTAGTAGTTTAGAAGTTAATTCAGAAAATTTCTGTCTGACCACTCGGCTTGAAGGGACTCTATAATGAACCCCGGAAGTACCCTCGAATTCAAACTAGAGGTACGTTTACAACTGAGTCGAAAACCTTGTCCCACCATGAGAGCTCGACCGTTAAATTCACTGAGCCAACTAAATTTTTCTTAGATATGAAACTTTACTTTAACTACGAGAGTGATACATTGGTATCCTATAAGTCGAGAAATCCCCTTACTAATGGATACATTACATGAGTATGTACTATTTATCGGAGTCAACCTCCGCGGGAGCTAACCGTTTGGGCACATCGAGATGCCATGCCATGTAAGTAACATACGGTATATTCCCCAGCCATTTACCACCTTATCATAACTTGATAAGTTCTGCTGTATAATCACCCGGATATGTGGTTTAATTGTAATGATGAGATCGCAGACGACTCAGGACACCGGTATCATAACTAGTTACCGTCAGAAACGTAGACCCTTGATATTCACGTATCATAATGCTGTTGAAAGAATTGTCTCGTTCAGAGGGAGACTGTGGGCGCGTCGATATGTACAATCTGATAACTAAACCATCTAGGGTCCTTCTGATACCACTCGGCCGGCAACTTTTCATTTCAACCCATAACGCATTCGGATCTAGCTAAAAAATGGAAGGTTTGCAAGGCGTTTCAGCAAGTTAGGCATAATATATAGACATATAAATCCTTTATACAATACATATTCCACGTAGTATGTAGTAGTACTTTATAGCATACACGTAGCCCTATCGTCTACCATTATGTACTAGTAGCTTTCCCCAGAAATTTTGTCTTCAAGTTTGTCACTGATGTGTCGGTTAAACGTGCTGCTACTAGTGTACTACTGTACCCTTTCGACCAACTGTTCAGTAACGCATCACATGATGTCGTGAACATGAACAAATGTGCCTTTCGTCACGCGTCACATTGCTGCATGAACAGAGGTACAAGGAAATAGTTATAATTATAAAATAATTTCGTCGCTATTTGTTAAAATTTTGGCTAAAAATCGTTTAGTGATGAACAGATGTCCATTTGTCACACATCACACTGAAATTTGAACAGAGGGTCAAACTGTTCATCGTCGTCACAGCGTAAATCGACGAACAGTTGGTCGAAATGGTACAGTATATAATTATGGCGTGTAGAGATGTACAAGTTCCAGCGCAGTTTCTGCCGTCCTGATAGTGCAGGGCTGACTAGATGTTGAAATGCATCTATGTCTGTCAAGATGAAGAACTGCGCTCTAGCTTCTTGTTCGGAGTAATTGAGACTCGGAGCTGGAAACTGCGGTCAACAATCGATCACATGATGATGAGACATGAGCGCTCCGGGCGGCTCCGATCCACAAAGTTCTCACGATACTGCAATCAAATATGAACGTCACACTGCAGTGTACAGCATGTCCTCTTCCGCTCTTCCGACGCTCAACCGTGCGGTAGAACCTCCCACACAACCCCAGGACAGTGACTCAAAAAACTTAAAGGTTAGTCTACAGGCATGATAGCAATTGGGATATAAATATGCTATTGTAAAACAGGAAGGTGTAAGCGGGGCATGTTGAGGCCCAAGCGCAATCACCGTGCTAGGTCAACAATGGGACCAACAATCGGATTGAAAGGGCACAAGGCTTGTCACTATGCCGCCGATAGGAGGAGAACCAGGATGTATCGTGTAGGTAATTAGGTCTCTCTATCTGAAGATCCGAAGCTCTACTTCTAGCATCGCTGGTACAGCGTCATTCCCAGTCACACACTGAGTACTTATAGCGCACTGAGCGGGAGAATTGAACAGCATGAGTTAGCGCCTCACATTGTGATATATATGACTCAATATTTGATCGCGCTTATTTATTATCATTGGTGTTGACGCTAAATGGTCCAAGGCTCCGCGTGCTTTGGCAAGCTGTTCAAGAAACAATGCAATACCTATTTCTTTTTTGTTGAGCCACTGTTTCGTCTTTCTTTATCTGTGGGACAGACAATGCAGTGCTTGTTAATTTTATCATCCTGACTTCCATCATCAGGTCGTTTACTCACATCTTTCTCTCGTCGTTTGACTCTTGCAAACTGTGATACGTTCTGCAAGTTGATTCTATAGCGATATGGCATTCATTCTACCGCGACTACCAGCATCCTGTTCCCACATGCAGTGGCAATCGATGCACGCTCAGCTGCAGAATCCCTTTGCTGGACCACCAGCAAAAGCGACTGCGATACCTGCAGCGCTAGGCTATCCGACCTATGAGTCTTGTATTCAACCGCGCCAACCTTCCTCAGGCTCATCCACGAACAGCTCGCAGAACAACCTTCGTGCAGCTCGTCAACCTTCCTCTACACATTCGCAATCCTCGATGCACTCAATACCTCATGCGAGATGTACATCGTGCTACACAACCCCAGTTACGAATCAGACACCCGCGCAATCATCCGATTCCTCACATTTGGGGCCCCCATTCTACGGGAACGAGGACTTCTCTCGTACATGCTCGCGCTTCATCACTCGCGCATTTTCCTGCTCTGAATACATCCCACCAAAGAAAACTCGCACATTCCCCTCCCTCCCCGAATTCATAGCATATGTCCTCCGCAGGACTAGCATGCACTACTCGGTCCCCATCATCGCGCTCATATACCTGGACAGACTGAAACTGCGCTTTCAAGACAAGACAGCAAAGCATGGTCACAGGCTGTTCATCACTGCCTTTATTCTCGCTGCCAAGTTCATGTGCGAGGAACACTATACGAATGATGAATGGGTCAAGGTTACTATGGGCATGTTTAGGCTCGCGGAAATCAATGTCATGGAGAGGGAGATGCTGTCTGCGCTTGAGTGGGAGCTTGGGGTGGACGAGGATATGGTGAACGGTTTCCATGATGTGCTGTGGAGGGATTATGGAATCGTCAGGGGGTGGGAGGAGTATCCGGGCTGTTATGGCGAGGGCGTTGTGAGACCTAAACACTGTGCATCGACGGGGCCGCTTATGTCGAATCTGTCGTGTCTTGCGCGGAAGACGGAGAAGGGCGCTGCCGAGAGTTTCATGGATGTTTCTATGGATGACTCCCCGTCCGTGGTGGTGGAAGCGATCGATAGTGGTGCACTGGAGAGTATCAGCTTTGGGATTCAGAAGACGGAGTTGGATTGGAAGTGGAACCCAATCGATGTGAAGTTGAAAGCACAGTGTTTTGCGTACCCTGCTCCGTGCTCGTGGTAGTTTGTGGGTTGCTTGTGGGCGTAATGCCGCAGGGTTTTGGTTCGGTTTTATTCGGTGTATTCTTATCGATTTGTACGTAATTTCTTTATCTCTCAACGAACATCTAGACTTCTGAACACTCGCTCATGTTGTACTGTTGCATGTAAAATCTATGTTATCTTATATTACCAGCTTACACCTAACGTTTCTGTAATACATGCTGGCGTGTATCGAGTCATTGGCGATAAGAGTTTTTGAGCGCGCGTCAAATTGAGAGATTAGCGCTGTGTGGTGAAGTGGTGTGCACTGGAAGCGCCCGTAAGCCCAGGTACACATCAGATTCTCAAAGCTTTATATTTGATTCTTACAATCTAGTCTGTAGTGCTTGGAAGACATGCTCAGACGAAGCTCGTACGGAACTTAAAATATGCCCTTTGTACCATGCAAGCCCGAGCCTCCGATAAACACAAGGCGATGCCTATCCCTAATTGGTACAGGATAGACTTTTGTTAGAACAATGGGATGGCTCGAAGGAATGTTAAAAAAGTGACTCTCTAACAATATCCATAATCCGTTCGACACGTTGCGTCAAGGCCTTTAATGGGGGCGGTGCAAGATAGTTAAGTTCGTGGCATACCACAGTAGGCGAGCCTGGCATAAAGACCTTTGAATACTCTCTTTAGCTGCCTCATTATATCTGTGGTAGCATCCCACTAAGCTGAGTTTCTATTTGCTTTTAACTGCTTCAAGATCTGCTGCTCTTCCTCATCCTCCCATCTTTGCTCCAGTAACGTCAACCTCAAACCAAAGCACTATGCATCCACCTAACGTCGTTCAACCAATACCGAGATATCCTGGTCCATGGTGGAAACTACCAGATGCTTATTATGGAAACGAAATAATAGCTCGGATGTGTTCGTGGTACATCTGTCACATATGGAACTTTAGCGAAGGCGCGCCAAGGGAATGCCCTGGTATGACGCTGCCAATATTCATCGCTGCGGTCATCCATCGCACTAAATTTAACATACACGAAAAGACGCCGATCGTAGCTCTAATTCTGCTTAGTCGGTCAGTGACAAGTAGGTATCGCCCGGAGCTATCTTCCCCGGGGATGGGACACCTTTTTTTCCTAACAGGGTATATCATGGCTAGCACATTGATACATGGAGGATCCATTTACAGTCCTGAAGACTGGGGCAAGATTGCGCAGCGGATGTTCTCGTATGACCAAATTACCAAGATCGGAGCTATAATAGTGAAGAATATGTCACTGAGTGCAGATAACCCTATTGACGATGTGCTTGTTGCGAATTTCGAAAGTCTCCTCGTTATGGATTATGATGAAGGACAAGGATATATATCCAATCCTTTACCCTGCTGTGGTATTTCTATAGGGGTCTAGGGATGAAGCTTGAAGCACGAAGTTCAGCGATTTCAGTTTCTCCTAACGCTCCCGCCTACACTGTTAGCCCTTAAGTCAAGCGAATGTGAACCGTCCAGAGTCTATGTAAAGCATGATGAGTGTTAGGGGCTCTAAAGGTCGTTCCAGAAAGTAGTACGGAGACGCATTGCCATATCAATAGTTTCAGCTTCATTGTAATTCTCGAGGAACTGAAAGCTCTAATACTTATAATACCGATTTAAAACTTGTCCACAATTCGGAGATCTACACTAGTATCCACATTCGCAGAAAACTTCCAACGCACTTCTTTCATGACCATTCCAGGGCCCAGGTACAAGCTTATCTTGCGTTGTCCCGTATCAACAACGTTCCCATGTTTAGCGTCACCATCAAGATGAAGCGAATGCCTTCGTATTTTGCACGGACCTGGAGGCTGGTATGCTATTGAAATATTAAGCTTTGATCGTATCTGTGACCCGAGAATGATTTATTGGGTTGCCCTGACCGTTAATATAAATAGTAGTTCTGTCTTTTATACGGGTGATTACTTAGTAAGGAAGTCACACTTACATTATTGTTATAAAACAATGAACCCCTTCATAAGATAACCCATTCTCATCGAAGTCATCAAATATAGCATGTGAGAGTCGGAGGAGACTTCTTAAGATCAATGCACCTAGTGTCACAATGGAAACGAAGGGCCACTAAACAGTCTTTGGCGGCCTTTACTTTGATATCCGCATAAGCATTGCTTGAATTTCTATTGCATATATATAGCATATGTTTTACTACAGTATGGTTTTTCATTGTTTCTCCGTCTAAAACTCCTCAACTTACTGGCTCAGCTATACACAAATAACAGTGTTTTCCTACAGTCCAGACATAATAATGTATCATCCCAACGCGGTCCCTCACTCCTATGCAGAAATGCATCGGATGAAACGAGCACCCGTCCTTTCAAGATCTCATCCTCTTGGGAAACCTACTAAAAGAGCCAACCATGATGGATATTACGGACATGAAACCATATCCCGCATCTGTTCACGGTTTGTAAACCATACATTCTCCTGTTCGGAAGAAGTACCGAAAATTGTACTCCACCCGCGGTCAAGCCTGAAATTACCGTTATTCATTGCTTTTCTTATTCATCGGACAAATTTGCATTGTTCGGTGGCGTTTGCAGCTCTTGTTCTGCTCAGTCGGTTAAAACTTAAACGTCCTACTGCAAAAGTGAGCAGTGGCCACGGACTATTCTTAACAGCATACATCCTGGCCGGGAAAGTGTTGTGCGATGAATCTTACTCTAGCAAGTCGTGGTCTATTGTCGCGCAGGGGTTATTCAGTTTTAATGAAATTTCCTCGATGGAGCAAGAGATGTGCAAAAATTTGGAGTGGGAGTTAAATCTTTATGGGGACATACTTGTTTATTTTGACGGCATCGTCACTCGCGATTACGGGAAAGATAAGCCTTCATACCCAGGACCGTACTCTGCGAATATTGTTTTTTGGAGCATATCGAACCCTAAAGGTTACTCGTCTTCACCAAGCTATACACCTTACCCGACTGTCAAATCCAGCGAGTATAATCTTCAGTTTGGAAAAGAATCTGAAAGGGGGAGACAGCGGAATCGTCCTTTGAACCATTCAGAATTTCAATATCCGGCACCGTCACACTGGTATATTTGATATCTGTAGTTATGATTCTTGTATTGGAGACGCTAATGGTAGCTGAATATAGTAGTATAAATTTGGACAATATACAACTCGATCATATTTGAAGCTTGAAGCTTGTTCCACTGACACGGACCAAGCACAATTCAGAATAAAAACATATCTAACAATTAGTTGCTTAAAAGTAATTATGTAGCTTGTACCATAGTAACGTGGACCCAGCCTTTGGTACAGAGGCCAAAGGTCCTGTCTGGGGAGGTAGCATGAACTCGCTGTGACCGATAGTCTTGTACTTAAAGCACCCGTCTCATTAATTTCAGTCCTACAGCTAATCCGATCACCAGACTGCAAGCCCTTGAAATTGCGAATCTTGTCATACAACCAAAGCCCATACTTATTTACTATCAAGTCGATGCAAAATGCAAACTATTACGGACATCATGAGGTGGCCTTCATCTGTACCCGTTTCATCAACCACCTATTTACCCTTCCTAACTTATTAACGCCGCGACCTTCAAATCACCCAACTCTTCCGGTATTCGTTGCAAATCTTCTCCACCGCACTGGAATACAAGGATCTGTGGCAATCTCAGCACTCCTTCTACTAAATCGACTAAAAATTAGATACCCCGTTTCTAGTTGTGCAGATCATAACCATGGGCACCGTTTATTCCTCGTAGCATTTATGGTGGCTACCAAAATGTGGCGGGATGATGTATACTTGAACAAGACTTGGGCAAAGGCTTGTAACGAAATGTTCAATCTTCGATTGATAAACCAAATGGAAAGAGAATTCTGCAAACATCTAGAATAGGAGGTTAACGTTCACGGGCCAGATTACAGTGTTTTTGAGGGTATTAGGGGAAGTCAAACCTGGCGATACAAAAATACGATACGATCAAATGGCGAAACGATACAACTTCCCACGGGTACAGCTGAAAGGCCTGGGCAGTGGGAGTTGTATCGTCGCGAGCGTCTACCGAGTGCTCAGTCGGAGTTGAAGTGGGCTTCTTGAGTCCAAGCTTCCAGCAGTCGTGTTTTGACCGTTCTCATAGGCACATATATCTTGTTATCCAACATTATTTGATACATGTAACTCGTATCTCAAAACCAATAACTTCCTCTTGTTAATAGCAAGTCAATAGAGCTTGTGTACCTCAATAACCATTCATTCTCTTGAAGATCAATATTTTAATAGTCAGCGCTGGTGAACGCAGTCGGAGTTCTGACGGATATTGAAAATAGCTGATGCGACTGCTTTGTATCGTCGGGGTGATGGGGTTGTCAAACCTCGGACGATACGAAATGAAGTTCACACGCTACGATCAATTCCCTTGGCGTCACGAAACAGCCAGGTTTGACTTCCCCTATTGTCCGGCGTGATTTCCGTAGTGACAAGCGGTCATATCCACGGATTCCGAATCAGATTGTCTCAAGAATTACTCAGAAGAAGATGCACATTTCGTTGGAGAATTCATCGTCAGCCAAACAATGCGAGATAACGAACCAGGTCCAATACCTTCCGACGTACCTGACATCCTCTTCATTGTGGAAGCCATCACTGTCTTCTGCACCGCCGCATATAATTGACTATAAAAATGTATACGCCAGGAATCATACTGTCGATGCATCGAAGGAAAAATTTGGTAATGACGAACAACAGGCGTTACCAGCGCATAGGTCTGGGCCCATTGACTGCAGGGAAGAATATGCCAGAAACAACCATGGTACTTGGAAGTCACACGACAGCTTCCGACAAGCTTTCCCACAGAATCAGATACTTCACGACATCCGTAACTACCGTATTTCAAAAGACGAAGAATATATCAGCATCCCGCCGACGCCGAGACTTCCCAGATATGAGCTAGCACAAACTCCACCTCTCGGGTATTTTCATTAGGCGACAGGCTAAGTTTTTTCTTTGGTATGCAAATACATTAGTTAGTCAACATGTAGCGCATCTCCATCAACATATGTATCGGAATAACTGTATACTAGTAGTGTTGCTATAACATACATAACTCTATTGAATCACAATTTATGTTCGGAATTGATGTGAACTTGACGTTTTCAACTCCGTTGGAACGGTATCACAAATATTTAACACTAGATAGGTAAGCAGTTTGTTGTTCTAAAACTGGTTACTAGATACATCTATATACATAAATATCATCTCAGTCGCAGTTTTCTGACCTTTGCTTGTCCTTGTTTAATCTTGTTCATTTGGTCTGCGATCGGCATGCTTCGGCAATCGGCTTGAACACAGACAGACAAACTTATGCTTTATACGTACTTAAGGTTGCATCAGGCTCCTAAAACCATCCCCTCGCCTCGCTCGAATGGCCTATGTGCGATGAGATTACAAACACGGACAAACATCATTCACATCTAAGAGGCCAAACTCGCGAGGGAGGGGCTGGCATATTTTGTCTCGGTGTTCTCGGTGATGTGACAGAACCCTTGAGGTTGGGTCGAGAAATATACCTTCGCTTAAAATAATACCTAGTTTCACATGTCAATAAATTGGTTTCTCATCTCAGGGTTGTATGAACATTAGAAGACATCAGAGGTGCTGATGTATCAACATTATGTTCATTTTTAGAAACAATCCTATTCTCGACATCCTTGTGCCAGTATTGTCAGTTGCATAGGCATTGGCCATGCTTATGAAATCTCAGTGGCATTGGTCATTCAATGATGTATGCGCTCTTGCCCAGTATAAGTTGCAGATAAGACCATGCTGGACACAGATAAAGATTGCTATTTAGTGTGGTATAATTGGTAATAATTATAGATGCACATACAATAGTTATAAGAGATTCAAATCCATCTGCATCAATTATAGGAGCACTATCTTCTGAAAAATTTGCATAGTATTATCAGAGACTAGCGTGGCCGTGGTATTATTGGAGATTGGTTCAGTGATGTCTCACATAGTAATATCACCATCACAATCTTTTTTAACTGAGGCCTTCTTGGTTTTAAATTTATACCAGGTAAATTTCCGCTTCGTCAATATCTCATCAGAAGACAAGAGACTTTTAATCAAATCCCATACATCTGGAGCAAGCAGTCTAAATTGCTCAGCAGTTTCATTAATTTGAAATTCACGAATTTTGCTTTCTGTAGTCTTCCGAGCTGTAAAATGAAACCCAGTTGCTATGTCTGTGAGAATATTAATCTGTGATCTATAGAAACGAAGTGCTTGTTGTTTTGTCCAGGCCTTCACAACATTACTGGTCAGAGCACTGGTATCTAGTTGCTCCAAGACTTCAGTTATATTCTGTGTAAATTCCTGAACCATATCATGGTCTTTAAATTTCGGAATAGTCAAAACTGACTCTATTAGGCATGTTAATGTGACACCCTGTTCTTGAAGGGTATTGAGTGCCTGTTCAATTACTGCTTCTGAGCATGCCATTGGAGAAGCTCATAACAGATTTGTGGAAGATAGGATTTCAGAAATAGTATGAAGAAGAGAGTGGGTCTAATCAGTGAATTGTGCACGCATGGTATACAGCTTATATACAAAAACATTGTCAGTAACATACAGTGAGACTTATAGTAATTTATAGAATGGTAGATTGATGGTAGGTGTGTTGCTGTGAATGTAGTGTCTATCTCTGTCTGTTCAACATGAATAGATTGAGACCATGGACTCACTTAAAGATATCAATCAAAGAAAGACTGCATCAGTGTGTGTAAGGGTCCTTGATACCTTGTGCATGAACCCTGAGATGAAAAACCAATTTATTGACATGTGAAACTAGGTATTATTTTAAGTGAGGGTATATTTCTTGACCCAACCTCAAGGGTTCTGTCACATCACTGAGAACACCAAGATGAAATATGCCAGCCCCTCCCTTGTGAGTTTGGCCTCTTAGATCATAGATGTGAATGATGTTTGTCTGTGTTTGTAATCTTATCGCACATAGGCCAAGGCCATTCGAGTGAGGCAAGGGGATGGTTTTAGGAGCCTGAGGTTGCATATCAATTACTAGGTCAGCAGCTTTTAGGTATGAAGCTGAAGTAACCATGTAGGCTTTCAATGTCAAGTATCAGTGTTCAACATTGAAGTCAGCCTCCTTGGCTTGCACTTCTGAGGTTATTGGATATTTCCTTGGCTATCATTGATACAGCACTGCTTGATGATAACCATCGCATCTTCCATCTTCAACATACATACACAGGACTTAGGAGGATTTAGGACAGACAGATCACCTGTATGTCATCATGCATGGGAGCTATGCCTCTCAACCAATTTTGCTATAAATAGGATCAATGCAAGCGCAGCTGAAATGCAAAATATTAAAATTTCTACCCCTCTGTACAGCTCTGGTAATTTGTGATTTTGAGCAAGGAAAGGGAGGTGAAATCTTGGGGTCATGAACAAATCTTGAATAAACCAGTTGCTTGATCACATCATGTGGACCAACAAGACAGCCATGTCTGAAACCAAGAAACTCAACCTGATTGTTCCAAGTTCCAACACCAATCTGAACTACCTTGAAACTACCCACCTGAGGTAACCTGACCAAAACACTCACTTGAATCTATCGACTGCTGTTGCAATTCTTACTCAAGATGCTTACCCCACTTTCAATACAGCAGCTCCAGCTGCCTCCTTAGTTACAATGCCAACACCAATGGCCTCAATAACAAGCCTGACACTCTTGGAGCAGTGCCATGTGTGCATCCTTGAGATGAGTGGGAGCATTGGATGGAAGAAGCCAGAGCATTCAAGGTGACTGAGGTGAGTTGATGTTGGCATCTGTTCTTTTGCATTTGGAAGATCAGGTCTGGGGGGGGATGATAGTGTGATGCGGGTAACTCACCTGCATCCATACTTTGGATACTGACAGCATGGTTGGTGCTGCAGTGTGCTATGGTATCATTCTTCCCCTATTGCAAAGATACTATGCTTCTGTAGGGAGTATTAACCTGGTGCAAGAGAATGGTGATACATGGGTAAACTGAAAGCATGTACTTTATTTCTTTTCAACATCTCAATTTTTGAGATCTCGAACTGAGGTGTTGAGTCAGACACCAAGGGGAGGGACTGAGGTCCCATGTTGCCTCCCATAAACTATTAAGGGATGTAAAATCTATTAAAAACAACTACTCCACCTCAGTAACCAACTTAAAAACCTTTAAACCAATATTATACTTCTTTTATTTATAAAAACTGATGTACTATGGTTGATCCCAAGTAACACACAAAGACCCAAAAAGACTGAATGACATGTACTCAGAACAGAGGACAAAATAATGGAAAACAATACTATGATGACATACTTGAACTCTAGACCCGGTATCTGTATACCACAGAAGGTGGGATAATGATACAACCAAAATAAAATCACATGTGGCATATAATGCATGAAAGAAGCAGGTGCAGCAATGACAGAATGTAGAATTATTGAGAGAGCAG
This sequence comes from Cyathus striatus, assembly GCA_025738555.1. Lineage (NCBI taxonomy): Eukaryota > Fungi > Basidiomycota > Agaricomycetes > Agaricales > Nidulariaceae > Cyathus > Cyathus striatus. Next base: position 7,912,590 of record JAOVFP010000001.1, read on the forward strand.
CAGAAGTGAAGTAGAGATGCATCATGCATCACTGCCACAGTTTCCAAATTAGGAAGGCACTGATAGAAGTGCATGCGTGCATGCATGCTGTCATAATATGGCATCAGATAGGTGGTCGAGAAAGTGCCGGTGGATAGGCTGTGAACACACAGACCAGTGCTGGGCACTGACTCACTGTCAGCCTAGACCAGAGCTACCATATGGGTAGGAAAGCACAGTAGATAAGGAACTGTAAATAAGCATGTGAGTAATTGTATATAGATGAGTGAGGAGGGAAAGAAACACCAGGAACTGCATGGGCATTCTTCCCCCCCACAGACAGGGCAGTGTATCAGACAGAAGTACCAGAAATAGTATACAGTTTTGACATACCAAATTGAATTGCACCTGAACTGTTGACTTGTACTCAATCTGAATTATAGCCTGACAGTTATAATTAAATTGTTGAAGTCCCACTGTGTTTTAAAAATAGACTGATCATATTCTAAATTTAGTTTGACTTTGAAAGAATTGAAATCCATGCGCCCTCGAACTTACAAAATCTTTGTGCACAGGAAACTTAGAATATAAATTACTGGAATAAGTAAAACTATTCTAAGTATATTTAAAGAGTTCTAAACTCATGCACTAAGCACATCAATGGCTTTGTTCTCCATGGCTCATACTAGTGTGGAGGCAGTACTTTGCACTCCCCCCCTCCTTCACCATGAATTCACATGAATTTCACATGAATTTCACCTTCACATACAATATTCCAAAACCATCAAATTTAAGTGAAAATTAGGTGAAGGTGAGGTGAAGGTGAGGTGAAAGTTAGGTGAAATTTCACATTGAAAATTAGGTGAAATTCACATGAATTTCACATGAAATTCATGTGAATATTAGATGAATTATAGGCTATCTCACATTGAAAATTAGGTGAAAGTCACATGAAATTCATGTGAATATTAGATGAATTATAGGCTATTTCACATTGAAAATTAGGTGTCATTCATGTGAATTTTACATGAATATTAGATGAATTATAGGCTATTTAGTACTGATAAGATAAGTACAATTAACATATAGTTTTACATGAGTACATTTGTATTATAGAAGTTTACCTTATGATACTTAGAATAAAATAAAGTTTACTTAAAATGTCATAAATTATAGTGAAACCAAACTAATCATTTAATGCTATACACAAAATAGTCTACAATTTACAATTTACAATTTACAACCTACATGTACTCTTCCTCCTCATTTTCAAATAAATCCCTACTCAACCTTACCATTCTTTTTTGCTGCTTGTTCAATACATGCTGTGTGTGATAAAACAACATAGCATGCAAAAACCAGTTAAAGTTTGATACAGTCATTCTTTTCAGTATTGATTCAAATCCACCAAGCCAAGCATTGAGTTGTTCACAAGCCTTTAATAATATTAATATTGAATACAACTTAAAGTACTTAAGCTTACCTGTGTATTAAAAGCTCTTTTGAAATATGGATTTCCATTACGATCATGATCAATTACTACAAGATTAGGAGCAGAACCATCATTAGGTGCAGGATTGCAGTATGTGCGGCAAAGATCATTATCTGCTTTATGGTTTGTATAGTGATAACTGTCAACAACAAATCGACTTGTATCAAGCCAAATATGATGAATGGCATTGTTTACAATGAAACAAAGAACAAGACATGCTTTATCAATGCATATATATGCTGGTCATAATTTAGGATCAGGAAAAACCATATTTAAAAATTCCAAAATATATCTTGAGGATTCAGAATTGACAAATTTTGTCCATGCAATGACAACACCACATGGAGCACAAATTGTCTCTACACAGTAATAACGGTTTGGAGAAAAGTATGTTTTATGAGTATAAAAATCATCATTATTCTGTTCTTCATCATGTGGCTGATTGGTACGATTTATTCTAGGTAGCCAAGACAAATTCTCGTTGTGATGTTGTAATGCTTGTCTTAGTCCAGAAAGACCTGCTGAGCTGTAATTTGAACAGTGTTTATTCCATATTTCTTGATGAGTTCCACATGCTTCAGTACCATGAACCTTCTGTCTGGTACAATCTTTCACATGACACTTTGCTCCATATTGAATATTATGATATCCACAGAATACACCACCACAGTGATTGGTTACATTAGCAGAACAGCCTTCCATTGCACAGTGAACTGGTCCCATTACAACACCATCAATAACAACCATTTTTACTGGTGATACGCCTGACAGACGTACAATGTATATAAGCATATTTTTGTGATATCTACATAATATAAATCACTCACTTGCGATCACAATTGGATTATCTAAGCGTTGGAGTGAGGTCCGAACTGCCAACGATTGTGCTATTTATAGTCACCACCACTAAGGACATAGTAAACAGATCTAAAAGCAATAGTGATTATAGTAAGGGATTAGCAGGAAAGCGTGTATATAGAACCCTAACGGCACTTGATCCACCATAAGTGCGCGGTAACGCGACGCGTCCAGGTCATGGGATGGTTCTGGCAGCGCAACTTACCCAAAGAAGCCAACAGCGTCAAGGCGCCCATCAAGCACCAACAGCCATCGCCACTACTCTGGACTCAACCCAGATTGGTCCTCGGCATCTTGCGAATGAGATCTCACCCTGATCTACCGATTGAAGCGAATGGACCATATACCCGAAGCCGTGGTTGCCGATGGTTCTATCTTTAGGCCCGCAACGCGACGGGGCGTCTAAACACGCGCATCAGCCAATAAGCGCGTCTCTATTTATCACGCGCGCCCATCCCTTTTGCAGAGCTAAGTCCAACGCTCTCCTATCCAGACCTTCGCGCACGTCCCTCCACCCAGTGTCGTAGTTAATTACCTTATCTAGACATCTGCTATACCTGTACAGTACCTTTACAGTACCTAAGAACTCCGCTTTTCCAGTAGTATATAAGACTCGCAAACCTGCTCATGTAGAACCAAGCAATCCTGTATCAATTCCTTCCGCTATCAGTGCTATTTAGCGTATTCGTGATAATCTATTCAATTTCCGAGTGTAAAAACCCAGTGTGATCTAAGCCCTCCCAGGACCTCAAAGAAGCTTAGTTTATTATTAGTGATTACAAGCATTATAGATTACAAGTGAATATTATAGTGTGTTCATCCCTCCCTTGCCCGGAATTACCTTGTGTATTCTGAAGATATTCCCCCGGACTCGCCCCTGCTTGATTGTTAGCAAGAGTAAGCGACGACCTTTACATAGTTTCATAGCTATTACTCCCTAGTAACCCTCTTTGCCCTTTTACTGGAGAAGCCATTTCAGATGCTGCATTATTGTTTATATTATTCATAGTATCTGCAGTTGATTTATGTGGTTGAGTACACTCTGCACAGCTGTGGTTTGAAGCCACATTTATTCTTCCACTCTCTCCAAGATATTCATATGCTTTTATAGTAACATCTTTAGTGGATAGACCATCATGAACCACAAATTGTTTATTGGATGCTGTGCTCACATTGCGAATTGATTCTTCTATAAATGGATCCCAAACTTGTCAGCGACTTAACTCATTATTATCACCATAGCTATTTGTCCAGAACTCTGCATAAGCAGCAGTAGATGCATGAAAACTATATGTGGCATTCATAACTGCTTTTGAGAATACATGATCTACCCATAAATGTGTCCCAATTTTAACATAGCGTGCATTATTCAAATATTCTGTCTGGGGCTCTTGACCATTAATATTAATATGCTTATGATCTGCATAGTAAATTGTATTACAATTTGAACAATGACCAGTTAATATATATGTGTTGTAGTACAATTTTGTTCCTTCAATTAAAGTAACTTTAGGAATATCAGAATATTTTGAATTTTGTCTTAATGAATGACCTTCACAAGATACTGTAACACATCGCATAGATGTTGGGCATACAAGACATACAGGAGTAATTTTTTTCTCAGAAATAGGCCCAAGTTCCTGGGTAAATCCATCATCATCATCATAAGGTTGCAGCTTTAAAAATTTTGCAAATTTATCCAGCTTAATTGCAATTTCAGAAATTATTTCATCATCATCAACTATGGTTGGAATCTCATTTTCTGAAAATAAATACTTTGTTTTATCACCAAGAACAGTTTGAATAGTAGTTGCTAATACATTCATCCAACTTGAGATTTGAGTTCTTCTTCGATCATTTCCTTCACGATACTGCTGCCTTGCATGCAGATTTAGCAATTCAACATTTTTTGTTAATGTAAATAGCAGAAATAAAACAGTTGATAAGCTTATTTTTGAACCAAATGTTTCTTGAATAAATGAACTAAATTTAGCAAACTTCAGCATAGGAAATTCTTGTTCAGGTCCAATACCATAAGCCATAGATAAATATGCTAGTGCAATCAACCAATAATATTGCATCACTATTGCATAATAGATTTGAAGAAGCCATACACAGATATAGAGAAAACTAAAAGTACATTGGATACAAATTTAAAAGTAAAACATGCTATCTTTCACAACTTTACTTACTTATTCTTTATACCAGATCCTTTCTTACCCTTTCCCCCCTCTGCTTTCTGCTTTCCCTTTCCAGCACTAATACCCTTCTTTTTCTTAATCCAGTTTTCCAAGTCTGTTCTAGTAAATCCTGCTGTCTTCTCCAATCCCCATAATTCATGAGTTGCTTTATTATCTGGTGGGGTTGCAGTACTCAACCACTCTTCCATGTCAGGGTAGTTGGATACAAATTTAAGAACTTTATCCCAATGATGCCAAGCAGTCCCAGCAGCTCCAAACATTGTGTGTAAGTCTCTCATAATTGGCTTATCCATATCAGAGGGCCACATCTGTGGACTTGTATCTACCAAGTGTTTGACTTGTTGTACCTCTTGGTAGATTTTCCATGCTATCTGAATAGACCAGTTCTTATGTCCAAGAAGGGACTTATCCACTTTATAAACAGATATAATAAGTTCTTGTTTTTTAGTAAGTCCATCAGGGATATCAAAATTCTCATCAGTAGCAGCAGAGGCAGAGGCATTTTCACTGCTCTTAGTAGTTGTTGATGCTCCATAGGAACGCCCACACTTCTTGCTAAGTGGAAGTTGACAGTTTCTTTCACAGAAATCTAAGAAATTATGAGAAATTAGATATGAATATAAGTTAAAATGACATTACAGCAGCAAGATATAACACCAGATCATTTATTTGAGAAGTCCACTGAATAGTATCAGTGCTTTCAATATCATTGAAACGTCCAAATATAATCCAAGTATCACGCTCAGTGTCAAAATTCATAATAAGCCTATTTTGAACTATGTAATATTAGTCAAATGATAACATTAAGTCAAAGTTAATCTTACATTTAATGATAGGCATTCTTTTTGCAACTGAGTCCAGTATCAATTTAAGGCAAGAATTTACTGTAGTTGGCACAGCCTGAGGTGGTGTTTCAGTATTCAACAGGGTTGGATTAAACTTAGGAGAATCATCAGAGACTGTGATGTAGACAAACCCCTGAGTGTTTACAACCATAAATGAACTTTCATTTGTATTATCAGCAAACCGAAAGTTGTTTCCTTGAGCTTTACCCCAGAATATGCCTCCTAGAAATTTATTTCAGAACTTCTATTACCAAGAAAAAAATAAGAAGAAATACCAGTAGTTCTGGATGCACCCTTCAAATCTTTCTTTGTAGGTATGGCATCAGATGCCAATATGGAGTCTATAAACATTTTAGAAAAGGTACAAATAAAAATATAGTACATACCAATACTCATTGTGTCCACATCTTCCTCCTCAACCTGTGCCAAGCTGGTGTTCTTCTCATCTATAATCATTTCTTCTATTTCTTCTTCCACATCATTATCATCATTGTTATTATTATCACTATCACCATTGCTATCACTGTCTTTATCTTCTGTATCACCTTCATTCCTCATCATTATCCTGAGTAATGCTCTTAGTCTCACTGGCATGTCCAACTTCAAAGTTATTATCATCAGATTCACTTGATTGGCTTGGAGTTGTAGCCAAGACCTCAGAAGTACCAGGAATTTCAGAAGGGCCAGGAATTTCAGAAGTCCCAGTAATCTCAGGAGTCCCAGTAATCTCAGAAGTTTCAGTAATCTCAGGAGCTCCAGTAATCTCAGAAGTCTCAGTAATCTCAGAAGCACCAGCAGTCTTGGGCTGCATAGGTGGTGCAATAGAAATTGACATTTCCTGGAGTTTCTTCATAGCACTAAAATTATTGCATTAGAAAAATATAGTGCAAATGAAATAAATACTTACACCTTGGATTTTTCTTTATTAGCTGCATTACTTGCAGCTTCATCTTCCTTATCCTTATCACCAGCAGTTTTACTTAAATTTAAGTCAGACATTGAACTATGAAAATTAATTAAAATAGTTGATACATACCATCCACTTCTCCCCCTCTTTTTCCCACCTCTTCCCCTTCCACCACTTTTCTTTTCCTGCTTTGCACTGTTATCCACTGTTTCTTCACCAGCTGTAATGGCAGGCTTCTTGGCAGCTGGTTCAGCTGTGGTATCTGCACCGGATTGGAGGGGTGTTAGCCAATTTGATCATGAAAAGCCCAGGATTTATGATTGCTGCAATCATAAGAGCCAGGGCTTTTTTTGATCACCTACTATTATATATTTACTAATGAATCTATGGGTTACTAATGAATCTAGTGGTGATCATAAGTGATCATAGGTGATTTTAAGTGCATATTCACATACTATTACTACTAATGATTTCCAAGGTGATCATAGGACCTATTATTATTACTAATGATTTCCAAGATGATCATAGGTGATCATGGGCCATTTCAAGTGTGTATTCACCTATTATTACTACTAATGGTTTCCAAGGTGATCATAGGTGATCATAAGCCATTTCAAGTGTGTATTCACATATTATTACTACTAATGATTTCAGAGGTGATCATAGGCCATTTTAAGTGTGTACTCACCTATTATTATTACTAATGATTTTCAAGGTGATCATAGGTGATCATGGGCCATTTCAAGTGTGTATTCACCTATTATTACTACTAATAGTTTCCAAGGTGATCATAGGTAATCATAGGTTATTTGAAGTGTGTCTTTGCCTATTATTACTAATGATTTCAGAGGTGATCATAGGTGATCATAAGTTGTTTCAAGTGTGTATTCACCTATTATTATTACTAATGGTTTCCAAGGTGATCATAGGTGATCATAGGTGATTATAGGTCTCATCTATATTAGCAAGCATCACATTTGTCACATTTTTCCTGTGCTTCATACATGTCACATCTATTCGCATGTGTCACAGTTGTCACACATATTCACACGCGTTACAGTTGTCACATCTATTTGCATGCATCACAGTTGTCACACATATTCACACGCGTCACAATTGTCACACATATTCACACGCGTCACAGTTGTCACACATATTCGCACGCGTCACAGTTGTCACACATATTCGCACGTGTTACATTTGTCACGACGTCACGCACGTCACGCACGTCACACATATCATACTTATTTCCCACGAATCGTTTTTGTCACGCTTTTCATGCATGTCACGTTGGTGACACTTTTCATGCTTGTCAAACTTGTCACATTTTTACACTTGCATGTTTTGCACACCTATCATGCCTTTGTTGTTCACTTTGCATGTGTTACATTTGTCACAATTTTCACTGCTTAGTAATGTAATTTGGTTTTGATATTGACAACATATTTAAATTTGAAAACTATGTTAAGAGGAGGATACTCTACATATCACTTGTTATGCTCTACTAGCTCATTATAGTTTTCATGTGTATGATACTTTTGATGCATGTCATGTGTCAAGTTTGTTGAGTTCTCAATTTGCATGTCATTTGTCATATTACTCACTTGTCACATATTTCACATGCAACACAAGACTTTTTAGTTATTTGAAACAATATATAACTGTAAGTATGTGTACTTAACTTTGCTTCTTACATTTGCTCACACTTGTGGAGCATGAAAGTATGTAGGGAGGAGAATTATGGTATAACATGTGTGTGGTTACCTGTATATCTATACCATTGTTCAAATTTTCACAGAACAGAAGTATTCAAAAGTACAGAGTAAATCATTAAAGCAAAGGAAACAAATATGTTCTTGTTAAATTGAAGATTATGACATGAAATATGACAACCAGTAAATTATGGAAAGTGTTACAGTAATAATCAACTAGAATGGACCATGTAGAGTGTGTATGTAAGTCCATTGTAATTTTACAATCAAGATTAGAGATGTGATATGGTAGTATTGAATATTTTCATATTGAAAAATTTGATAATAGATCCACACATGGACAAAAAATGTGAAAGGATGGTAAAATATGTGATTCTACATAACATTAAACTTACACATCTCAGTCATTAGATGATTATAATTCTTGTATGACTACTTGTTTTACTGATATCTTCAATACACATTATTGAGTCATATATCTGCTTACTCTATATGACTACATGACAGTTTGCTTTATTGATACAGAGAGGTAATGGATACAATCTTAACTCTTATTCATATTGTATCACAATCAGTTTCACATGTACACTGCCATATGTTGTTTATACTTATATGTAGAAAGCATGAGTTAATCTTTGAGTCAAGTATATGACAACTGGCAGGATCAACCAGGTAACCACTCAGATAGCAACAGCAAGTGGTCCATGCACATGCTACTGCTAAGTATACTCCACTTAACATAGTTTCCAAATTTAGATATGTTGTTAATATCACAGGCCAAATTACATTACTAAGATGTGAAAGTTGTGACAGATGTAACACATGCAAAGTGAACAACAAAGGCATGATAGGTGTGCAAAGCATGACAAGTGTAAAAATGTGACAAGTGTGACAAGCACAAAAAGTGTCACCAACATGATGCACATGACAAAAACGATTCGTGGGAAATAAGTATGATATGTGTGATGTGCATGACGTCGTGACAAATGTGACACAGGTGAATATGTGTGACAATGTAACATGTGTGAATAGATGTGACAACTGTGACGCGTGCGAATATGTGTGACAACTGTGACGCGTGTGAATATGTGTGACAACTGTGACGCGTGTGAATATGTGTGACAATCGTGACGCGTGTGAATATGTGTGACAATTGTGACGCGTGCGAATATGTGTGACAACTGTGATGCATGCAAATAGATGTGACAACTGTGACATGTGCGAATATGTGTGACAACTGTAACGCGTGTGAATATGTGTGACAACTGTGACGCGTGCGAATAGATGTGACATGTATGAAGCACAGGAAAAATGTGACAAATGTGATGCTTGCTAATATAGATGAGACCTATAATCACCTATGATCACCTATGATCACCTTGGAAACCATTAGTAATAATAATAGGTGAATACACACTTGAAACAACTTATGATCACCTATGATCACCTCTGAAATCATTAGTAATAATAGGCAAAGACACACTTCAAATAACCTATGATTACCTATGATCACCTTGGAAACTATTAGTAGTAATAATAGGTGAATACACACTTGAAATGGCCCATGATCACCTATGATCACCTTGAAAATCATTAGTAATAATAATAGGTGAGTACACACTTAAAATGGCCTATGATCACCTCTGAAATCATTAGTAGTAATAATATGTGAATACACACTTGAAATGGCTTATGATCACCTATGATCACCTTGGAAACCATTAGTAGTAATAATAGGTGAATACACACTTGAAATGGCCCATGATCACCTATGATCATCTTGGAAATCATTAGTAATAATAATAGGTCCTATGATCACCTTGGAAATCATTAGTAGTAATAGTATGTGAATATGCACTTAAAATCACCTATGATCACTTATGATCACCACTAGATTCATTAGTAACCCATAGATTCATTAGTAAATATATAATAGTAGGTGATCAAAAAAAGCCCTGGCTCTTATGATTGCGGCAATCATAAATCCTGGGCTTTTTATGATCACAATTGGCTGACACTAATGCGGATTGTGTGCATTTGCGGCCTTTAGATGCAGGTGGCTCATTGCGAATCAAGCCACTGCGAGAAGTTGGAGGTGAGACTGGGGTATTGTTATTTTTTTTGCTGTTTTGAGATGGCATATTTATTGAAAACACAGAGGAAGAGTTAAACAAAGAGTTGAACAAAGTCAAAGTCAGAGATGGTGGTTGAGAGTTAAGCAGGGGGGAACACAATGAACAATCCTTCAACAGCCTGTGTCCCATGTGTACACACACATGTCATGTTGACAGTCTTCTGATCTTATCCAAAAATATCTTAATGACTCGGGAATCAGTTCTATTGGTAGACTAATATTATCTATACTAAATTTAACTATGATGTGCACCATTTTCAATGCCAACTCCCCATGCCGATGATTCCGAGACTATTCTAAGGGTCACATTGATAACACAGTACACACACACTGACAGGCAAGGGAGAGGGTGGACATACACAAACAGATCTATGCACAGATGCTCTGAATGTCCTCAAATCTCAAATCTTCCCCCCCTTCCTACCCTCTAGCAATACACAAATGCAGCACGGTGCACGAACACATACAGGCCAAGGGAGGGGGGAGATGTATGCTAATGTACGCTAGCTAACATACACGTACGCACACACAGACACGGGAGACATACGCTAACGCACGCATGCAGACACAGACGCCGAGAGATAGGGGAGACGTACACACGCACACAACTGATGCCAAGGGGGGAGACATATGTATGCATGCACACATACATGCAACCAGCGAGGGAGGGGGGAGATGCATGCACACACAGATGCCGAGGGATAGGGGAGACGTACGCATGCATGCACGCAACCAGTGAGGTAGGGGGGAGACATACGCTAATGCATGCACACAGAACAGACGCTGAGAGAGGAGACGTATGCTAATGCACGCATGCAGACACACACACCAAGGGAGGGGGGAGATGTACGCTAACGCACGGACGCAGACAGAGGCCGAGGGAGGGGGGAGACATATGCCAGATGCTGGGGCTGAAAGGGGCAGACTGCTGTGTCGATGTGAGAATGGTAGCTGTAATAGATAATGAAATATCAATTGTAGGGATATAGATACACACTGAAAAGACTTACCTGCCAGCAATGAACTGGATAAAGCAGGCGGTACTCTATGACAGGCCTCGGTGCACACGCGTCCCCCCTAGCATCGTACACACACACGTTAGCCGCCTATGGATGACGTGGTATTGATAAGCCCACGGGGATGAGAACGGTACTGGATGGATGGCAGATGGCAGAGCGGGTGTGAAGTCGTTGAGGAGGGGGCGGTAACACAGCGTTGGTGTTTCACATTGATGCTGGGGCTGAAAGGGGTGGGTGTTGAGAGGGGGCTGCTGTAGTTAAGCCACCAACCGATGATGTGGCATCGATAAGCCCACATGGGACGAGGCGGATGGCTGAAAGGGGCAGATGTTGAGAGGGGGGCTGTTGTGGTCTGACGTAGAATGTGTTGCCACTCGTGAAGCTTGGAGGGTTAGCATGGGGAGGGGGAGGGGGAAGGAGACGTACCATACTACCCAATTGCCTGAGCACAGCTACCCCGTAAACCCACTAAACATGTCTGAACACACTACCCCCTACCGGATGACAAAACCGAGGGAAGTTGAGGCAGAGAAGACGATTCTGTGCGTATTGACACATCGTGGTATGTTGACAATGTGTGTATCTTGCGGTGTCGAATGCAGCGATACAAAGCGCATGTGTGGGAGTGGGGGCTGTAATTGATAAGGAAGTGTCAGTTAAGTGGATATGGATATGCACTAAAAAAAAACCTTACCTGCAAGCAACCGCCAATGAACGCAGGTGGGTCGACGTGTCGAACACAACGTTGCCATATCAATACAAAGCGCATATGTGGGAGTGGAGGCTGTAATCAATAAGAAAATGTCAGTTGTGTTAACATAGATATGCACTAAAAAAAGACTTACCTGACTGCAGGTAGATTGACAACAGTGAGAGTCGACAGCGGTGAGGGAGAGGGGAATCGATCCTAGAGAAAGAGTACTCAGTACTCATCGATATCCATCAATATCGATCATCTGTGATATGAAAAAAACTTACCGAGTGTGAAACGGTGCTCTATGACATGGAGCTTGATGGAGAAAAGAGAGGGAGCAGAATGGTGGTGGTGGTGGTGGTGGTGGAAGGACAGTGGAGGATACGTGGTATGACAGCGAACACGTGGGAAGTAATTTGAGGTTGCGCAAAAATGGTTGGTGGGTAGAGAGTATATGGTGACTATATAGTATATAGTGCTATTGGTAAATAAGGTCGTATGGCGCAATGGTTAAGTGTCCCATTCGTGGGAAAATATTGGCTGGTTTTGCCAGGGAGAGTGTTCAAATACCAGTGTGAATGCTCTTTTTTTTAATATGCTATACTATATATAGTAAGAGTAATGTTCCATTCACCCATTCACACTTCATGTAAAATTCACATGAATTACACATGAATTTCACATGAATTGAGAGTGAACATGAATCTGGAATGTGAAAATTCACATGAATATTACATGAAACTTTCACCTAAAATTCATGTGAATAGATGAAGTTCATGTGAAGTTCACATGAAATTCATGTGAAATTCACGTGAAATAATTTGCTGCATTCTCACCCAAAAATTGAAAAAATAATGGGTAAAAGGTTCACATGAAATTCATGTGAAATTCAGGTGTAAGGGGGGGGGAGCATAAAGAGCTCAAACAATCACCAGTGAAATGCCCCTCTTTTGTGCAAGTAAAGGCAAAAGCATGCACTGAGACAGAATGACAAACAAAGGGATATGGAGGATATACTGTGGATAGTACAGAAATAATACAGAACATGACATGTTTTGATGCACATTGCAATTACAAATGATGTACCAAAATGGAAGGACACATGACTACTCTGATGTGTTGGTAATGCAAAAGACCCTTCTGAATTCCTGGTAAATGTGGAATGCACATCCCTCCTAAAGTCATTGGAGATTTCCCAGACAGTTGAGGTAGTCTTGTACCAAATGTCCACATGTGGACAGTCTTGTAACAAGGTACAAGTTTTACTGGGGCAATGTAAAGCCAACCAAGGGTATTAGATTAACAATGTAGTATGCATTACATAATAGAAAATTTTATTCACCAGCTGTCACTGTCATGCAAATCTAGGCCATTGCTCAGACATTGGGAGATTGGGAATGCGCTCTGCACACATTGCCCTACAATGCATTCAGTGCAGTCAATATACTGAACAACTATCTACTTGAATGGATGTTGATCCTCCCTGTACACCACCCCGCCAAACATCAGTATTGCCTGTGCTATATAGCATGCCATTTCAGACCCCATGACATCAAAAAACCCTGGCAAAAACCCCACAACCTGAGTAGTATGCAAGTCCTCACAAGATCCAGTGGCCACAGCTTCACAAGGTCATACCACACAATACCATATAGGATGTCATTGAGGATATGTTTGGGTACAGGCCCCATTCATGGCAGCTAAGAGTGTTCGAGAAGGTTGCTGAGGGACATGATGTCATTGCACTTGCAGGAACAGGGTCTGGAAAGTCATTGGTCTTTGTGCTGCTTGCTATTGCTGCTGCAATGGCTGGAGGAGATGGGGTGGTGATCATTATTTCACCACTTAAGACACTGCAAAAAGACCAGGTAAGTTGTGCTCTGCTTTTGAATTGTACCAGTACTTACCACATTAGAAAGGTGTAATGGTTCAATGAGAAGAGGACTTTGCAGTGTGGAGATAAAACTGTAGAGTACACTATATCAGCTGTTGCAGTTAACAAAGACAATAAAGAACCATCAGACCATCAGTATTCAAAGAGATTGGGAAGGGAGTGTACCATTTAGTATAAGCATCCCCTGAAATTCTACAACAATACCCACAATTCAAGCAACTGTTTCATGAAGAATTATTTCAGAAAAAGATTGTTGCTATAGTTGTTGATGAGGGCCATGTAATAGAAGATTGGAAGAACAAGTTTTGAAAAGCCTATGGAGAGCTTGCCACATTAAAAGTCATAGCTGGAGCAGAGATACCATGGCTGGTACTTACTGGGACTTGTTCTACCAAAACTTTCGAGATGATTTACTCCACAGTGGGGATGGGAGGAGCATGGCCCTTCTACAGGGTGGACTTGGGATTGGATTGCCAAACTTGAGGCTATTGGTGCGACCAATGGAGTATTCAATGAAGTCAATGGCAGACTTGTTTGCATTTATTCCTAGAAATCCAACAACACATGCTTCTTTCATCAAGACACTGGTGTATTTAAAAACTCATCAACAGGCCTGCCATGCATGTAGACTCTGTCGTCGCCTTGTCAAGTGAGAGTATCACAATGCAATGCACGCATTGACTGCAATGTCATCCAAAATGTTCAAAGATGATGTCCTGCACCACTTCTTGAATGGGAATGTTAGAGTCCTCTTTGCAACAATGGCCATAGGAATGGGAACAGACGTACCAGATATCAAGCAGGTTGTAGTCTTTGGCATTAATGACTTTGGTAGTGCATATCAAAAAGGTGGTCAAAGTGGTTGGTCAGTGTCTATTCAGGCAACAATAGTATGGTTGAGCCTTGGGCATTCAAACCCAAGCCAAGCAGTAGTAATGAGAACTGCAGTAAAAAGAAATCAGTAGCAGATGCAGAGAAAAGGTGTACCATGGACATTGCTTCAAAGCAGTTCATCAACCAAGCCCAGTCTGAACATTGCCAACAGGTATTTCTCCAAGACCATTTCCATTCAACTCCAAATCTGCCAGGCTTCAAGTGGTATAAAGGGCCAGATGGTATTGAACATGAAGCTGTAAACATGGTATTCTTCTCATGTGAATGGGTTCTTTTGAAGGAGCATATAGATTACCTGGTAGCTAAAGCCCATGTTATCCTCAATGCTCCACATATCACTGCAACATTTATAATAAATCTAATTTCTTGGATCACAAATGACAACTTAATGGCCTCTCTTATTCTTATTCTAGAGGAATTTTGACAGGCCCACTGAGAACGTGATGAGTGTGAAGTTTTTGAATGACAGCCAAAGCGACCTCACTCTGAGTCTCACTATGTTAACTGGGATCTAGATGATTATTTACACAATGAAAAGTGAGCAAGTCTTTTATTCTTTTACTTTTATCAGAGCTAATATAGTATGAGCAGCCCTTTACCACCTTTGACATTTGAGTGGAATATTTGACAAATGTAAATATTTATATCTCTTTGTCTTCCTCACTCTCCTCCCCACCATTTGTACTAATAAATGGAAAGTCCTTTATCATATCCTCATCAAAGGATGTGTCAACTTCCATGATACCATCTGGATTGGCAAATCCCTCCTCTACTTCAAAGTCATCTTGCTCAAGATTAGTAGTAGTCTCTGCTTCAATGTCTTCATCTTCATCTCCCATATTATTATCAGATATATCAATATTTTCATCAGAACTGTCATCATCCCCATAAGTGTCACCCTGCTCTAGCCAATCTCAATGCATTCTTAGTGCAAGTATTCACATTCTATCCTCTAGTACATCTCAAACAGCATGATTTTTAGAATTAGTGGTATGTATTGTGTGATATTGTGTTGAAGTGTGCACAGCTTGCAATTTCAGATCAACACAAATTGCATTGATGTCATGATATGCATCAACAGATTTATGGTGATGGTGGGGATTGCAAACACCAAACCAATTTGTGATTTGATGTGACAATGTTCTCAAAACTTCGGCACATGCAGAAGATTTATTCTGTATGTGATTTTTATGTACCGATTCTCTTCCTACTGAGAAGCAGATGCAAAGATGCCTGGAAGGCATGGGAGAACTATAACAGAAACTCGAAGTGAGTATGGGTGTGGAACATAGAGCAGGAGTGCGGGAAAGAACCGTGGCTTCAGCTTATGTGCTGTGCTGCCTGGATATCCCCAGGGAATGGTTCATATTTCACAGAAGACAATATATGACAAAGGGAAATGTTCCAGAGTATGAGAGGAGGCTTCGCCACTACACTAGGCAGTGGGAGAGAAACCTGAAGGAAACTGGGAGCAGGTGGCACAAATGATATGCTCAGAATGTAGAATAAAGAACTAAAATACAATGGCCATAATGAAATATATAAGTAGGAATGGAAGAGAGGAGTAATAGAATAATGATGTGGTGAGGCCATCATCCCAGATACTATGTATCTGGGATACCCAATAGAAAACCTGATGGGTTCCAGGTATGTTGGAAGGTCACATGGGAATGTCAGCATGGTATATCCAGACACAGATATAACAGTGCTCTATTGAGGTATTGCTGCCAAGTGTAGCAAACATATTCTAAATGACAATCTGATCAGTACTGCTAATGTAACACTAATTCCACTATTCTTTAACATGCCTTTAAGAATCCATTGTTGTGCTTGAGATATAAATCTGTTGGAATTGAGTTCCCTTTTGTTCCCCAATGATTTACCAGCCAAGTCCTTTCAGCAATTTCTTGCAGCTTTGGTGAGAATTGATATTCATATTGTGCTTTCATTTCAAGAATTTCATTCCCATAATTGTGACAGCCTGCTCCTTGCATCATGTAAAGCCAGAAATCTAAAACTACCCACATCCACCCAATATCAGCATCATGGATAGCATCAGAAAACTCCCAGAAAAACAATGCATTGCATATAAATAAAATTGAGTGTGCAAGAACTTCGTCTTCAGCCTTCAAGGCATCATGTGCTGCTGCTGATGTCACATATTTTTGAAAAACTAAATTAATGACCTCTTCAAATTCCTCACAGCTAGGATACCATTGTTTTAGATTATCAACTGATTGTTTTCCGACAACTAGTCTACATAATTAGTTAAAATTTGTGTGATTAGTGTTAATAAATAATATAACTTGCCTTGTGCGGTCTGGGATGTGAGCAATGAGTGAATGAAAAGCAAGTTCCTTTGCTTTATTATATTCTGGTTTTATTGGATCTAGCTTTGAACATCCCAGAAGGGTACAATGATGCTCAAGTGAGCTTGGGTTATTCTGTGCTATTGTTCCCAGGTGGGTTCGATCATTACATTGAGCTGGAAATGAGAGGCCATAGCTAGTGAGAGAATCCATATAAATTTCTGAAATGTTGTAAACTCATCCCATCACTCTGCTTTTAAAAGTCGCAAATTTCAAATAGTTAACCAGTTACCCACAATAGGGCACAGTTCACTGCTTGCAATGTCTTCAGATAACCCTAGGTGAGAAGTATAGAGCTTCTCTATAACATGAATGGTACCATTTACAGAAGCCTCCTCATCATTGAGAGCTGGAAGTGGAAAGAAATTGGTTTTTTCATGTCCTAAACAACATATTTCTGGTTTGAGTTTGGATATATGATCTCATAGTGCTTTGTTCTTTGAGTTGTGGCTAACTGGACCAGGAGTATGAGTGTAATATTTGTGAGCATGAGTAAAAATGCCAATCATGCTCACACTCAAGTTAAAGGACATTGAGTGCAAGTGTAAATCAGTGTTATAAATGTGATAGAATACCTATCATGCTCATGCTCAAATCAAAGGGCATTGAGCATGAGTGTAAATATAATACTGACATGCAGTTATACTATGCAAATATGTGTGATAGGTAGTAATCTATCCTGTATTGCTCCCTGCTTCGTTGTGAATTTCCCTGCTTTGTTATTGATACGCCTGACGGACGTACAACATATATAAGCGTATTTTTGCGATATCTACATAATATAAATCACTCACTTGCGATCACAATTGGATTATCTAAGCGTTGGAGTGAGGTCCGAACTGCCAACGATCGTGCTATTTATAGTCACCACCACTAAGGACATAGTAAACAGATCTGAAAGCAATAGTGATTATAATAAGGGATTAGCAGGAAAGCGTGTATATAGAACCCCAATGGCACTTGATCCACCATAAGCGCGCGGTAACGCGATGCGTCCAGGTCACGGGATGGTTCCAGGTCACGGGATGGTTCCAGGTCACGGGATGGTTCCAGGTCACGGGATGGTTCCAGGTCATGGGATGGTTCCAGGTCACGGGATGGTTCCGGCAGCACAACTTACCCAAAGAAGCCAACAGCATCAAGGCGCCCATCAAGCGCCAACAGCCATTGCTGCTACTCTGGACTCAACCCAGATCGGTCCTCGGCATCTTGCGAATGAGATCTCACCCTGATCTACCGGTCGAAGCGAATGGACCATATACCCGAAGCCGTGGTTGCCGATGGTTCTATCTTTAGGCCCGCAATGCGACGGGGCGTCTAAACACACACATCAGCCAATAAGCGCGTCCCTATTTATCACGCGCGCCTGCCCCTTTCGAGGAGCTAAGTCCAACGCTCTCCTATCCAGACCTTCGCGCACGTCCCTCTGCCCAGCGTCATAGTTAATTACCTTATCTAGACATCTGCTATACCTGTACAGTACCTTTACAGTACCTAAGAACTCCACTTTTCCAGTAGTATATAAGACTCGCAAACCTGCTCATGTAGAACCAAGCAATCTTGTATCGATTCCTTCCGCTATCAGTGCTATTTAGCGTATTCGTGATAATCTATTCAATTTCCGAGTGTAAAAACCCAGTGTGATCTAAGCTCTCCCAGGACTGCAAAGAAGCCTAGTTGATTATTAGTGATTACAAGCGTTATAGATTACAAGTGAATATTGTAGTGTGTTCATCCCTCCCTTGCCCGGAATTACCTTGTGTATTCTGAAGATATTCCCCCGGACTCGCCCCTGCTTGATTGTTAGCAAGAGTAAGCGACGACCTTTACATAGTTTCATAGCTATTACTCCCTAGTAACCCTCTTTGCCCTTTTATCTGGAGCCCACCGTGAGGGGGAAATCAGAATATTAGAAGTAAAAGTCGGAAATTGGTGTGGGTTTTACATAAACGATTATCTAGTAGAGGTGACTTGCTCGTGTTATACGAAGTAAAGCGTTTTCGAGAATATAAGCTCATTTCCCCCGGATCAGACAAGAACAGGACGTTCTTTAGTATAGCAGAGATATAGCAGTCAGAGCGCCAAGAAGGCGTAGCAGTATAGAGATCAATAGAGCAGCCAGCTTAGCACGCACGTTTAGATAAACACGTTCAGGAGCCAATATTTCACGAAGGACTAAGAACTCGTTGAAAGCGGGATCAGAGGCATTGGAATTTGAAATGGTGAAGAGGACTAAGACACCATGGAAGCCAAAAGTACCAGGAGCGTTTGAGGAAAGCGATACTGAACTAAGCCGGATAGAGATACCTGTAGCCGCACTTGCCAGTACCAGTACCGCACTTGAGCAATTAGTTCCCCCAACGCCAGTTGAAGAACCAGTTGTCGAGAATAATACTGAGTCAGATAGTGAGGCTGAGCATTTAGTATCCGCCCTAGTAAATTGGAATCTCTCTGAAAACGCCAGTGGCACTGTCAATGAGACGCTTGAATTAGTTACGGAACCCATCGTTGAAACAGGACCCATACACATACATACCACTATAGCAGAACCACAGGAAACGATGGCGAAGGAAATACCAGACCCTTATACAAGGGATGCGAATAAGTGGAACAGAAAAGGCAGTGAAGTGCAATATTGGCTGGACTGTCTGGAGGAACAGTTTAAAATCTATAACTATAATGACGCCGCAGCCAGGATTCAATATGCAATTCGCACAATCACACGCAGCTGTGTCCAGGAGATGGTAAAAGTGTTCGCCGAGGCGAAGGCAGAAGCAAAAGATTGGGACAAGTTCAAGAAACGAGTCCTACAAGAGTACGATGAGGATGCAGAAGTAGGAAATCTATCGAAGTTGCAAAGGATAGTTAAGCAGCATGCAAAGTTGTCCCCCACAGACCGTAAAAAGTGGAAAACATTCAAACGCGAGTTTGAAATGGGCGCTTCGATATGCGAAGAAGCCAAAATTATCTCGAACATGTCGATAGTTCAGCTCTTGGAAAGCGCCTTGGACCACAGGTTCCGGCATAAACTAGAGTCACGACTAGAGCAGATACCCGAGAAGGATGGAGAGGACCCCGATGATAGATTCCCCTACAAAACTATCTTGAAGGAATGTGATGCAGTGGTTAGACGAAAGCACCTGGTGCAAGAATCGGAGTCGGACCTGTCAAGTCAGGATTCAGATTCTTCTACTAGTAGCTCTAGTGAAGACGAAGAAGAAAGGAGGGCGACTAAGTCTAAAGCTAAGGGGAAGCGCAAGTCTAAAAAGGATCGGTTCAAAAGGACAGATGTGCCTAGACATTCTGTAAAGTTGGAAGCCCCAGAGGTGGACATCAAAAAGGAAGTCCAGGAGGCAGTGGCCGCGAGCATGACGACTTTCAAACAGGAAATTAAATCCATGTTTGAAAGCTATCCTAGGACAAATGCGTCAGTAGCTAGATCACCAGCTTGGGCACCACCCACCTTTCAAAACTCGTCTTATGGCAATGCTAGCAGCTTGTATCCATCGCCAGTAGGCAGGGGTTGTTTCTATTGTGGGAAGTGCAATGACAATTTTGTTAATTGCAAGGAAAAGCAGAAGGACGTCGATGATGGAATCATCTGCGAGGTCAACGGCAATATTATTTTATGTGCTACAAATGAATGTTTGCAGCATGGTGTGTACCCTTACAAGGATACCATAAATAAAATGTTGGCTAGAAAAGAGTCGGAGATTCCAAAGGCCAATTTATACTACCCGTCAATAACGTATCCGGCGGCTACAGAAATGGCAGCGGACGATCCTGTACTTATCCTGTCCCAAGAAGTTGGAGCCCTAAGAGAACAGCAAGAAGCGTCAAATGAGAGGATAGCACAGCTGGTGGAGGAGTTGACACAAAATGTGCAAACTCATTCTGGTAAATCGTCAGGTTTCTAGAAGGTTCGAAGAAGGATACAAGGCGACCCGAAGTCGTTAAGACCCCGCCTGTGGTCGTTAATATACCTGAGGACCATCATAGAGACAAGGCAGTTAAATTCAGAGAGGAAACGGAGATAATAAGGGAACAAGCAGGGTCCGAGGCAGATATAGATTCTGACAAAGATCAAGTGCGTTCCCCAGTAAATATATTAAAAAGAACGAAAAATGATAAAATCCATACAACAGTAGAAAATAATAAAGTACAAAAAGAGCTTTCTGACCTAGAGGTTCCTGAATTTCCATACCAAAATGTAACACCGTTACAACCGATACCCACGCGCATGCCCATCCCGGCAAGTGAGCTTCCCAAAAAGTCGCCGTCCTACATGCGTCAAGCTGCTGTAGAGACTAGTGTGCGACCCGGAAAAGTTGTGGAGCGACTTTTAGATATCCCGGTAATGATTTCACAAAAGGAATTGTTAGCTTTGGCGCCTAGCATGAGAGCTGACCTCCATACGCGCTTAACTACTAAGCGTCAACCACCGGAAGTTTCTACATCTGGTAAACCTGGAATACCAAGGAACGAGGTAGAGATGGAAGAAGTAGAGGACGAGGATGCACCAGGACCATGGAAGTTGAATGAAAGCTGGGTCGCCATCCAGGACAGTGACCTACCTGCTCCTAAGAAAAAGCTTAAGAGTGGATTCGACAACCGAGGAGTGCGAGTAAAAGGCGGCTGGAGAATATCTGACCCCGTAACGCAATATGTAGCTACACTGGAGGCATCAGACATACGTCGATTCGTACCAGCACGCAGTGCAGAATCATTACGCGCGATTTCTGGCACCATATATGGTATTGAAGTACCAGAGTGCTTGCTAGATAGCGGGTCACAGATAGTATCCATGAGTCAGGAGATAGTGGAGAAGTGTGGATTAGCCTGGGATCCAGATTTGAAAATTAATATGCAGGGTGCTAATGGGGGCGTGGAATCTACTTGTGGACTTGCGAAAAACGTACCATTCCGGCTAGAAGAGATCGTTATATATCTACAAGTCCATATTCTGCGAAACCCTCCTTATCAGGTACTGCTGGGAAGACCCTTTGATGTGTTAACCGCGAGTAATATCCAGAACGACCGAGTAGGAGGCCAGTTAATCACCATTACTGCGCCAGTCTCGGGTATGCAGATGGTAATTCCCACACATCCTCGAGGTAAGGCACCTACAAAGCCTACTGAGGAAGAACAAAATTTTCACTATTCGATGAATTGATAGGAGATCAAGGAGAGTTAGCAGTAAGATTTGATTGTGACGAGAATGGCCATGTAACCATTGGGGGATATTATCAACAAGAAAAAGGAAAAACATTAGAAAAAGAAGAAATATCATATGTGTATCTCCTTGCTATGGCCAAGGACAATACTATCCGGAATGTGGAGATCAAGGAGGAGGTAGCGTCGATCATTGCCAAAAACCATGCCATAGGTTTAGGCTCGACTACTCAATACTTCATGACGGCAGGCGCAAATCCTGGACAGGATCCAGTCCCTACATTCGAGAGTTTCGCAGGACGAAAATATAAACCTGTAGCACAGAAAACCAAGCCGGTATTAGGGGACGTACCGGAAGAATTTTATATTAAATGCGAAATCAAAGGTGATCCGCTGGCGGAACTACCAACGCTCCCAACAAATCCACCGGTATATACTCCAACGGGCCGATACACTCAGGCACACAAGGAATATATCGACAAGCAACATCCAGAAGGTTTCCTGTGGCCCGAAGAGCGAAAGCTGATGCACTGGACCCTGGGTGCACATGATAAAGCATTCGCTTGGGAAGAGTCGGAGAAGGGTTCATTTAAGGAGGAATACTTTCCACTGGTCCAGATACCTACTATTCCACATGTACCTTGGGTTGAAGGAAATATCCCAATTCCACGTGCAATCTATGATGAAGTATGTCAGATCATTAAGGCAAAAATCGATGGTGGTATATACGAACCTTCAAATTCGTCGTATAGATCAAAATGGTTTTGTGTGATAAAGAAAGATAGGAAAAGTCTACGACTTGTTCATAGTCTGGAACCATTGAATAAAGTTACGATCACTCATTCAGGATTGCCACCCGCAACTGAGGAACTGGCCAATCACTTCGCGGGACGCGCTTGTGGTGGGATATTTGACTTGTATGTAGGATATTTGACTTGTATGTAGGATATGATGAGCAAAGGTTGGATGAAAGATCTCGGAATCTTACAACGTTCCAGACACCCTATGGTGCTTTACGTTTAGTAACATTACCTATGGGATGGACTAATTCTGTAGCAATCTTTCATGACGATGTCACCTACATCCTGTGCGACAAAATCCCCGAGTTCACGAAGCCTTACATCGATGATGTACCCATGCGAGGACCAGCAACAAGGTATGAACTACCAAACGGGAATTATGAGACTATTCCAGAGAATTCCAATATTCGCAGGTTCATCTGGGAATATTTCCAGGGAGTCAACCGAGTGCTACAGCGTATGAAGTACGTTAATGGTACCTTTTCAGGGAAAAAGTCCATAGTTTGTGCAGACGAGTTTATAGTCGTTGGCCACTGAGTATCCTATGCAGGTCGACACCCCACTCACAATTGCATTAAAGACGTGCTCAATTGGGGTGATTGTACTAACTTCAGCAATGTAAGAGCCTTCCTTGGAACCGTTGTCCAAGGTTGCTTGAATATTCCTAAGTTCGTGGATCTTGCAGCACCATTATATGAACTACTTAAGAAAGATGCATTATTTAAATGGGGTCCAGAAGAAAAAGCGTCACAAAAAGCGCTTAAAGAGGCATTAAAGAATAACTTGCTGATCAGGAACCCCATGTATGGCGGAAGTCAACCTTTGGTGGTGGCTATCGACACTTCATATATTGCGGCAGGATGGTTGATCTATCAACAAGACGAAATAGATCCCTCCAAGATCTACTATGTTAAGTTTGGGTCGAAAGCGCTATCTCGGCGTCAATCAACATACTCCCAACCTAAGCGCGAATTGCTGGGCTGTCGAATGGTACTGGAAGAAGAAAGATACCTGTTACAGGGATGTAGAAACCTGGTGGTAGAAACGGATGCTAAGTACCTATTTGGGATGTTAAACAATCCTGGAAGGATGCCCAATGCGACCATCAACCGCTGGGTGGATTATATCCGAACCAATTTCTTCTTCACACTTGTACATAAAGTGGGTAAAACGTTCGGACCTGATGGACTTTCTAGACGCAAGACTTATGAAGGGGATCGCACAAAATGGTCCTTCGATGATGAGTCGGAAGATGACGAACAACCCTACAAGTTGATCAAAGACTCTCCTCATGATCCAGACCCTTTGGATTTAGAAACATTCATAGACGAAATCGATACACGCACTGGCTATATCAACTGTGTAGCAGAAAGTGTAGAAGATTTTGCGGATGACCTTGAGGATGCGTTGTCGGCTACGGAAAGAGAGAATCAGTTGCGCCTCAATGCCATACAGTCACCTGAATGTGGTAGTTCACAACGCACATTTCTGCAACAATTCGTAAATGCCATGGTCTTACCAGATACTGTACTCAAATATGACCCTACCAAAAGTGAAGCCTACCCTACAGAAATACGGACGGCTTTTGGGAATCTAATGGATAAGCGCGTGGCTGCAGTAGAGGAGTACTTGAGGAATGATGGGATACGGCCGGAGAAGATGGATAAGCGCGATTATAAACGCTTTCGAAAATTTGCAGGACAATTCGTGTTAGAAAATGATAAACTATATTTTAAAGATGGAGAAGCACTACCCAGGCTGGTAGTGCGTCAGGAGCAACGTATGTACATGATGCGCGCGGGCCATGATGTGTTGGGTCATAGAGGAATCTACGTGACACACAGTTTGCTTAATTTGAGATTTTAGTGGCCGCAAATGGAAATGGATGTTCAGTGGTATGTGTCAACTTGTCATGTTTGTCAGAAACGACAGAGGAGTTTGTTCGAATCTCCACCGTCGGTCACTGAGACACCATCGATATTTCAAGTGTTGCATGCTGACACGGTGCACATGGACATCTCCAATCAGTGTAAATATATCGTACATGGGCGATGCGCACTATTATCATGGGCAGAAGCACACGCGGTTCGAAATGAAATGGCAAAGACCATTGCTCAATGGCTCTTTGAGGATATCTTGTGCCGTTGGGGGTGTATACAACGCATAGTCACGGATAATGGCAGGCCTTTTATTCGGGCTTGCGAGTGGTTAACGGCGAAGTATAACGTACCAACGATCACTATCTCTGCTTACAATTCACGTGCGAATGGGATAATAGAACATCCGCACTGGGATTTGAGACAGATGCTCGTCAAATGTACGGAACCAGACTTGTCAAAGTGGTATTGGTTTTTACATCACGTACTATGGGCGGACCGAATTACTATAAGGAAGCGTTGGGGCTGCTCACCTTTCTTCATGGTAACTGGCGCACATCCAGTGTTTCCACTGGACCTACAGGAAGCCACTTGGTTAACAACACCACCCAAAGGAGGACTCATGACGACAGCGGACTTGGTTGGTTTAAGGGCCAGGGCGTTGGCTAAGCATGTGACACATGTGGGAGCCATGTGGGAGAAGGTGACAGCGGAGAAGATTAAGCGTGTTCAGAAAATGGAAAAAGATATAGTGCATAAAGTTAGAGACTGGGTTTTCAAGCCTGGTGATCTCGTTTTGGAACAGAATCCCATGATTGGTAAATCGGCAAATCTAAAGAATGCAGCGCGATATAACGGACCCTTTGTCGTCATAGCACGTTCCAAGGGTGGCAGCTATATCCTCACTGAGCTAGATGGCTCTCCTTACCATAAAAAGATTGCTAGACATCGCGTCATTCCGTACTTAGCAAGGAAAAGGATTGAGTTATCTAAGCGCGTTCATGAGATGATCGCCATCTCGGCTGAAGGTCTTAATAAACTTTTAGAAGCGCCTGAACCATTAAGGGATCTCCCTGATGATCTTCAGTTCCAAGAT
This sequence comes from Cyathus striatus, assembly GCA_025738555.1. Lineage (NCBI taxonomy): Eukaryota > Fungi > Basidiomycota > Agaricomycetes > Agaricales > Nidulariaceae > Cyathus > Cyathus striatus. The sequence goes on from JAOVFP010000001.1 coordinate 7,938,533, forward strand.
GTCCGCTTAAAGGGGACTCTCGAAGCGTCAGACGATGAACCAGATAATTGGGGTGAAGACGAAGAACTACTAGTGGAGTCATTACTGATCAGTTTGGATTCAAACTATGAAGCACGTTGTCAAATGGTCCACTGCCTTAACGAGGCGATGGAATAGAGGCGACCAATCGTCACATTACGTTTGGTATGCTACTTCACATTTGTATCTACTTATGTAAGTACGTACTGACAGAACAAGCATAAAGTCCTTCTATATCTAACTATGAAAACTATACAAAAAACATAGAAAAATATAAAATTATGTACACTCAGACGATCTTTTCTGCAAAGATAAGATCGGATAAGGAAATAAGCGCGATGTCTCACGTGAAAGGATGGGCATGTACTAGTTGGCAATAAGCCCAGGGTTCAAATGAGAAACATTGTCTGCCACCTTTTGCAACTGAATCCAACTCCACTCGGCCTGGTTGGCGGCGTCCATCATACTATTCAAACGGTGTAAGGCCATGTAATCTTGATAAGTGACCATCTGGCCACTGGTCTACATAGAGTTGGCACAATCTGCAATGCCACAGGCCCAGGCAACAACTCCATAGGGTGACTCTGGGGACGTCACATTAGTAAGCCAATGGCGGGACCAAGAAAGGAGTACTCACTAGGCATGGCGGGTTCAGGCTTGGCGCGCTTGTGGAACAACAACGACTCATACTGACGATAGGAGGAACTGGCACGATCTAGGCCTTGAAGGGCGCTATACGGGAGGACCACTGTCTCGGGACGAGCGCTAGACTCGGCCTGTACCTACAAGCAAGCGGTTAGTGAATACTCAAAGGATACACGCGCGAATACACGTACGGACACAGCTGGAGTGGCTGGACTAGCTACCACAGGTGTAACAGTGGCAACAGCGTCGTCTACAAACATGGACTGCATTGAATGGACGATGAAAGTGATAATTTGATCAGTAAACGTAGAGTAATCAACTTCGTCATCTAGTAAATACCTCAGCAGTGCTAGTGGTAGGGCCAGGAACAGGGGCCGTACCAGTGGATGCGATGGACTCCAGACCAGACATCTTGATGCCGGTATCAGTATTGACGACGGCAGCACCCTTGCCATGAGTTCCACGCTAAGAAACACACAGGATAAGTCAGTCTGATCTAAAGACAAGCGCGTTGAGTGATGTGTACCTTGCGCTTAACCGTAGTAGCTGCAGACGGCATGGGCGTAACCAGAGCCACCGGGGGAACAGGCATTGGCTCGTCGGGAACGGTGATAATGGCAGTGGCACAAGCCTCGTGAATCACGTGGATCACCTTGCAAGCCGACTGGACGACCTCATAATCGTCCTGAGAGAATGGAATACGATGCTTCTCAAGTTGGTTATACACCTTTCATAAGGTAAAGACTGCCTCCCTGTAAGGGGGTTCCATAGCATCGTCGCTATGACCCTTCGCATAAGCCTGTAAGCGTGCCTATAAGTGTACACATAAGTGTTAGTTCATCGTACATGGTCAGTTCAACAGCGATGGAGGAGGACGTACGATACGGGGCGTGGCGTCGGCCAACTCGGTCAAAATCTCCTCTCCTATGTTGCAAGAGGCATCCGACAAGGCAGTAAGCGCGTCGTTGGCGATGAAGCGCAACTTGTTGCTAGCGGCCAGAAAAGCAGAGGCGGTTTCAAAAGACGACATATCAAAGGAAGTAGTGAGTAGAATGCTGAGGTATTCTGTTGGACCATCCAGTGTCGACCCACCTTTTATACCCTACTGCTGCATCTCCCAATTCAGGCTCTTCCTCATCGTTTGTCCGGTAATGTGAGCGAAATCTCCCCTAAGTCCCACAAAAAGACGCACCATGTGCTTTGGTGTGCACGGACCAGGAATATCAGAGATTGGCTGTCAATCACCGAGGACGGTGTAGATCTGTGCGAGCAGGGTGGGGGGTTTAGTCAGGGAACTTGGAACTTGGGTCACGTGTACAATTCAACTTAGGAATATAGCACTCAAAGGAATAAGCGCACATTGGTAACAAAATTATATTGGGAAACTACCTACTGGCTAAAACCATTCTGTACATAAAATGCACGAGCCAAGTAGTAGTACTCTTACAAAAACACCATATGATTTAAAACGACCGACTGGCACCTGCTACTGTAACTTTGGATCCATCCTCCAGAATCTCATAGGCACGACCAAAGGGGACCAACGAAGGAAAGGCATCAGCCTGGAACTCCAGCAGAGCATCATCATAAAAAGCCGAGGGAACCACTTGGGTATCGGCCGCAGGAATGGTGAAGTTCCCCAACGACTGGTTGGTGGCAGCCAACTCACGAGACAAAGCCTGTTGCAATGCACCCTCCAGGCGCAAGACCTCAGCAACGGAGGGAAGAGAAGCGCTGTCAATAAACTCGGCAAGTTCTACGAGTTCCTCAAATTCCTGGACGGTGTAATCATCATGGAAGAATCCAGTGGCGAGGGGTGCCAGCCATTTTGATCATATAACAGCAGTGTTATATGATTGCCCCAATCGAATAAGCCATGCCTTTTTATGATTGGGATCATAAACAATCATTGAGGTTCTAATTGAATACTACTATTGTATGAATGTATTAAATGATCATAAGCAATCATTGATTGTTTCTAATTGGATATTACTATTGTATGGATGGCTAGGTGATCATAAACAATCACTGATTGTTTTTAATTGAATACTACTATTGTATGAATGTATTAGGTGATCATAGACAATCATTGATTTATCTAATTGAATATTAGTATGAATGGAGAGGCAATCATAAACAATCATTGATCTTTCTAATTGAATATTATTATTGTATGAATGGTGAGGTGATCATAAACAATCATTGATCTTTCTAATTGAATATTATTATTGTATGAATGGTGAGGTGATCATAAACAATCATTAATCCTTACTAATTGAATATTAGTATGAATGGAGAGACAATCATAAACAATCATTGATTTTCTCTAATTGAATATTATTATTGTATGGATGGTGAGGTGATCATAAACAATCATTGATTTTTTCTAATTGAATATTATTATTGTATGAATGGTGAGGTGATCATAAACAATCATTAATCCTTACTAATTGAGTATTAGTGTGAATGGAGAGACAATCATAAACAATCATTGATTTTTTCTAATTGAATATTGTTATTGTATGGATGGTGAGGTGATCATAAACAATCATTGATTTTTTCTAATTGAATATTATTATTGTATGAATGGTGAGGTGATCATAAACAATCATTAATCCTTACTAATTGAGTATTAGTGTGAATGGAGAGACAATCATAAACAATCATTGATTTTTTCTAATTGAATATTATTATTGTATGAATGGTGAGGTGATCATAAACAATCATTGATTTTTACTAATTGAATATTAGTATGGATGGTTAGGCAATCATAAGCAATCAATGATAACTACTAATTGGATATTGCTACTGTATGGATTTGTCACATTTCCTCACATGTCACAATTGTGACACATCTTCCCGCGCGTCACATATTTCTCGCACGTCACGTTAGTCACATATATTCCCGCGTATCACGTTCGTCTCGCGCGTCACAATTGTCACATATATTCCCGCGCTTCATATTAGTCACACGCGTCACGCTTTTTATGCATGTCACAATTGTCACATATATTCCCGCGCTTCATGTTAGTCACGCGCGTTACATTTTCCTCACGCGTCACGATTGTCACACATATTCCCGCGCCTCACATATTTCCCGCGCATCACACATTTCCCACGCGTCACATATTTCACGCACATCACGCGCGTCACATTTGTCACATACGTTCTGGCGTGTCACAATTGTCACATATATTCCCACGCTTCATATTTGTCACGCGCGTCACAATTGTTACATATATTCCCGCATGTCACGTTCGTCTCGCGCGTCACAGTTGTCACAAGTATTCCCGCGCTTCATGTTAGTCACGCGCGTCACGCTTTTCACGCGCGTCACGCTTTTCACGCGCGTCACGCTTTTCACGCGCGTCACGCTTTTCACGCGCGTCACGCTTTTCACGCGCGTCACGCTTTTCACGCGCGTCACGCTTTTCACGCGCGTCACGCTTTTCACGCGCGTCACGCTTTTCACGCGCGTCACGCTTTTCACGCGCGTCACGCTTTTCACGCGCGTCACGCTTTTCATGTGTGTCATGCTTTTCATGTGTGTCACGCGCGTCACATTCGTCACACTTTTAGCGCTCGTCACGCTTTTCACATTCTTACATTTGTCATGCTTTGAAATCTTGCCTTTCTTGGGTATTAATCTTTTGATTCACATTACATGTTCTATGTGTGTCATTACATTTCTCGCAGCATTACATTTGTTATGCTTTGTAAGTATGACACTTGTCATGCTCTTAGTATAGGTAGCAAATTGAAAACTATATTAATAGATGGATACTCAGCAATAGTATGTGCATGGACCACTTCCTGATGCTGTCTGAGTAGTTACCTGATTCATTCTGCCAGTAGTCATATGCTTATCATAAAGATTAAGCCATACATGTACAAGGATAAGCAACATTTATCAGAGACATCAACACATACAGCAGTATAGAAGTGAACCTGATTGTCATAGAAGATGTTTTTGAGTTGAAGGAAATTCTAAGACAAAGAATTTGTGAGTTGATAGCACATCCATATATCCACAGGTACTAGTAAGGGAAAGTCACCTATATTTAATGAATGTAATGTACTGTACTAAAATAGGTACAGAACAATGGTAGTGAGCTGAGTATCAAAAAGAGAAATAAGCCCAATTCTATGGTACAGGCAATTTGCCTGCTGTACATTGTGTCACAGTATCAGTAAGAGTGGAGATAGTTTACATTACCTCTCTGTATCAATAAAGCAAACTGTCATGTAGTTATATAGAGTAAGCAGATATGTGACTCAATAATGTGTATTGAAGATATCAGTATAACCAATAGTGATACAAGAATCATGATCATCTAATGTTTGAGATGTGTAAGTTTGATGTGATGTAGAGTTACATAGTTCAATACCATTATATCATATCTCTAGTCTTGATTGTAAAATGTCAATGAACTTACATACACTCTACATTTTTCATTCTAGTTGCTTCTTACTGTTAGACTTCCATAATTTACTAATTGTAATATCTCATGTCATAACCTTCAATTTAGCAAGAACATATATGTTTCCTTGCTTTAATAATTTATTCTGCAGTTTAGAATACTTCTGTTCTGTAATGTGAACAATGATATAGATATACAGGTAACCAAACACACATAACTGGCTCAAGTTGTTATATCTTATGACAGACAAACAAAGTCAAAATGTTCTACATGTCATAATAAGTTCCAAAAATCTTGTGATCTTATGAAATATGCACAAAATGTGACAAATGAGATGCATATTGAGAACATGACAAACTTGACATGTGACTTGCATCAAAAACATAATGCAAATGAAAACCATGATAGGATAATAGTGGATAACAAGTGATATGCTGAGTATTCCCCAGTTCACATAGTTTCAAATTTAGATATATTGTCAATATCAAAGGCCAAATTAGATTACTGAGCTGTGAAAATTGTGACAAATGTAACATGTGAGTGACACACATAGGACATGTAATGTGAATCAAAGATTAATACCCAAGAAAGGCAAGATTTCAAAGCATGACAAATGTAAGAATATGAAAAGCGTGACGAGCGCTAAAAGTGTGACGAATGTGACGCGCGTGACACACATGAAAAGCGTGACGCGCGTGACTAACATGAAGCGCGGGAATACATGTGACAACTGTGACGCGCGAGACGAACGTGACACGCGGGAATATATGTAACAATTGTGACGCGTGTGACAAACATGAAGCGCGTGAAAAGCGTGACGCGCGTGAAAAGCGTGACGCGCGTGACTAACATGAAGCGCGGGAATACTTGTGACAACTGTGACGCGCGAGACGAACGTGACATGCGGGAATATATGTAACAATTGTGACGCGCGTGACAAATATGAAGCGTGGGAATATATGTGACAATTGTGACACGCCAGAACGTATGTGACAAATGTGACGCGCGTGATGTGCGTGAAATATGTGACGCGTGGGAAATGTGTGATGCGCGGGAAATATGTGAGGCGCGGGAATATGTGTGACAATCGTGACGCGTGAGGAAAATGTAACGCGCGTGACTAACATGAAGCGCGGGAATATATGTGACAATTGTGACATGCATAAAAAGCGTGACGCGTGTGACTAATATGAAGCGCGGGAATATATGTGACAATTGTGACGCGCGAGACGAACGTGATACGCGGGAATATATGTGACTAACGTGACGTGCGAGAAATATGTGACGCGCGGGAAGATGTGTCACAATTGTGACATGTGAGGAAATGTGACAAATCCATACAGTAGCAATATCCAATTAGTAGTTATCATTGATTGCTTATGATTGCCTAACCATCCATACTAATATTCAATTAGTAAAAATCAATGATTGTTTATGATCACCTCACCATTCATACAATAATAATATTCAATTAGAAAAAATCAATGATTGTTTATGATTGTCTCTCCATTCACACTAATACTCAATTAGTAAGGATTAATGATTGTTTATGATCACCTCACCATTCATACAATAATAATATTTAATTAGAAAAAATCAATGATTGTTTATGATTGTCTCTCCATTCACACTAATACTCAATTAGTAAGGATTAATGATTGTTTATGATCACCTCACCATTCATACAATAATAATATTCAATTAGAAAAAATCAATGATTGTTTATGATCACCTCACCATCCATACAATAACAATATTCAATTAGAAAAAATCAATGATTGTTTATGATTGTCTCTCCATTCACACTAATACTCAATTAGTAAGGATTAATGATTGTTTATGATCACCTCACCATTCATACAATAATAATATTCAATTAGAAAAAATCAATGATTGTTTATGATCACCTCACCATCCATACAATAATAATATTCAATTAGAGAAAATCAATGATTGTTTATGATTGTCTCTCCATTCATACTAATATTCAATTAGTAAGGATTAATGATTGTTTATGATCACCTCACCATTCATACAATAATAATATTCAATTAGAAAGATCAATGATTGTTTATGATTGCCTCTCCATTCATACTAATATTCAATTAGATAAATCAATGATTGTCTATGATCACCTAATACATTCATACAATAGTAGTATTCAATTAAAAACAATCAGTGATTGTTTATGATCACCTAGCCATCCATACAATAGTAATATCCAATTAGAAACAATCAATGATTGCTTATGATCATTTAATACATTCATACAATAGTAGTATTCAATTAGAACCTCAATGATTGTTTATGATCCCAATCATAAAAAGGCATGGCTTATTCGATTGGGGCAATCATATAACACTGCTGTTATATGATCAGAATGGCTGGCACTTATGCAGTGGCCATTAAATGAGCAAAGCTGCGCCTTTTGACATACGCATGCAGCTGCTGGACCATAGTAACATGATAGCGAGTACACTTCATGAAGTCGATGGAATAGCGAAGTGACGAGGTATGACAGGCCAAGTCCGCTGCATCGATAGCACGTCCTAACTCGGCAATTCCTGTGAAAACACATATCAGGCTTAGCAAAGAGAAAAAGCAAAGAAAGCACTTACCAGGAATAGACGCCAAACCAGCGCTATGGGCAAGAGCAGTCTGAAAAGCAGCCACGGGTGGAAGCACCTGGCGGCTACACTGACTGCCCTGGAAATGCTTGCAGAATCGACAGCGGACTCCGGTAGTATTAGCACCAGCCTCACCAGCGCAGTCCAAGGAACGGGCGTCACAGGCTACACAATTTTCGGTACCTAAGGCAGTAAGCGCCTCTTCAAGAGACTCATACAAGCGCTCACTCCTCAAAGGAGCGCCAGCTGTCATATGGGGAAGATCCTCCTGTCGACGAGTAGCTTTGGTGGTTTTGCGGGGTGCAGTGCTAGCACTCTTACCAGAACACATTTTGGACACAGATGTAGGACCCCTCGACGTACTTTTGATGGCAGCAGTCGCGGTTTTCTTGGACACGGAAGGACGTGCAGATCGGCGAGGCGAGTTGGAGGAGGCAGCTCGGGAACCAGAAGCTAGACAAAAATAAGTATCAGACAAAGAGGGATGTCAGAGAAAGAGGGGACGGACCAGGTCGATAAGACCCACTGTCATCAGCCAATTCATCCTCCTCCTCAGACTTGGCAGAGGAAGACTCCTCATCCTCTTCTGGTACTGTTTCAATAGGGGCAGTGGCATCCTCTGCAGCCATAGTTTCGTCGTTATCATCCTCATCTACCTCAGAGGGCGTGCCAGGCCGCATATTGACTTCCATCGAGTCATCCAGGTCCGATACCAGAGGATTTTGAACCATCTGTTCATAAGAGAAGTCATCCTCAGCAACCGATGTCGTGTGCTGACGATGAGATGCTGGGGGAGATACCGCTGGAGTAACAATACGAGGCAGTGATTTGACCACCTCGGGTGCGACAGGTACAGGAGGGCGCGACCGACCAAGTAATCCCACTGTGAGAACTGTAAGGTAGTTAGATCAATGACTACCAAGTAAAGCACCGGAAAGCCACTCACGAGCAGCGGGGGTACTAGAATTAGCCAACCCACTGGACACAGGAGTAGAATTCTGGGACCTGGAAGAAGGCGAAATCACAACACGAGGGGACACGAGAACCTCGAAAGTCTTCCTTCCAGGTGGACCACCTTTACGGCCTATAAACACCCAGTGGAAAGTTAGCCAAACAACAAAAGGGACGTCAGCACATACCTTTGATGAAACCCCGCTTGGGTAACGGAAGCGGTGGGGCACGCATAGGCGTAGGCAAAGGGTCCCGGTCAGACAGTGCCATCTCCCGCTCGGCATTAGGAGACAGAGGGGTCATGCCAGCGAGGTCTTGAAGAGCTTTGGTAGCATCGCGATCCACGGGGGTCTTGGGAGCTGAACAGTTGGAAGGGGGCATGAGTAGACGCAAGAAAGCAGCAGTAAAAGAGGGGAATAGGAAACGAACAAAGCCTATCTACCCCTCCTGGCGAGGGTTAAATACTCAGAACACATGAGTGGACCCTGAGGATCCAAGACAAATGAAGGGAAAACTGTACCTTCTTTGGAACCTTCGAACGATGCGGCGACTTGCATTTAAGCTTTGAGGGCACACATGCGTAGCTAAAGCTTAGGGACCTATCGAAGACTGAGGACAGTCATTTGTTGGTGGGGGGGAGATGATACGCCTGACGGACGTACAACATATATAAGCGTATTTTTGCGATATCTACATAATATAAATCACTCACTTGCGATCACAATTGGATTACCTAAGCGTTGGAGTGAGGTCCGAACTGCCAACGATCGTGCTATTTATAGTCACCACCACTAAGGACATAGTAAACAGATCTGAAAGCAATAGTGATTATAATAAGGGATTAGCAGGAAAGCGTGTATATAGAACCCCAACGGCACTTGATCCACCATAAGCGCGTGGTAACGTGACACGTCCAGGTCACGGGATGGTTCCGGCAGCACAACTTACCCAAAGAAGCCGACAGCATCAAGGCGCCCATCAAGCGCCAACAGCCATTGCCGCTACTCTGGACTCAACCCAGATCGGTCCTCGGTATCTTGCGAATGAGATCTCACCCTGATCTACCGGTCGAAGCGAACGGACCATATACCCCAAGCCGTGGTTGCCGATGGTTCTATCTTTAGGCCCGCGACGCGACGGGGCATCTAAACACGCGCATCAGCCAATAAGCACGTCCCTATTTATCACGCGCGCCCGCCCCTTTCGAGGAGCTAAGTCCAACGCTCTCCTATCCAGACCTTCGCGCACGTCCCTCCGCCCAGCGTCGTAGTTAATTACCTTATCTAGACATCTGCTATACCTGTACAGTACCTAAGAACTCCGCTTTTCCAGTAGTATATAAGACTCGCAAACCTGCTCATGTAGAACCAAGCAATCCTGTATCAATTCCTTCCGCTATCAGTGCTATTTAGCGTATTCGTGATAATCTATTCAATTTCCGAGTGTAAAAACCCAGTGTGATCTAAGCTCTCCCAGGACCGCAAAGAAGCCTAGTTTATTATTAGTGATTACAAGCGTTATAGATTACAAGTGAATATTGTAGTGTGTTCATCCCTCCCTTGCCCGGAATTACCTTGTGTATTCTGAAGATATTCCCCCGGACTCGCCCCTGCTTGATTGTTAGCAAGAGTAAGCAACGACCTTTACATAGTTTCGTAGCTATTACTCCCTAGTAACCCTCTTTGCCCTTTTAGTTATTAAGCCCCCTTCCTTGTTCTGAAGTTCCCTACTTCACTGTAAAGCCCCATTCTTTGTTTTGAATTTCCAAGGTTTCTGCTTCACTGTGAATCCCCCTGCCTTGTTCTGAATTTTCCTGCTTCATTGTAAAGCTTCCTATAATTTTCTGAGCCCCCTGCTTCATTATAAACTTCCCCTGTTTCTACTGTTCAATATATACCATTCTCTAGCTCTATAAATTTTTAACTGTTAGTCTGAATTACTGCTACACTCTCTGAGTCATTTTTTCAACTTGTAGATCATATGTACACTTTCTGAATCATTTATATACACTCTAAGTCATATCTAAACACTCTGGATCATTGGTATACATTTTAAATCAATATACACTCATAAAGAAGACAATAACAATGAAATATATATAAAACCCACTGGTGTTCTTCAATTATTACATTACAGTGCTTATTATATACCAAATTGTATTAAAAACATGCTTTACTATGCCAATTATTCAGTATGTAGTTGATATAAGACAGCCAGTTGGCTCACGCTCATATAAGGATTATTCACGCTCACGTATAGAATATTCACGCTCACATCACGCACAGGGTCGAATTTTCACGCTCAATAGGTGAGCGTGCATGCTCAACTCACACTCACTTTTGTGCATGCCCGGAATTTTCTTGCTGCCCAAAACGAAGTTTTGTAATGCTTAACGGTACAGTAGAATGAAATTGGGTGTATGGCACGACACTCAGAAGAGCGTGGGAATTATAACGGATGTTTCCGAGACCTCAGAAAGTCGTCAAAACGGTCATTATGAGAAGCATACCTGCAGTAGTAGAATATATTTACATGTAAAATATAGTGAACATATAGATATGTGCAGAAAACACTGAGAAACAAGTAGACTCTATGAGCACAGCAACGGTTAAGTACGGCGAATAAATGACACATTGGAGCGTCATACCACAGTCCTAGAAGACGTACACTAAGAGTCAGTTCAGCAAAATAATATGGGGCATATTCTCATCAAAATGAGAATATGATTAAAGTCCCAGGCCCCATATCTAGTATGTAAAGCAGTGCCGCCGACTGATTTGTGGCACCAATTGACAGTGCTTTGCTTCCTAATTCCTTCCTCCTACCTACTATCAGTCTATCACTACCCCGAAGATTATAAAAACGAAATTGTGAGCGCTGTGACTGTCCTATCACTGTATAATTTGGCACATATGCAGGTAGTTGGTGTTGTGCTCCAAACCCAAGTTTATAGGATCTTTGGGTAGGCACTGAAATACTCGTGGGTACCAAAAGTGATGGCAGTTCCCACATGACAGGAGAGCAGTTCCTCATATATTTTTAAGTGTAGCATCACACATACAGCTTGGAATGACTTGATACTTTATTATTATGTACTATATGATGTATGAAATATATATGCAAATTTACATGTGTAGAAGTCTATTTTATACCACAATACAGGCTGTTTTTTTAGAAATATCACAATCACATTGAGAATCAATTAATTGCTTTGATATCTACCTCCAATTGAATGAGTAGCAGTATAATTACATGTTATTTGTCTACAGTGTTCATTCTGTAAATATTGATGAGATATTATGCCATTCTAGCATTATTTAGAAGATGAAAACTATCATGTTTGATTTACTAAAATCAGAGAAGGAGGAAGACTCAGTTTAATTGCATCATATATCAAGACATAGATGGGCTATATGTGAAATTTTTGTCTATTCCATACTTTATGTCGTAAAGTTCATACCCTCAAAATATTGAGCAGAACCACCCACTATGAAGATCCCCACATGTTAATTAGTAGGCTGTAGCTCACAAATATCATTTATTAATCGATACCAATGTATCACAACCAATATTAATTCAGGTAATATGTAAATTTGTAATATAGTACAAGATACAATATACTAAATCTATATAATATTATAGAGTATTCCAAGCAGTTTGTGATGTGCTATACTTCTGACAACAGAATAAGTGCAAAGGAGAGAGTAACCTTGAGTGTGGGAACTGCCATCACTTTTGGCACCCACGAGTAGATATTCACGATAAAAAGATGGTCAAACAACAATGAAAATATTATAGACTCTGGGGTCGCAATATTATTATTTCGCACATACTTATTTTCAGCTGTATTAATCACATTATCTAGTAATATTGTATCCTAATCATGGAAACGATTTTTTTGAGAACAAACATAGGTGAGGTAGAAATAAAAGAAAATGTGCTTATCATTAAGCACAACATACTGAAGTCGAATATGCGTGCGAAACGATAGGCAGAAGAATTGGTGCCACAAATCAGCGGCGCAGCTTTACTAGATATGGGGCCTGGGACTTTGATCGTATTCTCATCAAAATGAGAATACGCCCCGTATTATTATGCCGAACTGACTCTAACACTCCTCTTTCACTTCATCAGCAGAACGGTCGGATTCGAATGCAGACCATGTCTCCGAAAGAGGTCTGCGCTGGGGGAGGATATGTTATTCTTGTCGCTGCTGCTGCTAGTGATAGTGAGAGTACTGCTGGGGTGGATGGGGAAGAGGTTGAGGGTGAGGGTGATGGGGAAAGGGATGATAGTAGCGATACTGAGAAGGGAACGTAGACAAAGGAGTCCCTAGGACACAACCGCTGACAGACGCACACGATGCGTGCGCTCTCGAACTCATGCATTCTTTCTCGCCGACCCAGTAGCAGTATCCACAGCTACGTCCCCTGTTCATCACCCCATACCCCTCACCCCTTCCACATCCACGCTCATTGCTCGAGGAATACGCCGAGCAGGACTCATCATTCCCCATATCATACAATCTCCGTTTTGAGGTGGCATACACATGTGGTGTGATACACGTGCGCGGGTGTTGTGTATGTAGTATGATTCGGAGGCTCTGAAGGGCGGTGTGGTGGGCTTTGAAGAGAAGACTGTGTTTGGTTTTGAGAGTCTTCGGGTGCGGGTGCGGGTGTGGGTGCGGGTGCGAGTGAAGGTACGGGTACTGCAGGAGAGCGATGTTATTACGAACGAAGGGTAACGTACGTTAGATACAGATATGAACGAAAAGGAAGAAGGGGAACGTACACTAGTATGCCGCGCAGAAGGGTCCAGGTTTGACAGAACGGAGGTGTGCCTGAGCACTTGGCGTTGTTCCTTAGGGGTTGATTAGGTTGTTATATGTTATATGTTGAGATATGAAATAAGAGAGCAAGAGAATAAGAAGGAAGGAAGAGTGAGATAACAAGAATGCGATTTTGTAGTATCTATCACTTAACGCACAACGCGAATGAGCGCAATCGTACTAAGACGGTGATTACAGTAACACCGTACCCTCCGCATACAACGGAGACTACAAGTCGATAATTACTCTTCGTGCCATAGAGAGCAGGGCGTAAAGCTGGTTTACCTTGGCCCACCATAGCTCTCTGAACAGGCATGGTGTGCTTGATAGAGGGGTGGGGGGATGATGGCTAGGTGCACTAGGCTCCTCCTCGTGCTCACGCTAGATGCTAGACGACTGGGTACTATAGAGCAGTACGTTCTTGTCTCGCGCTATTTCTTCAACACACCCACCAATGAAGCTTCTTAAGGTCTCCATGGCCAACCATCCCAACACAGACGCGGACTCCGAGTACGCGAGGGCAAAAGATAGATTGAGTTACATGTCAACTCACCTCAGAAAACTTGTATGCTTCGGCCACTTTCATCTTTTTCTCGTGCTGGATGAGGTGCAAGCGGCATTGCAACCTGCTCTAAGCACTGTTATATAGCTCGTGGGTGATGCATCTTGAATATCGCGATAGGACTAGTCTAGTTATCCGTCCTTCGTTCCGAGTGTAACATCCAATTTCTTGATTGGAGCCATAATTAAATCAATATAAAAAACAGAACAAGATATGAGTACTGTGAGGACCGGGAGAGAGGTAGAGAGAGGGTGCGAAGTTAAGGTTGGTTACCGTACAGACGACCAAGTATGTGGCTGTGTTGTTTACGATGGCCGTTCACGATGCCGATCGGCCGAGGACTGTATTGTTTCGGACTTACTTATCGTTCACTCTCCCGAGCTTATAACATCCCATTGAGTGCCCTGATTCTGTAGTCGATATGTTAATTTTACTATGGCATATTTTTTTTTGTATTTCAATGAGTAAAATGCCTCTCTGCGCTGGGAAAAGGGAACACTTGGAAGAACTCGTCTACATATGCGACTTCACTAGTAATTTCAAGTTACATTCCCCCAATACAGCTAGCTTTAGGTAATAATGAAGTGGCTCATAAATGACCGCAATTAGAGAATGGTCAATGTTGCCACTACGATCTTACGAGTACCAGTTCTATGCCAATCGTGTGAGACCATCATTCCTGACAACGAAGATTTCATCGATGGGACTGAGATGAGGTTCGGTCAGATACGATTTTGGAAGAGGTGCTTCATGAAGTGCAAAGATGATTTCGGGAGAGATTTTTTGTGGAGTGAGACATGTTGCAAAGAAACGAAGCATCGTTACTCCTGATTTACTTCAATGCAGCCATTCTCATGTCGAAAATTTGAAAGCGGTAAAGGAGCTGATAGGTCGACACCATTCTCATCTCTGTCTTCAACGGTACCAAATTCACCTTTCGTACGTTTTTAACGCTTCATCCACCCTTAATCATATGCTAATGTCATTTTTCACATGTTTACTAGGGACTTGGTTGATATTAACTTTTATTGCAGCAGGTCCTTACTGATCTTCTAGCAGTAAACCCCAACTGAAGGAAATTTTTTCGATCAATCACCTAGATCACATTACCTAGCGCTCAGTCGTGGCGTAACAAGACATCAACCACTGAAATCTAACGGAGTTGGTAATCATGAATACACAAACCATCTATTCGGACATGGAATGGTGTATCACAGAATAAACATCAGAAAATACAAACGAGCCTTTAAGGTTTGAGACAGCAGGCCTTTAGGCTTTAAGAGCGATAATGACGATTGAAATCGAATTTCGGTCATTTTGTATTCCAAACAAGATTCGAAAAAAGTGTTACCGTACAAAAGAGTCGCATATGGGTTTATTATTTCATTCTTTGCTAGAGCTTACGCGGTGCTCATTCAATTGGCTTTGCTTACCAGCTCAGTTGTACAAAATTCCCCGTAGGATACAAAGATCATTTTATTAGCAATACAGGAAAAAGACACTCTTTAAGGTAAGTATAGATGGTCAGATTTCCTGTTTTTTCTGTGGAGTTCTACTGAGATGCTTCTGATCACTTGGGTTGATGTATGATATCCTGTGCGGGTGTCCGTATATGAATGCTGTGATGCACCATCGAAGTTCCGTCATTAGTGCAAACTAAGCTACATAGGCACTAGAAAGCTTATAACGTATATATATGTGATCTCGGTCAAATGAACTCCCACCTTTCATGTTACACTTGAACTTCACCATGAGTGACACTTATTTTGGTATTCCCTTCGACGACATAATTAGCCAATTATATCGCGACATCGCCAAAAATACTGTCGGCAGTAAGTGATTAGTATATGTTAAATCTTAGCTTCTACCTCTATATGATTCAGTCGCTGTTATATCTTCGCTCGGTTATGATATTGTTCACTCCCTTTTAGACGAGGTATTGTTAACTATCATCCATTTGTGATAAACTTACGCATTAAAACTTACACAATGTAGGTGGAATACATCTGGTGGTGAGATGGGTATCTCATTAGGCAATATATATCTCAAACTCATTCCCAGTGGAATGAGATGGTCTATTCCCAAGGCTCTTTATATAATTGCAAGATACTATTCTTTTTTTTTTTTCATGTAAGTTTCATTTCTTTACAAGAAGGCATATTTCTGATTACTACAGAATCGACAATTTCATTCGTATATATGTTTTATCGATGTAAAATGTTTTAGCTGAAATTTATCTTCTATTCTAGCACCATTCTTTGACACACTCGGAAACGTATCAATTAATGTCAGTAATTCCCACATGAATTCACCGTATCATAAGCTGAATCTGTGAAATAAGTTGTAATTATAAAAGGAGAATTAGATATATTAAATTCTAACCTACACTGTAGCTGTCGAGCAGCTTTCTGGTATGACCAAATGTACGCAACTTTATTTAATTATTATTCTCCACGAAACATAACAGCAGATATATAGGGGATCAAGCATAATGTTTATAGTAGTCGACCTTATCTTTGCATTCCGAGTCAGTGCATGTTACGGAAACAGCATAAAAAGTGTGTTTTCCATCCAACTCGCAAATTTATGAATTACTAATCTTCAAAATAACAATAGTTGTGTGGTTTTTAGGGACATCTTTAGCTGGTAAACTATAATACCATTGTCATTTAAGACTGATGTGCATGTCAAACCTAAACAGCAGAATTTTTGGTGAGCTAAATAAAAATGCCTATGATATAATTGTTGCACACTAATCATTATTTTTAGATACTGTTCACTTCTTCCATAATATTTGCTATTGGATACAGTACAAGTATTATTGAACTTCCAGGATTAATATGTGTCACAGGCATTCCTAAAAATGTCAGCCTTCTGAACTTGCTTTCAGCCATCTCTTATGGAGTCAACCTTGCCATCCAATGTATTTCCACTTCAACTTTACAGGATCATCTACTTATTTCTGCCAACAGCTACTATGTTTCTACTTACAATTTTAAGATTTTGGAAGGATATTAGTGATGCTAATGGAGGATTGCGGAACATGTTGCAAAGCAGAAGAAGCAGCTTCCCCATTGTGACATCCTTTATGCATGATGGAACACTGTATTTCTTAATGATCTGTGGTGGGATATTTGGAAATATATTCATAGAAATGGTATTCTGATCTAAATATTTTTTAGTATTTACAGTACTTCAGACATGGAGTTCAACTGATTCCAGAGGAGCATTATTTGGTTTCTATTTTAGCCCGTAAATACTATTGTTACTCCTGTTGATCTAAACTTTTCTCATACAATTATAGGTGGTATTTTGCAATGCAGTCACATACAGTCAGTTATGATCCATTCACTCTAATGATTTAAATTTAGAAGTTATCAGGGGTCTCGATTGATACTGAATTTACGGAAAATGACAGACATGAATGGAAGTGGAAGTGCTCCCTCCATGTCAAGGTCAATTTTTTTTGCTCACCCTGCTTCTGGCAGTGCCACCAACTCCAGGGATGAAGAACATGAAATGAATCAGATTTAGACTTTCAACAAAGTAGAGGGGATTAGTTATTGATAGTATACTCTTACCTTAGAAGTATGCAAGTATTCAGAATGCATAGCATTTATGTGATTGAAGTGTCTAGGTTATTCATAATTATTTAGTTAACATTTCAGGGAACAGTTAATTGGGTCAAGAGATCAGAAGTCAATACCATTATTAACTGAAAACATGTGTATATCTAAATTAACTGGCCTATGAACTGTATGTGTCACTCCCACACATGTCTCAACTGACTCTCACCTGACTCTCATCTGACTATCATTTGACTCTCAACTAAGTTTCTAAACTAGGTCTCAACTGAGTCTCAAGAGTCAACTGAGAGTCTCATTAGAGTCAGTTGAGAGTCAGTTGAGACTTCCTGAACTAGTATTTGGCTTAGCTTAGATTCTTACCTGACTCTCATCTGACTCTCATCTGACTCTCATCTAACTCTCATCTGATTCCTATCTTACTATTACCCAATATTATCATGACAAAAATTATTGTGCAATTAGTTATAAAACTCTCAACAATAAATTTATATTATAATAATTAAATAAACAGATTGACCTATGAATAGGAGCTATTTGATATTACATTATCTGATCATCAGGTATATCTTCTTCCTCTTCCTCCCTATCATTCTCATTACCAACTTGCTTCTCTTTTTTCTCTTCAGGATTATTTGAAGCTCTATTAAGCTGGTGTTGAATAAATTTTTGAGTATGAATAAATTCCCACTATCTTTTAAGGTAGTGGGTTTTAGGGAGGTTTGGAATTCTTAATAAGACAATTTGTGGATCGCGTTTGGGATCTCATTTTCAGGGCTTCTGATTGGCTGATGCCTTTTAAAGACATTTGTGATCAGTTACCATAACATTCACTCATCATAATCAACATGTGTGACTGCTCTGTTGTTCCACACCTACTGTCTCCTCTCATGTCAATCCCCAACATCCCCGTCAATGCACATCCCTTCAGCTATGGTGCTCATCAACATGAACATCACAGATCCCAATGAGCAAGGTCATACATATGCTATATTCAGTGGTGTAGGTACAATTGGCAATGTCTGCGGTTTATTTATTGGTGGTGTTCTTACTGCTCAAGTTTCATGGAGATGAGGTAGGTTCTAACTTGTCATCTTATCATCCAATCTACTTACCATGTTTTAGTCTTTTATCTGTTGGCTGTTGCAGTGACACCTCTGGCAGCAATCTCATGGTTTATCCTTCAACTCCATAAGAAGCCTGAACTTGAAACTCCAAGGAGCATAGATTATGCAGGTGTTTCTTTGCTCACAACTGGTCTTATTCTGTTCGTCTTCACCTTCACCAAATGCAGCATGGCAGGTTTGTAGTCCTTATCTCTGTTATGCTTGAAGCACTAACCAACATTCATACTTATCAGGTTGGGGATCAGCACATGTCATCATCACACTCACTCTCTCAGCTATTCTCCTCAGCATGTTTGGCATAATCAAGTGCACATGGACAAATAAGAGCTTTACCCCCATGTTTTTCTATGCATGGGACATCTACTGGTATGTTTTCGTCATAGAGATGCACTGACTTATTGAGACCTTCAATGTAAGTTTTTCCCTGTTCCTTCTCCAATTTCTCCATTTTAACATGTATGTTGCTTTGATAGGCTCTCTGGAGTGACTCAGCACTCATTGCAATGGTTCACTGTGTGCCAATGGGACTCTACTGGAATTTCTATGCCTCTTGCTAGCTATGTAACAACTAAAGTACCTTGTCACATTGTGCATATAAGGGGTCAACTCCTAGCCTTAATCTCCACCATCCTCTTCACTCTTGCCAATATGAAAGACAAATACTGGTCACACATTATTCCTGGAATGATCATTGGAATAATTGGTCTTATACACTCTTATGTTGGGTGCATGCAGTTGTTATGGATGGACTGAGGGAAGGTGAAGGTGTTGTTGAAGCTGTCATGAATACTGCTTACCAGAGGTTGATGCGACGATTGGTCTTGCTAGTGAGTACCTACTATGGCCCTTACCCTTATTGTTTCTAAACATTGATCACTTTGGTTGTTAATGACAAGCAAGCCCTTGATGCAGTATTTCAACATGAGGGATAACCTTCCATGCGGTGTTTGCCTAACTGTAATCTGTCGAGCAAGTTCAAAGTTCATTGTCATTTCACAAATGCTTCCAAACAAGTGTACATAGATAATATACTTAAAGTCTTAGCCATTGGAACATTCTTATACATATTTGTTATATTCAATGGCTCATCAGTGGATATTATCCATGATCCATCAAATTCTCAAGGTAGTGGGCCCTGCCACTTGCTGGCCTTATTACTTTATAGTAGAGCATGAATGGTCCAGTCAAAATTTGCCACAGTCATTCTATTAAGAATACTTTGATATCCTCCTAGCCAGACTTAGTAAATTTAGTTCATGCTTTAACAATACCATATGGAGCACAAATAGTTTCTACACAATAATATCTTGGTGTCACAAAATATTTTTCTCATTTATTGTGATGTATATTAGCTGCAGGAGGATTGTCATGAGCTAGGGATACTTGGTGATTAACAGGGGGAAGCCAATCCAATCTTTCATTATCAGTTCTACAAGAATTCTCCTTATACCTAATAAAGATTGATGCCCAAATCTGATTAAATGACTGTGCCATCTATTGTTATGCTCAATACAAGTCTTAGTATTGAGTTCTTTATAATTATCACAATCTGCAGTATGGCATAAATGCCTATGTAATATTCTGTGTTCTGTGAAAATACCCTATTCTTTTCATTTTCTAGTTTTTGGTCACATTCTTCAGGTGCACAATGTCTGGGTTCCATAATAATTCCATCTATAACAATCATATTTGTAATAGCTATATTCTTAGATTCATTGGAAGTTTGTTCAGATCTTAAACTAGGAGAATCAAGTTCACTTGAACTACTATTAGAATTACTATCAATATCCATTTCATGCTCAGATTCATATTGTACTTGACAGGTATTGCATACATTCTGTCTAGTTTCAATAGCATCCTGTCTAAACAAATCTCAGTATGTTGCACTCTCCCACAGTTATCACTGAACTCTCACTGGGCTCTCACCAGACTATCAAGAATTCAATGAGAGTCTCACCACACAATCAGTAGTCTCACTGTAGTCTCATTGTAGTCTCATTGTAATCTCACTGTACTCTCACTGTACTCTCACTGCAGTTTCACTTCTCAAATATGCATATAAAGTGAATATATACATCTTGTTGAAGGGTTTCTAAAGTGATCTTAGCAAGAACATAGAGAGGGGGGGTACATGCAGATAGAAGGGGGAAGATGACATGGTGTGAAACAAGAACATAGTGAGAGGGGAGGGTGCACACAGATGGAGGGGAGAGGATAGAACATGGTGAAATGAGAACATAGCAAAGAGGAGGGGGGTATGTGTGATGGAGAGGGGAAGATGACACATGGCGCAGCAAGAACATAGTGAGGGGGGGGTATGTGCATCTGGGGGGGTGAACATGCAGACAGGGGAGAAGATGGCACATAGTTGATGCAATATCATTACATGGTGCAACATGAACATAACAAAAGGAGGGTAAGCACATCCAGGGGGGTGAACATGCAGACAGAAGGGGGATATCACACAGTCAATGCAATGTCATTGCATGGTGCAACATGAACATAGTGAGAGGGGAGTATTATTATCTAAGGGGGAATGCACAGATGGAGGGGGGAAGACAGTGCATAGTCAACACAATGACATTGCATGGTGCAACATAAATATAGCAAGAGGGGGGGTATGCACATCTGGGCATGAATGCATAGATGGAGGGAGGATGGCACACAGTCAATGCAACATGAATGTGAATGCACAGATGGATGGAGGAAGAGAGAGTGGAAAGGGGGAGGATGTTGTGCAGTGCATTGAGAATGAATTGAGAATGAGTGTTTGCACTGCATGACAGAATCACCCATGCAACGAATTGAGAACAAGCATTTGTGCTACATGACAGAATCACCCACACATGTACTAGCATATGGTGTGTCATCAAAGATACACCTCTGTTGCTAAAAAAAAACAAGCAAGAACAAGTGAATGAAACATAAAAAAAAGACTTGTTGGTAGGCAGGTGCACAGGTAACCCCTGGGTACCACAGCAGCTACCTGGACCCATACCCATGCTAACCCATACCCTTGGTCATGGGTATGGGTTCTCACAGGTATAATGGGTTGTGGGTAACCTGTGGGGTATCTTTATATTTAAATCAATGTACAACCAAAAATATGCCGAATAGAGGTTGAAAAAATGCACGAAGATATGAATTAGTCAATAACATATATATTAGACTTGCTGTATTTTCACTTACTTATCAAAGAGTAGTTGAAATTAACTATGTAGTGAATATTTACATACAGTACATATAGGAGAATAAAATTGAATACACATTTTCATTATCAAGTCTGATCCACAGATATATAGAGCATGGAACATAGGACAATTAGACTGTACATTCCAGTGCTATAATCATGTTGAAATATGAAAGGAACAAGTTTGAATTAGAGGAACAATACTAATTTATGTGTTCAGCAGAAGATGAAGGTGATCACATATAGAAAAAGAAGCAGACCGCAAAAAAATACATTTTTAGAGTTGTTCTAACCATGTATTATTGGGGTATTCTTAGCTGCAAGATAGAAAAAAATTACAATGAATTGAGGGGAAGAGTAGTAACTTATGTGTACAGGAGAAGACACAGAATACATTTCTTATATAAATGGAAGTAGATCACCAAAAAATATGTTTATACCATTGTTATAATTGTATGAAAACAGGTTATTCATATCTACAATATCAATGGGAGATACAATGAAATGAAGGAGATACATTAGATTTAGTGAATTAAATGTAGGCATGCCACTTTAGTTCAACCCTGCAAGCTGAACAATATGCAGAATCAAGTTGAAGGTGTATAAATCAACACAGAATACATTGAATTTCATTATAGACTCATTATAAAGGAATTAATGTTGTGTCATTTTATGTTACTCCTTTTCATTCAATATAAAGCCTATGGGTACCAATGGGTTATGGGTCTTGGAGACCTGACTTGGACCCATACCCACTGGTACCCAACCTGTGTGGGTATGGCCTACCTATGCTATTGCCTACTTGTTGGTATTTTCCCCAACAACAAAACCTTTCAACCCTCCATCACATTTCAGACCTACAGCATGGAGGGACAAGAAGAGAGTGGAGAGAGAGAGAGAATATTGCAGTAATCTTAAATGTAAGGTTAATTTTAGGGATATCTTATGATTCATTGTATTGAGCCCAAAGTCTCAAGAGTCCTTATATGACAGCTCACATATTACAACACCTTTTAGTGATATTGTAGTAACTTGACTTGTATCTGACAATGATCTGACAAGACTTTACAATAAAATTAAAATCTTAAAGCCTTACAAGATGTTATTAACTTTCATGACAGGATGAGTATTTCATTGACAAGCTCATTGAGAGATTAACTTGTCTAGTTGCAGACTATACCACTATTCCTCCATCTGAATGCTCAATTTTTCTCTCATACTACAATGAGCCAGTGTCTGGTAAGTGCCTATGCTTTCTCTCTAATTCTCATGCTGTGTTTTGTCATATATTTTGTAATATACAATGCACATAAACTACGTAAAGACTGGAAAGTATAATGAGGTCTTTACACTCCCCCCCCATTCTGGCCAGACTCCAGGTGGACTCCATGGATTCCACAGACTATCCAGATGGACTCCAAGGATTATCCAGATAGTTCATGAAATCCAGGCAGACTTCAGCTGGACTCATTTTAGCTGCAAGTCCTGCCAATTTTTTCAAGTCCAGTCCAGTTCAAGTCCACCTGGAGTCCACCAGGAGTCCAGCTGGAATCAGTTCATTAGTGGGAGTCTGGCCAGTTCAGCAGGAATTCTGGCAGACCAAATCTTTTTGGAACTCACCTGGACTCCAGCTGGACCTATGGCGGAACCAGACTACATTTACTTTACTAATGTACTGGCTCAGTTACTTACTATTACTAGTTGTATGTATTATTAGTATAGAATAAAAATTTTGCAACAAGCACAGATTGAACCCTTGCACTACAGAGAGATCATGTGAGATAATAAAGTGTACAATATACCACTATACCAAGTGGCCTTACTATACCTTTTTTCACCATGCTACATAACTACCAGCGATATCACACTTTCCTCATATGATATGTCTTTTCCCAGCACATTTTTTTGTCTCCCACATCAGCACCTCACCCTCCCATGTCAACAACTCAAGCTCCCACGTTGTCGCCTCAAGCCCATCTCACCATTTCCTCTTCGTTGCCTAGTGCCAGCCTCAACATTCCCGCTTTGTCATCACCTCAAGCCCACTCACAGTCCCACATCATTGCATCAAGCCCACTCATGGTCTCACATCATTGCCTCAAGCCCATGCTACAGTTTCACGTTGTCACCTTGAACTATCTGTTTTGGCAGGTGACAAATCAATTACGAGATTGATAATAGGTGCAGCTTGGTGTGAAGGTTGTGCATGTGAGAACACATACAGGCTACAGGTATGTTTTTTTTGTCTCCTCTTTGCTTCCTTCACCTGTGCCATCTCACAAGTGGTGAGTGCATGTGCTGTCTCCACCCTATTGCTTCCCCCTCCTGTGCCGTCTTGCAAGTGACGAGCCCATATATCATATCCACCCCCTTGGCTCTTTCCCATGTGCCATCTTGCAAGTGACAAGTACATGCCACCTCCACCCCTTATCTCCTCCCTCACCTCCTTCACCTGTGCTGTCTTGCAAGCAATGAGCGCATATACTATCTTCACCCCCTCGGCTCCTCCCCTGCACCTCGTCTCACAAATGATGAGCACATGTCCCCTTCCTCCTCCTCCTGCCTTGTCTCGCAAGTGACAAGGACAAGTGGCTGTCCCCCCTCTTCCTCCCCTGTGCCTCGTCTCACAAATGACAAGTGTACATCCCCTTCCTCCTCCCACTGCCTTGTCTTGCAAGTGACGAGGACAAGTGGCTGTCCCCCCTTTTCCTCCTCTGTGCCTTGTCTTGCAAATGACAAGTGCAGGCTCCCCACCTCCTCCCATTGCCTCATCTCACAAATGACAAGGATGAGCAGCTGTCCCCCTCCTCCTCCCCTGCACTTTGTCTTGCAAATGATGAGCACATGCCCCCCACTTCCTCCCACCACCTCATCTCACAAATGATGAGGATGAGTGGCTGTCCCCTGTGCTTCATCTAGCAAATGATGAGTGCATGCCCCCCACCTTCTCCCACCACCTCATCTCGCAAGTGACAAGGATCTCCACCCTCTTGCCTCCTCCCCTGTGCCATCTCACAAGTGGCAAGCACAGGTGTCAGTCGTCTCCCCCCCTCGTCTCCTTCTTGCCTCCTCCCCCTGTGCCATCTTGCAAGTGACAAGCATAGGTGTTGTCTCCCCCTCACCTTCTCCCCCTGTGCCATCTCACAAGTGATGAGTGTAGGCATGTCTCCCCCTTGTCTCCTCCCCCTGCATCATCTTGCAAGTGACAAGTGTAGGCACCGCCCCCCCCTCATCATCTCTCCCTCATCATCTCCCCCTCGTCATCTCCCCCTCATCTCCTCCCCCTCATCTCCTCCCCATGCGCTGTCTCACAAGTGATGAGCATAGCATCTCCTCCTCGTCTCCTCCCCCTGTGCTGTCTCACAAGTGATGGGTGTAGGCATCATCTCCCCCTCGTCTCCCCCTCATCTCCTCCCCATGTGCCATCTCACAAGTGACAAGCATAGGCATCGTCTCCCCCTTGTCATCTTCCCCTCATCTCCTCCCCCTTGTCTCCTCCCCATGTGCTGTCTCCCCCTTTTTGTCTCCCCCTTGTCTCCTCCCCCTCATCTCTACCCTCTTGCCTCCTCCTCCTGCACCATCTCCACCCCCCACCTCCTTCCCCTGTGCTGTCCTGCCTTGAGGCTGTGTTTTGGGGAAGAGGAAGGCCGAGTAGATTATGTAATCATGTTTTTTAGCCAATCAAATACAATATATATTTATCTGTGTCTAGTATAGCCTATGAAAAGCCACATATTTTCAGTAATTTACACTCCCCCAGGAGGTCTGTACAGATCCGTACAGATCCGTGAGGATACCATACAGAATTTATATAGTGGCTATTATTATTATTAGGGGTAATTATTTTGCACAGATTCCATACATATTCTGCATGGATCCTGTGTGGATTTATGCAGAATCTGTAAGACCTGTTTAATACCTTAATTTTCCAGTAATTTACACTCCCCCTGGGAGTCTGTGCAGATTCCATGCAGAATCAGTTTTGGTCTGTACAGATGCAAATTTCTGTGTGGATTCTGCACAGATTCTGCACAGAATCAGTATTGATCTGTACAGATGTAAAAATTCTGTATGGATTCCACACAGATTCTGCATGTATCCATACAGAATCCACATAGTTTTAAGTAGTAATAATATTTTCACAGATTCTGTGCAGATTCTATGAAGACTTTTAATTTATAGAACTTATAGTGCAATCACCTACATATTTTAGTTGTTTAAAGTAACTCCTGCTCTCAAAGCTATTTAAAATAGTGTGGTAATTGTTAATTCATAATCATTTCTACATATACTTGGCTAATATATAAAAACATGACTTTATTTATTTAGAGGACTATATCTTCAGCTGGAAAGTCATCATCCTCCTCTGCTACATTTTCTTCCACTTCCAACCCATTAGCTTCCTGTTTTCTTCTTCTTTCTTGTCTATCTATAACATGTTTACTGTGATAAAACAACATGGTATGCAAAAACCAATCAAAATTGCTTGGAGTCATTTTTTTTAGACTAGATTCAAAGCCACCAAGCCAAGCATTGAGCTGTTCACATGCCTATGACAAGTAGTAGTTTATGAAATATTTTTAAATAATTATAATATGAATCTTACCTGTGTATTAAAAGCCCTCTTCAAATATGGATTTCCATTATTGTCAAAATCAGTTATAACTAGATTTGGAGCAGATCCATCTAGTGGTGCTGGATTGCAAAATATTCTGCAGAGAAAGTCTTTAACTCTGTGATTTGTATAATGATAGCTATCTACACTAAGTCTTGTAGTTTTTTTCCAGGTTTCCCATTGCTCTCTTCTTGCATCATTAAGAAGATATCTTAGTACCAAACATGCCTTATCAATGCATACATAGTCTGGCCTGGATTCTTCAGTAGGATATACTTCCTCCAAAAATTTCATAATATTGTATGGTGATTCTGCCCCCTCAAATTTTGTCCAGGCAATAACAACACCACAAGGTGCACATATTGTTTCCACACAGTAGAATTTACCTGGAGTAAAGTAATTCTTTGTTTTATTATTAGTTGACTGTTGTTGATCATCATGTGGCTGAACATTTCTTGGTCTAACTGTATTCCATGGGAGTTGTTCTCCTGGACGCTGAAGCATTCTTCTTACACCTGCATGATGAGAAGTGTTGCAAGTGGATTGAAACCTCCTCCACTCTTCTTGGTGATTATTGCAAGCTTGGGTACCCTGCTTCTTCATGTTAGTGCACCCTTGAACACAACAACATGCACCATAAAAGGTTTCATGTACTTCACAGAAAACTCCTCCACATGCATTATGTAACTCACTTGTACACTCTTCAAATGCACAATGTGTTGGACCCATCATGATACCATCCAATACAACCATTTTGACAGGGGCATATTCATTCTCATTTGTTGCTGTATTGTCACTTTCAATATCTGCTACTGCTCTTTGTACATTTACAGAATTCATATCCTCCTGTGTACTTTCAGATTGTACAAGATCAGGAACTGCTCTATTTTCATCAACTCCTACCACACCAGCAGAGTCAATATCTGATATTGCATTAGATCTACTTCTATAAGCATGTGTGCACTCAGAACATGTGTGGTTATCAGCAGATCGAATAATTCCATTATCACCAAGTAAAGAAAATGCTTCATGTGTAATATTATCAATTGAAAGACCATCTTCAACTTCCAAATTTATATCTCTTGAAGAGGCCAAAGCTCTAACAGTTTCTTGAATATATGCTTGCCAAACATGTCTGCGTGTGATGCTGTGTTCATCAGAAAAGCTATTGTTCCAAAACTCTGTATAAGCAGCAGCTGATGCATGAAAGCTATATATTGCATTTACAGCTGCATTGGAAAATGTTCTGTCTACCCAAACTGACTGTCCTACTTTAACATACTTTGCAGAATTAAGGTACACTCAAGTACTCTTTCGATTTGGAATTGAAACTTTTTCTCTGTCAGCTGAGTATTGTGTTTTGCATCTTTTGCATACTCCTGTGAGTACTTGAACATTTTTTATAGTTTCAGTACCCCAAATTAAAGTAACACGAGGTATGTCCTGTGCATCTGTTGATAAGTGTAATGCCAATGAGGGGCATGTATTTGTTACACATATAGAAGTTACAGGGCAAATAACAAATGCTGGTGAAATCTCTTTATGAGATACTACTTTTAAATTTCCTTTAAATCTTCCAGATGATGCAATTGGATTAAGCTTTAGAGTATTCATCAAGTTATCTAAGCTCAATGCCAAAATTGTATCCCTTTCATCATTAGGCTCATCTTTAAATAATTTGTTACATCTCTCTCCAAGATGAACTTGCAATGCTCTAGATAAAGTGAGCATCCAAGCAGTCATTTGTACGTTATTCTCCTCTGGATATCTAGGATTGAATTGCCTTGCATGAAGACTTAATAGATCACTGTTGTGTGTAACTGTAAATAGTATTACCAATGCTGTTGATAGGGAAATTTCTGAGCTATAATTACTACTGATAAATTTGCTGAAAGTTTTAAATGAAATGTCAGGGAAGGGCTGCATGTTTGCTGAAACTCCTGGCAATATCATTAAAATAACTGTGGTTATGCTTCCATATTGTATCCAATTATTAAGTCTCAAAAGTGTGGTGGATATGAGAGTGAATTCCATTAGCATGGAACATCCAGTTACAAGATTATACAGAACACATTTTTTATGAAGGAGAAAATGTACAAGGATTTGACATATGAAATAGAGTACAGAGATTTCAAATTTTATACTACATTGAAAGATTGGAGACATCAAAAAAGAGAAATTCAAACCAAAATCAACTTACTCTTTGGCCCCCTTCTTAGTTGTCTTCTTAACTTCCAAAACTTTTCCTTTTCCTTTACTTTTACCCTTACCCTTACCCTTCTCATTCTCTTTCTGTTTTCCTTTCCCCTTCTCCTTTGTTTTATCACTCTTCTTCTTTCTCATCATCATTTCCTTCTCTTCCTCATTATCAGTATCATCCTCCTCATCACTCTCCTCACTCTCCTCACTACTCTCACTATCTTCTTTATCTTCCACTTTCTTCTTAATTTTATCTTTTCCCTTTCCCTTAACTTTCTTCCTTACTGCTTGGTCTGGATCAAGCATCCCTCCATTTTTATAAAACATCTTAAGATCTTCAAATGTATATTTTTGAGTCTTTTCATACCCCCATGCTTCCAAATCAGATGGAGCATTATCCCCTCCCTGCATCCATTTCATCAACAAAGGATAATCAGAAAGTTTTGGAAAGAGTTTTGTATGGTTGGACTGAAAGTATGAATAGGACAAGAAAATGTCAACAATTGCCTTCTTATTTGGACGTTTTCCTTCCCATTGGTTGTCCATTACCATTGAGTTATAAATATCTAAATATTTGAGAGTGACCAAGTATTTCTGATATTGACCTCTGACTCCATCCTCATAGGTGCGATTAACCTCATCTGAACGAACACCAAGTCGAGCAGTAATTGTTTGGGACTCAGCATTTAGTTCTGTTACAACAGGTGGAGCTATAGAAACAGATCTATGGCTTGTAGAAAGTGACACAGAGCAAGATGGACCTGTAACTGCCAGTGAACCTTGTCAAGCTGAAGGACAAAATGAAGACTATTTATATAGTTGAGTTTGAGACTACAAATATGAATAAAATACACTTACACATAATACATGTAAAATATAATTTTCTGTCTGAATCCATATAAAATCCTCATTGTCCTCAATAGCACACTCATAGCTACCTAAAAGGCGCCAATGTGGACTGTCATTGTCAACAATAAAGAACCATTGCTCAGATTCCATGATAGGACTATATTTCTTAGCTAATCCTTTCAGAACAGGCTGCATTGAATTTACTGACACTGGAACTTTAATAAATGTCATTGATTTCATATTCGAAACTTGAAGATTTGTTGGATCAAGATTTGAAATGTAAAGGTATACAATTCCTTTTACATGTTCCAAATAGCCTGACTCCTTCTCAATGTCCTCAAAGTCAGCAATATTATATGTATTTCCCTGGGCATGATGACGCATGAATCCACCTTGATATCATGTTATTATTTTATTATCTATATAAGAAAAATACTTACCAGTTACACAAAAAGATCCTTGTAAATTATAGATGTCTTTTTTTGGTGGAGATTTCATGTGAATATCACCTGCATGGTCACCTTTACTTTCCATAAAAATCTGAATCTCACTGTTCTCACTGTTCTTTTTGCTTATAGCCCCTTTCTTTGGTGGGGATGTCATATGGACATCTACATTATCACCTGCTCTTATAGCCCCTTTCTTTGGTGGGGATGTCATATGAACATCTACATTATCACCTGTTCTCCCACCAGAAGGTTGATCCACCTCAGAATGGATGTTCTCTCCACTCTGGTTATGGATATTCTCACTGCTCTGTATGTGAACTTCTTTTCCACTTTTTTGGTGGGTGCTCTCACTGCCCTTGTTGTGAATGTTAACTTCTCTGTTCTTATTGAGAGTGCTCTCTCCACTCTTATTCTCTCCACTATAGCTGTGAGTGTTCTCACTGCTCTGGTTGTGATTATCTTCTTTACTTTGGTTGACAGTATCTTCTTCTTCAAACTCATTGTCACTGTCATTATTGGAGGAATTGTTACTGCTCTTATTTGGAGTATTCTCTTTGCTTTGATTGGCAGTATCTTCTACAAATTCATTCTCACTTTCAGTAGATTTATCTTTTTCTCCAGACTTGTCCTTGCTTTCAGTAGATTTATCTTCTTTTCCAGACTCATCCTCACTTTCAGCAGATTTATCTTCTTCTCTAGACTCATCCTCTCTTTCAGCAGATTTATCTTCTTCTCCAGACTCATCCTCACTTTCAGTAGATTCAGTTTCTTGTATCTCAGAGCGACGAATACAGCCACTAGTAGCACCCAGAGTCTGGGTAGCAGGAACTAAGCTGATAGCAGCATCACGGATTCGCTTAGGAGGTGCAACAGATGTTCCATCATCAATGATGTTCTGTTCAGCATTGGTTAATTTCACTGGTGGAGCAGCCTGAGAGTCTTCAGCAATACGTTGCATTGCAGATTTACTTAGAAATAAAAAATGAATAAAAAATAATTTTACAAGTGAGTTATTACACACCATCCTTTTCCTCCTTTCCCCTTTTTCCCTTTCTTCTTCTGAGTATCATTCCCCTGAGTATCATTCCCCCTGTCCTTCATCCACATTACCCCCCTTTCTACCCTTCTTTTTGGCAGGTTGTGTGGCAGGATCAGTGGATGAAATAGTACGCTTGCGAGTATTTGTTTTATCAGCATTGTCCTTGGTGGATTGGTTGCGAGCAGATCTGCGAGGTGGCATGGTATGTAGTGGTGACAAATGTTAAGTGTTGGTATGGGTGGATGTGTAGGGATGTGTAACTGATGGTGGTTCAGATAAGAAAGGGGCATGAGGCATGCACAGACCTAAAGGCAAGATTCACACTATTTATTTTTAATCCTGTCTGTGTGACTTCACAGCTTATCTATAAAAGTAAGTGAATGTTCACATCATTTATTTTTAATCCTGTCTGTGTGACGATCATGATGTTTATAAATTAAGGAAATGGTATGAGAGAATGGTGTAAGCGATCACAAGGAACTTAATGTGAGATTGCCTTGTTGCACCAATTTATTCTCACCTCATTGCAACAATCTGTTCTCGCTTCGTTGCACCAATCTATATCTATTCTCGCTTCATTGCACCAAGCTATTCTCGCCTCATTGTACTAATCTATTCTCACCTTGTTGCACCAATCCTCAGTTGTTGCCAATTTTGTGTTCTTATTTTTGGGTAGGTTTTCGTGTTCAGGATGTCATATATTTCTGTATCTAGGGGGTACATGTGTATTGTAGTCTAATATATACTATAGTGTACCAAGCACTCCTCCCCTATCTTTGTACTCCACTCTTACAGCCCCCCTCACTCGTGTCACTACCCATCACTCATCACCCTATTCCTAACCTTTTCCCTCGCATCCCATCATTGCGTACGTTGGCCGTCAGTATGCAGAAGGAGTGGGGAGGGCGGAGGCGAGACGAGGCGAGGGCAGAAGGGGTGGGGATCACACGTCGACACATGTACATAGGGTACGTTGACGATGCGCCTATGCATAGGGCATGGCCTGGCTTTGCGGAAGGAGAAGCGAGGAGGGGAGATAGATGTGCACACGTAGGTGGACTAGACGACATTTGCTTGCCGAAGGAGGAGCAAGGAGGGAGGGGTGGAGGCGAGAGTGAAAGGGACCTGAATGCCACGTCGACGCACGCATGCAGACGTCGCACCTATGCACAGGGGAGTGGCCAGGATACACAGAAGGAGGGGGAGAGCAGAGACGAGGCGAGAGTGGAACAGCGGGGATGCCATTTGACACATGCACGTTGACAACACGCCTATGCGTATGGTGGGGAGGGGGTGGTGGTGAGGAGAGTGGGAGAGAGGCGAGGGTGGAACGGGCGAGGGTACCATGTTGATG
Source organism: Cyathus striatus (assembly GCA_025738555.1). Lineage (NCBI taxonomy): Eukaryota > Fungi > Basidiomycota > Agaricomycetes > Agaricales > Nidulariaceae > Cyathus > Cyathus striatus. The sequence continues at coordinate 7,970,991 of JAOVFP010000001.1, forward strand.
CACGCATGCTGACGACGCGCCTGTGCGTACGGTGCGGAGGGGGGTGGCGAGGAGAGAATAGTGGCAAGGCCACATTGACGCTCACACGTTGACGACGCGCCTGTGCGTACAGTGCGGAGAGGGGGTGGCAAGGAGAGAGTGGGGGCAAGGGTGGAACAGGTGGGGGTCCCACGTTGACGCACGCACACTGACGATGCACCTGTGTGTACGGTGCGGAGGGGGGTGGCGAGGAGAGAACGGTGGCGAGACCACGTTGACGCTCACACGTTGACGATGAGCCTGTGCGTATGGTGCAGAGAGGGGGTGGCGAGGAGAGAGTGGGGGCAAGGGTGGAACGGGCGGGGGTGTCACATTGACGACGTCCCTGTGCGTACGGTGTGGAGAGGGGGGGTAGGGAGGAGAGAGCGAGGACTAGGCGAAGGTGGAATGGGACATTGATGCACGCACGTTGATGACACGTCTGTGCGTACGGTGCGGAGGAGAGGGCGGGGGCCAGGCGAAGGTGGAACGGGCGGGGGTGCCACGTCGACACACGCGCATAGGCATACATTGACGACGGGCCTATGCATAGGGGGTGGCCTGAGGATGTCGAAAGAGGAGCGTCGTTGTCGTGATGCAGGGAAGGCAGGGGGGCTGGATGACATGGCATTGACACTGTTCTCGTCAGTGGCGCCATTGTCTTCGTTAAGCAAGAAGAGGGCTGCAGGGGTTTGCATCGTTATTGTGACACATGCGAGGATAGAAGGGGGGCGGCACGGGTGGTGATGGAGGTGAGAGTCTACGAGATCATAGACGACGCTGTGGGGAGATCAGATATGGGGATGGTGAGATGAGTGGAGGGAGGGGCTTACCAGGTGGAAGACACATTGAGGTGGGACGAGGCATTGCCGTCGCTGTATCGGTGTGGTGGGAGAAGGGGGGAGTGAAAACGAGTAACGACAGTGGGTGCAAAGAGACACAAGTGGAGGGGAAGAGCGAAGAGGAGGGGGAGTGTTGACAGTGGGAATGAAGAGTGACGACAGTGGTGACGCATCGCCGGTTATTGGTTACCAACAGCTGGTGACAGAGAAGACAACGAGCGTCACGTTGTTGGCGGCTATGTTATGGCGTCAATGACACACTGGCTCAGTTGGTTAAGCGCGCGGTATATTCGATGACTAAGCCATAGCATAGACTTGGGTTCGAAACATATGCGATGCAATTTGTTTTATTAATATTACAATAAATGTATAATAAATACTAATAAAAGTCCACATGGATTCTGAGGAAGTCTTTGTTACAGAATTCCGCGTAATCCACACGGAATTTTCCATTCCGTATAAATCTGTGTGGAATCTGTAAGAATTCCGTACAGAATATTTCCTTCGTTATAATGATGCCTCAGCCAATTCTCGACCTCCCAGATTCCATACAGATTCTGCGTAATCCGCATGGATCTGTATGGATTCTGTACGGATCCGTACAGAACGCCCGGGTAAGCGTAAAGAGCTCAGAATTGGGTATATTAAATTCTAACCTACACTGTAGCTGTCGAGCAGCTTACTGGTATGATCAAATGTAAGCAATTTGATTTAATTATTTTTATCCATACAACATAACATTAATTATGTAGGGGGAAAATCATAATGTTTACAGCAGTCGACCTTATCTTTGCATTCCGAGTCAGTGCATGTTAAGGAAACAGCAGAAAAGTGTGTTTTTCATCCAACTGGCAAATCTACGAATTACTAATCTTCAAAATAACAATAGTTGTATGGTTTTTAGGGATATCTTTAGCTGGTAAGCTATAATAACATTTGTTATTCCCACTACCTTTTAAGGTAGTGGGTTTTGGGGAGGTTTGGATTTCCTAATAAGACAATTTGTGGATCGCGTTCGGGATCTCATTTTCAGAGCTTCTGATTGGCTGATGCCTTTTTAGGTCTTTTGTGATCGGTTTCCGTAACGTTCTCATCATAATCAACATGTGTGACTGGTCCGTTGTTCCACACCTACTATCTTCTCCTCTCTCTCCGAATTGATTACTTACAAGATTCAAATATCGACTAGAATCTACAGTACGCCCTCGCATACCCTCTAAATGTAACATCCAAATCGAAACACCCAATCGTCAGCTAAATTGCCAAACGTGCATCCCGATGTTCAGCAAGCTTCCCCTGCTTGCAAGCTCGAGGAACTATTCCTGTATCTTTGTGGGTTTGAGACACAAATTTTTGGGAACCAAAGCCCTTGGTGTGGGGTATTTACTGAGGGTGAGATATTGGAGTACGAGTATAGGTAGGATTTGAGGTATTGGTATGGGTCTGGTGCGTTTTTTCATCATGTCCACTTCTTCTTTCATCCTCCATCTGCCCTGCTAACTTTTTCTTAGGCCCAGGAAGCAACTCACCTACAAAAAAATGTAATGCTCCACCATCGCCAAAATTCTATCCTTGAAGGAACTTACAATGCCTTCCCCACTCGTCGTGGCTTTTACACATGATAATCAGATCAACGAGTTGGCTAGTTCCAGCGGGATATTTGATTCGCAAGCTTCACTTGCGATAGATCAGGTGGTGAAGGGAAGGAGGTATGTGAGTAGTCAGATAAATCCTATGAGGAGGACTATTGCATTGGAGTGGTTGAGCCGTAAGGGGAGGGGGTATGTGAGACTGAGACTGAATGATGCTGTTCATTGTATGCCTTCCTCTTAGATGTTACTTAAATGTGACCCTGTACAAAGGAGTGGTGAAACCTAAATTCACTTTAGAATCAATAAAATGCATGTAAGTCCTACAAATTTAATTTTACTGCTCTTAAATTAAGGAATAATGTACTGTACTTCTCGTGAACTATGGATATCAACTTTTTAGAACAGGAATGTTACTTGGAGTAAAGATATTACACAATCAAGGTTCGACAAGTTGAAGTTCTGCAAATGCGTATATTCATCTGACTTGTTCATATCATCAAGTTATTATGTTCATCTCGGCCATCTCAGCACGCTCCCTGACACCCTTCGCCCCCCACCCCCGTCGCTACAATTCTCTCCATTCAATAAGAACAGAGGGCACCACTGTGGAGGATATGAAACAGACCTGAGCAACCGACGGAGCGCTCAACAACGCACAAACTCGTTCTGAACATCGGCACTCAAGATTTAACCATCCTCATATCTACATCTCAACATATCCCTTCTTCCTTCCTCATCTTTTAATTCATTCGCTTCACTCTATTCTAAAAAAATTAATGTTTCGTCTTCCTTAAACAAAACTTCAATTATTATCTTGTCCTGGCCTTACTTATTCTCAACCCGCTGTTTTTAGGTATATCCTTTCTTTTCTTTTTTATTTACATTGTATATCTAGGCATGTAGCAATTCAGTGAAGTTGATCACCTCGAGTCGTCCTCTAAGTAATTCGTATTCGTTCTTTGTCGCTGTGTACAACGTTCTGCATCTCTATATTCGCTCCAACTCGTCGTGCAAGCTCAATTGCTCAAATATCTTCTCAGAACTTCATCCCGAAGTTCTATCTTTTACTGCATCTTTATTCTTCTTGTATACGTTGCTAACTACCTTATTCTATTACCTTAGAAACCTTACGCTGAACAAACGCACCAGTGACTTTCATTTCTTTGCATAAGAACCTTCAATCACAAGTTCACCCCCCCACACGTCTCACGAAACCATGTTGATGATCTGTAAAATGTTGTTTGCTAAACATATAAAGTAGATTAGATAACTAACAGTAATAGGATGAAGTTAAGGAACTCACGGTATCCTTTGATTTACCCATCACACTGAGACAAAAGTTCAGAGAGATGGCTCCAACAGATATAAAAGTGAAAGTTAATTCAACCATACAAAGCTACTCAAGTCATAGTAAATATAACTTAAATTAGGTGGTAGTGGGCCCTGCCGCTTGCCGGCCCTATTTCTTTATTTAAAACTGATGTGCATGTCAAACTAATTAGCAGAATTTTTGGTGAGTTAAATAAAATGCCTATAACATAATTGTTGCACTGCAATCATTATTTCTAGATACTCTTCACTTCTTCCATACTACCTGCCATTGCATACAGTACAAATCTTATTGAAGCTCCAGGATTGATATGTGTCATAAACAGTCTTGAAAATGCCAGCCTTCTCGACTTGCTAGCAACCTTTTCTTATGGAGTCAGCCTTGCCATCCATTGTATTTCCACTTCAACTTTACAGGATCATCGACTTATTATCTGTCAACAGCTACTATGTTTTTACTTACAATTTTAAGTATAAAGTCTTTTGGTATGCTGGTAGTACTGTCAGATAGTACTAGGAATGTCAAGCTACAGATACGAATGAGTAATGGTCTCCGGCTGCGCTGCGTACCAGGGTACATATCCCCTTCTTCCCCGTCCTTTCCCTTCCTGTGATTACCTTCCACTTTCCACCTTCCACTTCTACTATCCTTTGTTCGCGTCCTCAATGCTGACGCTATCCCCTATCCGTTGTAGCCACCCCTCCCCTGCAGCCTCCCTCATCACAAGGCACCCATCCATATCCACCCGTCGCACTTTACTCAAGTCAACCCCCGAATGATCCTTCAAAACCCCAAATCGTTCTACGCCCACAACAATCATGTGCTAGAGCCCCACCATCAGTTCTGTCATAGTACAATTTAGTGACTTGAACGCGAGGACGTGGACTCACGTTGCGTTACGTACTAGAGTATGTTTTCCTGCGTTTTCCCTTCTTTCTCGTTCCTTCATTTCGCTTCCCACCTTTATCGTTTATCGTTAGTTTCCCTCCTATACTCTCCATCGTTTGTGTCCTCGACGCTGACGCTATACGCATTACGCCAGCATGTCACTGATAAAAGGGAAAGCGCAGCCCGCGCTTTACGGGATTTCGTGAAGACTGCTTTTCCCAGATCGTCCATCAGTGTAGGTAGTAGTCCGAGATCGGATACGAGGGTGCTGTGGTGAAAGGGGTGTGAACTTCTTTCTCCTGTGATAAGTGTGGACGGGCCGAAAGCCAAGGTGATGGCAAGGCAGAGGGAGGGATAGAGTGGGGCTGTAGCTTGTCGTGCGAGGAGAAGGTAAAATGTGCACGCTACTGCTAGGTACAGGAAGGAGAAGGATTGAGAGAGGTCAGAAGCGTGTACGGCGTGCTTCGGTCGGTTAATGTGCCTGTCGGCTCTTCCGCTTGCTTCCACGTTCCCGTTACCTTCAACTACGCCCTCCCTATTCCCATCACCCTCAGTGCCGTCAGTAGCAACACTAGGATGTGCCGGTACTGTCTCCCGCTGCGAAGCCCAAGGGAGAACACTTAAAATACCATTCTCCAGAGGAGCTCGGTCGGAGAAGCCATCCCGATTTGAATTGCACCACCCCGGTCCCGAAAGAGGTTCGTGCTGGTTTACGATCGTTTGAATAGTAGAGATATAGAAAAAGGAGATAGGAAATGCAAACGGTAGCGGGGACAAGCAGGGACATAGCAGCCCTGAGGGATGCACACTATGCATCCTGTCTCAATTAGGTCCATGGCAGCTGTCGATAAGCAGTTGCCTCTAAAAAATACTATACACCAGCACACACTGCAGCCACCATTTTATCCCCATAGTTATATTATGCACACTAACACGTGCTCCATAACGCATACAAATGGGCTCGGTTTTACATAACCATATCGCTGGTGAAAAACTGCGGGATCGGGGAGACAGAAGTTCGAACAACTTGAACGTAAACTTGATGATATAATATCCCTCACTCGATCCATCCGGACCATGGCGACGCCGATGCTAAATGTGTTTAAGGTCAATTTTGACGACGAACAGGTGGAAGGCGACGGAGTCACGATGCGCCAATTATATTACCTATCTCCCTGCCTACATTATGGTTTCAATCCAGACTTTTTTTTTTTCATTTTTCCGAAGATAACAACGGAGATCATTCAGGATTCGAAGAAGATGATGGTGTAACACACCTTGTTCCGCCGCTTCCGACGCTGACGCCTGATATGGAGGATGGAGAGGCTAGGAGTACCATGTGACGCCTGTTGCGGATATGTTGAGAAGGCCATAGGTCAGGGTGTAATTGGGCTGTTTGATGTAATCAATACGACACGACGAAAATTCACCAACCATCGATATTTATTTGCTCCCCCGGAAGCAGACCAACTCGGTGACTAGCTATGTGTATTAAATGGCTTGGTAGTACATGTATCCTCTAAGTAATTAGTATAGTAGTATTGATCAATGATGCCATCTACCACTCTGGAAGTCTAAACCAGATCCATTTCATGTTCGTCTCTAGAGTTGTAGATTGTATCAAGCGCAGGGCGAGCAAAGAAAATAGACCGCGACAAGGAAGGAGCGCTTCCACTTCCATCCACATCTGACGTTTTCCGCAAATTCAATATCAATCGAGATCCCTGATGAATTCTAAATTTTCCATTATTGGAACGAATGGATTTTAACTGACCATAAATGACTGCATTGCATAGTAGCATCTATAAAGGTATTAGAAAGGTTTACATCGGCAACAGTGCAGAAAGGATTTACTGGATAAAGTACATATAAAATGTATACCCTTTAGGATTGATCGAACTCCACGTCTGAAGTACCACCGATACTAAACAGATGCTCATTAGAAAACTACTTGAACTTATCTGTAAATATCTCTTACCCAGAACAATAAAGAAGTACAATGTTCCATCACGCACAAGGGATGTCATAATAGGGAAGTTGCTTCTTCTACTATGCAATAAGTTTCGCAGTCCGCCTTGAATAGCACTGATATCCTTCCAAAATCTGAAAATGGTAAGTAGAAACATTAGAACTGATGACAGAATTTAAGTAAATGCTCATGGACGTTGAAGTGAACATACGATGGACGGCAATGTTGACTCCGAAATAAACGTTTGATAGTGAGCTGAGAAGGGTATCATCAAGATTATTCCAAGAGCATGTAAATCCTGGAATTTCGATAAGATTCATGTTTATTAAAATTCCAAATAATATGGAATAAGCTAGGAGTATCTAAAAATGATGATTAGAGTACAACAATGCAGTAGGCAGTTATATATTTATCGCACCGAAAATTGTGCTAGTTCATTTCCACTTGCACATCAGCCATAATTGACAAATAGTACTACAACTTACTGAGTAAACATAGTGCTAGAAACCACACCACTGTGTTGTTATTATAAGATCAGTACATCGTATATTTGCATAAAAGTTAGATGGAAGGCATACTTTTTCTGCTGTTCCCGTAACATGCACTCACTCGGAATGCAAAGATAACGTCCATTACTGTACTCAGTATAATTGATCCCCTATACGACTGCCGTTATGTTAATGGAATATGATTAAATCGACTTCCATACATTTGATCATGCCAGAAAGCTGCTTTACAGCTACAGTTTCTGGTTAGAATCTTTATAAATTTAATTATTCTCCTATAATTACAACTTATTCCATAGATTTAGTTTATAAGACTGTAAATTCGTATGGGAATTACTGACATTATTTGATACGTTTCCGAGTACTTGAAAGGATGGTGCTAGAAAAATGTAATTTAGCTGAACTCTTTCATATTGATGAAACTCTTATTACGAATGAATGAGCTGATTCTGCAGGGCTTATAAATATGATGTTTTAGTAAAGAAACAAAACTTACAAGAGATACATAAGACAGTAGTATCTTGCTAGAATATAAAGAAGCTTAGGAATGGACCATTTCATTCCGCTGAATAAAAGGGCAAGGCTTTGAGATATATACTCTATGATTTGATAGCCATCTTACCACCAGATGTATTTAACCTAAAAGATGTTAGATGTTATATGTAACTTTCATAAAGTTTGAGTAATTTTACCTCATCAAAAAAGCAGTAAACAATATCATACGCGAGAGAAGATATAATGGCAACTGAATTATAAATAGCAGGAAACTAAGATTCGACATATAATAACTCACTGTTGACAGTGTTTAGTATTCTGCTATTATACACAAAGCTAATAATTTCTTCAAAGGGATAACCGAAGTAAGTGTCGCTCATCTTGAAGTTGTAAAATGTCTAGGGGCAAGAGACACTAGATATACACCACTTCTATTATATATATGTGTTTTGAGCTTGCTAACACTTATATAGCTTACTTTCACTAATGACAGAACTTCGATACTACCTCACAGCTTAAATATATTAACGCTTGTACAAGATATGAGACATCAGTTGTACATGTAACCGGTAGCTAGAAGCTTCTAGTAGAGTGTCACGGGGGCGACCAGAAATCTGAGATCTATACGTTAAGGAATGTCTTCCACCTGGAATCTTGACCAGATGATCTACTAATTCACCGTATAATTTTAGGTCTTCAGGCGGGTTTGAAAATAGCAAAAAAAGAGATCCGCCTGACCCCGTACCGGGGGAAGGCGCACTAACACTCCACCGTCCCTCGAGTAAAACGGTCGAACAAATGGGAATTGTGTTGGTGTACGATTGTTTCAGTATTCTAATTGTAGAGATGTTGAAGGAGAAAGAAATGCAGATGGTAGCCGGGACAAGCGGGGAAACAGCCCCCGAACGATGCATCCTGTCTCAACCATCTGAGGGCCATTCCTCCCCCGGACCACGGACCAATATCAGTCCTCACATTCTCCCTTCCACTCATCTGCAAGCAACGCCCTCCCACCACTCCTATCCTACCCGGAGTCAACGTGGCTCACAGCTCGTATCCCGTACCCAGGGGCCATCACCGGTAAACCTGGCATTCGCATCCTGATGTGCACCGTCACTGCAGACTCTCTCTCTCCCTATTGATGTTTGAAGAGATCCTAGCGGAGTCCCAGTCCCGGGGTCACAATTATCATTCGTTCGACCGCTTCGATCGAAGGACGGAAGTGCCTTAGTGCGCCTTCCCTTGGTACGGGGTTAGTACTATGCGTCTCTTTTTTTGTATCCTTTTCAAACCCGTTTGAAGGCCTAAAATTATACGTTGGATCAGAAGGTCATGAGGTCGACATGCAGGTGGAAGATATTTCTTTAGTGCATAGATATCAAATCTCTGGTTGTCTCTGTGAAACTCTACTAGAAGCAGCTAGTTACCGTTTACATATACAACTGATATCTCAGTACACGCGTAAATATATGTACGCTGTGAGGTAGTATCGAATTTCTGTCATTAGTGAAACTAGCTATATAGGTGCTAGCAAGCTCAACACAAATATATATAGAAAATTTATAATTCATCAGGAGCCTCTGTTAATACTCAATTTATGGAAAACATTAGATGTTGATGGAAGTGGAAGTGCTCCTTTCATGTTGCAGTCGATTTTCTTTGCTCGCCTTGCACCTGGTACAACATGCAACTCTGGAGATGAACATGAGATGAATCTGGTTTAGACTTCCAAAGTGGTAGATAGCATCATTGATCAATGCTATACTATTTCTTTATAGGATACATGTATCTAAGCTATCCAATACACATAGCTGATCTTCTGACAAGTCATACACGAAACTTTGCACAAGAGAAAAGTCAGGCCTTGTTGGTGTCATGCCGTGACGTACCCAAGTTGAAGCGCCAGGTCACGCAGGTGATGCCTTGTTGGCATCATCTCGGCGCTTACACAGCACACCCCAACATATAAACCAGTAAGGCCGACAAGCGGCAAGGCTCGCTAGGCCCCCAACCTCCTAACGACCTTCTCCAAGTCCTATGCGCCAAGCATCATATCCTTCTCCCTGACCTCCTAATCTTCTCATTGAAATTAAAATCATCCTCCATGTCTGGTGGCAGTCCCGTAGGCGGTGGAACGAGCCGGTTTATATCCTCCTCCTCTTGGAATTCCGTGTCGTCACCATCGTTGTCTTCGGAGAAGGGAAATGAAATAGTGTGGATGGAGTCGAGAGCGAAGATGTAGGTAAGAAGGCGAGTAATCAAACTGTAAAAATACGAATAGGCATGTCGGCTCAAAGACCTGTGAATGTCATAGTCCTATCCTCCTACTGAGCCGAAAGCGGACTGGAAGGAGATCCCAACCAAAGCCCCCCATTCAAAACAAAACTGTCGGATTCGAATGCAGGTGATAGACCTGAAAAAGGTCTGGTGGAATACGGTCTTTGAAGCGTCCTTGCTGTCGTTGATAGCGCTGGTGACGAGGACGGTACCGATGGGGCAGGTGATGAGGAGGGTGCTTCAGGCTTCAGAGGGTGATGAGAATGGCGAAGGTAGTGGTAACTAGGACTGCTGAAGGCAGCGGGAACGTGAAAGCAGGTCGAAGGGGAGACGCATTGACCCCAGGACGCTCTTCATCCTCTCCAAACTCCAACGTTCTCTCGATGACGCAGTAGCAGTTCCCACGTTCTCTCCTCCATACGAACCACAGGTTAAATAAAGCCCCTCATCTGCCTAGCCTGGCCACGCCCATCACTCGAGAAACAAGACTGCACCTGGTGGAGAACTCCAATCTGCCCTCCGATCTCCTACTACCTTCCATTTCGCTACTGGAGTTGGTGGGGGCAGTACCGTCAGAAGAAGCAGACACGACCTATTTCCAAAGCAAGCAAAATATGCGGATGCAAACCAATATGTTTGCTTATTATCCGGGGCATGCTTATACCTACGTGCCATAGGTACGTGGCTGTTGTATGCATGGTATGATAGTATGATTCAGGAGGTTCTGAACAGGCCGTGTAGTTGTGTGGGGTGGTTCGGGTGAGGGTGCGTGTGTGTGTGCATGCCTTGAGCTGAAGAAGGGGCGTGGCATAAGCTGTGTTGCTAAACGGGAAGTAGGGTCAGCATTAAGGACACGAAAGAAGGAGGGTGAAGTGGAAGAATGAAGGGATGTAAGGAACGGATGAAGTCAGAAGAACGTACCTGAGAACCTAGCACAAGTGGTCGTACCCAGAAGGCTGGCACTCGCTGTACGCGCCACACTCAGCCTACACTGCAGAGAAACGACCGACACTGAACTGGCGTAACAGATTCATTCACGCGGAATAATACGGGAAGTAGGGTTAGGGTCATATCTCGCGCGACGGAGAACTCTGCGGGACGGATTACCGTTGCACATAGGAACCTTCGACGAGTTCACCATATCCACAGAGCAGTGGATAGGAGGGAAGGCGGATACCGTAGCGGAATAGGTATAGGAGAGGGAACTAACCTCTCCCTCTACCCATTAGCCGAAAATAGATCCAGACTCGAATGGGGATGATGCTGTGCTGGACTCCAGGACGATCTTTGAAATGTTCGCATCATCCTTAACCGTGTAGGTGCTAGTGGCGCTGAGGATACCGCTGGAGCGGGTGAGGAGGAGAGGGAAGGTGTTGTTGGGTGAAATGGATGGTAGTCGAGTTGTTGAAAGCAACAGGAACGAGGGCGAGAGTGGAAGATGAGACAAGATCGTCCCAGACGCATGGACACTCCTCTTCCACTAACATTCGCACGCACTTCTGTCTGTCGGACCAATAGTTTGCATGATCTCCCTTTCACTCCCAACTCCCCCGTCCCTCCTTATCCTTCCCCTCGCTTAGTCACGCTCATAGCTTGAGGAAGATGATTGAAGTTCTCTCAACACTCTCGTCCTCTAGATCCCATGTCACGCAAAAGGATGGGCGTGAACAACTGCATTTTCTTTCTATGGTTGGTAGGCGTACATGTTGTGGAACACGGGTGCTGTTGTCGTGTGCGTAACGACATTAATATTTATTCATCTGCCGGGTACGTGTGTTACAATCCTTGCAAGAGGCCTTGGAAGATGAACGAAAGGAGAGTAAGGAGAAGAGGGGGAGGGGCGACTCAAACGAGTGGCTGTGCAACGCACACTTCAACTTCACGTGATGCAAGTCAGATGCCGAATGGCCGAGGTTAGTAGTTACATCCCTTAAATTGTGGTCCTGTTTCTTTGGTCGCTATTTTTATTGTACTAGGACATACTTGGTTGTATTCCAACTGGTGAAATGCCACTCGAGTTCAGCGACTTGAAAGGGATGTCGTGGTCTCCCGCTGCGCTGTGAACTAGGGTACGTCTCTTCTTCCTCGTTCCTTCTCTTTCCTTCCCGCCTTTATCTTCCACCCACCTTCACTCTCTTTTGTTCACGTCCTCAACGATAACGCTGTCCTCTATCCGCTAGAACCATTCATCCCCCACAGCCTACCTCGTCACATGGCACCCCGTCGCACTCTACTCAAACCAACCCCAGAATCGTCTCTGAGAACCCCTTAATCGCTTACGCCCACAATGACTGTGTGCGAGAGCCGTGCTATCAGTTCTGACATAGTACAACCTAGCGACTTGGGCGAGATCTCTCGTCGTACCGCGTGCTAGTACGTTATCACCTCCTCCTCACCGCCCTCACCGCCCTCCTCCTACTTTACTCTCCTACCTCCCACCTTTACTCTCCTATGTTCATGTCCTCAACACTGATGATATACTCTATTTGCTAGCACCACCCCTCCCCGACAGCATAGCTATGCACAAGACACCCGTCCCACTCCGGTGACAAAAAATACGAATGGACCTTCAGTACATGGAGTCCCTAATCGCATTACGCGTGGCATGTTAGCGATAAAAAGAAAATGCAGCCCGCGTCGCCGTTTTACGTGATTTCGTGGAGACTGCTTCTTCCTGCATCTTCCACCAGCGTAAGTAGTAGTCTGGGGTCGGATATGAGAGTGCTGTAGAGAGCTGCGATCTTCTTCTTCCAGTGATGAACGCGGACGGCCCGAAGGCCAGAACGATGGCGAGGCAGAGGGAAGAGAGGATGCGGTGTAGCGCGTGGTTCGTGTGCGCAATGTTTCTAGGTCCAGGAAGGAGAAGGTTAGAGTTTCAGAGGACATAACGTGTACGGCGTTCGTCTGTCGACTAATGTGTCCCTCTCCTCTTCCGCTTGCTTCCACATTCCCGTTGCCCTCAACTACACCCTCCCCATTCCCATCTCCCTCAGTGCCATCAGCAGTAACACCAGGACCGGTACTGTCTCCCGTAGGGAAACTTGGTGGAGGGACGGATTATGTCCTGGGACTGGGACTCCGCTGGGATCTCTCTCTTCACAGATCGTTAGGGACAGAGAGTGTTTGTAGTTATTAAATCGCAATGGAATATGCACGCGGAGCTGCGAACAACAACCGTGGTACACACCAGGATGGGGGCCCCGCTACGATCTGCATTCCTATCTCCTTCAACATCTCTACTATTTTAGAATACTCAAACGGTCGTAAACGAGCACGTACCTCTTTCGGGGCCACAATTCCCGTTCGAATTCTACCGTTTCGATCGAGGGACAGAGGAGTGTTAGTGCGTAAACGCATAGATCTCAAATTTCTGGTTGTCTGTGGCACTCTACTAGAAGCTACTAGTTACCGGTTATGTATATGTACAACTAATGTTTCATATCTTGTGGCAAGTTTTAATATGCTGTGGTATGTTGGAAGTTCCGTCATTAGTTAAACTAAGCTACATAGGTGGTAGCAAGCTTAAGCCATATATATATAGAAGTGATGTATGTCGAGTGCCTCTTACCCCTAGACTTCACAATGAGCGGCACTTACTTAGGTATTCCCTTCAACGAAATTATTAGCTTTACATATAGTAACACAATACAAAATACTATCGACAGTGAGTTATTATATGTCAAATCTTAGTTTCCTGCTATTTATAATTCAGTTGCTGTTATATCTTCTCTCGCGTATGATATTGTTTACTACTTTTTTGACGAGGTAATATTATTCACATTTTATGAAAGTTGCACGTAAGATCTGACATCTTGTAGGTGAAATACATCTGGCGGTAAGATGGGTATCAAATTATAGAGTATATACCTCAAAGTCTTGCACTTTTATTCAGCGGAATGAAATGGTCCATTCCTAAGCTTCTTTATATTTTAACAAGATACTACTGTCTTCTGTATTTCTTGTAAGTTTTATTTCTTTACTGAAACATCATATTTCTGAGCCCTGCAGAATCAACACGTTCATTTGTAATAAGAGCTTCATCAACATGAAAGATTTTAACTAAATTACATTTTGCCAGCACCATCCTTTCAAACACTTGGAAATGTATCACTCAATGTCAGTAATTCCCATATGAATTTACAGTCTTATAAACTAAATCCGTGAAATAAGTTGTAATTATAACAGAATAATTGAATTTATTAAGATTATAACCAAGAGCTGTAGCTGTAAAGCAACTATCTGGCATGATCGAATGTATGGAAGTCAATTTAATCATATTCCATGAAACATAACGGAGGTCATATAGAGGATTTATTGTAGTGAATACAGTAATGGACGTTATCTTTGCATTCCGAGTGAGTGCATGTTACGGGAACAGCAAAAAAAGTGTGCCTTCCATCCAACTATTATGCAAATATATGATGTACTAATCTTATAATAACGACAGTGGCGTGGTTTCTAGCACTATGTTTACTGGGTAAGTTGTAGTACCATTCGTTGATTATGACTGATGTGCAAGTGGAAATGAACTAGCGCAATTTTCGGTGTGATAAATATATCTATCTATCGCATAATTGTTGTACTCTAATCATCATTTTTAGATACTCGTCTCTTATTCCATGTTATATGCTATTTCGTTGAGCATGAATCTTGTCGATATTCCAGGATTTGTGTGCTATTGGAAATATCTTGATGATACATTTCTCAGCACCCTATCAATCGTTTATTTCGGAGTCAACATTGCCGTCCATCGTATGTTCACATCAACTTTCCATTGGTATTTTATTAAATTCTGTCATCAGTTATCATGTTTATACTTACTATATTCAGATTTTGGAAGGATATCAGTTCTATTCAAGGAGGCCTGCGAAACTTGTTGCATAGCAGAAGAAGCAACTTCCCTATTATGACATCCCTTGTACGTGATGGAACATTATATTTCTTTATTGTTCTTGGTAGGAGATATTTACAGATCAGTGCAAGTAATTTCCCTAATGAGCATACTGTTTAGTATCGGTGGTACTTCAGACATGGAGTTCGATCGATCCGAAAGGATATACATTTTATATATACTTTGTCCAGTAAATCCTTTCTGCACTGTTACCGATATAAACCCTTCTAATACATTTACAGATGGTACTTTGGAATGCAGTCCTTTATGGTTAGTTGAACTCCACTCGTTCCAATGATGGAAATTTTAAATTTATCAGGGATCTCGATTGATATTGAATTTACGGAAAGCGTCAGACGTAGATGGAAGTGGAAGCGCTCCTTTGGTGACGCGGTCGATTTTCTTCGCTCGCCCTGCACTTGGTACAACCTACAGCTCTAGAGACGAGCATGAGATGAATCTGGTTTAGACTTTGAGAGTTGTCGACGGCATCATTGATCAATACTATTATACTAATTACTTAGAAGATACATGTACCATCCAAGCCATTTAATACACCTAGCTATTTGCCGAGTTGGTCTGCTGCCAGGTGAATAAATAAATACCGATGGATGGTGAGATTTTCGCAAGATTTTCGTTGTGTCATCTTGATTACAACAAATAGTCCAACCACACCCCGACTGTCGACAGCTAGTAGACCCGAACATGGACCTTACGCACCACCTTGACATCATGCTCTCCATCCAGACCTTTTCAGTTTCCATTTCTCAAAGACGACAACAGAGATGATATAGAATTTGAATACGAGGGGGACGTAACATACTTGTTCCGCCGCCGCCGGGGCTGAAGTGCTGAAGCCTGATAGTATGCGGAGGATGGAAAGGGTGCGGAGCATCATGTGACGCCTGCTGCGGGTATTTGGAGACATCGGCTTCAATTTTTTGACTTTGAAAGCGGAAAGGAGAACGGTGTGGATGGAATCAAGGGCGGCAGTCAGGTAGGTGTGTAGTCGAATCGTTGAGGACAATCGGCGCATCGGCGCCCCGAGCAGCTCGAAGAACTGTACGTGAACATCATATTCCCCTCTTCATCTTCGACCTTATTCTCTAAATCCTTCGGATCATATTCATCCACGAAGTCATAAGTATCTCCATCATCATCGCCATTGCGACCTTCATCCTCATCAAACTCCTCGTTGTCCAAAGCACAAGACATTACGAAGTAGAGTACTCGAACGCGGATGATTCCAATGGGGAAACAAGCAAGGAGAAATACTGCGTTTCCTACTCCATCGCACAATTCAAGTAACGTGAGCTTCGGACGTGTAACTGGGGGAAATTGTAGCCAGGAGCGTAGCGCGAGATGAGTGAGGACAAAAACAAAATGGGTAGAACAGCGAGGGGGGAGTAATCGTCCCTATCCCCCCTCCCATCTCTGTCCCAATCCCTTGCCCTGGAATAGGCATGGAGGAGGGAAATCATCTCCCCTCTGCCCGTGAGCCGAAAAGAAACTGAAAGAAAAAGATCATCCTAGCCCAGCCCCAAGTAGGTCGATCGACAGCGAACTAACACTTATCCGTCCCTCATCAAGCGGTCGGATTCGAATGAGGATGGCGTCCCCGAAAGAGGCCTGTCGTAGAGTATGACCTTTGAAGTGTTCGTGTTGTTATTGATGGTGCTGATGCTAGCGACGCGACGGTGCCGCAGGAGCGGGTGAGGGTGAAGGGGGGAGTGCTGTTGAGGGTAATGATGATGGAGATGGGGATGGTAGTATAGTTGTTGTTGGAGGTAAAAAGAATGCAGCCGAAAGCGAAAGAGGAGATGACATAGTCCCAGACGGATGGACACTCCTCGTCCGCCCCCAGACTGTAACCTCGGATTCACGTTCTTCCTGCTGGGCCCAGTAGCATTCCGCGCGGTCTCCCATCCATTCCCAACTCCCTTGTTCCTCTCCCTCTCTTGTTCATACCGTCCACGCTCATCCCTCGAAGAAGACGATTGCGCGTCTCTCAGCACCCTCGGCTCTCCGCCAGGTCCCTTACTACTTTCACACTCGTCAACAAATTGAGATTGCTCGGGGTCCGTGTACACGGTGTGGGAAGGCGGTGCTGCTGTTGTATGCGTAGCATTATTCTGTCTTCTGTTGGGTGTGCGTGTTGCAGTTCTTGTGAGGACGAGGGGGTGGGAGGGTGGTGTTGCTAGCGAGTAATAAGCAGCGTCATTATCGGGGAAAAGAGCGGAAGGAGATTAAAGAGAAGAGGGGAAAGGTGATATGAAAACATACCCTAGTACGCAATGCAGCTGGATTCGTCAACATGAACGCTTTGTCCTCAATCATGTTCTGCTCATGCTCGTTCTTGAGGAGGGACATGTAGCGCCGCGATTCTGAGTGCGTGATAGCTTGCTGCTGCTACTGTGGAGGGGGAAGCTGGATTGTTGTACTGCTGGTGGCTGATGCATCTTGAGTATCGCAACACCATAGGATTAGAGTCGATTGCCCGTCCTTCCTAGTATAAATCCGAGTTCTTTGTGGGAGTTATACGAAAAGCACACATACAAAGCAGGACGGACGATACATAAGTATGAGAGGGTGAGAGCAAGAGAGAGCCAGCGTGGAGAGTATATACTAGAAGAAAAACAAAAAACTTCGGTTCCGAACAGGAACCGACGTTTCAGCCTTATCAAGCCGCTGATTTCACGGAGAGGCCGTCGACCACCCCGGCAATAAGACCAAAGATGGACAACCCTGCCGATTAGTAATACTTTCTGTTGAGCGCCATCCCGCCGTAGAGCCGCGCCTAATATATACATATCTAAGTTAGACGAACGTACTTACAGTAGATTATTACAAAGTATACTTCTGCAACAAGCAATTAATTATATGTGATTTTATTTAAAAGAAATACTTATTGTGTATCAGCATACAGTGATTGGGTTTTACACATTCTTTAAATCGGATTTGAAGTATGTGTTTGGATAGAATAATAAATACCAGTTGCTTATGTCCGGCGGTACATTTAAAGTAAGGTAATTATTTCTGGGAATGGAGATGAAATCATGAGACTCAGCAATTCCATGTCTAGCCATTATGAATCCGCCATTGCAGTGCAGGGCAATAATACCAGTATCGAAAACCAATTAGCATCACTATAAAAGTAGCCATACTGAGCGAATTAGTTGTACAAAAAACATTGATGTGGCTTCCGTCGCAGATATTATGTCACGTTCAAATTTAAGAGATCGTCAACCAAGGCAATGTAAGGGTAATGCAATTTTACATAGTCTACTCGTACTTACTTCGAAAAATTTAACTTTATTTGGTGGTTTATCCGCATAAAAAGAAATATTTACCAGCCAGTAGAAGCATAATAAATTGAGTGGAATATTAGTGGCTTTCTATCACTCTTTTGAAATTGGTACAGCTTATAATATGCCGATCAAATAAAATTAAAATATAACTACTGTAATAACTTAGCAGCCTAAGTACACAGCACTTTCTCGTGTATGTCGTAATCTAAATAGAGCGATGTAGATAGTATATTTTATAGTGTGGAAGAAGATTTCCGGTTGAAGGAAGTTCTTGAACAAAGAACTTGCGAGTGGATAGCACATCCGTCTATCCTCAGGTCCTAGTGAGGCTCATTGAGAGGTGAAAGAAGGGGGGAAAAGAACCTGTATTCAAAGAACGTCGAGTACTGTACTTAAATAGGTACAGAAACATGTAAACGAGTGAACTATTAAAAACCGACACGAGGCCGATTTTACGGTACAGGCAGAATGCCTGCTCTACAATAGACGCTTATTTACTTCGCAACACAACTACAGCGACCACAGAAATAAAATACTTCACAGTATCCACTCTCAATAACACTTGGATGTTGAGTGGATCGGCGTTACACTTTATATTAATAAAGAAATAAGGCCGACAAGCGGCAGGGCCCACTACCATACTGGACTTTGGACTGGGAAAGGCTGGGTTCCAAGGTTCTTGTTCATTTATATTAATTTTGGACGACTGTAAAACAAGATTTGTATCATGTATATATGTGTGGACAATGTACAGATATACATTAGCATGAAATCTGTGAAAATAACAGTAGCATCGCCCCTGAGCGAGCATAGCTAAAACTCGATAGATATAAATCAATCTCTGGAGACAACTATGTACACTAATGGCACGTTCGGCTGGCAGTAATAGCGGAAAAGGGGTTGGAGATGAGGTGGCCGAACATGCCATAGGCGAAAACGACATGGGGTGGAGACAACATAGATCGACCTTAAAAAGTGTATAGGCTTAACAACAATGGTGGCAAGTCTGGAGACGACGTTAGTGGAGGCGAAACGGATGGAGGCTGTATGCTGGTGATAGATTGTGGTGGAGGGCGGTGGTGGTGGTGGCTGGTATGGTGTAATTGGGGGTGTGGTGGGTGCGTCGAGGAAAAGGAAAGGTAGTAAGTGACGTGGGCAGAAACATCGATGATACGACGTGGGTCGAGCAGGCAGCCTGAATGTCGATGTTGTGCCCAAGGCCTCGAAGGTTAGGTAAAAGGACAGGAAGACTAGCACCAGGGCGAAGGTAATCACGAGAGGGTGAAAATAATGACAAGGGGGGTATGAAAAAGAGATGGAGCAACGACGAGAAATGTATGGGTGATCTGCCCTGAGGTCATGATGGATGAGAAGCCTATGGATGAAAAATAAACAGCATCTCTTAGTCAGTACAAATTTATACTCAAGTGCCCTCCAACGTGGATATCAAGGTGATCAGGATGTAGTGGATGAGGCGGATAGAGTGTCCCATTCCGGCGGCCAGTGTCAATCCTCTTGAGTTAGTGTAAGGGAGATGGCTGGGAGGCGCGCACGAATCTCATTATAATAGCCAGGGAAGATCCAAGTGAATTGTGAGTAATTAGCGTACATAGAATCGCTAACGAACGTACTTTCTGAGACAAGCATAACTTATCCCACCTTACCACTATCTTTCTGCCCCTTCTAATCTACTCAGTTCTTGTCCAACTGTCTTTTGTTGGGTTTAGCAGCTTCCCACATCGTCAAGCGTTGAGTCGGGCATGCACACCAAGAGAGGTTGCTGGGCGGTGTCCGACCAACTTTTCACCAGGATTTAAGATCCACTTACCGTGCACGACGTAGAGGGGCAAACGAGTGGAGGTAGGGAGTCCGGCACAAGCCAGGGAGAACCTGCAACATTCAATTTTTGCGTCTGAATTGTGTACTAGTTAGATCGCATCCATCGAGTCGTGGCTTCGATTCTGATTGATCGCTGTCGGTAAGCAGCGGGGGGTTGCAGTGTTTCGTCACCGGGAGCTCGATTGAGCGCATTTGGGATCATAAAGTATGTACTGTGATCAATGGAACTTGTATTTGAAATCAATGTATACCAATATCAATAAGTAAATGAAATCAATGCTAATGAAATCAATACTAGTAGGTACGAAATCAATGCGAAAGCGGAATCAATGAAGTAGAGAGATCAATAAAAGCGAAATCTATTAAAAATCAAATAGATTACTTTATAGTAATGGTCCCCAACCACGAGGGTAACTTAACAGTAGTGTAGTTAACCGTGTGCTCACAACCGTTGCACCACTTGGTCTTTTAAAGCTATCGCACTTCCTATTACTTAACCTATAGTTCGCTATCATTTTATTCACTTGGGTTAAAATATTCTCCTAAACAAAATGAAATTGATACCATGAATCCATGGTTGAAGTAATAGGTAAATTAAATGAACCTCGCGCTATAGTACTGGTGCAAGTGTGGATGAAGGTACATAGAGAAAGTTCAAATTTTCACGAAGTCACTAAAAATGATAGCGAACTATAGGTTAAGTAATAGGAAGTACGATATCTTTAAAAGACCAAGTGGTGCAACGGTTGTGAGCACACGGTTAACTACACTACTGTTAAGTTACCCTTGTGGTTGGGGACCATTACTATAAAGTAATCTATTTGATTTTTAATAGATTTCGCTTTTATTGATCTCTCTACTTCATTGATTCCGCTTTCGCATTGATTTCACTAGCATTGATTTCATTTACTTATTGATGTTGGTATATATTGATTTCAAATACAAGTTCCATTGATCACAGTACATACTTTATGATCCCAAATGCGCTCAATCGAGCTCCCGGTGACGAAACACTGCAACCCCCCGCTGCTTACCAACAGCGATCAATCAGAATCGAAGCCACTGGTGATCCATCGGGGACAGACCGAACACACCTCACCCTCAGGCACGGCAAATACATATGAACGAGAACTGCTAATACAGTTTAACCATTGGAGGCACATTTGCAAGGAGGATGACAAACATTGATGCACAGACCTTGAGGCTGTGGTATGTGAACCTGCGTGAAGCATTGAGTCCCGGAAGAGCGAAGTGGATGACAGACGTACTAGGTCAAAAAATGAAATGAGGCCAATGAACGAGCAGGAAAGTTTGAGGTGAAGACGAAAACGAGAAGGATGATGATCAAGGGGCAAAAGGATCTGAGACGAGTCCAATCGGGGACTCTCGCAGGCAGGAGAAAGGTAGGAGTAGCGTGATGGGAAGTGCCAACCACAGAGGTGGGCGCCCCGGCATCGATGAAACTAGAATTACGTGCCGAGCACCATGTACGATATACATGAGAAAGGAGAATAGTGATAAAGAATAGAGTGAAACGAAGAAAAGAAACTCGAGGTGCGTGATAAACGAAACGAAGAGACACCTATCAGGTATTTTGTAGTTTTTGTAGTGTTTTTTTGTTTTTTTGTTTTTTTGTTTTTGTTTTTATGTTTTTTATGTTTTTTATGTTTTTGTTTTTGTTCTAGTACTGTTTGAAAGTAAAAAGGTGAGGAAAACGAAAAAGGGAAAGGTGTAAAAAGAGGACGGAAAATATTAAAGAGAAAAGGGGAGGCGAAGTGAAGCGATAAGAGTTGGGTGCTGTCGGATGTACATTTCAAACGCGTTGGAGCTCCAACGTCCAATGTGCTGAATGTCAGCGTGTGAGACGCCATGCTCGGCAAGAGCTGTAGCACCGCCAGACCGGAGCGAATGGCCTGAGAACTGATCTCCTGCGACACTGTGGAGGAAAGAAAGGAAAAAAGTGCGGTTTGGAAGAGTTCCATCAGCACGTAACCAAAGGGCATGATGAAATGGAAAGCGAGTGTCACGCGAGAAAAGGTAGCGCGAGAAGAAAGGTGCAGGGTCTGGGCCCTGAGTGAAAAGGCGCTGAATGAGAACAACATCACCCTCGAAGGGTTTGTCTGCTTTGTGCGTAGGGAGAGTGAATTGGTAGGATTTAGCGGGAGATACAACGGTTGAGGACCTTGAAGTGACTGTCGGGTGCCACGAGTTCTCCAAGGCGTAAAAGGCCATAGAATCCAGTGACTAAAATGGCGAGGCACAGAAGGGTGTCATGGTCGCGAGAGAATTGATGTGACACACAAATGGAGGAAAGAAGGGAGAGGGGAAGAGGCGGCTTCCGTACAGGTGAGTGGTGGAAGCGACGACGCACACAATGCAGAGAGCACCGCACCAGAGAGGAGTCCTGAGCTTCTCGAACTGTGGGGTAGTAAGGTTCAAGGAGGTGGATGATGCCAGATAAGTAGGTGGAGATTGAGGAGGATTTGATGTGATGAGACATATATATAATGTAAAGACTAAGAGTATCGCTTGTGGGTTCAATGTGGATCTTGTGGGACTCGCAGAAGGTAAGGTAAGAATTGAGGGCGCTATTGTAATTGCTGGTGGTAGTACAGTCAATTGCATATCCAAAGGTGATAGTGCGCTCCCGAAGGAGCCGCTCACGAGTCCAGGGAGCCCAAACAGGCTGCCTAGACCCGGTAGGAGATGTATTCATTTTGATATTGCCCCCAATGCATCCTGTGAGGGTAGTAAGATATGATGAGAAAGGAGGGTGTCATACCGTCATGCAAGTGCAAAGCGCTGGTGCAAGAGAGCATCAGCAACATGATTGTCAACACCCGGGATCCAGAGAACACGCAGGCGAAAGTCGTTATGCAATAGCTCATTGACTGCGATCTTGAGAAGAGCGTTGTATTGCGAGTTAGAGGCTCGCAGCGAATTGAAGAGGGCGACTGTGTTCTCACTATCAGAGTAGATAATCACTGTATGAGTGGGGGATCTACACATAGAAAGAAGATAGATAGCACAGATGACAGCAAAAACTTCAAAGACGAATATATCTTGCTGAGGGATGCAAGGTGGGAAAATGTAATGATACCCATCATGAAACTGCGAGTCCCAGATTCCTATACCATCAAGAGAAGCATCAACATGCAACACTGTGTCAACAGAGGATGGTGTCCAGGAGATGTCTCCAATGATGAGAATCTCCTTGGATAGTTGAAGGGCTGAGAGAAGCCATCGGAGATCTGAACGTATGTCATTGTTCAAGTACAAATGGTCATGAGCATGTGATTTGCCAGCCATTTTGAGGTAGAGAGAACAAAGACCTGGTTTGAGGAGAGGGAATACATTCAGGGCCCAGCTTATCCAACTGGTGAGACGCTGGAAGTCCTTAAGAGGGTGTCTAAGGTGGTGGGGGTGAATAAAGTCTGAAATTTGGCGAAATAACTCGTCTTTTTATCCTGTGCCATTGAAATAGACATTCTCTCAGTATCGACTTGAAAACCTATAATGGTTAGTGAAGAACCAAATAGCTGTTTTTCTTTCTCATGAGGAATACCAAGTTCATCCCAGAAAGATAGGAGTGCGACTTGATGAGCCAGGAAGTCCTGATTATATAGTGCATAATGGCCCATATTTGATACAACATCAGCTCCAAAAACATCATCAGAATACTGGAAAATGTCAGGTATTTGTTTGATGAAAACACCCACCCAAGTTGCCAAGGAGTTTACTGAAATCCACAGACCCAATGAGGGTGATCCACCAAAGACATTACAATGGTCTACATGGTGCTGACCATTTGGTAAAGTAACAATTTGCTTAACTTGAGCTTCAGGTGCCATCGGAATAAGTCGATATGCACTTTTAACATCTGATTTGAAGAGCACGAGTGGTGTGGCTTGTCCAAAGGTCTGCCATAAGGCTAGTAAAGAATCTGCAAGGGATTTGAGAGTGTCAAGAGGGGATTGACCCTCAATTGCTTCACGTTCAACCATTGAGTTGAGTGAGAACTCACCACAGCTATGGTTTGTAACCATACAAAAATTTTGGACAGCTTTAGGCACAGCATGGACAGGCATGGAGTACATGCCTGGTAAGAGTTCTGGCCCAAATGCAGGTGAGAACCGACCCAGAGCAACCTCCTGTTCACATTGTGAGTAAATAAAGTGCTCCTCTTAAGGAGATTGTTTAGGATGCTGTTTGGAGACGTCAAGTGTGGGGGGGTAATTAGGACAGTAGGAAGCTTGTGACCAAAAGCCTTGTCAAAGACCCTCACAAACAGATGCTGTGAATCGATGATTAGGGTGAAAAGACATGTAATGCTCAAATATGTCAACATTGATTGGTGTAACTATTTTGAAGAGATGGGGGTTCCCATCGATAGCTGCATGGATAATTGGGTCCTCATTGACTGCCTCAGGGACCTTTAGTAATGGTTTAGCATGGTATGTGTAAGATAAAATGGGAGACAAAGAAAACGAGGGGAAAAACACTAAAAACCTCTCAAATATGCTGGATGCTGTCCAAACACTACTTCACTCTTTGGCTCCAGTGACTTCTCCTTTGCAGCTAAGGGCCCTGTGGCTGGGCTTTCCACACCAGAGGCAGTGATGTTGGTATCGACACTTGTCTGCTCGGTACCCACATCCTGTTGCTGAATTGTACTTTCTGCAAGTCTCAATTGATTTCTCATGGCTTGTCCCTGCCTTCGGCGATGATTGCGTTTTGTTGTCAGAGGTAGGTGTCCAGACTCCAAGTGGCGTGAGATAGGCAAATTGGAGATATGAGAACTCTGCAAAGTCACACAACCTGATATCCCGCCGTGATGCAACAAGGGATCAGATTGCATGGTCAAATGTGATGACTTGACCTGGGTCTTGAATGCTGTTGAAGATGTTAGAG
This sequence comes from Cyathus striatus, assembly GCA_025738555.1. Lineage (NCBI taxonomy): Eukaryota > Fungi > Basidiomycota > Agaricomycetes > Agaricales > Nidulariaceae > Cyathus > Cyathus striatus. Next base: position 7,995,857 of record JAOVFP010000001.1, read on the forward strand.
ATATAGGCATGATACTGAATGAGTTCCCTGTGTCTGTGTGGGAAGATATGGCAGGTTGCCTCAGTGGTAAGGTGCCAGGCTGCAAACCACTGTCCACTAGTTGTAATCTTCTTTGCTGGGGCTCCTCCCAGAATGGAAATCTTGATGTCTCCAACATGCTGAATGACTCCTGTGTTGGTTGAAGCTCCATTGATCGCTGCATGGACGTTAGACAAGTTGACTTCCCTACCTCTGACGATACTGTCCCACTTGGACTCTGGGAAGTGTCCAATTCTGGCCCTCTCCATTGCCCAATTCTTAGCGGCGGTAATATCATTGGTGAAGAGCTGAAGTGCTTTCTGAGTTTTGATGAGATCTGGGTGATGGAAGATGACTTTGTCGTCTTCTTCGTCATACCAAGGCATGTTTTCCTCATAGATCCTATGTCTTTTGTTAGAATTCTTCCCTTCTCGTCATACCTCTTTAGTGAATGAAGAGGATGCTGCTGAATCAGAGTCGACACTATGCTCTCGTTTCCTACCCATTTCTCTTGGCTCAGCTGTCTCTGCTCCTCCTGAATGTCAGTCCAATCGGAAACGACCTTCTTGTTCTCTAGCAGCTTCTTGGCATTGATGGTCATCGATGTCTCTAAGGTAGGTTTTGAAAGCTTGTTCTGTTGTAGATCCATCCCCTGGCTCAAAGACAGGGAGCAAACGTCCAATGCTGGCAACTGCAAATGACTTAGTGATTTTCCCATCCCTGAACTTACTGACAACAGCTTCAAGTTTGTTTTCCAAATCAGATTGGAAAACACCCCCATCATAGATGGAGTTGTGTTCCATGTTCGCAATGTGAGGCGCTCTCGGAGTGACATGTTGAGCTGCCTGTTCAATGGGAGGTTGATGTATCTCTCCCTGACAGGCATGATACTGGTGGGTGGTTGAGACTGTCCGGCTCCGACCTGACGTGGAACTCGGATCCCGCCAGAGGATGAGGAAGGGTGATGCTGCTGCTGTGGTCCCTCGTGTCGGCCTCCTGGCACTCTGTAGTAGTTGGTTCCTTCAATTCTCTCGATTGTGCCTGCAGGTAATTCACAGACTGTGAACCCCTCCTCTTGTTGCTGTCTTCCAGAATTGTTGGCGCCGTCTCCATCAGACATGGGTGAGGTGTAACAAGAAGTTCAATAAAGGTGAGGAAGAACTTAGCGGAGTTGAGATCTGATGATGTAGAAGTTAAAGGCAGTGAATAAGCGAAAGTGATCAGGAAAGTTTGAGGTGAAGATGAAAATGAGAAGGATGATGACCAAGGGGCAAAAGGATCTGAGACGAGTGAAATTCGACAGCAGTCACAGTACTGTCACAGGGCTCCAGCCAATCAGGTTGAGATCCCATTCAAGATCCTGTAAATCGCCATATAGGGAAATCCAGACATCCCTATAACCCAACTATACCTTAAAAGGTAGTGGGAATCATACTACTAATAGTACTGTACATATATATAGTTTTATTTTGTAAGTCCTCGCACATTAGCAGATGCATTCATACTTTTTACATACTTGTTCAAAATCACCATAATTACAGGAACTTACAAACTTAAAAACTGTAAGGCAAGCATGAGCCGCGTTGCAACTTGCGCGACCAATGTGCGACATCCGCTATGTAGGCGCATCATGCCGCTCCGATGTCGATTACTTAATACCGAGGCACGGATGTAAACTGATGGGGTGCCCACTATCTGACCGTTATCTACCTAACTACTATTCGGAAGCGAAGTTTTTGTTTTTCTTCTGGTCATGGCCCGAAAGACGACCAAGCAAGTGGCTGTGTCGTTTGAGTTCAGCTTTACGTGATGACAGGCAAATGCCGAATTGCCAAGAATCAGTCAAGCCTCTCTCTCAGCCTCCCGTTTGCGTTGTCATGAGTACTTAATTATATTGTGGATTCCACAAATTCCACTAAAATATCTTAGGTTAATTGAATCAGCTCCTGTTCAGCTGTTAATATTTCGTACATTTTCTACATTCTATCCAAATTCTATCCACCTTAAGGCTTAATTCATATGGTAATCTCATTTTTAAGCCTACGCTGAGATATTCTAACAGTAATTAAACATAGCTGAATCAGACCTTGTTGATAAATCGCCCAGATCATACAGCCAGTACTCATACTTCGTGTGAGAGACAACCATCATTAAAATTTAACTGAATCGATAATTCTCGAGGGATATACGTCGGGACATAGATAAGTTAAATGTGACTTCAGCATCTGTCATTGGGGTCATTTTTTACGATGAGATTTATCGGAGTTTATAGGTAGACGTCAATATTCCAGTAGTTTTTGTGATATTCGACTGTGATACTTCTTACACCTAAATCCGATATTTCTACTTGATGTTGGGAAGGTGCTAGTTGCGGATACTGTTTAGGTATTATCAAGGTACTGTAATATTTATGTGATTTGGTGGACTCCGTTATCTGAACTTACAGACATGTAGAGTTGACAAGTTCCTCAGCCTCTAAGTCATTAATTTTTCCAATTCAGAGAGAGTTTTTTTTTTTTTCCATTTAAATAGAAAAACGTGCAAATTAAGATTCAAACTTAGCGACTGCGGGGAATAGAACACACAAAGAGATGCTGAAGTAACAAGCAAGGTAACAGGTCCGGAAGAGTCAACGATAAATTGTATACTCGAATCACGTGAACCTGAATCTCGTTCAACATACAACACCGCCACCGCTTGCTTGATTGTGGGTCCTCTTTTTGTCGTCCGACTTTTCCCAGTCATTCCCTTACAACTCTGCACCAACTCTGCACCTTCTCTCTTCCGCTCTACATACTATTACTTGAGGCTTTCAAGCTATCTTCGAAGGGCAGCGAGCGGCAACATCGGAAACAGGTCTTTCATATCAAGCAAAGCCAAATACTGCGAAACTCTGTGCTGTAAAATTTGTAAATCAACTCGAACTGGATCTTCATCCTGTCTCGTTCTAAATATCTGCTGTACAGCCTGCGGCGTGTGCGGCTGTTCAGTAATGTGGCGTCGCACGAAGATTTTTTCGGTATACATCGAGGCGATGGATACACAAAGAAGAACGTAAACAAGCTCTGCGCTACCAACCATTCAACGTCGATGCCCTAAAGAGTGTCATAATGGAAAGCACCGGAGCAGACGGCGTTACGGATATTCGAAAGGTGGCTGAAGGGGGAAGCAATAAGGTCTTTCGTGTTCAGCTCACCGATGGACGAGAGGTCATTGCTCGTATCCCAACTTCACTATCCGGACCACCGCACCTCGTCACTGCCAGTGAGGTTGCCACCATGCGATTTCTTCGCGATAGACTGGGACTGATCCAAGTTCCGCACATCTTGTCCTTGTCATCTAGAGCATCAGATACTTCTGTTGGAGCCGAATTTATCATCATGGACGTTGCGGATGGCGTAGAGCTTCATACGGTTTGGCACCAGTTGACGATGAAGCAAAAACTTCGGCTGGTTAACCAATGGATCAAGTTTGAGTCCAAGGTTAACAAAGTCTTTACCAGTGGAGGTTATGGTTCCTTGTACTATCGCAAGGATATTCCTGCTCAGATGGCCCGTGATGTCTTTGTAAATGCTCAAAAGGACGACGAGTTCGTTCTTGGTCCCAGCACTCTACAGACACGTTCTTGGGAAAACAATTATGGCTCCCCCACCGATATCTGTCTTGACAGCGGTCCTTGTATGTCCATAACTCTCATTGCAAGTTCATATTCTGACGACTTCCAGGGCCAGATGTACCATCATACCTCAAGGGTATCACCAACTCCGAGCGTGCCTGGATCACGGGATATGCCAAGGCCCCCACCCGCAAGTTCGACGCACCATGGGACCCTCCTTCACACTTACAGGTTCCTCAAGATCATATTCGCCTGTTGAACATGTATGACGAGGTCGCATCATATTTCATCCCGAAGGATGAACGGTTCCTTCGACCCAGTTTAACTCTGTGTGACTCGAACCAAACGAATATCTTTCTGTCTCGCGAGGTTTATGAACGCGATGGCACAATGGAGATCTCCGCTGTCATCGACTGGCAGAACACTGTGGTGCATCCGCTCTACATCACGGCGCTCATTCCGTACTTCATCGAAGAGGCAGAGCTTGCACCTGATCAAAAGAAAGACGCCTTTTTGAAGGAGCAAGCCTATTTGCGCAAGGCATATCATGCGTTGTATCAAGAGACCGAATTGGACATTGTATGGGCCTCTGCGCTCTCGTTTGGTGAAAAGGTTACCATGGCCCAGCAACTACCGTCAGCTGCCCAATGCTGTTGGCATGGAGGTTACCGCGAACTTAAGCGGCTCTTGATTCGGACAATGGTAGAGTGGGAGGCCATCGCTGGACCTGGTGTAGTGTGTCCGATAAGTACAAGGACATTCACCGAGCAGGATATCGCACAGGTAAAAGAAGACGAACTTGCCTGGCAGGAGATGGAGAAGTGTCGATCAGAGATGAGAAGGTGCATTGGCATAGCAAATGATGGTTGGGTTGATACGGAGGGATATGATCGCGCTCTGCGGGCCAACGATGATCTTCGCAAGCAGTGGATGGCCATAGTAGACTCGGAGGAACTTGAAGCTGAGCTGGGCCCAGGCGAGGTCGACTACGGCATCTGGCCATATCGAGAGGCGGAAAAGTAGCATATCCGTTATGTGATTGAGTATGCACTCAATTTGTATTCATTCGTGGTACTAAGACCCTGCGATTTAGACCTTTGAGTTCAAGTCGAGTTATGAGTCCATCCGTCCCTTCCAAGTATAATATCCAAATGTTTGACGGGAGTCGTAAGAAAGTCCTGGTTTTAACATGAAAAGTATGATATATGGTATACAAACGAAGTACGACCAGACTCAGCTGAAAAGAATTTAATCAATGATACGAATATCTAACAACAGAGTGAGATTTGAATGAACCAATGAACAGCCCATTCGGACAGGGAGGAACATAAAATGGATCTCGTCTAGATTTTCAGATCCACAAAGGGGATAATTGAATGATACTATACTGTTTCATCAGAACTTGATTATATGTTTCCGGAATACATAGAAAATATCTGATTGACATCGTATAAATAGTTCCTAAGGCAGGAGTCCTGCGATTTGATATGCCAAGTCTGGAAGAATGGTCTATTGGTTCGAGTAAAAGGGAACCATGCGTAAATCCGTACTACCATTCGGCTTTTGTGGTAAAGCTCTGTAATTCGCAACCAGAAGCCCATGTACATATATATTTACATAACGCTATCTACAACACCGATACAAGAGAGGCAGGGGGATAAGCTTGTATGTATGCACGCTGCATGTAAACGAGCGATATAATCAGAAACGAAGTAAATTGGACATTTACGACAATGTGACGAGAAATAAAGAAAGAAGACAGAGAAATAACTAGAAGAGAGAGGGTTGTAAGTCTTACACGAAACATAAAACTTTGCAGAGGAGAAAAGCAAACCATGAACATCGTGATGTGCTCTCGGTGTCACGTCGGCACCGACTCAACACCATCGTGAACAGGCAGAAGGGTGCATAATCGAAACATAGAGGAAAAATCACACGTCAGAGATTGTCGGAGCCCTCGGTTCGTTTATCAAGGTCTTTGACATCATTTCTATCCGGTAAATCATAAACATTCGCCTCCTTATCTTCATCCACGTCTTCATCGTCATCATACTCCTGTTCCTCCTTGTCCAAAGTAAAGATCAAGCAACGGAAAACTAGAACTAGAACGATCCCGATGTGGGAGTAGACCGGGTGTAAAGACCGTACTTCCAACTCAATGGTAAAGTTCTAGTAACTTGAGCTTCGGACGTGGCATGAGTCGTAAACTTGAGCAAAACGATACCCTCGTGCCCGGGTACGTGGCGTGTTTGAGGGCGATAAGGGAATTTGCAGTCTTGTAGAAGGAGGATGAGAAAGGGAGGGGTAAATGTTGGGTAAATGAATGTCTTTGTCCTCCGCCCGCATTCCTTGCGAAGGGAAGTAACCTCCCTTACCCTTCCCCTGCCCTGGAAGTGACGAAACACTGGATGAAAGACCTGACGTAATAACAGTAAAACTCGAAGACAGAAGGCATCCCCATCACAGTGACACAGTCCGACACGATGGTGCACGAATACCCTCCCGTCTTTACACCAAAACAGTCGGGTTCGAATGGGGATGGCGTCCTCGAAAACTGTTACTGGCGGTCCCGCTATGGCGGGTGACGATGAGGGTGATGCTTATGCGAGTGTACGGAAGCTGAAAGAGACACAGCCTCGACGAACGCACACGATGCGTCCTCTCCCGGGCTCTAACATTCCCATCCTCCCTACCACACAAGTCGCAGTACGCACCTTCTCCCTGCCACTCCCAACTCCCCTTTCTCTCCCCCAACCCTGCTCATCTCTCGAGGAAAAGATTAATGCTTCGTGTAGGACCCGGTTGTTGTGTGCGTAATATGAGTATGATTCGAGAGATTCTGAGGGGAAGTTCGGGTGTTGGGTATGGCTGAGGTGGGTTTTTGGATTGGTACTGTTGGTCGGGAACGGTAATGTCTGCGGATAAGGAAGGTCTGCATCGAGGATATGAGCGAAGACGAATGAAGGGGGAAGGGGGAAAGGGGAAAGGAATGAGGAAGACAAAGGGAGAACGTACCGTAATACGCAAGGCGGCCACAGGTGTCCACCTCATCACGACCAGGCCACTGAATTAGATTTAAACAGGACGAAAGGCATGCATTAGTATTTGACGTTATTCCTAATACATTTGATTGGGTTAGCACATTGCATAGCGGATTTGAAACTAGAAAGATGTGTGAGAAAGGAGGGTGGATGGGAGAGTTAACGTAAATGCATAGTGGGCTGCAAACAACTGACCTCACTCCTAGGCAGGAGTGAGTAGAAAGTGTATGAAGTTGCGCCAACACCGAGCGCAAGATGCCATGAGCAACGCGCCATGTGGTACCAGAGGGCTCTCCTACCGCTCGGCATGTGGGATCAGAAATGACGCAGGACGGGGCTAACGAAAGCCATACAAAAATAAGATGATATATGAATATCAGAAGGCGACAGGAAGAGAGAAGGTGCAGAGTTAGCGTTGGTTACTGTAACTTGTCGTAATGGCAGTTGAACAGAAGCCTGAGAAGGAGCAACGACGACCAAGGAAGTGGCTGTGTCGTTTGAATGTGCAAAATTTTCACGTGATTTGAGTATGCTGGTCGGCCGAGAACCTTGTATTCTTTCGGATTTACTTATCGTTCATTTTGCAGTCACTCTCCTGGACCCTGTTACATCTTTTGTGTACTCTTTTTTTACCGCTGCTATGTTTATTGTACTAAGACATACTTGTTTGTATTCGAACGGGTATAATGTCTCTCTCTGCGCTGGAAAGAGTAATAGCTTGTAGGTACTCGTCTTCATAGTATCTGTAGATTGTATCAGATTACGTCCCCGAAAAGCAAATACTACTCCGGCTACCCTTGGGCAACATAGGTATGGTATTCAAAGGACAAAAATTACACCGTAGTATAGGAATGCTCAACTACCACCTCACACGCACCCGATATATGTATGCATATTCATCTTATTCATCTCGTTTCCCACCTAACTCGCTTAATATAGATCGAGGTGTGATAGGGAAATTAACATCATTGCAGTATGATATTCTCATGAACATATCATATCAACGAATCAATATCACTCAACAAGCTAGCGCTACTATTAGAGTTCACCGGGTTTTCCTTACATAGCGTCCACGTCTATAGTGAGACTTTCTAACTGTATACCAGATGCGTTTATATTAATTCACTGAGAGTTTTAAAACTATATACAACACTACTACTTTGTAAGGCGTCTGCAGATACCAACTGGAATGGGTGTGTTAATTTATATCATCCTATTATTATGATTCCAAAAACATCTCAATATCATCCTTGATACAGAGATGGATGTCATAGCAACACCTAGTTTATATGAACCTACAGAATGCGAAAGTTAAAGAAATATCCTTCCAGAATTCCCCTCAACTGCCCACTTTCCTTACTTACTACATCATTACTTTATTTAATGGAGAGAGAGCAAGACTCGATGTTAGTAAAATCTATTTCATATATGGTGAACAAAGCACTAATAAGTACGGCTGTATAGCTTCGACACCGGTGTCATCCCCATCCTACTCGCACTATGTCAGTACTCATATCGAATTTTAGTTATCTGCAGTACTTTCTAATTGTTACATTTTTACACCGAAGCTGTATTGTATTATGATCATATCCTAACGTTCGGTAAGTAGAGTAGTGATGATCATGCTTTACACTGTTTCAAGACATATGTGTATAACCAAAATAGGCGATGAAGTAAATTTTATATGGAAGCGACAAAAGCGGGGAAGCGCCTACTGGTTTTTCGTCAACCGCTACGTTGCTTGCGTCGGAAATGTGCTGGTAGCTATTTCGTTTTTTAGTCCTTCGTTGGAAACAGAGGTATATTATACAAAATCTTATGGTTTATTTAGCTTACAGTACGTTCAATAGGTGACGAGGTACGGGAACATTAATGGGCCGCTATTCCTTTTCGAACTGTTGGTTGTAGTTGCAAAAGGTTTTACATCTTTCGGGAAGGTCTCCTGGTTTTTAATCAGCTTGCTGTTTCAAGTATGCTTTTTGTCTTAATTTAAAGTCGTCATACTAATATTTTAGTAATCCTCACGCTTCGTATCCACGTTCTCTACGAGTGTTCGCTTCGAATACTATTTTTTATGCTTACCATTGGAGCGGGCCTTCTGGTAGTTGTATTGGTACGTACTATTGTCTCCGATGATATAGATCTAGTACCATAATTCAAATGGTGCTCCAGTGGTCCCTAGTTGGTCAACATAGCGCACAGTCTCAAATTGGGACAGGATGCCATATAGTGTCATCTCAAGAAACGTAAGTGTATCCGTTGTGTATTAATGGTCATTATAACAATACGTATACCCATAGTACAATGCGTAATGAACTGCCATTTCTATTTTATTTCAATTAACTCTGGCTACAGATGTCGGGGTCGCGTGGATAGCACTTATGGCATATGACACCCTCATATTTTGCCTTACGTTATACAAGACCTGGATAACAAGGCGAGATAATAAAACTAATGGAATATCTCCTATTCTTTCACTTTTACTCAGAGATGGTTAGAAATTTACCCGTACTGTTATGTAAATCAGAGCTAACGAATTATAGGAGCCATATACTATGCGTGAGATTTAGCTGGCACTGTCATTAACGTCGTTATCTAACATAGATTTATAGTATTATGTCCCTTACGAACCTGTTAAACATTTTAACATACTACGTAAGCAATTACTAGATACGATTTGGCTCCCGGCGCGTTCACTTATCTCTGTTGCTCCATAGATTTCCATTGTAAGTTAGGGCGTCTACTAAATACTAAGAAATTTTTGATAACGTAACCACATATATAGCCTTTCTTTACAGAAGTATCTTCAACATTAGCGAGCAGGTATATCATTATAGATTCAATCAGCGATGAAATATTTCTAACTCCACTGTCGTTAGCATATCGGTAACCATGATGTCACGCTTAATGCTCAACCTGCACCAGAGAGCTGACATAGGGATATATTCGACAACAAGTGGCCTCGGAACCAATTTCTCCGTCAGATATTCTTTTCGAGCGCAGACACATCATAGTGTGCAAGAGGTGTAATTGGCACGTCAGAAATGACGCGGTGGAAATAGCTTTTTATTCATTGCAGGATACTTGTAACATCTTCGAATATTTCGCCAATGATTAAAGACAAATTTGAAACGCTGAAGCGCTCAGCTGGACCGGCGATTCGGCGTAAGTAAGTAACATAAACATATACATACATACATTGTAGTAGTAGCTTGGTAGTCGCTAGGAATTGAGGTCAATAAATGATAAATATAGATATTCCGATTCACATATTACAATGTACTCCAGGCCATTTGCCTTAGAGGTTAGATGGTGCAGTATTTATTTGCTTAGGCTAGGGGACATAAAACTTGAATTTGAATTTTTCAGACACTTCTAGCTCGGTTCTCCCTTCCTCCAGCGCTAAGAGATATTTTTTACCCAATCATAGTAACTGCAGGAATAGGACACACAAAGAGATGTACTTAACAAGTACTTATGGGAAGCAAATGATAAATCCGAAACAAACAAAGACATACTCAAGAGTCGAATCACGTGAACTTGCATTCCGTTTAGTGTTGCTGTGAGTTCATTCCAAGGTCATCCAAGGTCTCGGCTAATTGACATCGAGGTGCCTCGAGGTAACATTAATGCACCTTGATTTCTATACACCGGATTAGTAATACATGATATAATGTCCTCACTGCAGCTTCAAAAACTATTTCAGAAATGGCTTAATATTGAAAAGCACTATTCTTGTAGCTAATTAAGTAGTATTAGACCTTGTTAAAAGTATAAGCAGTCTAAAGGTATAAATCATGCAAATCATCAATCACTTTCCCACAGTAAAAATTTGCCTCGTCATTACCATCAATGACAAAAACACTCCCATTGCTTTCTTTCTCTCTTCCAATCCCCTCTATTCTTCTTCTCCTCACTAGCAGCTCTCGATTGATACCGACATGCCAGCACCTCCACCCTGACACGCTTCAGGGGCAACTGCCAGTCTCAGCACCTTCAATATCATGCCCCCCTTGCATTGCACCTTCACCAAGGCCCCCCTCAGCAAGCACAAGCTTCCAGGGCCCTGCTAAGGCTCTGCTGGCTCTGATGACATGTGCCAGGACTGCTTTGGAGACACCACAGGCCCCTCAGACTCCCAGGATGATGCCTGTGCAGGTGCACAAGATCCTGGTGCATGGCACCTACCTCCCTGCTGGCTGTGACTTCGACATGAAATCAGCAGCCCTCATTCTTGAGCAAATCATTGAGGCTCTCCCAGTATCCTCTAAAAGTAAGTTTGGAGATATCCTTCATGCAGTTGCAGTGCTACTTGACAAGGAGGCTATGGGCTCCCTCGCCTCTGTTTTACAGGACAATCTATCACCAGCACTTGCAAAAATTGAAGCCATGGCCATGTGACTAGAATTGGTGCAACTCAAATTTGATGCTGCTACCTGCAGGCTGGATGATCACCCCCAGGCAGGAGTCTTGCCTCATCCAACTCCACACACTGTAACAGTGGAATCTCAGCCATCATATGTGTCCATGGCTGCAGCTCCACATGCTAAAGCTATTGTGGACACCTCCTGGAAGCACTGTCAGGTGAGCATTAAACTTGCTTGCCCTAATGATGACAGCCCAACTGGGCTGGGGAACCTCTCCCCCCAGGAATGAGTAAAAAAAGCCAACCTGGCTCTTGATATGTTGGAGCTTGAGGACACCAGCTGCCCAGACCTCGTGTCTATTATTGCAGCACATTGCTCTGGGATTTTTATCCACTTGGAGGTCAATTCTCCTGACGCAGCCCACTGGCTTAAGCAGCAATAGATACTCCATGCATTCAGAGATTGCTTTGATAGCTCCTCTAATCCAGTGCCATCCGTCTTTAAGCTTCTTGCCGAATTTGTGTCCACCTCTTATCAGCCAGGCCCTGCTACATTGCACACTGACCTTGAACAGATCAATGACCTCCCTATGGGGTCAATTGTCAAGATTAAATCTGTGCACCACCCCAGTCTATGGTAGACTGGGCAATGCTCTGCCCACTTTGTGGTGAGCCTACATGACCAACTGTGGGCCAACCACTTGTTGGACACTGGCCTTGTTATTGAGGGTGCACAGGTGTGCGTATGAAAGTTCTTACCTGAACCTTCCTGGTGTTTCCACTGCAAGAGACTGGGACATCTGGCACATGAGTGTAAGGCCACAATACCCACCTGTGCCCACTGTGCAGGAGATCACTCCACCCAGGAGTGTGATATGATGGAGGGGGATTGTTCTTCTCACCAATGCACTAACTGCATGGCTAACAGCCATGGAGCAGAATTGCAGTTATGCCCAGCCTTCCTTTGGAAGCTGTGGATCCTGTACAATAAAACTAATGTTGTGAAATACATGGGGTTCCCATCAGACAATCCTTCTACCTGGTGTCTCTGTGAAAAATCAGTGCCATGGGGAATTCCCCCACCACTGTAGGCAGCTGCTGCTAGGCCTTTTTCCATTCACTCAGCTATGCCCCCAGCATCATTCCCTCTTATGAGGACCTCTTCTACTCTCTCTCCCACTCTCCCATCCCAGTCTATGCTGGATGATGGAATGTGTGCTATGCCACCTCCACTTGGGATGCCACTTTCAGGTGCTGACGGCACCTCAGGGTTATCTTGGGGGAAGAAGGGTAAAGGTAAACAACATCCTTCTGTTCCATATCTTGGCCAGGCTCAAGGCTCCTCCTGGGATGTTATGTCTGGATCAGCAACAGACTGCCATGGGGGTACCCTGGATGGGTATGTCACAGTATCTTGCCCTGCCTCTCAGGCAAGCCACTACTCTGACCGCCCAGAGGCTCACAGGGGCCTGGAAGAGGGTGAAGTTCAGCAGCTGCAGTCCTCTTCCTGGGCTGACAGTTAATGCCTGTATGAACTCCCCCCAACCATTGAGAGCTCCACTTTTGGCAACAAAATGTCAACACTTCCCTTGATGAGCAGCATGATATGCTTGTCACCTTAGGCAGGCAGGATTATGACATTTGCACAGTTCAAGAGCCTTATGTCAATCATAATGGCAAATCACAGTCCAATAAATATTGGACTGCAGTATACCCCTCTTCTGCTTCACCTTCAGGTCAGGCTGTTCACTCTCTTCTTTTAATTAACTCCTCTATCTCCACTGACTCATGGTCTCCTGTCCTGGTCCCCTCCCCAGACATCACAGCGATCTGCCTTCAGGTAGCTGGGGGTCGTTCTATTTTTATTTTTAACCTCTATGTGGATTGTACACACAATGACTGCTAAGAGGCTCTGGCCTCAACAATGAGAGAGCTTCAGGCTAGCCACCCACCTGGGGGGGAATCCTTCCACTTTATGTGGATGGGAGACTTCAACAGGCACCATTCCATGTGGGATGAAGAACACAATCACCACCTGTTTACAGCTGCGGCTCTACATCTAGTAGAGCCCCTTCTTTCTCTCCTCTCTCAGTACCAAATGTCTATGGCTCTGCCCAAGGATATTCTTACCCTCAAGGCTTTCCATTCTAAAAATCTCACTTGAGTAGATAATGTGTTTCTGAGCGATTCACTCATGGAGGATCTCGTGGTCTGTACTACTATCCCTGCCTTAAGTCCACCAAAAGTGGACCACTTCCCAGTCTTTACTAAATTGCTAGCTTTTCCAGATGTTGCCCCAGCACATCTCCATTGCAATTTCAAGGCAGTGGACTGGAATAAGTTCCAGGACACCCTATCAGACTGGCTGTCAGTGTGGAGGAAGATACTAGCTTGGGGGTATCTTCTTGACAAAGAATATGCGAGTGGAACAATGTCCGTCGATCCTCCAGTTCTAGTGAGGTATGATTCGAGCTGAAATGGGGGAAACGAAAACCTGAATTCAATGAGTGTATGTATGACAGTTTAAGTAGCTAACAAATGCAGTATGTATGAGTAAGCGACAGAAAGAATGAAATGAGGTACGGTAATGAAAAACACGATATTCACATCGCAGGCAAACTGCATGCTCTACATCAGGCTCAGCACTGGTCCATGAATGTACATCTCAGGATGATTTTGACTCATGTCTGTGTTCAGTAACTGATGCAGTTATGTCCACTATATCAGACACTGCTCCTATGGCCCAGATTGCCCCACACACCAAACAGTGGTGGAACACTGAGTTGGCCAACTTGCAGAAAGAGAAAGTTCACCTTGGACACACTTCTCACTGCTATGTACATTTTCCTGGACACCCCTCTCATGAGGAATATCACTGCACTCGCAACATTTATGCAGAACAGATGCAAGAGGCTTGGGTTGCAAAGTGGACTGACTACCTCAAAAAATTTACTGACTCCACCATCTGGGACATAGATAGCATTCTCTCTAGCTCAGGCATGGATGGGGGACAAACATGCCTCCCAGAACTGGTTACTCGTGACCCAGGGACAGGGGCAATCACCTCAGTGGCTCACACTAATGAAGAAAAGAGTGAACTACTATACAGCACCTTCTTTCCTCCACAACACGCATCTGCTACAGTCCAGGACAATGCTGAGTACCCACCTCAGCATGGCAATTTACTAACATCTCGGATGAACAGGTGGCACAGGCCATTGACAGGATAAACCCTGACAAAGCAACATGGTCAGACTCTGTCCCAAACCATGTTATCAAGGAGTGTAAGAACATTCTCACCCCATATATGGGTTCTCTATTTCGGGCTACATTCACATTTGAGTGCTATCCTGAGGATTGGGCATGCATGAAAACATTAGTTCTCTGTAAGCCTGGAAAGCCAGACTACTCCAGCCCCTTGGCATGGAGGCCTATTGTCCTTTCACATGGGTTCGCCTGCTTGCTTAACAGCTGTGTGGCAGATGAACTCACAGTTATGTCTGAATGCTGTCACCTCCTCCCCTCCCACCACTTTGGTGGTTGCCCTGGGTGGAATACTTCAGACTCACTGCAGCTGTTGGTTTCCTCAGTAAAGGCTGCCTGGCATCACCAGGAAGTGGCAACACTTCTCAGTCTTGATGTTAAAGGGGCTTTCCCCAGTGTTTCTCTTGAATGGCTATACCATGAACTTCGTCACCTGGGCATTCCTGAACCCCTTGTCTGCTGGCTTCATATGGTACTAGAGGGACACTCTACATCACTCTCATTTGATGACCACCTCTCAAATCTCTTTCACCTTCTGGGAGGTCTAGATCAAGGCAGTCCCTTCTCTCCTATTTTATATATTCTTTACAATTCTAGCCTCCTCATGATATCTGCTGATGCTGACCTCTCCTTACTTTATCTCAATGACTCCACTATGCTTGTTATGGGTCCCACCTCTCAGGAAACCCATCATGCCATCATGTCCATTATGACACATGCAAAAGGAGTGTTTGACTGGGCTGTGGAACATAACTGTGAATTTGGCATGAATAAATTCCAGCTATGTGACTTTACATGTTGCCGCATACACAATACTTCACTCCACTGCTTCTTTGCACCCACTGCAAAACAGTGCAATTGTACAATGCCAGTCACATGCCCCCCACTCCACCTTAAGGACCGAATTATTGTCTCACAGCCTACCATGTGCTTTCTTGGTTTGATCCTGGACAATGAACTCCAGTGGGGTCCCCAATGAGCAGCTGCACTTGCAAAGGGACAAACCTGGCTTCAACGCATCTCACAAGTAGCGAAACCTGCCAGCAGGGTGGCAGCTTTCTGCATATGTCACCTTTATGTCTCTCAGGCAGTACCACACATTCTATATGGCGCAGAGCTCTTTCTTCCTCCTTCTGATTTTTGCAATCCAGCTAAGGTGCCTGCGACCTTTAAGCCTCTCTGCTCAATTCAGCACAAGGCCACCCTGCTCATCACAGGGGGCCTCCATTTGTTGCCAGTTGATGCACTTGATCAACTGGTGAATTTACTTCCTTTTCACCTTCTGGTATCCAGACTTCAACATCAATCTCTTTTACGATACTGCACACTCCCCTCCACACACCCCCTGACTTGTTTCATTCATCATGCAGCAAGTCGCTGTTGGTTATGCGCCCACAATTCTCCCCTTCACCTTCTGTTTGACACATTTCCCCTCAGTCCCAAGGACATTGAGACTATCACAGTGGCATGCTTTCCTCCCTCATGGTCTCCCCCATTTACAGTCCAGATTGCGAAGGACAGTGAGTCTGCTATCACACAGGACACAGCTGACTCACCAGATATTATTATATATACTGACGGCTCTGGCTATAAAAACAAAATTGGAGCATCAGCGGTGCTCTACCACTGAGGTCACAGAATGGATAGCCTACAGTACCAACTAGGCTAAGACTCTAAGTATGTCATGTATAATGCAGAGAGCCTTGGACTCCTGCTTGGGGCCCAACTCCTCTCACTACAGTGATGCTTCTCCAGCATCACATTTGCTGCTGACAATCAAGCATCTTTACAGGCTGCAACAGGGCATCACTCCCATTCCAGACAATATATCACAGATGAATTCATATGCTCACTCTCCATGAAATCACTGGAGGATGTACAAACATAAGTGCCAGCCATTCTGATCATATAACAGCAGTGTTATATGATTGCCCCAATCGAATAAGCCATGCCATTTTATGATTGGGATCATAAACAATCATTGAGGTTCTAATTCAATACTACTATTGTATGAATGTATTAAATGATCATAAGCAATCATTGATTGTTTCTAATTGGATATTACTATTGTATGGATGGCTAGGTGATCATAAACAATCACTGATTGTTTTTAATTGAATACTACTATTGTATGAATGTATTAGGTGATCATAGACAATCATTGATTTATCTAATTGAATATTAGTATGAATGGAGAGGCAATCATAAACAATCATTGATTTTTTCTAATTGATATTATTATTATTGTATGAATGGTGAGGTGATCATAAACAATCATTGATTTTTTCTAATTGAATATTATTATTGTATGAATGGTGAGGTGATCATAAACAATCATTGATTTTTTCTAATTGAATATTATTATTGTATGAATGGTGAAGTGATCATAAACAATCATTGATTTTTTCTAATTGAATATTATTATTGTATGAATGGTGAGGTGATCATAAACAATCATTGACTTTTTCTAATTGAATATTATTATTGTATGAATGGTGAGGTGATCATAAACAATCACTGATTGTTTTAATTGAATACTACTATTGTATGAATGTATTAGGTGATCATAGACAATCATTGATTTCTTCTAATTGAATATTATTATTGTATGAATGGTGAGATGATCATAAACAATCATTAATCCTTACTAATTGAATATTAGTATGAATGGAGAGACAATCATAAACAATCATTGATTTTTTCTAATTGAATATTATTATTGTATGAATGGTGAGGTGATCATAAACAATCATTGATCCTTACTAATTGAATATTAGTATGAATGGAGAGACAGTCATAAACAATCATTGATTTTCTCTAATTGAATATTATTATTGTATGGATGGTGAGGTGATCATAAACAATCATTGATTTTTACTAGTTGAATATTAGTATGGATGGTTAGGCAATCATAAACAATCATTGATCTTCACTAATTGAATATTAGTATGGATGGTTAGGCAATCATAAGCAATCAATGATAACTACTAATTGGATATTACTATTGTATGGATTTGTCACATTTCCTCACATGTCACAATTGTGACACATCTTCCCGCGCGTCACATATTTCCCGCACGTCACGTTAGTCACATATATTCCCGCGTATCACGTTCGTCTCGCGCGTCACAATTGTCACATATATTCCCGCGCTTCATGTTAGTCACGTGCGTTACATTTTCCTCACGCGTCACGATCGTGACACATATTCCCGCGCCTCACATATTTCCCGCGCTTCACACATTTTCTCGCGCATCGCATATTTCCCGCGCATCACACATTTCCCACGCATCACATATTTCACCCACGTCACGTTTGTCACGTTCTTTCGCGCGTCACATTTGTCACATACATTCCCGCGTGTCACAATTGTCACATATATTCCCGCGCTTCATGTTTGTCACACGCGTCACAATTGTTACATATATTCCCGCGTGTCACGTTCGTCTCGCGCGTCACAGTTGTCACATGTATTCCCGCGCTTCATGTTAGTCATGCGCGTCACGCTTTTCACGCGCGTCACAGTTGTCACATGTATTCCCGCGCTTCATGTTAGTCACGCGCGTCACGCTTTTCCCGCGCGTCACGCTTTTCATGTGTGTCATGCTTTTCATGTGTGTCACGCGCGTCACATTCGTCACACTTTTAGCGCTCGTCATGCTTTTCACATTCTTACATTTGTCATGCTTTGAAATCTTGCCTTTCTTGGGTATTAATCTTTTGATTCACATTACATGTCCTATGTGTGTCATTACATTTCTCACAGCATTACATTTGTTATGCTTTGTAAGTATAACACTTGTCATGCTCTTAGTATAGGTGGCAAATTGAAAACTATATTAATAGATGGATACTCAGCAATAGTATGTGCATGGACCACTTCCTAATGCTGTCTGAGTAGTTACCTGATTCATTCTGTCAGTAGTCATATGCTTATCACAAAGATTAAGCCATGTATGTACAAGGATAAGCAACATTTATCAGAGACATCAACACATACAGCAGTATAGAAGTGAACCTGATTGTCATGGAAGAAGTTTCTGAGTTGAAGGAAATTCTAAGACACAGAACTTGTGAGTTGATAGCACATCCTTATATCCACAGGTACTAGTAAGGAAAGTCACCTATATTTAATGAATGTAATGTACTGTACTAAAATAGGTACAGAACAATGGTAGTGAGCTGAGTATCAAAAAGAGAAATAAGCCCAATTTTATAGTACAGGCAATTTGCCTGCTGTACATTGTGTCACAATATCAGTAAGAGTGGAGATAGTTTACATTATCTCTCTGTATCAATAAAGCAAACTGTCATGTAGTTATATAGAGTAAGCAGATATGTGACTCAATAATGTGTATTGAAGATATCAGTATAACCAATAGTGATACAAGAATCATGATCATCTAATGTTTGAGATGTGTAAGTTTGATGTGATGTAGAGTTACATAGTTCAATACCATTATATCATATCTCTAGTCTTGATTGTAAAATGTCAATGAACTTACATACACACTCTACATTTTTCATTCTAGTTGCTTCTTACTGTTAGACTTCCATAATTTACTAATTGTAATATCCCATGTCATAACCTTCAATTTAGCAAGAACATATATGTTTCCTTGCTTTAATAATTTATTCTGCAGTTTAGAATACTTCTGTTTTGTAATGTGAACAATGATATAGATATACAGGTAACCAGACACACATAACTGGCTCAAGTTGTTATATCTTATGACAGACAAACAAAGTTGAAATGTTCTACATGTCATAATAAGTTCCAAAAATCTTGTGATCTTATGAAATATGCACAAAATGTGACAAATGAGATGCATATTGAGAATATGACAAACTTGACATGTGACTTGCATCAAAAACATAATGCAAATGAATACCATGATAGGATAATAGTGGATAACAAGTGATATGCTGAGTATTCCCCAGTTCACATAGTTTCAAATTTAGATATATTGTCAATATCAAAGGCCAAATTAGATTACTGAGCTGTGAAAATTGTGGCAAATGTAACATGTGAAAAGAGCATGATGAGTGACACACATAGGACATGTAATGTGAATCAAAAGATTAATACCCAAGAAAGGCAAGATTTCAAAGCATGACAAATGTAAGAATGTGAAAAGTGTGACGAATGTGACGCGCGTGACACACATGAAAAGCATGACACACATGAAAAGCGTGACGCGCGTGACTAACATGAAGCGCGGGAATACATGTGACAACTGTGACGCGCGTGAAAAGCGTGACGCGCATGACTAACATGAAGCGCGGGAATACATGTGACAACTGTGACGCGCGAGACGAACGTGACACGCGGGAATATATGTAACAATTGTGACGCGTGTGACAAACATGAAGCGCGGGAATATATGTGACAATTGTGACACGCGGGAATATATGTAACAATTGTGACGCATGTGACACATGAAGCGCGGGAATATATGTAACAATTGTGACGCGTGTGACAAACATGAAGCGCGGGAATATATGTGACAATTGTGACACGCGGGAATGTATGTGACAAATGTGACGCGCGAAAGAACGTGACAAACGTGACGTGGGTGAAATATGTGATGCGTGGGAAATGTGTGATGCGCGGGAAATATGCGATGCGCGAGAAAATGTGTGAAGCGCGGGAAATATGTGAGGCGCGGGAATATGTGTCACGATCGTGACGCGTGAGGAAAATGTAACGCACGTGACTAACATGAAGCGCGGGAATATATGTGACAATTGTGACGCGCGAGACGAACGTGATACGCGGGAATATATGTGACTAACGTGACGTGCGGGAAATATGTGACGCGCGGGAAGATGTGTCACAATTGTGACATGTGAGGAAATATGACAAATCCATACAATAGTAATATCCAATTAGTAGTTATCATTGATTGCTTATGATTGCCTAACCATCCATACTAATATTCAATTAGTGAAGATCAATGATTGTTTATGATTGCCTAACCATCCATACTAATATTCAACTAGTAAAAATCAATGATTGTTTATGATCACCTCACCATCCATACAATAATAATATTCAATTAGAGAAAATCAATGATTGTTTATGACTGTCTCTCCATTCATACTAATATTCAATTAGTAAGGATCAATGATTGTTTATGATCACCTCACCATTCATACAATAATAATATTCAATTAGAAAAAATCAATGATTGTTTATGATTGTCTCTCCATTCATACCAATATTCAATTAGTAAGGATTAATGATTGTTTATGATCACCTCACCATTCATACAATAATAATATTCAATTAGAAAAAATCAATGATTGTTTATGATCACCTCACCATTCATACAATAATAATATTCAATTAGAAAAAATCAATGATTGTTTATGATCACCTCACCATTCATACAATAATAGTATTCAATTAGAAAAAGTCAATGATTGTTTATGATTGTCTCTCCATTCATACTAATATTCAATTAGTAAGGATTAATGATTGTTTATGATCATCTCACCATTCATACAATAATAATATTCAATTAGAAGAAATCAATGATTGTCTATGATCACCTAATACATTCATACAATAGTAGTATTCAATTAAAACAATCAGTGATTGTTTATGATCACCTCACCATTCATACAATAATAATATTCAATTAGAAAAAGTCAATGATTGTTTATGATCACCTCACCATTCATACAATAATAATATTCAATTAGAAAAAATCAATGATTGTTTATGATCACCTCACCATTCATACAATAATAATATTCAATTAGAAAAAATCAATGATTGTTTATGATCACCTCACCATTCATACAATAATAATATTCAATTAGAAAAAATCAATGATTGTTTATGATCACCTCACCATTCATACAATAATAATATTCAATTAGAAAAAATCAATGATTGTTTATGATTGCCTCTCCATTCATACTAATATTCAATTAGATAAATCAATGATTGTCTATGATCACCTAATACATTCATACAATAGTAGTATTCAATTAAAAACAATCAGTGATTGTTTATGATCACCTAGCCATCCATACAATAGTAATATCCAATTAGAAACAATCAATGATTGCTTATGATCATTTAATACATTCATACAATAGTAGTATTGAATTAGAACATCAATGATTGTTTATGATCCCAATCATAAAATGGCATGGCTTATTCGATTGGGGCAATCATATAACACTGCTGTTATATGATCAAAATGGCTGGCACCCCTCGTACAAATCACCCTTTGTTGGGTATCAGGTCACCACAATGTTGCAGGAAATGAGGCAGCTGATGTGGAAGCAAAGGCAGCTGCAGAGAATGGCTCTGATCCTCACACAACCCTCTTCCGCTTCCTCTGACACCAACTCCCTGCCACCAAGTCCACAATCCATGCCAACCATCGACAATGCCTTTGAGAAGCTACCCAGACAGTCTGGAAAGCCTCCTGTAGTCATGCATGAATCAGTTGCAATATCCCCTCCAAGCCTGCTAAATATTTCTCCTCCCTCCTCCTTACCCTTCCATGAAAGCTTACAAGTCTCCTTACACAGCTAGTAATTGGACACATTGCCCTGAACAAGCACCTCCACCGCATTGGGAAATCCATCTCCCCACTATGCAAGAAGTGCAGGTTACATGTGCCCAAGACTGTGGACCACTACCTCTTCTACTGCCCAGCCTACAGTACCCAGTGTCGCTCTCTTGCAGCTAACTGTGCTCCCTGCAGCCAACAACTGTCTCTCAACAGGATCCTCTTGGATGCAGACCACCTCCCTGCACTCATCGCATTCATCAATTCCTCTGGCTGCCTCCACCAAGTCTTCGGTACCATTCTGGCCTGGAGCCCCCCAGAGGATATGTAGTTGAAGGAACTGGAATTACGACAGCACTCACCTGTACACAGTACTTGCACTCAACTATGCCATGGAATCAGGCCTCACCTGCACACTACTAGGGGTTCACACCTACACTACACAGTGTGGGGTCCCCTCCACTCTAACCTCCTGGTGCTTCCTCTGTGGGGGTAGTATCCTGAGTCCTCACAATACCACTCAATGCTAATCTCATACCTCTCATACTATATTTGTTACTATACGCCCTCAATACCTTACATACATAGTAGCTACCTAGGAGCTATGATGAACTGTCGCAACATATGGCCTGCTACAACTGACAATAAACTATGGATTTTTTTTAAAAAAAAAAAAAATCATGCAAATATCAATCGTTATTGACTTTATTTACCAAGTTTATTAAGAGTTTATTTCACTCAAATTATAATCAATTATGGCCAGGTTCAACATGTCCAACATGTTGAAAATGATCAGGTGACAGCAAGAATTTTGTTTCTGTTTGGTTTCAGACCTCAAGGCCAACCTAGCCTCAGTATTTCCAAGGCACCTTGAGGCGCCACAATTTCCATTTTGGGCACCTTGAGGTACCTCACCATTGAGGGCAACTCACCTCACAGCAAGGCATCATTTTGCGATGGGCAAGATTGTTTAGCAATATTTAAACTTATTGAGGTCAATTTTGTACTGATTTTGCTGACCAGCAGTGACAAGTACTTACGGGAAGCAAATGATAAATCCAAAACAAACAACGGCATACTCGAGAGTCGAATCACGTGAACTTGCATTCTGTTCAACAAATGACACAGCCACTGCTGGCTTAATTGTGCATCCTCTTTTTCAAATCTTTTTGTCATCTTTCCCCAATCATTCTCTTAAAACTCTGCACCAGCTCTGCACCTTTTCTCTTCCTCTCTTTACATTATAACTTGATGCCTTTAATTTTCCTTTGGAGAGGAGCCTGCGGCAACATCGGAAAGAGGTTGTTCATATTGCTTTCATATCACAAAGTTCTTTGCCATAAATTGGCCGTCAAACTTAGAAATCAACTCAAACCAGCTCTTCATCCTGTCTCATCATACTTCTCTTCTATCCAGCCTGTGGAGCGTGTGTCCGTTCAGCAATGTGGCGTCTAATGAGAATTTTTGTCACTATACATCAGGGCGATGGATACACGACGAAGAATGCCAACAAGCTCTGTGATACCAACGATTCAACATCGATGCCCTGAAGAGTGTTGTAATGGAAAGCACCGGAGCAGATGGCATTACTGATATTTGCAAACTCACTGAAGGAAGATGTAACAAGGTTTTTCATGTTCAGCTCACTGATGGACAAGAAGTTATTGTTTGCATCTCTACTCCACTATCCGGGCCACCTCACTTGGTCACTGCCAGTGAGGTTGCCACCATCGATTTCTGCACAATAGAATAGGACTGACTCAAGTTCCACACATCATTTCCTTGTCATCTCAAGCATTGGATATGTCAGTTGGAGCCGAATATATCGTCATGGACATTGCGGATGGCATAGAGCTTCATGCGGTTTGGCACCAGTTGACGATGAAGCAAAAACTTCAGCTAGTTAATCAGTGGATCAAGTTTGAGTCCAAGGTTATCAAAGCCTTTACTGGTGGTGGCTATGGATCCTTGTACTATTGCAAGGATATCCCAGCTCAGATGGCCTGTGACGTATGAGAGTTATTGGATGCATCCACAAACTGCATGCATCTGCGGATTGGTAGGATTGAATGTGTAATGACATACCGTGAACAGTGTTTTTCTGTCATTACTCTATACATATAGCGCATTAGTCTGTCGAGGGGAATACCTGAGTAGGTGTCGCTCATGGTAAAGTTTCATAACGATAAAAGTGGGAGTCACTAGAAGTGATTATATGTATATATATGACTCCTCAACCACACATACTAAAATGTGGCACCTTAGCAAGCTATTTACAGGCTTACAGCGCTGCTTCCATTTCTCTTACAGGCACTGAAAAGCCACAGATGACTATCTTATCAACCGTTATAACTGCAGTTGCGAAATGGTCACTATTGTAATGGAACGACACACAGCAAATGGACTACTTATAATTTTGGATAGGATTCAAGGATTGGTTTCATTTAGTGATGTGGTTGATGACTATCTAGTATGATTCTATCGTGCTATAGTCGGGCCGGGATTGACGATATGGTACTGGGTTTGACCTTTGCGAGATATATTCAATTAATATCACAATGGAAGCGAATGGCTACTGAACAGCCGTAATTAGCGGCATTCACATCTGATATCCGAGCACGCAACAATCAGTGACTTCAATCCTTGGTGTTTATCAGTGGTCCTTATGGATGTTGTAATGTATCAGAGGTGAGGTCATTAAAAAAGATTAGATTGTAGAAGACGAATCCAAGTCGGCACCTCCGTGCGCCGATCGGCTCGAAGTCCTGAGGGTAACATCGTATATCCCCCCTCTCCTCATCTTCCTCCTCTTCATTCTCAAATCCTCGAAATCATCTCCATCTGCCAAATCATAAACAGTCCCTTCCTTATGTTCATCTTCGTCTTCTTCGTTGTCCTAAGCAATGAAGGAGTCAAGTTGAACTCGAACGATCCCGATGAGGCAAAAGACCAGGTTGAAAGATAGCGCTTCCTATCCCGCCGAACAGCTCGGGTAACCTGAACTTTGGACGTGATGCTGGTGATTTGGAGCCAGGAGCGGGGAGATGATCTTGAGCGAGGCGTATGCGAGGCAGAGGGAGAAGGGACGATTTGAAGTCTTGAACGTGACCAGTTGGAATGAGGATGCCAGAGGAGGGGGAAAATGATTGTCCCTATACCCCGCCCATGCCTCACCCCTGCCCTCGCCGCAGAGCTTAAGAACTACGAGACGAAAGACCAGATCAAAAAGGAGTAAAACTCGAAGACAAGAGCAGGCATCCCCATCCCTATCCTAAGCGACGGCGCCCTCCGTTCCTACATCAGAACGGTCGGGTTTGAATGTGGATAGCATCCCTGAAAAAAGTATCTTGAAGGCTGTTAGGGAGGGTGATGGTGACGGTTCCACTATGGGGGGTGAGAACGAGGGTGAGGGTAAGGTTGAGTGAGCTTGGGATAGAGATGGTAGTAGGGAAGCTGACTGCAACAGGAACATTGACAGCGAAGGGGACACGTCCTCTCCCAAACTTTAACACAATCCCATCCTCCCTCCTACTCCCAACCCACCTCTCCCTCCCTCTGTCCCCAATTATCGCTCGAGGAAGAAGACTGTACTTTGCACAGGACTCTCGTCCCCCCTCCAGATCTCCTGCTACAGCTTTCACATAGCGCACGTGCTGTTGTGGTGTGCATCACGTCGTGGTGTGATTAAGGAGATTCTAAAGGAGGTTCAGGTGTTTTCTAGTTGGGAACGGTGTTGCTAGTGAATAAAGAAAGTTAACATTGAGGATACGAATGAGTTAGAATGAAGGAGGAGCAGGCTACCGTCGCACCATCATCCATTCCAACCAGAACTACACCCACCAATGATCACCAGCCAATCCACCAAACAAGAGAGACAGGCTCGGGCTCCCAATCACAAAATAAGTAAAGATGGCATTAGCTTACCTCAGTCAACGTTTTAACCTGAACGCTTCAGACTACATCCCCAGCTCGCACTCGATCTCGAGGAGCAAACGGTGTTGGTCTGAGTGGTTCATGGCATAAGGATGCTCCTTTGTTGAGCTGGTTGATGTTGTTGTTTCTGCAGGGGAGGAGGTAGCTGCATGATTGTGGCTGTTGTATCGCATGTGGATGCTGCATCTTGATTATCGCGTTCATTCTTTCTTGTGGTAGAAGTCGAGTGAGAGTGAGTGGGTGTGGGACGAAAGACGACTGTCGGATCAAAATCGGGCCGACTCGGGCCAAAATTCTCGTTAGTTCACGTGTTGTAAACCAAATGCCAATTGGCTGAGAACTCTTGTATCACATTGTTCTCAAACTATTATCCGAGTCGTTCACTCTTCTAGACATGTTCAAACAACAATGCGTCCTCTCTCAAACTCTAATATTCCTATCTTTCCTCCCACACCAGTCGCAGTACACACATTCACCCTCCCACTCCCAACCTCCCACTCCCCCACCCCTGCTTATCGCTCGAGATATATGACCGTATCTCATGCAGGACTCTTTGTCTCTCTTCCAGACCCCATACTATATCTTTGACTTGGTGCACGTGCGCAGTTGTTGTGTGCGTGGTATGATTCAAGGGGTCCTGAGGGGGTGCAGGTGTTGGGTATGGCTGGAGTGGGAGGGGTGGGTGTGGGTGTGGGGCTCTTGGACTGGTACTGCTAGTCGGGAATGGTATTGCTAGCGAACAAATGGAAGTTAGCATTGAGGATATAAATGAAGGAGAATGAAGGAGATGAAAAGAATGAGGTAGAAGAAGAAAGAACCTACCCGAGCACGCAAAGCGGCTATAGGCGTCCACCTCATCCCATCCGGTTCGCTGAATTAAATTCCGATAGGATGAAAGGCGTACATTAGCATTTGACGTTATTTCTAATAGATTTCATTGAGTTAGGATATTGTATAGCAGATTTGAAATAGAAAGAAAAGAAAGATGTGAGAAAGGAGGGTGAATGGAAGAGACAATGCATAACATTGGTGAGTTGTGATTTGTGTGAGCAACAGACTGCATTCCTGGATAGGAGTGAATAGAAAGAATACGAAGTTGCGCCAACACCCAGCGCAAGATGTGAACAACGCGCCATGTTATACGAGAGAGGAAAGTGGTGGTGGTTCCTGTCGCTCTCCCACCGCTCGGTGGATAGACTCAGAAACGACGCAGGACTGGGTAGCGTAGCCCCAGACCCCTTCACAAATAGCACGCAATCCTCGATCACATGGGTATCTTCATCATAGGGGGAGGAGGGTGATCATAGTGAACTGACATCTCCCCACGTCCAGCACTCCAACGATACCGTCACCATCCGAAACAGAGGTATATCGCACTGCTGTCCCCAACCAAACGGAGTATCAGAGACCCAAGCTCCCAAACGCAAATGCAAAAGACTGATAACATCAACTCACCTTAGTCAAGTTGAACGCTTCCTCTTCCATCCTCTGCTCGCGCTCATTCTCAAGTAGGCACAGACGGCGCTGTTCTAAGCGCGTGATGGATTGCTTCTGCTGATGTTCTTAAACTTTTTCATGCTGTTGTTGCTACTGTGGAGGAGGCAGCTCGGGCAGTGCATTGCCACATGTGGGTGATGCATCTTGAGTATCACAATTGAGTTCCTAGTACAAAAGCCAAATTCTTGATGGGAATCATAAAGAAAGTAAAATATGCAGTAGGATAAGATACGAGCATCGGGAGGAGGGAGGAAGAGAGAGGATGCGGAGTTGGGGTTGGTTACTGTAACTTGATTGTAACGGAAGGAGGAACGCTAGAGGAACGAGTCTCATTTATCGTTCACTCTACCGCTGACGGTCTTGTTAAGCACATCCCTTTGTGTGTCCTGTTTCTGCATCTGCTATTTTCGAGACCGAAGACGTACTAATTTCTATTCGAACAGGTAAAATAGCTCTCTCTGCGCTGGAAAAGTAATAAATTGGAAGAACATTACGTCCCCCACAGCAAATATAACTCCAGCTAAGCGCTGGCCTCTAACACACTTAGGTCATAAGGACACGGCTCAAAATGTCCCAGAACACATCGTAATTATAGATCGCTCAACGTTGCAACCACGATCTCCGAGTCATGAGCACCAATGGTGTTAAACGCTGATGCATTATTCACGCATACATCATCCGATATTCCTGAAAATGAAGATTTCCTAGATCATATGGGACTGCCAGTGAGATGAGGTTTGAAGGCCAGAGTACTAGGGTCAGAGAAGATATTGGAGTGGTGCTTCATAAAGTGCGAAGGTCATTTCAGGTCAGATTTTTTTGTGGAGCGAGACATGCTGCAAAGAAAGAAGTGTTGTTGTTCCTGAAGTATTTCAATACAACGATTCTGATGTAAACAATTTAGAAAGCGGTGAAGGAGCTGATGGGTTCGCTCCATTCTCATCTTCATCTTCAGCGGTATCAACCTCACTTTTGTACGCTTTCTACATTCAAACGACTTTTAATCATATGCCGGTCTCATTTTTCAGATGCCAAGGGACTCAGTCGATTTTAATGCATCAGGTCTGTTACTGAACTTCTAGCAGTCGAACATGACTGGGGGAGACTTTGTTGGTCAATCCCTCAAATCAAACTGCCCAGTTCTCAGACGTCACGTAACCAGATATCCACCACTGAAATTTAACAGAATAATAATTAAGAAAAAAGCGAACGATTCATCCGGAAGTGGAATTAGGCTTTAGGCCTTGGGAGTGGTAATGAGAATCTGAATCAAATTTTAGACGTTGTGTATCCCGAGAAAAATTCGAAAAACTGTTACTGTACAAAACAGTTGCACATGTGTTTCTTATTTTATTCGTTGCTAGAGCTTACTCAGCACTCATTAAATTGGTCTTGATTACCGGCTCAAATGCACAAAATTCCACGTTGGATACAAAGATCATTTTATCAGTTTTACAGGTAAAAGACACTCTAAGGTGTAGAAGGTAAGATTTCCTGTTGTTTCTGTGGAATTCTACTGAGATGCCGCTGGTCACTTGCACATTGATATCTGATATCTAGTGCGTGTGCTGTGAGATACTATTGAGGTTCTGCCACTAGTGCAAACTAGGCTACATAGGTGCTAGTAAGCTCACAACGTATATATATAAGTGATCTCACTCAAATGACTCCCACCTTTTTACGTTACACAATTACACCATGAGTGACACCTACTTTGGCATTCCCTTCGACAAAATAATCAACCACATGTATCAAGCCAGAACATCAAATACTGTCTATAGTACGTCATTATTATATGTTACATCCGATCTTCCGACTCATTATGATTCAGTTGCTATTATATCTTCTCTTATTTATGATATTGCCCACTGCTTTTTCGATGAGGTATTATTATTAATCTGCTATGAACTTACATATAAAAGCTTACACAATATAGGTGAAATACATCTGGTGGTGAGATGGGATAGTATCTCATTAGGCAATATATACCTAAAATTCATTCCCAGTGGAATGAAATGGTCAATTCCGAAGGTTCTATATATTATTGCA
Source organism: Cyathus striatus (assembly GCA_025738555.1). NCBI lineage: Eukaryota > Fungi > Basidiomycota > Agaricomycetes > Agaricales > Nidulariaceae > Cyathus > Cyathus striatus. The sequence continues at coordinate 8,025,173 of JAOVFP010000001.1, forward strand.
AGATATTATTCTCCTCTATTTCTCATGTAAGTTTTGTTTCTTTACTAGAATGTATGTTTCTGATTTCTACAGAACCGGCAACTTGACTCGTATTAAGCATTTTCACAACAGGCAAGGGTGACATATTCTATTACTATTCTGGAGGGGAATATTTGAAATAGTTTGTGCTTATTTTGTACTTATTTTGCTGTGTAATATTTTAAATCTTATAGCAGTATTCTGCTGTCATATATAATCTAAAATATTTTAAATTTATAGTAACCAGTTTTCAATTAAAATACTGTATAAAATTTCAAGTATTCAGTGTATATATAATAGATATTTGAGGGACAACTACATTGAATGTTGTGAGGAGAAGTATTCACAAAAATTCTTCCGTTTATTTAAAATATTCTGGACATATTTTAGAATTATCAAAGAGCAGAATGTTTTGTATTTCATAACCTGTAATCCGCAAAATTTTGTCATAATATTATTCATTTTTAAAGAATAGTTAGTGAATATTTTCAGTATATTTAGCTGAAGAATATATACAAGAAATTCGTTAATTATTGTCATAATATTATTCATTTTTAAAGAATAGTTTGTGAGTATTTTTAATATATTTGGCTGATGAATATATATAAGAAATTTGTTTATTATTGACTGAATAAGTAAAATAATCTAAGAACATTTTGAGAATACTTTCAGTCACAAAATTTAAAGTAGTGGTTTCTGAAAAAACTCTTATATATATATTGAATACTTAAAATTTTATACAGCATTTTAATAGGAAATTAGCTAGTGAAGATTTTGAATATCTTAGGTTATATATAACAAGAGAATACTGCTATAAGATTTAATATATCACACAGCCAAATAGATACAAACTATTTTAAATATTTCCCCCCAGAATAGTGGTAGAATATGACACCCTTGCCTGTTGTGTTTGTCAATGTAAAATGTTTTAACCGTCATTTATCTTTTTATTCTAGCACCTTTATTTGACATGCTCGGATACATATCACTAAATGTCAGTAACTTTGTCATATCCCGTATCGCCTACCTCCGGACCCCTATGCTCTTAATCCGCCTTTCCCTTTGTTTACTCCGGACTTTGATTATGCTCTTAATATTACTTATTGATTACTGTACATAGATTACTCTCATTTCCTTTCTTCTGTTCTACTGAGCTATCCCCTCAGTAATGTAGTATACATTTCATAGTGAGTCACTTATCATTCTTAAGTGTGCCACTATCAGTTTTACTTTACACCACCTTACGCGCTCACTTCTCCGACGCGTTTTATTTCGTTTAATTAGTTATAGTCTTCATTCTACGTACGCCTACCCTGACCGTACTTCTCCGCTGGCCTTGGCCAGCGGCCTTTACTTACTCCGAGTCTCTAGTATTTAAGTAGTACTCGATTTGTACTTAGACTTTAGTTTCGTATTGAACTACATCCTCACCCTTTCGTCTGACTTGAGTTACACCTCTTGTCTTCCGTCTCTCGTCTTCTCCGAAGGGCTTGCCCTTACTCCAAAATCCAGGACCGGGAATCCCAGGGGCGCAGCACATAAGCTGAAGCCGAAGTCCTACCCCCTGAGTTGTCGTTCTCCGCCTTCGTCTATTACTCACCTCTCGTTTCTCCGCAGTCACCCTCTCATACTCCACCGCCAAGTCAGGCTAGGGGCATGGTCGTGACAGTATACGAAACTACCACCTTGGATTCCTCTTCTCATAACGCCTTTCTTTCTCTCATGGCTACCCACACGCAGACTCGGACTGCACATGCTAGGAGCCATGAACAGCAACAAAACGATGTGCGCTGTAGCAATCGTCTAGTTGCTCAGCAAGCCCGTGAATGTAACACTGCTAACACGCCTTGTCATGTTGACTCTGCTCCGCCTCTCTCTCGGCGGAACGCCCCACCCTCAGCTAGTGCTCTCGTCTCTGGAGGAATTACCTCCACTCATCGTGCAGCTCGTGAACTTCAGCTGGTTCACAGCAATCAATTGCACGCACCTCGACCAATCCCGTTGAGTATTCCTTTCGACCCCACTCTCATCCCCAACGCGTCCATAGAACCAGTGGATACTCAACTACCTCTGGAAGGTGTAGCTGCACGCCAGCAGCAAACACCCACAGCCCATTCACCACCTGCCCAACAGCCTGTAGCTTCAGGCAGTGGAGGACTTCCTCCACTACCACCTTCCTCCACTGGCAATTCTGCTGGAGTTGGAAATGGCGCACCTCCAGACGATGCTGGAGATGATGGTGATGACTCCGGAGATGATGGTAACGGTTCCGGAGATGATGATCAAGGAGATGACGATCAAGGGGATGATGATGAGCAGGCAGGTGCCAGTGGCAATGGTCCTGGCGGACCAAATGGCCCCGGAGGTCCTCCCTCTAATCCCCCCTCCAATTCTCCCTCGGAACCTCCTTCAAGGCCTCCCTCCAGGGGCCCCTACCGCGACCCTCATCACCCAACTGCAAGACCCCATTACAATTTCACCCAGGATGAAATCCTGGAAATGGTGGCCTCTGTGGCGGGTTATTTTGCCCCGCCACCACCACCTCCACCACCTCCTCCTCCCGTTCAGGAGAAGAAGGTTAACCAGCTGGACAACTTTGACGGCTCCAACACACTTAAACTGGAGCCTTTCATCACGCAAGTCCGCTTGGTGTTCCGGAACAACCCTCAGTTGTACCCGGATGACACCTCTAAAGTCAACTACGCGTTGACTTTCCTCCGTGGCTCTGCCAGCAACCTGTTTGCCACTCATCTCGATGATGATGCATATGAGCCATGGATGGACTCATGGGGCTATTTCGTTCAGCTACTCCGGACTCATTTCGGCCATACCAACCCAGTTGGTGAAGCTGAAATTCGCATTTTCTCCCTCCACATGGAGGATAATCAGCGGCTCACAACTTATGAAATAAAGTTCAATGAATATGCCGCACTCTTGCCTTGGGATGATGCTGCCCTCAACTCGGCATACTACCGTGGCCTTTGTCCTCGCTTGAAGGATGCTCTCTCTCATTGAGAGCAAGGCCGGCCTATCACCCTTGCCGGGACTAAGAAGGTAGCCCAGGGCTACGATCAGAGGCATTGGGAGCGCAACATTGAGGAGAAGTGCAGCAAATCTGCTGCCAAGTCTTCGGAGAAGCCCAAGGGCAATCAGAATTCGAAGTCAACTTCGAATTCTTCCTCCTCCTCCAAGACTCCATCCTCCTCTACCTCCTCCTCCGCCTCTTCTACCTCCGCTTCATCCTCGGGGAAACCCAAGAACAAGCAAAAGCAGAACCAGTCCAAGGCGCCAGACTTGACTGGGAAGCTTGGTTCTGACGGGAAACTCACCCCGGAGGAACGTAAACGTCGCCTGGACCAGAAGCTTTGCCTATTCTGTGGCAACGCCAGTCATCAGGCCAAGGACTGTCGAAAGGCAGCCTCTGCCGCCAAAGCCCGTGTGGCCACTGCCACCTCTACCGAGGCAACTCCCTTGGTGAACTCAGCTGAGAGTTCGAAAAAATAGAGAGTGGCTCCAGTGACTCCGCACAGGCTGAGGGCCGCATTAATCTCTCCTGTGCACCTAAGGAGATAAGACTAAACACATCTGCTCTTTATGATCCCCAAGCTGTAAATATTCCTTTGACTTCGTTTTCTCCAGCTGCGCCGGATATGCCCCTATCTTTTCTCTTGCTCATCGATTCTGGTTCAACCTACTGTTTTGCTGACTCATCATTTGTGAGGGAGCACAACCTTCCCACAACTCCGGTCCCTCCCATTGCACTGAAACTTTTTGACAGTACCTCTAACTCCATACTTACAGAGAGTATTTTATTATCTGTAACGTTTCCTACTGGTGAATGCATGGATATTTCATTCTATGTAACTCCGCTCGATTCTTCCTGTTCCGTGGTATTAGGATTTAACTGGCTCTCCCAACACAATCCGTTGATTGACTGGACTGAGAGATGTATACTTGGCTTCCAAACCCCGGTCCTAGGAGAATCTTCTCCGTCTTTGTCGACACCTGCACTGAAGGCATCTGCCTCCTTGCAAACCCCTCCATCACCAGCTTTGTCTTCTGTTCCTCCGTCGGACAATAGTCCACCCAGTATCTCGCTCATTAACGCTGCAGCTTTTCTCCGAGCTAGTAAGCTCGCAGGCTCGCAGATGTTTAGGATACAAGTCGGTGCCGTAGTTTCAGCTTCTGCCACTGCCATGGCTGCAGAAGCCGTGGACCTTTCTAGTATTCCTCCGGAATACCACGAGTTCGCTGACGTCTTCAGCAAAACATGAGCAGACACTCTTGCTCCGCATCGCCCTTACGATCTCCGGATCAACTTGGAGGAAGGTATGTCTCCTCCAGTCAGTACTGTATATTCACTCTCGCAGTCCGAGTTGGCCTCTCTACGAGAGTTCATCGACGAACATCTCCGGATTGGCTTCATCCATCCTTCTCGTTCTCCACACGGAGCACCAGTGCTCTTTGTCTGGAAGAAAGATGGATCCCTTCGACTCTGTGTTGATTTCTGTGGGCTTAATGCAATCTCCAAAAAGGATCGATATCCCCTTCCCCTTATTTCCGACCTCCTTGACTCTCCTCGCAAGGCTAGAATCTACACCAGGATCAATCTCCGCCACGCTTACCACTTAGTCCACATCGCTGATGGAGATGAGTGGAAGACCGCTTTTCGCACTCGCTATGGCTCGTTTGAATGGCTAGTAATGCCGTTTGGACTCACCAATGCACCTGCAGCTTTCCAACGTTTCATGAATGACATCTTCAAGGACATGCTCGATGTGTGCGTTACAGTCCGTTACAGTCTACCTCGACGATATACTAATCTACTCCAATAGTCTCGAGGAGCACAAACGGCACATAAAAGAAGTCCTCAAGCGTTTACACCAACATGGGCTCTATGCCCGGGCAGACAAGTGTGAATTCCACACTGAATCTGTTGAGTACTTAGGTTACGTCCTTTCTCCAGGCGGCCTTACTATGTCCCAGGATAAAGTCCAAACCATTAGGGATTGGCCCGAACCTAAGAAGGTTAAAGACGTTCAGTCTTTCCTTGGGTTTGCCAACTTCTATAGGCGCTTTATCCAGCACTACTCCGATATAGTAGTGCCACTCACTCGTCTTACCCGCAAGGGTTTGAAGTGGGACTTTTCTCCGGCTTGCCGTTTGGCGTTCGAGAAACTTAAGGACACTTTCACTACAGCCCCTGTACTCACTCATTGGGTCCCTGACGCCCAGATCATTGTAGAGACTGACGCCTCCGACTATGCTCTCAGAGCAATTCTCTCTATTGTCGCTGACGATGGCGATATTCACCCCATTGCGTTCCATTCCCGTACCTTCACCGCTCCTGAACTGAATTACGACACCCACGACAAGGAACTCCTGGCTATTTTCGAAGCTTTTCATGTCTGGCGACACTACTTGGAAGGTTCTGGTACTCCGGTTGATGTGGTTACTGACCATAAAAACTTAGAGTATTTCTCCACCACCAAGATTCTCACTTGCCGCCAGGCTCGTTGGTCAGAGTACCTGTCTCAGTTTAATCTGGTTATTCGTTTCCACCCAGGGAAACTTGGTGTGAAACCTGACGCTTTAACTAGACGATGGGACGTCTACCCTAAAGGGGGGAATAACAACTATGCCAAAGTCAATCCACACAATTTTCGCCCTGTTTTTACCCAAGAACAGCTCATCGCCTCTATCCGTGCCACCACACTCCTTCATCCTGTTCTCCGTGCCAGCATCATTATGGATGTTGAGCAACTCCACCGCGACATCCTCACTGCCCAACCCCTAGACACTGTCGCATTCATCCACCTTCGTAATCCTACCAATCGTTGGTCTGTCGGTTCAGATGGCTTACTCCGCCTCGACAACCGGATTTATGTTCCAGATGACGATTCTCTCCGCCTTCGCGTTGTCCAGTACAAACATGATCATTTACTCACCGGACATCCTGGTCAGAACAAGACTTTGGATAATATTCGACGGGAATATACTTGGCCTGGACTTCGTACTTATGTCAAGGATTATTGTAAGTCTTGCACCACCTGCTTACGGTCTAAACCACAGCGTCACCGTCCCTACGGTACCTTGAAGCAACTCCCTATTCCGGAGCACCCATGGAACTCTATATCTATGGACTTCATTGAAACGCTTCCAATCTCTGGATTTGATAAGTACAATTCAATCCTAGTTATTGTTGACCGCCTTAGCAAGCAAGCTATCTTCATCCCTTGTCATAACACCATTACCTCCGCCCAGCTAGCTAAGCTCTTTGTCATGCACGTATTCTCTAAGCATGGTGTTCCCAGCCACATTACCTCTGATCGTGGTTCGGAGTTCGTCTCCCACTTCTTCCGGTCTCTTGGTAAGGTTCTCGACATTAACCTACACTTTACCTCCGGATACCATCCAGAAGGCGACGGACAAACTGAATGCATTAACCAAGTCTTAGAACAGTACCTTCGCATCTACTGCAATTACCAGCAGGACAACTGGGCTGATCTCCTCCCCATCGCTGAGTTCGCGTATAACAATACACCGAGCTCGACCACTAATACGACTCCTTTCTTCGCCAATAAGGGTTATCATCCACAGATTACAGTCTACCCTGAACGCGACGTTACCTCTGTTCATGCTAGGGACTACGCCATGGACCTCCAGGAACTTCATGAAAACCTCAAGGCCGAAATAGCACTTGCTCAGAAGCGCTATCAGGTCGGAGCAGACAACCGTCGCTTGCCTGCCCCGGAGTTCAAAGTTGGAACTAAAGCCTTCGTCCGTGCTAAGTTCTTCAACACCACTCGCCCTTCCAAGAAATTGGCTGAAAAGTATTATGATCCCTTCGAGATCATTGCTGAAACTGGTACCCACTCCCGCACCCTTAGACTCCCTTCCAATTTCTGAGCTGTACACCCTGTATTCCATGTCTCTATGCTCGAGCCCGCAGTTGAAAATACTATCCCTGGTCGAGAGATACCTCCGCCTCCCCCTGTGGAAATCGATGGAGATATCGAGTTCGAGATCAGTGAGATCTGCAACTCCAAGCTGGATCGCCGGTTCAAGAAATGCCCTCTTCGCTACTTAGTCCGATGGACTGGTTATGAAGGAACCGACGAAGAACTCACTTGGTTGGCTGCCACTGAAGTAGAACATGCTACAGAGCTCATAGAGGAATTTCACGCTCATTATCCCAATAAGCCCAATCCTTCTACTCCTGTTACATAGACTTTCTCCGCTCATATTTTCGTTTCTCCGCTATAGTTTATTGTATATCCGTATCCGTCTTCTTGACCAAAGGTTGAAGATTGACGCTTCTCCGGACACCACTTGCATGATGACCACTACGTTTAATAAGCATAGCTGATTCGTCACTTTGCATACTTAACGAGGTGGGCTGAGAGTGGAAGTACGGGGTTGTATTGGTTTTCTCCTAAGGTGTTTCTCTTTACTCTGTCTTACTGTTTACTCTTACTTTTCGTTCTCCTCGCTCCAAAAAATCATTTAAGTCAACAAAAAACAAGTATATACATTTTTTACCACCTACTGTACACTACTCTTCGTCTTCCTCTTGTTCCTCCTCTTCGTTACTCCCGGACTCATTAGTCTCCGCCGGAGTACCCTCTTCTGCTGCCTGCGTGGTCGTCATCAACCTGTTCAACGTACCCATCAACTCCGTGTGCATGCTGACGTTCCTTCCCAAGGCCTCCATCAGCATGTCCGATAAGGGGTTCCCGGAGTTGAGCTGAAGTGCCAGCTTGTCGCACTCATTCTCCGCTAGGAACAGCTGGTCCCTCAGAATCTTGCACTCAGCGTCGAACATCTTCCCCTTGGTCCACAATTCATCCGCTCGTTTCTCCGCGACCTCTAACTCCGACCTCGCCACTGCCAGTTGCATCTGCAACTCCTCCACCAATTTCTCCTGCCCAGTACCACCGGTCTTCATCTTCTTCAGACCCTTTCTCCGTTCCTCTGCGTTCCCCGGGACTACAGTCCCCCACATTATTCCCTCGTTGTCGCATCTCCCCTTCTTTGTCCAACACGCCTCACATGCCTTGTGGTCCATTTTCTTACCACTGTAGAACATATTAGCATAACGCCGTACAGCGTCAGGAGATTCTTACCTGAGGTCTACCAAGCACTCCACCTGGTGTCGCTTGCAACTCGTGCAAGGAGCATGGAGAAGTACGCATGTCTTCTCCTCCTCCTCTTCATCCTCGGGGTTGTCACCCGCCTGACTCTCTGTTCCGGTGCGACTCCCCTGTGCTGCACCACTTCCCTTACTCTTCTCCTCCTCCACCTTGTCGTCAACAAGGGCCTTGCTCTTCGCCCCTTTGTGCTGAGAAGCTCTGGTCGAAGTTTTCTTCTTCGCCGGTTTTGGAGTCGCCTCTGTCGCATCCTCCGGATTTGTACTGGTGTGCTTCCTCTTGGAGCCACCTTCATTCTCCAAGTGCTGGATGATCTTCTCCACCTTTTCCTCCGGAGTTATGGTGTGGCCCTTGGCCTCCAGCTGCTGAACAGTGCGTTCGCGGTCAGCAATCTGCTCCGCGGTCATGTATGTACCTACCTGTGAAGTGGTTGTTACCACCAGCTCTACTACAGGAGTTGAAACTCCTACCCTCGTAGGCCCTACCTCCGCCAATGCTTGCTCCACCACTTTCTCCACCGGAGTTGAGACGTCCACCAGCATCACCAAGCTATCGGCATTCCTATGGGTTCGTAAGGATCTCTCCACCGATTCTCGACTAAACGAGATTACTCCCAACCTTGCCATCGTCGCCTTGTACTCCGCATGTACTGGCGAAGAAGCATCTTGCCTCGTCGTTTCCTCTGCTGGACAACCAGTTAGTCTTGACATCGTCTGAGTGACCCTCGCCTTTGTCTCTGCCTGCTTACGTTGTTTTTCCCGTATCGCCTCTAATCATCGATCTCCTTCATCCACCTCCATTGCATCTTTCTGCTCTGTCCCTTCCTTTTCGGCCCCCTGCTTCTCCACCTTTTCGCCCTTCAACTCCTTCTCGAGAGCTTCCAGTTCCGCTCGTTTGTGTAGGAGTAACCTAAGTTTCTCCTCACGAGTAGGGTCTTCGTTCGATTGCAGAGTGGAAGACATTGTTTAAAGCGATCACGTGTTAAGTTGTTGTTGTTGTAACGGGGTAAAAGATGGGTTCGATTTTCTCCACCACAGCTGACCTTTTATATCCAGACCTGATGTCAAAACACCAATCAATTTTCAAAAAGCCTATTGTTGATCACGTGCTCAGGCCTCGAGGCTCGGCCTTAAGGGGGGAATACTGTCATATCCCGTATCGCCTACCTCCGGACCCCTATGCTCTTACTCCGCCTTTCCCTTTGTTTACTCTGGACTTTGATTACATTCTTAATATTACTTATTGATTACTGTACATAGATTACTTTTGTTTCCTTTCTTCCGTTCTACTGAGCTATCCCCTCAGTATTGTAGTATACATCTCATAGTAAGTCACTTATCATTCTTAAGTGCGCCACTATCTGTTTTACTTTACACCGCCATACGCGCTCACTTCTCCGATGCATTTTATTATGTTTAATTAGTTATAGTCTTCATTCTACGTACGCCTACCCTGACCGTACTTCTCCGCTGGCCTTGGCCAGCGGCCTTTACTTACTCTGAGTCTCTAGTATTTAAGTAGTACTCGATTTGTACTTAGACTTTAGTTTCGTATTGAACTATGTCCTCACCCTTTCGTCTGACTTGAGTTACACCTCTTGTCTTCCATCTCTCGTCTTCTCCGAAGGGCTTGCCCTTACTCCGAAATCCAGGACCGGGAATCCCAGGGGCACAGCACATAAGCTGAAGCCGAAGTCCTACCCCCTGAGTTATCGTTCTCCGCTTTCGTCTTACACTCACCCCTTGCTTCTCCACAGTCACTCTCTCGTACTCCGCCACCAAGTCAAGCTAGGGGCACGGTCGTGACAATTTACTGCTTTTGCCACATTTGCATTTGGTTTAATTTGGTTCAGTGTGGCAGTAACAAATTGAGCCAAATGCAAATGTGGCAAAAGTGGTAGATTGAGACAAATGTGAAGTTGGCAATTGTGGCAAATTGAGCCAAATAAAGCCAAATATGGCAAATAACTTCACTTCCCAATATGATTTACATAATATTTGTATTTTTATTCACATATGGTTATATTTGGCTCAATCTACCACATGTGCTGCTTTTGCCACCTTTGCATTTGGCTTAATTTGGTTCAGTTTGGCAGTGACAAATTGAGTCAAATGCAAAAATATCAAAAGTGGCAGATTGAGCCAAATTCAGCCAAATGTGAAATTGACAAAATGTGGGAAATGTGGGAACTAGAGTCAATTTGAGCCAATTGTAAAAGTAGCAAAAGCAGCAAATGTGGCAGATTGAGTCAAATTGAACCAAATTCAAAACTGGCAAAATGTAGAAAATGTAGGAACTAGAGCTGAATTGATCTAAATAGAATTAAATAAATATGTGGCAAATGTGGCAAATTGAGCCAAAACTGTTATATCCATGTCTGGCAGAATTTCCACTTGAGTTCTGTCAGATTTACATGTTATATACCACATTTTGCCAATTTCACATTTGGCTCAATTTGGTTCAGTTTGGCAGTGATAGTTTGAGCCAAATTCAGACTGTATTTGCCACATTTTCCAATTTTACATTTAGCTCAATTTGGCTCAGTCTGCCACATTTACTGCTTTGTTTGGAGTTATTGGCTACTTTCATTACCTTTGCCAAATTTGTAAATTGAGCCATGTACCACACTTGCATTGCTATATTTGGCTCAATTTGGCCCAATCTGCCACATTCACTGTAAATGTGGAGAGTGGTGATGAGCCAAATTGAGCCAAATGTGGCAAATGCAGATGTGGTAAATATCTCATTTTACAAATTTGGCAAAAGTGGTAGGGTGGCAAATGTGAATATGACATAAGTAGTGAATGTAGTAAATTGAACCAAATATGGCAAATTCAAATTTGTAAATGGTTCAATTTACAAATTTGGCAAAGGTAATGAAAGTATTTAATAACTTCAAACAAAGTAGTAAATGTGGCAGACTGAGCCAAATTGAGCCAAATTAAGTCAAATGAAAAAGTGGTGAATGTGGTAGATTGAGCCAAATTGAGCAAAATGTGAGAGAACACCAAACATGGCATATATAAATTTAGAGAGTAGTGAATGTGGCAAATGTGGCAGATTGAGTCAAATTGAGCCAAATGCAAAACTGGCAAAAGCAGTGAATGTGTTTGATGTTCTTTCACATTTGATTCAATTTGGTTCTATTTGCCTTGAATTGCCACACTTGTATTTGTTTGCCACATTCACCACCCTCCACATTTGCATATTGCCATGTTTGGTGTTTCCTCACATTTGGCTCAATTTGGCTCAATCCATTACTTTCACATTTGCCACATTTGCCATAAGCCAAATATGAAAGTGGCAGAAATGGCAAATGTGGTAAATGTAGCAATTGCAAAAGTAACAAAAGTAGTGAATATAGCAGATTGAGCCAAATTGAGCCAAATGTGAAATTGGCAAATGTGGCAAATGTGGAGCTCTTTACACTTAGCCAGGTGTTCTGTACGGATCCGCGCGGAATCCGTGCGGAATCCGTACGGAATTTTCGGAATCTGTGCGGAATCTGCACAGATTTTTTTCTTTTTGGCAGAGGTTTTTTTGGGTCTGTACAGATTCTGCACAGATTCCGCACAGAATCAAAAATTCCGTGTGGATTCCGCAGAATTCCGCATTACAGACCTGAAAAATTCTGTACAGATTCTGTACAGAATCTGTACAGAATCTTATTATACTTATTTCCTTATAGAAAATTACAATAGAAAATTGTGTGATACTAAGCACTAAGTGTGACACTCTCCATTAAGCGTGACACTAAGGTTTAAGCGTGACACTATACATTGATTGTGACACTAAGTGTTGAGTGTGACACTAAGGGTTAAGCGTGACACTAAGCATTGAGTGTGATACTAAGGGTTGAGTGTGACACTAAGGGTTGAGTGTGACACTAAGTTTTGAGTGTGACACTAAGGGTTGAGCATGACACTAAGTTTTGAGTGTGACACTAAGGGTTAAGCGTGATACTAAGTGTTGAGTGTGACACTAAGGGTTAAGCGTGACACTAAGCATTGAGTGTGACACTAAGGGTTGAGTGTGACACTAAGGGTTGAGTGTGACACTATGTGTTGAGTGTGACACTAAGGGTTGAGTGTGACACTAAGGGTTAAGCGTGACACTAAGGGTTGAGTGTGACACTAAGCATTGAGTGTGACACTAAGGGTTGAGTGTAACACTAAGGGTTGAATGTGACACTAAGTGTTAAGTGTGACACTAAGCATTGAGTGTGACACTAAGGGTTGAGTGTGACACTAAGGGTTGAGTGTCACACTAAGCATTGAGCGTGACACTAAGGGTTGAGTGTGACACTAAGGGTTGAGTGTGACACTAAGCATTGAGTGTGACACTAAGGGTTGAGTGTGACACTAAGTGTTAAGTGTGACACTAAGGGTTGAGTGTGACACTAAGGGTTGAGTGTGACACTAAGCATTGAGTGTGACACTAAGGGTTGAGTGTGACACTAAGTGTTAAGTGTGACACTAAGGGTTGAGTGTGACACTAAGTGTTAAGTGTGACACTAAGGGTTGAGTGTGACACTAAGCATTGAGTGTGACACTATGCATTGAGTGTGACACTAAGGGTTGAGTGTGACACTATGCATTAAGCATGACACTATACATTAAGTGTGACACTAAGTGTTGAGTGTGACACTATGCATTAAGCATGAAACTATACATTAAGTGTGATATTACGTGTTGAGTGTGACACTATACATTAAGCATGACACTAAGTGTTGAGTGTGACACTATGCATTGAGTGTGATACTATACATTAAACATGACACTATGTATTGAGCATGATACTATATATTGAGTGTATCACAGATTTCATGTAGTGTCACACTTGACACCTGTGACAAGGCAGCAATGCATGAATCCACACAGAATCCATGCAGAATATGTATGGAATCCATATAGAATAATCACCTCTAATAATAATAATAGCTAGTATATAAATTCTGTATGGTATCTATACAGGTCTGTACGGGTCTGTATGGATCTGCACGGAATCCGCAAGGATCCGTACGGAATTTTCGGATTCCGTGCGGATTCCGTACGGATCTGTGCGGATCCGTACAGATCCGTACAGACCTCTTGGGGGAGTGTAAATTACTGCAAATGTGGCAAATTCAACCAAATTGAATCAAATGTAAAAGAACATTAAAGACATTCACTTCTTTTGCTAGTTTTTCATTTGGCTCAATTTCGCTCAATCTGCCACATTCACCACTTTTGCCACTTTTGCATTTGACTTAATTTGGCTCAATTTCACTCAGTCTGCTACATTTGGCTCAATTTGGCTCTAGTTCTCACATTTCCCACATTTTGCCACTGCCAAAATGAACTAAATTGAGTCAAATGTGAAAGTGACACAAGCAGCAAACATGGCAGATTGAGCCAAACTGAGCTAAATGTGAAATTAGCAATTGTAGAAAATTGAACCAAATAGAGCCAAATAATCTACATTTGCCACATTTGTCACTTTCACATTTGGCTAAATTTGCTCAATCTGCTACATTTACCACATTTGCCACCTTTGCATTGACTCAATTTTACTCAATCTGCAACTTTTGATATTTTTGCATTTGACTCAATTTACTACTGCCAAGCTGAACCAAATGCAAAGGTGGCAAAAGCAGCACATGTAATAGATTGAGCCAAATATAGCCATATGTGAATAAATTACAAATATTATGCAAACTATACTATATTAAAATCATATCAAATAAATAAGAAATATAATAGAATAAACTAAAAAATAATACATCAATAAAAAACAGATTTATATTGCCTAGGCTTTATTTTACTCAATTTGCCACAATTGCCAGTTTCACATTTAGCTCAGTTTGGCTTAATTTGGCTCAATTTGTTACTGCCACACTGAACCAAATTAAGCCAAATGCTAATGTGGCAAATAACTCTGAACTTTGTTACTTTTTGCATTTGCCATTTGCTGCTTCTGCTACTTTCATATTTAGTTCACAGCAAGTGTGGCAGGTTGGGCTAGATTCAGCCAAATTGAGCCAGGTGTGAGGTTGGCAAGATGAGGGAACTAGTGCCAAATTGAGTAAAATATGAATGTGGCAATTGCAAAAGTAACAGATTGAGCTACATTTGCTACATTCACCACTTTTGCATTTGGCTCAATTTGGCTGTAGCAAATAACTCCACTTCTCAATTTGCCATTTGCCATATAAATCAGTTTTTTTATTGATATATTATCTTTTGCATTTATTTAATATTATTTGATATAGTATAATTTGCATAATATTTGGATTTGTTATATCAATAATTATATAATTATTGAATATTATTTTATAATAGTTGCTTAATTTTTTATATGATAGTATGCAGATATTATAATGAAAGTATTGTTCATATACATATTGTTATAATTTCAAGATAATCCTTTCAAACAGTATAGTGACAGCTTGTCACTCAATATTATTTGAATTATACATGAATCATTATATTGTCATATTTCAATTATATTATTTGTATAATCTATAACAAATTATGTTAAAATCTATAATTCTTTCAACATTCTATTTGCATACCTATTCCATACTTTTCTCTATTATCATTATATATCTTGTCAATACAATATGAAATTGTAATTTTATACTCTTCACTATACTTTCTGCTCTTATATTTTAAAAATATGGTGACAACCTGTAACACACTTCTATTTACAATACTATTTGAATAATTATGTATTATTTTTCTTATTATAATTTCACTATAATGCATTGCATAATTTTCATTATAATCTCTTAATATTATTGTAGTCTATTATGGTATTTATATTTCATACTATATAACATATTTATTGCTGTTTTTATCTAAAAAAATAGCGTGACATTTGTCACACAATACTATTTACAATTATGTTTAGATAATTTATGAGCTATTATGTTGGTATATTTCATTCATACTTTTTTAATTCTTAATGAAAAAATATGTAATCAAGGGTGCACTTCTTTTTATCATAATATTTGAATATTTTCTTACATATTATGTTGCTGTGCACTCAGTGGCATCAGTGATGCACTCACCTCTCGGAGTCATTTCACCTTCCTTTGTCTATCTCCTCACTTACTCATCATATGCATTATGTGATCTGTTCCTTAACTCTCTCAGAGATCACACAAGAGTAAGCGATGTACATGGTGATAATAATGAAGGGTAATTTGTTCATGGTACATATTTAGATAGATAGTAAACAGATAGTAAATAGATAGTAAAAGAGTATTTAAGTAGTTATAATTTGTATAGTAAGGACAAGCTTGAACCGAGATATTCTAAGCACTCATTTATTAACCTAAGATGGGTTACCGTATAGACGAACCAAGTATGTGGCTGTGTAGTTTGCAATGGCCGTTCACAATGCCAATTGGCCGAGGACTGTATGGTTTCGGATTTATCATTCACTCTCAGTCTCCCAATTCCCTTTGGGTGTCATGATTCTGTTGCCACTATATTAAATCTACTAAGTCATAATTGTTTTGTATTTCAATGGATATAATGCCTCTCTAAGCTGGGAAAAGGGAACTCTTGGAAGAACTCGTCTGCACATGCAACTTCACTGGTAATCTCAAGTTACATTCCCCCAAGGTAAATATAACTACAGCTAGCCTTAGATAACAATGAAGTGGCTCATAATGATCGTAATTAGAGAATGTTCAATGTTGTAATCACGATCTCATGAGTTCCAATTCTGTTCTAATCGCATTGGACCATCATTTGTGACAACGAAGATTTCCTTGATGGGACTGAGATGAAGCTCGAAGGTGAGAGTACCACTGTCAGATAAAATTTTGGATGAGGTACTTCATGAACTGCAAAGATGATTTCAGGAGAGATTTTTTGTGGAGTGAGACATGTTGCAAAGAAGCAGAGCATCGATATCCCTGATTTACTTCAATGCAGCCATTCTCATGTAGAATATTTAGAAAGTGGTGAAGGAGCTGATGGATCGACTCCATTCTCATATTCATCTTCAACAGTACCAAATTCACCTTTTGTATGTTTTCAACATTCTATCCACCCTTAATCATATGCTAATGGCATTTTTCAGATGTTTACTATGGACTCAGTTGATTTTAACTTCTAATATACTGGAATCTATTATTGATCTTCTAGCAGTAAACTCCAACTGAAGGAAAGTTTTTCGATCAATCTCTCAGACGTCATGTAACAAAACATTAACCACTGACATCTAATGGAATAGATAACCATGAAAACACAAACCATCTATTCAGACGTGGAATGGTGTATCACAGAATAAACATCATAAAATACAAAACAGCCTTTAAGGTTTAGGACTTAAGAGCAGTAATGACGACTGGAATCGAATTTGGTCATTTTTTATTCTGAACAAAATTCAAAAAAAGTGCTACTGTACAAAAGAGTTGCACATGCATTTATTATTTCATTCATTGCTAAAGCTTACTTGGTGCTCATTCAATTGGCTTTGCTTACCAGCTCAGTTGTACAAAAATCCACGTTGAATACAAAGATCATTTTATCAGTATTACAGGTAAAAGACTCTCTTTAAGGTAAGTATAGAATGTTAGATCTCCTGTTTTTTCTGTGGAGTTCTACTGAGATGCTTCTGATCATTTGTGTTGATACATGATATCCTGTGCAGATGCCCGTATGCGAATGATGTGAGGCACCGTTGAAGTTCCATCATTAGTGCAAACTAGGCTACATAAGCACTAGTAAGCTCACAACATATATATATGTTATCTCAGTCAAATGACTCCCACATTTTATGTTACACTTGAACTTCACCATGAGTTGTACCTACTTTGGTATTCTCTTAGACGATATACTTAGCCATGTATATCGCAACAAGGCGAGCAATATCGTCAACTGTATGTGATTAGCATATGTTAAATCTTAGTTTCTACCCTTATATGGTTCAGTCACTGTTATATCTTCTCTTGGTTATGATATTGTTTACTCCCTTTTTGACGAGGTATTGTCAATTATCATCCATTTGTTATGAACTTACACAATATAGGTGAAATACATCTGATGGTGAGATGGGTATCTCATTAGGCAATATATATCTCAAATTCATTCCCAGTGGAATGAAATGGTCCATTCCAAAAACTCTTTATATTATTGCAAGATACTATTGTCCTCTGTATATCATGTAAGTTTTATTTCTTTACAAGAAGGTATATTTCTGATTACTACAGAATTGGCAATTTCACTCGTATTATATGTTTTATTATTGTAAAATGCTTTAGCTGAAATTTATCTTCTATTCTAGCACCATTCTTTGACACACTCAGAAATATATCACTTAATGTCAGTGATTCCCACATGAATTTACCGTATCATAAACTGAATCTGTGAAATAAGTTGTAATTATAAAATAAGAATTGGGTATATTAAATTCTAACCTGCACTGTAGCTGTTGAGCAGTCTACTGGTATGATCAAATGTAAGCAACTTGATTTGGTCATTATTCTTCATGAAACATAACAGCAGATATATAGGGGATCAAACATAATGTTGATTGTAGTCGACCTTATCTTTGCATTCCGAATCAGTGCATGTTACAGAAACAGCGGAAAAAGTGTGCTTTCTATCCAACCAGCAAATCTATGTATTACTAATCAAAATAACAATAGTTGTGTGGTTTTTAAGGATATCTTTAGCTGGTAAGCTATAATACCATTTATCAATTAAGACTGATATGCATGTCAAACCAAAATAGCAGAATTTTTGGTGAGCTAAATAGACCTACAACATAATTGTTGCACTGTAATCATTATTTTTAGATATTCTTCACTTCTTCCATAATAGCTGCCATTAAATACACTGGCAGTACAACTCTTATTGAAGTTCCAGGATTGATATGTGTCATAGTTATTCCTGAAAATGCCAGCCTTCTTAACTTGATAATAACCATTTCTTATGGAGTCAGCCTTGCCATCCATTGTATTTCCACTTTGGCTTTATAGGAGCATCTACTTATTTTCTGCCAACAGCTACTATGTTTCTACTTACAATTTTAAGATTTTGGAAGGATATTAGTGATGCTAATGGAGGACTGCGAAACATGTACATGTTGCAAAGCAGAAGCAGCAGCTTTCCAATTGTGATATCCTTCATGCATGATGGAACACTGTATTTCTTAATTATCTTTGGTGAGGTGTTTGGAAATATATCCATAGAGATGGTTTTCTGATTAAAATATTTTTTAGTATTTACAGTACTTCAGACATGGAGTTCAATTACCATAGGTACTGCTGTTGATCTAAACTTTTCTTATACAATTATAGGTGGTATTTTGCTATGCTGTCACATACAGTCAGTTATGATCCATTGACTCCAATAATTTAAATTCATATGACATCAGGGGTCTTGATTGATACCGAATTTACGGAAAATGACAGACATGGATGGAAGTGGAAGTGCTCCCTCCATGTTGCAGTCAATTTTTTTCGCTCACCCTGCTCCTGGCAGCACCACCAACTCCAGGGATGAAGAATATAAAATGAATCAAGTTTAGACTTTCAGCGAAGTAGAGGGGGTTAGTTATTGATACTATAGTACTCCTGAACTCAGAGTAATTAGTATTTCTATGCAAAACCGAGGTTTTTAATAACACTGGCATACTATTTAGCCTCAACTCTCAATGATATTGTTAATTTTATGGGGGACTATGCTGGTGTTCATGAGTGTAATAGTACTCATACATAGTGGCGCTGTTTTAATTCTGCAATAGATACACAGTAAGTATGGAATCCTACAAGCAGCACTATAGTAGCATAAACATTGTAGGCCCAATTGCTTCATAGACCAGTATTAATTTAGATATACACATGTTTTCAGTTAATAATGGTATCGAGTTCTGGTTTCGAGACTCAATTAACTTTCCTCTGAAATGTTAACTAAAAGAAACTACAAATAACCTAGATATTTCAATCACATAAACACTATGCATTCTGAATACTTGCATACTTCTAAGGTAAGAGTCTCTTCAAGCTGCAGTGCAACTTGAATTTGGTGTGCAATGCTTATACTTATGTTATGGGTGAAAGTCAATATATACTGACATCATATCACATTCACATATGCTGTCAAGATGAATAAAAGTACCTAGTTTAGTGCAACATAGTGTAAATTAAAATAAAGTCAAGAAGGTGCTCAGTGGGTAAGATTTGGATGCAAGATGCTTCTGGGTGAAGTAAAGTAAAGGGGAAGGTGTCAAAGACTGACATTCAAGAAGAGAAACAGCTTAGTGAACACTTTGATGCATGTTTTGATGCACATTCCTTAATCTCAGATGATTATACATTATCAACCATAAGTGTCAGTCAATTATTTTCATTAAATGCCTAGGTTTTATGATCATGGTGATCATATAAGCTAGGCATTTTTTTTATGATCACCCACTATTATATATGTAGTATTGAATGTATGATTAGTAGTGAATCTATAGGTGCTCTTAAGTGATCTTTCAGTGTTTCATAGTATTTCAGGTGGATATTCACTTACTACTGGTACTAATGAATCTACAGATGATCTTAAGTGATCATTAGATGTTTCAAGTACATATTCACTTATTACTGGTACTAAAGAATGTATAGGTGATCATAAGTGATCATTATATATTACAATAGCATATTATTTGGGTAATATCACATCTGTCATGCATCCACACACATCACAACTGTCACATCATTCCCACGCTTCGCATATTTCTCGTGCATCACATTTGTCACATCATTCCTGTGCATCACACATTTCCTGCACATCACATTTGTCACACATCTGCACATGTCACAATTGTCACATCATTCCTGCGCTTCACATCATTCCCGCGCTTCATATATTTCCCGCACCTCACATTTGTCACGCATTCACATGTGTCACAGTTGTCACGCATTCACATGTGTCACAGTTGTCACGCATTCACATGTGTCACAGTTGTCACACATTTCCCATGAGTCACATTTGTCACATCATTCCCAAGCATCTCCTGTGCATCACATTTGTTATGCATCTGTGTGCGTCACACATTTGTCACGCTTTGGAAGCATGTCACATGTTTCTATACTTTTCACAATCAATGAATTAGAGCATGCAGTGATGCTATATTAAACCCCTAGCCCATTGTTTAGTGATGTAATTCAGGCTTATGCATTGATAACTCTACATTGATGATGCAACAATGGCCACATTTCTGAGGTGCAGCACATTTGTCATGTTTTTGAGATGCATGATGTGTTTTTCAAACATGTTGTGCTTGTCAAGCACATTGCAACTTTTTTGCAAATGTCACACTTCTCAATCATGTGAGATTTATATGTCTCTGCAACTATTGAATTGTAGAATTGGAAGACTTAACATGGAAAATGACAATCAGAGAGTTGTGGAATTGTGGTAGTAATAAGAAACAAAAATGAAAGGTGTATAGTGTTTATGTAGTTGGAGTCTTAGCACTATTGACAGAGCATGAGATACTTGAAAATAAGCAGTACTTTGCACTCCCCCTCCCCTTCACCATGAATTCACATGAATTTCATCTTCACATACAATATTCCAAAACCATCAAATTTAAGTGAAAATTAGGAGAAGGTGAGGTGAAAGTGAGGTGAAAGTTAGGTGAAATTCACATGAAATTCATGTGAATATTAGATGAACTATAGGCTATTTCACATTGAAAATTAGGTGTCATTCATGTGAATTCTACATGAATATTAGATGAATTATAGGCTATTTAGTACTGATAAAGATAAGTACAATTAACATATAGTTTTACATGAGTACATTTGTATTATAGAAGTTTACCTTATGATACTTAGAATAAAATACAGTTTACTTAAAATGTGATAAATTATAGTAAAATCAAACTAATCATTTAATGCTCTACACAAAATAGTCTACAATTTACAATTTACAACCTACATGTACTCTTCCTCCTCATTTTCAAATAAATCCCTACTCAACCTTACCATTCTTTTTTGCTGCTTGTTCAATACATGCTGTGTGTGATAAAACAACATAGCATGCAAAAACCAGTTAAAGTTTGATACAGCCATTCTTTTCAGTATTGATTCAAATCCACCAAGCCAAGCATTGAGTTGTTCACATGCCTTTAATAATATTAATATTGAATACAACTTAAAGTACTTAAGCTCACCTGTGTATTAAAAGCTCTTTTGAAATATCGATTTCCATTATGATCATGATCAATTACTACAAGATTAGGAGCAGAACCATCATTAGGTGCAGGATTGCGGTATGTGCGGCAAAGATCATCATCTGCTTTATGGTTTGTATAGTGATAACTGTCAATAGCAAATCGACTTGTATCAAGCCAAATATGATGAATGGCATTGTTTACAATGAAATGAAGAACAAGACATACTTTATCAATGCATATATATGCTGGTCGTAATTTAGGATCAGGAAAAACCATATTTAAAAATTCCAAAATATGTCTTGAGGATTCAGACTTGACAAATTTTGTCCATGCAATGACAACACCACATGGAGCACAAATTGTCTCTACACAGTAATAATGGTTTGGAGAAAAGTATGTTTTACAAGTATAAAAATCATTATTATTCTGTTCTTCATCATGTGGCTGATTGGTACAATTTATTCTAGGTAGCCAAGACAAATTCTCATTGCAATGTTGTAATGCTCGTCTTAGTCCAGAAAGACCTGCTGAGCTGTAATTTGAATGGTGTTTATTCCATATTTCTTGATGAGTTTCACATGCTTCAGTACCATGAACCTTCTGTCTGGTACAATCTTTCACACAACACTTTGCTCCATATTGAATATTATAATATCCACAGAATACACCACCACCATGATTGGTTACATTAGCAGAACAGCCTTCCATTGCACAGTGAACTGGTCCCATGACAACACCATCAATAACAACCATTTTTACTAGAGAAGCCATTTCAGATGCTGCATTATTGTTTATATTATTCATAGTATCTGCAGTTGATTTATGTGGTTGAGTACACTTTGCACAGCTGTGGTTTGAAGCCACATTTATTCTTCCACTCTCTCCAAGATATTCATATGCTTTTATAGTAACATCTTTAGTGGATAGACCATCATGAATCACAAATTGTTTATTGGATGCTGTGCTCACATTGCGAATTGATTCTTCCATAAATGCATCCCAAACTTGTCAGCAACTTAACTCATTATTATCACCATAGCTATTTGTCCAGAACTCTGCATAAGTAGCAGTAGATGCATAAAAACTATATGTGGCATTCATAACTGCTTTTGAGAATACATGATCTACCCATAAATGTGTCCCAATTTTAACATAGCATGCATTATTCAAATATTCTGTCTGGGGCTCTTGACCATTAATATTAATATGCTTATGATCTGCATAGTAAATTGTATTACAATTTGAGTAATGACCAGTTAATATATATGTGTTGTAGTACAATTTTGTTCCTTCAATTAAAGTAACTTTAGGAATATCAGAATATTTTGAATTTTGTCTTAATGAATGATCTTCACAAGATACTGTAACACATCGCATAGATGTTGGGCATACAAGACATACAGGAGTAATTTTTTTCTCAGAAATAGGCCCAAGTTCCTGGGTAAATCCATCATCATCATAAGGATGCAGCTTTAAAAATTTTGCAAATTTATCCAGCTTAATTGCAATTTCAGAAATTATTTCATCATCATCAACTATGGTTGGAATCTCATTTTCTAAAAATAAATACTTTGTTTTATCACCAAGAACAGTTTGAACAGTAGTTGCTAATACATTCATCCAACTTGAGATTTGAGTTCTTCTTCAATCATTTCCTTCACAATACAGCTGCCTTGCATGCAGATTTAGCAATTCAACATTTTTTGTTAATGTAAATAGCAGAAATAAAACAGTTGATAAGCTTATTTTTGAACCAAATGTTTCTTGAATAAATGAACTAAATTTAGCAAACTTCAGCATAGGAAATTCTTGTTCAGGTCCAATACCATAAGCCATAGGTAAATATGCTAGTGCAATCAACCAATAATATTGCATCACTATTGCATAATAGATTTGAAGAAGCCATACACAGATATAGAGAAAACTAAAAGTACATTGGATACAAATTTAAAAGTAAAACATGCTATCTTTCACAACTTTACTTACTTATTCTTTATACCAGATCCTTTCTTACCCTTTCCCCCCTCTGCTTTTTGCTTTCCCTTTCCAGCACTAATACCCTTATTTTTCTTAATCCAGTTTTCCAAGTCTGTTCTAGTGAATCCTGCTGTCTTCTCCAATCCCCATAACTCATGAGTTGCTTTATTATCTGGTGGGGTTGCAGTACTCAACCACTCTTCCATGTCAGGGTAGTTGGATACAAATTTAAGAACTTTATCCCAATAATGCCAAGCAGTCCCAGCAGCTCCAAACATTGTGTGTAAGTCTCTCATAATTGGCTTATCCATATCAGAGGGCCACATCCATGGGCTTGTATCTACCAAGTGTTTGACTCGTTGTACCTCTTGGTAGATTTTCCATACTATCTGAATAGACCAGTTCTTATGTCCAAGAAGGGACTTATCCACTTTATAAACAGATATAATAAGTTCTTGTTTTTTAGTAAGTCCATCAGGGATGTCAAGATTCTCATTAGTAGCAGCAGAGGCAGAGGCATTTTCACTGCTCTTAGTAGTTGTTGATGCTCCATAGGAACTGCCCACACTTCTTGCTAAGTGGAAGTTGACAGTTTCATTCACAGAAATCTAAGAAGTTATGAGAAATTAGATATGAATATAAGTTAAAATGACATTACAGCAGCAAGATATAACACCAGATCATTTATTCGAGAAGTCCACTGAATAGTATCAGTGCTTTCAATATCATTGAAATGTCCAAATATAATCCAAGTATTGCGCTCAGTGTCAAAATTCATAATAAGCCTATTTTGAACTACATAATATTAGTCAAATGATAACATTAAGTCAAAGTTAATCTTACATTTAATGATAGGCATTCTTTTGCAACTGAGTCCAGTACCAATTTAAGGCAAGAATTTACTGTAGTTGGCACAGCCTGAGGTGGTGTTTCAGTATTCAACAGGGTTGGATTAAACTTAGGAGAATCATCAGAAACTGTGATGTAGACAAACCCCTGAGGGTTTACAACCATAGATGAACTTTCATTTGTATTATCAGCAAACTGAAAATTATTTCCTTGAGCTTTGCCCTGGAATATGCCTCCTAGAAATTTATTTCAGAACTTCTATGACCAAGAAAAAAATAAGAAGAAATACCAGTAGTTCTGGATGCACCCTTCAAATCTTTCTTTGTAGGTATGGCATCAGATGGATTGGCTTGGGGTTGTAGCCAAGACTCCAGAAGTGCCAGTGATCTCAGAAGTGCCAGTAATCTCAGAAGTGCCAGCAATCTCGTGTCCCATGGCCTGTGTCCCATGCATACACACACATGACATGCTTCCTAACCTTGTCTAAAATTATCTTAACATGTGGTGTAATCCTATTGGTGAGCTAATATTATCTACACTAAACTTAACTACAACATGCACAATCTTCTCTGTGAAAACCAATTCTATTGGTAGACTAATAATATCTACACTAAACTTAGCTATGACATACACAGCCAACTCAGAAGCATCACATGCACACCTAAGTGCCCAAGTCCCCCCCTACCATGTGTGCACACATCCAAGCATCCTCAAGCCTTCGTAAATGCCCTAATCTTTAAATCTTCCCCTCCCCTAGCACTACACAGGCGCACACATGCACAGACACCACAAGCATTCTCGAATCTCGAATCTCCCCTCCCCTAGCACTACACAGGCACATGCACACACAGACACTACAAGCGTCCTTGAATCTCAAATCCCCCCTCCCCTAGCACTACGCAGGCACATGCACGTACAGACACCACAAGCATCCTCAAATCTCAAATCCCCCCTCCCCTAGCACTATGCATACATGCCATGGTGCACACACCGATGCACAGACACACCAATCATCCTCATATCCCCCACCCTCCCTAGCATGGTGCACACATGCTCTCATCCACTGTCTCCAAATCCCCTATTACACAAGTACATGTATACCATAGCATCTTTGGGGTTGGGGAGTTGGAGTGGGCATGGAAAGGTCGAGGTGAGGGTGGTAATGTGGCATCAATAACATTTCATGTTGGCACCGGGACCACCTGAGATGGCACTGAAAGGGGGAATGCAGTGCTGGAAGGCAGAGAAGGGGGGGTTGAGGACCTTGAGGGCTTAGTGCATCACATCGACAACCGGGAAGGACTTGAGGAGAGGAATGTTGAGGTTGAAGGGGGTGGTAACACAGTGTCGGTGCTTTGTGTTGATGCTGGGGCTGAAAGGGGCAGATGTTGAGAGGGGGGGTGTTGTGGTTTGACATTGAAAAGAGTGATAGAATGTGTTGCCACCCATGAAGCTTTATACAGGGTTAGCATGGGGAGGGGGAGGGAGGGAGACATACCATGCTAAAATACCCTGTGACCCACTAAATGCATTCAAATACATTATCCCCCCTATTGGATGGTGAAATCGAGGGAAATCGAGGCAGGGAAGCTTGGTATGTCAACAATGCATGTATCTTGCTGTGTCGAATGCAACATTGCCATATCGATATGAAGTGCGTGTGTGGGGGCTGTAATCGATAAGGAAGTGTTAGTTGTGTAGATAGTGTAGATATAAATACATGCTAAAAAAAACTTACCTCCAAGAGAGTGCTGACGAATGCAGGTGGGTCGATGTGTCAAATGCAATGTTGCCGTATCTATACAAAGCACACATGTGGGAGTGGGGGCTGTAATCGATAAGAAACTGTCAGTTGTGTGGATATACATACATGCTAAAAAAAAACTCACCCGCAAGTGAGCACCAACAAACACAGGTGGGTCGACATGTCGAATGCAATGTTGCCGCATTGATATGAAGCACGCATGTGAGAGTGGGGGCTGTAATCAATAAGAAACTGTCAGTTGTGTGGATATCAATATGTGCTAAAAAAAAAACTTACCAAAAAGCGACCACTGACAAATGCAGGTGGATTGACAATGGTGAGAGCCAACAGCGGTGAGGGAGAAAGGAATTGATCCTGAAGAAACAGTGGTCAGTACTCATTGATATCTATTGATATTGATTATCCGCAATGTGAATAAACTTACTGAGCGTGAAACAGCGCTCTATCACATGGAGTTAAATGGAGGGAGGGGGGCAAGCAGAATGGTGGTGGTGGTGGTGGTGGAAGGACAGTGGAGGATGTGTGGTATGAAAGCAAACACATGGGAAGTTATTCAACATTGCACAAAAAAATTGGCAGGTAGAGTGTATAGGGTGACTATATAGCATATAGTACCTCAGAGAAATAAAGTCATATGGTGTAGCGGTTTAGTGTGCTGGTTGTGGGAAATACATGGCTGGTTTTGTGAGGGCAAGTGTTTGAACACCAGTGTGAATGCTTTTTTTATATATGCTATACTATATATAGTAAGAGTAATATTCCATTCGCACTTCATGTGAATTACACATGAATTTCACATACATTTAGAGTGAACATGAATCTGGAATGTGAAAATTCACATGAATATTAGGTGAATCTTTCACCTGAAATTCATGTGAAATTCACGTGAAATAATTTGCGGCATTATCACCCAAAAATTAAAAAAATAGTGGTTAAAAAGTTCACATGTAAGGGGGGGGGGAGCACAAAGAGCTCAAAATAAGATGGTATGAGATGTTTTATATGAGGTCTAGAGATGTAATGAAATGACAAAGTAAAAACTACAATGTTTTGTCTGGATATGAGAGATGATGAGGTTATAAAAGAACTACACATGTAAGACAAATGTGAAAGAATGGTGAATATATGTGATTCCACATCACATCAAATTCACATGTCTCAGTCATTAGATGGTCATGATTCTTGTATCAACCATTGCTTATTCTTATATCTTAAACACACATTATTGAGTCACATATATGATTACTCTGTATGATTACATGGCACTTCTACACTGTCATATGTGTTTCACTTTCTGACATATGTGATATTGCTCTTTTAGTGTCAGTATTCATTTATACATATGAAAACCACTTCCTGTAATTCTCTACACATTCTTGTGCAGTAGTAATTACTTACTTGCTTTTCTATTCTTTAGTTTAGTATTTATTCACTTAAGGCCTCTTTGCCTTTTCTTCTCTCTTGCCTAAAACAACTTACTATTACTTCTCCATAGTCATGTGCAGTATTGTTATTGACAGGATCTGTAAAAAGTATAGAAACATTTTCATTATAGACTTGTTGGAATACCATCAACATGCTACAATCATGATACACATGCAAGTATAATGTGCTTAAATGTATGGCATTCCTCTTAAATGTGACACATGTGACATGCGTGACGCTTATGCAAAACGTGACAAATGTGACACGTGACGCGCTTCCAAAGCGTGACAAATGTGTGATGCACGGGAAATGTGTGACAAACACGATGCACATGAAAGCGTGACAAATGCGAAGCACAGGAAATATGTGAAGTGTGGGAATGATGTGACAATTGTGACGTGCAGGAAATGACAATTGTGACACATGTGGATGCGTGACAGATGTGATATTACCCAAATAATATGCTATTGTAATATATAATGATCACTTAAAATCACCTATACATTCTTTAGTACCAGTAATAAGTGAATATGTACTTGACACCTAATGATCACTTAAGATCACCTGTAGATTCATTAGTACCAGTAGTAAGTGAATATCCACCTGAAATACTACTAAACACTGAAAGATCACTTAAGATCACCTATAGATTCACTACTAATCATACATTCAATACTACATATATAATAGTGGGTGATCATAAAAAAAAATGCCTAGCTTATATGATCACCATGATCATAAAACCTAGGCATTTAATGAAATAATTGGCTGACACTTATGGTTATACTCACCTCCAGCTTAATCATTGTCTCCCAGTAATGACTCTGCACTCTGCACTCTTGTCCCTCTCCCACCTCACACTTCCACATTCACCTCATACCTCTGTCCCCCACTTCTGCACTCATCTCATATCTCTGTCTTGCACTTCTGCACTTCTAAATACTTGGACCATGAGAATGACAAGGGGCACAGCACACAAGCTGAAGCCAATGGTCCTTCCTGTCCTGCACTCCCTATCTCACACTCATGACCTCATGTAGAAATACTGGTCTTGACATCACATCAATAAATATTATATATCAGGTTCTACTTCTATTCATGATCCATTGCACAAAAGATCTTCATGGAGATATGGGTGAAGCAAGAGAACCTACCTGTCCCTAGGTAAGATGATAACCTGTCACCAGAATTGAGGACAAGAACAGGAAACTCAGCAGATATGATAATTGCAAATAAACACAATTACAAGGCTCTAGTAGACACTTAGAATACAAACATCAGGGCTTATATCAGTGGCTATACTACCAATTTACAATTATTGGTATAGCTACCAATTTCATCATACAAGCACCTTCCTAATGTGTAAATTCTAAGTGTATATATAACTGTTTTATCAGTGGAATGGTAATTAATCATTGCAGACAGGTATCAAGCCCCATATAAAAATTAACAACATAACCTACTATTTCTGAGTCTGCAATACAATCAGGTGTACAATTCACATGATACCACCTTCAGGATTCTGTAGATACCTACATAGCATACCAGTGTTATTAAAACACTCAGTGTTGCATATAAATACTAATCACTTCGAGTAATGTAGTACTACTTAGTTCCTAATCAACAATGTGATTGGGCATGTGATGCTTATGCTTATGCTACCACATGCAATTTGAGGATTCAGTGCTTCACATATCTATTGCAGGTCTAAAGAAATGCAGACATGAATGGCATTAATAACTCAAAGTTGAAGTGAGGTGAGGTATCATTTCAAGCTCCAAGTTTGTTTTTGTCCACCATCACATGGGTATGTACTGCTAGTACTAATATTAGAAATGTCAAGCTACAAATACAAATGAGTAGCACACACATCTTTAATACTGAGCATTGAGTGCCTGAGTGTGGTGTACTCACAAACACTGTAGCTCCTGATAGAAATCCACAATATCATGATTCATCAAGATTTGAAAGTATTGGAGTGTTATTAAAAACCTCGGTGCAATCACATAGAAATATTGCCACTCCGAGTCCAGAAGTACTCCTTCCGAGTTGCAATGTAATTGGCCATGTGATACTTATACCTATGTACAGTATGCTATCACTCTTAGTATTTCAACAACTAAATACATATTAGAAACCTTGGGTTTGAGTAATTCATTTAATGAAGTTGTACTTGCTTCGCTCTGGAACTAGAAAAAATACATTTGGCAATAAAGCAACTCTGAGGGAAATGCTATCCATGTATGGGTTCATCAGTTGTTTTATAATGGTACATAGGGCATAGTTAGTGAATGTTCTAATTATGTTGACTTGTAGAGAATTAAGGTTACTGATGTTCTGTTGGCTGTATATTGCCATTGGCAATTATACCTCCTTAGTCTACACAATGTGACATAAAATAACATGTATGCAAGTTGAATAAGGTGCTGGCAAGAACAATGGTGCACTAAAGCACCTACAAACACATTGAGCAGAAAAATGTGAAATATATCTAAAATGTAAAAGTCAATGCATTGTCTGAGGTCTCAGCTGCATGGTAACTTTAGAGTGGTGTCAGCCAATTTATTCACCATTTGCCCTAGAAACACGAGTGCTAGTAATCATATTATCCAAGCAAAATTGAGTGCTGTTTTTATAAGGCATATTGAGTGAATGTAATGTAATGGTGATCATTGGCACTCATTTAGTTATTATACTTCATTATTGGGCTGTAATATTATTGAATAAAGGGGCACTCAAAAGTGATCATTTGAAGAATATTAGGTGGTGATCATTGGCACTCATTTTATTATTATATCTGATAACTAGACTATTGTGTTAGCTGAATATGGAGGCACTCAAAAGTGATCATTTGGAGGATATTAGGTGGCAATCATTGACACTCATTTAATTGTTATACTTGATTACCAGGCTATTGTATTAGTTGAATATGGGGGCACTCAAAAGTCATCATTTCAGGAATATTATGAGGCAATCATTGGCACTCATTTATATATTACTTGTGATTACTAGGCTATTATATTACTATAATATGGAGGCACTCAAAAGTGATCATTTGAGAAATATTATGAGGCAATCATTGGCACTTATTTATGCATTACTTGTGATTACTAGGCTATTGTATTAGTTGAATATGGGGGCACTCAAAAGTGATCATTTTAAGAATATTAGATAGTGATCATTTGCACTCATTTCAATACTGATTATATTACTTTTAAAATGATGTGGCACTCAAATGTATGCTATTTGTGACAATTGTGATGCGTGTCACGCATTTCCTGCGCATTACATTTGTCACATCATTCCCGCGCTCCGCATATTTCCCACGCATTACATTTGTCACGCCTTCACGCGCGTCACAATTGTCACATCATTCCCGCGCTCCGCATATTTCCCACGCATTACATTTGTCACGCCTTCACGCGCGTCACAATTGTCACATCATTCCTGCGCTCCGCATATTTCCTGCGCATTACATTTGTCACGCCTTCACGCACGTCACAATTGTCACATCATTCCCGCACCCCACATATTTCCCGCGCGTCACACTTGTCACATCATTCCCGCGCCCCACATATTTCCCATGCATCACATTTGTCACATTATTTCCATGCATCACATATTTCCCACACATTACATTTGTCACGCTTTCACGCACATCACATTTGTCACACATTTCTAGTGCATCTGGCGCACAACCTATTTCCCGTGTTGTAAATATTTCCCACGCTAAGCATATGTTACATTTCCCACGCGTCACACATTTGTCACGCTTTAATGTGTTTGTTATGCTTTGGAAGCATATCATATGTCACATGTGTCACATTTATGAGGAGTGTTATACATTTCAAGCACACCATGCTTGCATGTGTGCCATGATTGTGCCATGTTGATGATTCCAGCAGGTCTGTAATGAAAATATTTCTATACTTTTCACAATTAATGAATCAGAAAACCCTGAGCCCATTGCTTAGTAATGTAATTCAGCCTCTTGCATCAATGCCTCTGCATTGATGATTCTGTAATGGCTGTCAGTCAATGATTCTGATGTTTTTGACAGATAGAGTCTGATGCTGTCAATAACAATACTGCACATGACTATAAAGAAATAATAGTAAGTTTTTTTAGGCAGGAGAAAAGAAAAGGCAAAGTGGCCTTCAGTGCATACCAAACCAAAGAATAGAAAAGTAAGTAAGTAATGGCTACTGCACAAGAAAATGTAGAGAAGTACAGGAGGTGGCTTTCATATGTATGAATGGATACTGATACTAAAAGAGCTATATCACATATGTTAGAGAAGTGAAACACATTTGACAGTGTAGAAGTGTCATGTAATCATATAGAGTAAGCATATATGTGACTCAATAATGTGTGTTGGAGATATAAGAATAATCAATGGTTGATACAAGAATCATGACCATCTAATGACTGAGACTTGTGAATTTGATGTGATGTGGAATCACATAGATTCACCATTCTTTCTTATTTGTTATCCATGTGTACTACAGTTCTTTGATAACCTCATTATCTCTTATATTCAGACAAACATTTATTATAGTTTTTACTTTGTCATTTCATTATATCTCATACTATCCCATTCTCAAATATCTCATGCTCTGTCAATAGTACTAAGATTCCAATTGCATAAACACTCTACATCTTTTATTCTAGTTTCTTATTCCCACTACAATTCCATAACACTCTGATTGTCATTTTCCATGTTAAGTCCCCCAATTATACAAGTACATATTGTTTCCTCTGCATTTATAATTTACTCTATACCCATTAGATACTTACTTCACTTCCATGACAATTTGAATAGTTGTAGAGATAGATAAATCTCATCTGATTGAAAAGTGTGGTGACAAATGTGATGCATGGGAAATATGTGGGGCGCGGGAATGATGTGACAAGTGTGACGCGCGGGAAATATGTGGGGTGCGGGAATGATGTGACAATTGTGACGTGCGTGAAGGCGTGACAAATGTAATGCGCAGGAAATATGCGGAGCGCAGGAATGATGTGACAATTGTGACGCGCGTGAAGGCGTGACAAATGTAATGCGTGGGAAATATGCGGAGCGCGGGAATGATGTGACAATTGTGACGCGCGTGAAGGCGTGACAAATGTAATGCGTGGGAAATATGCGGAGCGCGGGAATGATGTGACAAATGTAATGCGCAGGAAATGCGTGACACGCATCACAATTGTCACAAATAGCATACATTTGAGTGCCACATCATTTTAAAAGTAATATAATCAGTATTGAAATGAGTGCAAATGATCACTATCTAATATTCTTAAAATGATCACTTTTGAGTGCCCCCATATTCAACTAATACAATAGCCTAGTAATCACAAGTAATGCATAAATAAGTGCCAATGATTGCCTCATAATATTTCTCAAATGATCACTTTTGAGTGCCTCCATATTATAGTAATATAATAGCCTAGTAATCACAAGTAATATATAAATGAGTGCCAATGATTGCCTCATAATATTCCTGAAATGATGACTTTTGAGTGCCCCATATTCAACTAATACAATAGCCTGGTAATCAAGTATAACAATTAAATGAGTGTCAATGATTGCCACCTAATATCCTCCAAATGATCACTTTTGAGTGCCTCCATATTCAGCTAACACAATAGTCTAGTTATCAGATATAATAATAAAATGAGTGCCAATGATCACCACCTAATATTCTTCAAATGATCACTTTTGAGTGCCCCTTTATTCAATAATATTACAGCCCAATAATGAAGTATAATAACTAAATGAGTGCCAATGATCACCATTACATTACATTCACTCAATATGCCTTATAAAAACAGCACTCAATTTTGCTTGGATAATATGATTACTAGCACTCATATTTCTAGGGCAAATGGTGAATAAATTGGCTGACACTTATGAACTTTAAGTGTACCCACAGTGGTACTCCATCAGTGCAAGGTGTTCCTCCATCTGGCAAGTTGACTCCAACAACTCTCCAACATAATCCAAAGTGTGGCACAAGCCAAGTCATAGCTATTTCCAGCACAGATGCATTGTTGAATTATAATCCCCTACTTACCTAGTATGTTAATGTCACAATAGACATCACAGCCATGGAATAAGAATGCACAAGTGAATGTAGTTGGAATGTACAGAAGAACAACAATGTCGGGGAAATCAAATGGCAGACTCACTGGCATGATGCTCTCATCACATGCAACCATTGTTGAGAGGCATCACAAATGACACAGCCACTTGCTTGAAAAGAGGAGTGGTGTTAGCCAAAATTATCATAAAAATGTAGTGTTTTATAATTGCCACAATCATAAATAATGATCACCTTATGATTATGCATTTTGAGAGCTTATCCACCTATTAATACTAAATCTAATGGTGATCATAAGTGATCATTGGTTATTTTGAATTGAATATTATTACTATAGGTCTATTGCAATTTGGTGATCATATGTGATCATTGGCTATTTTGAAGTGAATATTACTACTGTAGGTCTATTGTAATATAGTGATCATATGTGATCATTGATGTATTTTGAATTGAATATTACTACTGTAGGTCCATTGTAATATGGTGATCATATGTAATCATTAGCTATTTGAAGTGAATATTACTATATTGTAATGTGGTGATCATATGTGATCATTGATATATTTGAATTGAAAATTATTACATATTGCTATTGTAGTTCATGTCACATTTGTCACGATCTTCCTGCGTGTCACATATTTCCCGCGCTTCACACAATTCCCGCGCATCTCATAATTCCCGCGCTCCACATCATTCCCGCACTCTGGATAATTCTGGCACATCATGATTGTCACATATTTCCCACGCGTCATATATTTCCCGTGCACCGCGTTTGTCACGTTCTTCCTGCGCGTCACGATTGTCACGCTTTAACACACATCATGATTGTCACACATTTATGCCTATCACATGTGATATATTTCCAACATGTCATTATTTTTCATGAGTGTCAGCTGTCACATTTTTAGCCTATAATATCATGTAGATTATTTTAACTTTTGTTTATCTAACACAGAGTATAACAATAATAGATATGTGTACTAATTATTGCCTCTTACATATGTGGGGCCAGGGACATAGTTAAGAGGAGGTTTGTGAGGTACCTAAAACTTAACTCTGAACAAGGGAAGCCAACCACATGTGCAGTTTCTGGTACATCTGTATCACCATCCAAATTGTCACAGAAGCAGATTAAGTATCTGAAACCACAAAGCTAATTATAAAAATCAGAATAAATGAATATGCACTTGTAGAATTGAAGGTTGTAACACAGTATATGACAAATATGATGTTATGGAAGTGTAACAGTAACAAGAAACTAGATTGGAGGATGTAGAGTGTATATGTAGTTGGAGTCTTAGTCCTATTTAGAGTGTATGATATATTTGGAAATGATATAGTATGCCATGTTTTACAATCAAGACTAGGGATGTGATAAAATGACAAAATAATAACCATAATGGTTAGTCTAGGTATGAAAGATGATGAGATCATTACAATGGTATTGAAGATTATGGAAACATGTACCAGACAGAGAAGAATATAGAACCTTGCATGTTTAACACATATGAATGGATAGTGTATAGATGTGATTTCACATTACATCATACTTACACATTACAGCATTTAGATGATTATGATTCTTGCATTGGCCATTGATTATACTAATATCTTTAACACACATTACCAAATCACATAACTGCTTACTCTATATGACTACATCATAGTTTTCTATGTTTTATTGAAATGGGGAGTTAATCAAAACTATCTTATTGTGTCTCAATGAGTTTCACTTCTACTCACTCTTTTAGTATTAGTATTCATTCTGATATCTGAAAACTCCATTTTGTACTTCTTTGCACTTTCTTGCTCAGTTGCTGTTATTTACTTACTTTTCTGTTCTTTGGCTTAGTGTTAATTATGACATTGCCTTCTTATCTTGTTCTCTTTACTGAAGGGCCCCTTTGTCCCAATGTGTGTTAAAGCATGACAATCATGATGTGCAGGAAGAACATGACAAATGCAGTGTGCAGGAAATATGTGATAATCATGATGCACCGGAATTATCCAGAGCACAGGAATGATGTGGAGCGCGGGAATTGTGTGAAGCGCGGGAAATATGTGACATGCAGGAAGATCGTGACAAATGTGACATGAACTACAATAGCAATATGTCAATGATCACATATGATCACCACATTACAATATAGTAATATTCACTTCAAATAGCCAATGATCACATATGATCACCATATTGCAACCTACAGTAATAATATTCAATTCAAAATAACCAATGATCACTTATGATCACTATTAGATTTAGTATTAATAGGTGAATAAGCTCTCAAAATGCATAATCATGAAGGTGATCATTATTTATGATTGCAGCAATCATAAAACACTACATTTTTATGATAATTTTAGCTGACACTTATGAAAAGAGAAACATTTGAGTTTGAGCTGTGACCCATCTTTCCTCCCTCAGTAACCAGTTACAGTAACCAACCCCACCCCACCCCTGCATTCTCTCTTCTTCCCTGCTTTGCATGTTATAACTAGAACTCTTTCTTTACAATGACTACTACAACTTTGGATTTTTATTTGGAAGAAGGAAGGAAGGAAAAAACTCCACTTGAACACTGATCTGACCTTTGCAACTTGGCCAGCACTGATCTCTTACTTCTACCCTATCTTTTGACTCCTGAGACCAGTCTTACAAACAAACATAGAATTGTATACCATATACTAAGGACACCCACTTGACTCCTATCACTATAACTTACCAAGATGCACCATCCACAAGTGATACAACAACCCCAGCTGCCTCCTCCTACCCCCCAGCAGCAACAACAACAACAAGTGCAACAAGTGCAATCCCAGCAAGCTCAGCAACAGGCTATGACCTGCTCAGAACAGTGCTGTCTGCATCTCCTTGAGATTGAGTGCAAGTAGAGGATGGAAGAGGCAGAAGCATTCAAGTTGACTGAGGTGAGTTTTCATTTGATGTCATCATCATCACTTTCTGTTTTTGCTTTCTGTTGGCATTGGTGTATGGGAGCTTGGATCTCGGTGGTTTGGTGGGGGGCTGGTAATCTGCTTTGGTGACATGACATGACAGTTGGATAGGGTGTTGGTATGGGTGTGGTTGTGAGAAGTAGTGGTGCTAGTAACATGCCTATGCCCCTATTTTGGATGGTGATGGTGATGGTAGAATTAGTGAACATGGGGTGAAGTTACAGTGTGCCATGGTTACCACTTTGCTGCCTGTCTTGTTGTTGAGGGAATCATAGGTGGGGCAGGGAGTGCTACATTTACCACCCCTCTCATCATATCTGTTGTTGTGTGCTCTGTGTATCCTACCCTTCTTTGAAACCAAGAAGGATCTAGCTCCCTCATCCCCTATCCCACTCTTGAAAGAGTTCTGGTGTGCTACCATGGTCTGCATTTCTCCATGGTGTGGGGAGTAATGGCACCATGATATCCTCTCCCCATATCATTACACATGACAGGGGGTATTATATGTTGTTTCTTTGTCACCTGCACTGGGTAGGAAGGGCAGGATACTGCAGTACCCATCCCTCCTGTTCTCCTGGGCACACATGGACAGCTCATTATTCGTATTCGCACTTTTGTGCTATGGTGGCCAATGGCTGTCCAGGGCATGAGGAAGAGTTGTGGCTATCAATTTGATCAATCCCTGTCACTAACTAGTGGGGGCATGCACTAGATGGTCAGTGAGAGGTCATTGATTTCATTCTAGGTCTGAGTGCAATCAATAGTTAGTATGGAATCAATAGTAAACTAGAAATCATTGTAATATAAATAAATTAGAAATGAAATCAATGGAGATCAGTCCAAAATCAATCAATCTGCAAAATCATTAAAATTAAAAATTAATCAGAATGAAATCAATGCAAAATTAATTCAAATCCTATGGTCCCCCACTATAGTTCAACATACAAGTGGGGTAGTTAACCATGTAGTAATAACCAGTGTACTATAGTACCTTTTCCAGTTAACCTGCACATATATACTTGATACATAAGTAGAAATCATTTGTACCTGGAAAATCAATCAATGTAGGGTAAAATCAATCAATGTAGAGCGAAATAAATGCTATGTACTTAGTAGAATTACATTCTATAGGTGGAATCAATCAATTTAAAGTGAAATCAATGCTATTATATGTAGAATCAATGGGTAGAAATCATTTGTACCTGGATTTCTAGTTTACTATTGATTCCATACTAACTATTGATTGTGCTCAGACCTAGAACGAAATCAATGACCTCTCACTGACCATCTAGTGCATACCCCCACTAGTTAGTGACAGGGATTGATCAGAATGAAAGCCACTGGTGTGAGGAACACTTGAGCTTTCTAGGGATTTAGTGTGTTTGCCTCACCCTATCTTTCAACTACCAGGTCTGGTTTTACGAACAAATATGGAATTGTATACCATATACTAAGGGCACCTACTTGACTCCTATCACAATAACTTACTCAAGATGCACCATCTACAAATGATACAACAGCCTCAGCTGCCTCCCCCTACTCAGCAACAGTAACAAGCACAACAAGCACAGCAGCAGGCTATGACCTGCTCAGAACAGTGCCAACTGTGTCTCTTTGAGATTGAACATGAGCAGAAGGTGGGAGAGGCCTAAGCACTCAAGTTGGCTAAGGTGATTTTTGTTTGATGTTATTATCATCACTGTCTATTCTTTGCATTGGCATTGGTGTATGGGAGCAGGGATCTGAGTTGTTCAGTACTGGTGTTGGTTGGGTGATCTGCATTGGTGAATTTATATCTGTTCATTGGAGGGTGTAAGTACATAGAAATTAGTCTTTTTTAGTACTGTAGTGCATAAATCTGCCTACCATAGCAATGAATACTCTAGTGAAGTTAGAATGTCTATACCAAGTCTATACCTCAAAGAGTTGAATGAGCTTAGGTATATTTCCAATCAGCAACAGTGTGAACTTATGTCTGTTTATGAGTAAGTATAAGTACTAAAAGGGCAAAGAGGGTTACTAGGGAGTAATAGATACGAAACTATGTAAGGGTCATCACTTACTCTTGCTAACAGTCAAGCAAGGGCAAGTCCGGGGGAATATCTGCAGAACACATGAGGTAATTCCGGGCAAAAAGGGAGGATGAACACACTAGAATATTTGCTTGTAAACTAAGATGCTTGTTGTAACTACTATTAATATTACTAAACTCTTCTGAGGTCCTGGAGAGGCTTAGATCACACAGGTTATTACACTCAAAAGTTAATGGATTGTCATGAATATGCTAAGTAGCACTAATAGTGGAAGAATCGGTACAGGATTGCTTGGGTATACATGAGCAGGTTTGCAAGTCTTATATACTACTGAAAAAGCGGAGTTCTTAGGTACTGTACAGGTATAACATAGGTCTAGATAAGGTAATTAACTACAATGCTGGATGGAGGGACATGCACAAAAGTCTGGATAGGAGAGCATTGGGTCATATTGCCTTGAAGGGTATGGGTGTGCAGGATAATAGAGACATGCTTATTGGCTGATGTGCATTCCTATATGCCTGTTGCATCAACCATCCCATGACCTAGATGTGTCACATTACTGCGCACTTATAGTGGATCAAGTGCTGCTGGAGTTCTATATACACACTTTCTCACTCCATCCCCTATTATAATCACTATTGCTTTTCTAGGTGTTTTTACTATGTCCTTAGTGGTGGTGTCTATAAATAGCATGATCATTGGCAGTTCGGACCTCACTCCAACGCTTAGGTAAACCAATTATGATCGCAAGTGAGTGGCTTATATTATATAGATATCGCAAAAAATATGCTTATACATGTTGTATGTCTGTCAGGCATATCAGTACATATCTATATGTTTTTATTGGTACTGTAGTGTGTACATTGCCTACTATGACAATGTACACTCTCAGGTAGTGCTAAGTAGTATAGCAGTAATAGACTTTAGGCAATATCATGGGTAACCCATGGGTATCTGAGTGGCTACCCGGACCTGTACCCACTAAAACCCATACCCTTGGTCTAGTGTTGCCGCTAGCGCAGCTCTGAGCTGTCAAGCTGCCAAGCAGAGCTGAGCCAGTTGCATTGGCTCTCCACTTTTGATTGCTCAGCTCAATATTATGAGCGGTAAGCGGCAACTTTGAGTCAGCTAAGCGGCTGCTTCAGCATTCATAGGAAGATACTATATAATTTAGAGGACTTTACGCTCACCCCCTGTTACACGTGGAATACATGTGAATTCCACCTGTTCATGTGTACTACACTCCACCTCAAATGTATTCAAATCAGCAAATTTCTATTCAAATTTGCGAATTTTGTACACATGAAGTACACATGCAGTGCACATGTAGGGGTGAAATATCAAAATTCCACATGGAATTGCAAAGTGAAGTTCACAAGGAATACACATGAACTAGTTACACTTGTACACTACACATTGTAGTTACTTATAATACACTTACTCACTACTACCACAACAAAAATGAATGTTTAGCATAATGACACAAAGGATTGTCACAATGTCACACTTGTAGTTATGACACTTTTCCCACAGTCATCACATTGTTACACTTGTCTCACCATGTCACAGTTGTCACACACTGTGACAGGGGACAAATGTGATAGCTACAATAAGTGTGACAACTGTGACATGACAGGACATGTGTGATACTGCATTACATGTGACAAATGTGTACTGAGTGTGACAAGTATGTGTTAAGTGTGACAAGTGTGCATTGAGTGTAACACTGTATTGACACTATGTATTGAGTGTGACACCGTGTGTTAAGCTTTTTAATTCCTTATATATTTGATATATGGAGTGCTTACAATGTATGCTTACTTATTCTCATGTTTTATAGCTTTCTGACATAAATTGAAGGAGTAATATAATTTTTCTGGTTTAGAGGCAAAATTCCATTGTTAAGCATTACAAATTTGTGATTGATTGAAGCCACTTCTTGTCACATCACTTGACATAAAGCCGATTAGAGCTATTAAGTACCATCAAAATTCGGAAAAACATACAAAACCTAACATGTTTTATTTTCACTTAGATAACAGTATCAACTTCATGCAGGATTCAAGCAAAGAAGAACAGCTACAAGCACTAGAGAT
This sequence comes from Cyathus striatus, assembly GCA_025738555.1. NCBI lineage: Eukaryota > Fungi > Basidiomycota > Agaricomycetes > Agaricales > Nidulariaceae > Cyathus > Cyathus striatus. The sequence continues at coordinate 8,065,715 of JAOVFP010000001.1, forward strand.
GTAAAATGCAGATGACTCTAACACAGCCGAAGACATAGCTGGGTTCATCTGATTGTTTCTGGATGAGTAACTTCAAGTAGATATTTGTTGACAGTGCTTAAAAGCTAGAATGATATCAAAAATATATTACCATAATGTCTATTCATACCTGATGTGCCTGAGCGCCCACTAAGCTGGCTCAACAAGCTGAGCTGTGAAAAGTGAGCCATGCCTGGATTGACTCTGCTCAGCTCATGAGCTGACAGGTAATAAAAGCTGCCCTGAGCGAGCTGTAGCTGAGTGGAGCTGAGCGGCGGCAATACTACCTTGGTCACAGGTACAGGTTCCCATGGGTATGGTGGGTAGTGGGTAAACCCATGGGTTTTTGGTGAAGTTGAATGAGATATAAAATAAAATGTTTAAATCACAAATGGAATGTACCTTTGCATAAGTTCATATGAGGAAAGAGTTTAGACTTTAAAGTAGTAGATCATTAGTGGAGGGGTAGATAGGAAAGAATGAATCATAACATTAGAACGAAAAGTCCAGATCACATTGTTAATATGTCATTCTAAACGTTGAAATGAGGGCTAATGATAAACTAAGTTACGAAACGAACGGACCAGAAATGGTGGCAAAATGATAATAAATCATTGGTGTAGGGAATGAATGATAGAAAAATAGATAGCGTTAGAACGTGTGCACCAAATTTTACGTTCAATTGGTCGTTATCGACGTTCAGTATAGTGCTAACGATTCGTTAATTTAAGAAACGAGTGGATCACGCATGGTAGTGAAATAATAATAATTGTTAGTTTGGGGAAGAAATGATAGAAGACCCAATAGCAATAGAACAAAAGCCCTGCAGTAGCATAAGCATTGTAGGCCCAATTGCTTCATAGGCCAGCATTATTCAGATATACACGTGTTTTGGTTAATAGTAGTATCGACTTCTAGTCTCTCTACCCAATTGATTTTCCTCTGAAAATTTTAACTAAAAAAATTATGAATAACCTAGACACTTCAATCACATAAATACTATGCATTTTGAATACTTGCATACTTGTAGGGTAAGAGTATAGTATCAATAACTAATCCCCTCTACTACACTGAAAGTCTAAACTTGATCCATTTCATGTTCTTCATCCCCAGAGTTGGTGGCGCTGCCTGGAGCAGGGTGAGCGAAAAAAATTGACCATGACATGGAGGAAGAACTTCCACTTCCATCCATATCTAACATTTTCCGCAAATTTAGTATCAACCGAGACCCCTGATAGCTTCTATATTTAAATCACTGGAGTGAATGGATCATAACTGACCATATGTGACAGCATTGCATAATACCACCTGTAATTGTATGAGAAATATTTACATCAACAACAGCACTGGTGAGATTTACGAAGGAAAGTAATTGCTAAATATATATCCTTTTGGATCGATTGAACTCCATGTCAAAAGTACCATAGATACTAAAAGATATTTTAATCAGAAAACCATTTCTATGAATATATTTCCACACATCTCACCAAAGATAATTAAGAAATACAGTGTTCCATCACACATAAAGGATGTCACAATAGGAAAGCTGCTTCTTCTGCTTTGCAACATGTTTCGCAGTCCTCCATTAGTATCACTAATATCCTTCCAAAATTTTAAAATTGTAAGTAGAAACATAGCAGCTGTTGGCAGAAAATAAGTAGATGATCCTGTAAATTTGAAGTATAAATACAATGGATGGCAAGGCTGACTCCATAAGACACAGCTTCTAGCAAGTAGATAAGGCTGGCATTTTCAGGTCTAATTGTGACACATCAATCCTGGAACTTCAATAAGCCTTGTATTGGTTGCAATGGCAAATAGTATGGAAGAAGTGAAGATTATCTAAAAATAATGATTACAGTGCAACAATTGTGTTTTAGGCATTTTATTTAGCGCACCAAAAATTCTGCTGTTTAGGTTTGACATGCACATCAGTCTTAGTTGACAAATGGTATTTTAGCTTACCAGCTAAAGATATCCCTAAAACCACACAACTATTGTTATTTTAATATTAGTAATTCATAGATTTGCCAGTTGGATGGAAAGCACACCTTTTCTGCTGTTTCCATAACATGCACTGACTCGGAATGCAAAGATAAGGTCGACTGCTGTATACATTATGACTGCTCCCCTGTATAATTGTTGTTATGTTTCATGCAGAATAATGATCAAATCAAGTTGCTTACATTTGATCATACCAGTAAGCTGCTCAACAGCTACAGTGTAGGTTAGAATTTAATATACCCAATTCTTATTTTATAGTTACAGCTTATTTCACAAATTCAGTTTATGATATGGTAAATTCATGTGGGAATTACTGACATTAGGTGACATATTTCCAAATGTGTCAAAGAATGGTGCTAGAATAAAAGATAAATTTCAGCTAAATCATTTTACAATGATAAAACATATAATACGAATGAAATTGTGAATTCTGTAGTAATCAGAAATATGCCTTCTTGTAAAGAAATGAAACTCACATGAGAAAAAGAGGACAATAGTAACTTGCAATAAGATAAAGAGTATTGGGAATGGACCATCTCATTCTGCTGGGAATGAATTTGAGATATATATTGCTTAATGAGATACCCATCTCACCACCAGATGTATTTCACCTAAATTGTGTAAGTTCATAACAAATGGATGATAATTGACAATACCTTGTCAAAAATGGAGTAAACGATATCATAACCTAGAGAAGATATGACAACAACTGAAACATATAGAGCAGAAACTATGATTTAAGATATACTAATGACTTACCATTGATGGTATTTTTCAGTACTTTACGCTCCCCCTAGTCCATCTGGACTCCAGACAGACTCAATATAGTCCGGATAGTCTGGGTCAAGTCCAGCAGAGTTCTGATGGAATCTGGTGGAGTCCAGGTGGAATCCAGTGGAGTCTGGTGGAGTCCGGGTGGAGTCCAGATGGAGTCCTGATGGAATAGATATTGTCCTGATGACATCCTGCTGGAATATAAAGAGTCCTGGTGGAGTTCTGATGGACTTTGTATTTTTTAAAGTAAGTTCTGTTAAGACTCCAGGTGAACTTCACAGTAAGAAATGGAGATTGATATTTTCCCACACTTATTGATAACATACTATCTCACTACTACATCTTACAAATCAATTATATTTCACACTACCACTACTATTCATTTTCCCACACTTATGGATAACATACTATCTCACTACTACATCTTTTTCCCACACTTATTACTACTACATATTTTTCCCACACTTATTAATAACATACTATCTTACTACTACATCTTACAAATCAATTATATTTCATGCTACCACTACTATTCTTTACTACATTTTCCCACACCCTTCAGTATTGATAGCACACTATCTCCCTACCACATTTTCCTATGTTTCTTCTACAATATTTTCCCACGCCTATTTTTCTCCTACCAGATATCTCTGTACCACATTTTCTGACACATCTTCTACCATATTTCCCACACCTATTATTTCTGATGCCTCTTCTACCACATCTTCCAATGCTTCTACAACAGACCATCATCATGTTCAAAATCTTCACTAATAATACTAAAGCTTTGGCTGTTCTGCCATTTTATTACATGTTGAGTATGATAAAAGATCATAGAATGTATGAACCAATTAAAGTTGCTTGGAGTCATACATTTCATAATGGATTCAAACCCACCAAGCCATGAATTTAGTTGTTCACAGGCTTGTGTATTGAATGCTCATTTGTGATATCTTTCACCATTTCTATCTTGTGCAATATAAACAAGATTTGGTGAAGAACCATCTTGTGGTACTGGATTACACCACTTTCTACAAAGGTAATCATCTGAGCAGTGATTTGTATAGTGATAGCCATCTACTACAAAGTGGCTACTTTTAAACCAATCTACCCAACTTCCATTTGCAACTGCTGTTCTAAGAAGTTTACATGCCTTATCAATACATATATAATCTGGTCTTAATTCTTCATCAGGAAAAACATCTTCTAAGAACTTAAGTATATTGGTTGTTGACTCAGACTTCACAAACTTTGTTCATGCAATTACAGCACCACATGGAGCACATATTGTTTCTACACAATAATAGTGAGAGGCACTAAAATAATGAGATCTCTTTGAAATATTGTTATCTGACTCATCATGTGGCTGCTGAACATGTCTTCCTCAGTTTTTATTCCAAGGTGGATTTTCGGCTGGTTTGTGAAGCATTCTTCATGCACCATTTAAATAATCTGAACTATGTTCTAAATTATATTTAAGCCACATTTCCTGGTGCTCATTGCAAGCTTGTGTATTATCTATCTTTTGATTTTGACAGTCACAAACATGGCATCTTGCTCCAAATTCTTGGTTGTGTACATCACAAAATACACCTCCTCTATGGGTTACAAGTGTATTGGAACAATTGTCATATGCACAGTGCTTAAAATATATATTAGTGTAATATTGTTTAGTTTTAGTTGTGCATTACCTGTGGTCCCATAACAATCCCAAAAACTACTACCATTTTAACTGTTGCACTCTCATCTGGTAGTGAGTCTTGAGTTTCTCTATAAGGCTGTGTACACTCTAAGCAGCTGTGATCATGTGATGCACGTATTTTTCCATTTTCACCCAACCTTGCAAATGCTTCTTCTGTTAATGCAGTAATTGAAAGTCCATCAAGACTAATAAAATTAACATCAGATCCTGCAGAAACCATGCATATTGATTCATGTATAAAAGCCTCCCAGACTTGTCTTCAGCTTATTTCCTTTCCATTTCCAAAAATATTGTTCCAATATTCTATATATGCTGCAGCAGATGCATGAAAGCTATATATACCATTCAGAACACTTTGAGAAAATGCCCTATCTACCCATAGTTTTTTTCCTACTTTCAGATATTTAACAGAGTTTAAATGAACTATATAATATCCTTGTTTTTCATCATAGGCACATTCATGTTCTGCAGAATATAATGTTTTACATTTTTCACAAGTACCTGATACTACATAGGCATGTTGAAATATTTTTGAGCCTTTAATTAATGTTGCTTTAGATACATCTCTAACTTTAGTATGCACATGTAGTGCCTGTCCTTTACAGCTCAGTGTCTCACACTCTGCAGCTATAGGACATATTATATGAACAGGATCAATACTAGCATAAGATACAGGTTTCAGTTGACCTTCAAAAACTTTCCTCTCCTGATTGAAAGGATACAAGTTCAGAAGTCTTGCCATTTCATCTAATTTAGTGCCTAACAAAATAGATCTGCCTGTTCGAGTTGTGTGTTCATCAATTTCATTATCTTCAAAGAGATCATCTGAGTCCATGCCAATTTTTTCCTGAATAGCTCTAGCCAGTAATCTAATCCATGCAGTTGCATCAACATTTTTTTCTCCCTTTAACTTTGCATTCTGCTGTCTTGCATGAAGACTCAACAAATCAACATTATCAATCATAGATAACAATATAACCAATGTGGCAGAGAGTGTGATATTGGAACCAAAATTTGACAGAATATATTTACTGAACACATCAAATGTGATGTTAGGAAATGATTGTTCTCCTGCTGCAAGTACTGGTTGAATAAAAATAAATGGAACTAGTATTGCACTTGGAAGCCATTGAAATAGCCAAATTATTAATAACCAGAATAAAATGTGTTGAGTGATTTCTGGCATGGCATATACAGGTTAAGCACCACAGATATGTCTCAAATATTGCCATCCAACTGAAAATTCATATTGTAAACTATTACAACTCAAGTTTAATATACTTACTTGTGCTTCTTTGAACTAGATTTCTCTTTATCATTATGAGATTTCTCATCCTTACCTCCCTTCTCCTCCTTGCTCTTTCCCTTTCCCTTTCCCTTCCTTTTCTCGTTCTTCTCCTTAAGCCATCTTTTCAAATCCAAAAATGTATAGTAATCTCTTTCAAAGCCCCAAAGATCTAGATCAGTAGGACTATCCTGATCTTCAGCCAACCAAGATTGCATTGCTGAAAAATCTGCAATCTTATCAAAATTGGAGTAGTTCTCATACCAGGCTGAGGATGAGACAAAAACTGAGACAATTTCTTTCTCTGTGGCCTTGGCAACTGGCCAAGTCCTGTTCTTGTCCATAGTGTTGTGGTCGGAAACTGCCTTTATACAGGCAAGATACCTCTGGTAGGCAACTCAAAGTCCAGGTGCAGTACTCTCAAGAATATCCCTAGGAATCTTTAATACATCGATAAGTTCCTCAGTACATTGCTCTGAGATTCCACCTCTTTGAGCAAGAGCAGGGGTGTGAGAGTGAGAAACAGCATGAGAGCTAGCTGCAGAGCTCCCAGCTGACTTAGACTGAATAGGATATGTCTCAATATCGAGGGAGAGTGGTGCATTTGGCTGAAATCCAGACTATAAAGCAATACAATATAAGTAAATGGTACAAGAATAAAAGAATAAAATATATAGCTACACTCAGAATTGGCAAAATAAATTTGCCATCTATCTTTAGCCAGTCAACTTTCTCATCGTCCTTGACAGCAGATTCAAAGTTTCCAAGAATGTTCCAGGCTTTACTTTCATAAATATATAAACAGCGATCAGTAGCTAAAATGATATTAGTATATGAATAAAATATGAAAGAAAACCAGTAATTTACACTCCCCCAAGAGGTCTGTACAGATCTGTACAGACCCATACAGACCTGTATAGATACCATACAGAATTTATATAGTAGCTATTATTATTATTAGAGGTGATTATTCTATATGGATTCCATACATATTCTGCATGGATTCTGTGTGGATTTATGCATTGCTGCCTTGTCACACATGTCAAGTGTAACCTTAGGTGAAAAGTGTCACACTTATCACTTAGTGTTATGCTTAATGCATAGTGTCACACTCAATACTTAGTGTCATGCTTAATGTATTGTGTTATGTTTAATGTATAGTGTCACACTTAATGCATAGTGTCATGCTTAATGCATAGTGTCACACTCAATGCTTAGTGTCACACTTAATGCATAGTGTCATGTTTAATGTATAGTGTCACACTCAGCACTTAGTGTCTCGCTTAGTCACACTCAATGCTTAGTGTCACACTCAATGCTTAGTGTCACACTTAATGCATAGTGTCATGTTTAATGTATAGTGTCACACTCAATACCTAGTATCACACTCAACACCTAGTGTCACACTCAACACCTAGTGTCATGCTTAATGCAGAGTGTCACATGCAAGGAAATAAGTATAATAAAATTCTGTACAGAATCTGTACAGAATTTTCAGGTCTGTAATGCGGAATTTAGAGGAATTCTGTGTAATCTGTACAGAATTTTCAGAATCTGTGCGGAATCTGTACAGACCCAAAAAAACCTCTGCCAAAATGAAAAAAATCTGTGCAGATTCCGCACAGATTCCAAAAATTCCGTACAGATTCCATACAGATTCTGTGTGGATCTGTACAGAACACATGGCTAAGTGTAAAGAGCTCAAGAAAACATACTAAAGAAATGTTCAGCTCTGTCTTTGAGTTTCTTCAAGACAGGCCCAATGGTTGCCATAAGATTATGCTTCAATGTAAATGAAGCAACTCCAGGTACCATAATAGTACTTGGATCTGCATTAGACACATACAGCCATACTCACCCCTTAACTGAACTAACAGTAGTACTTTCAACAGCACTGTGGAAGTCAGCAGCATTTGAGTGATTCCCAAGTGCATTTCCTCTGAGAATCCCATCTACTTAGAGTTAGTACATATATATTTATACAGATTATAGATTTACCTTTACTCCTTGAAGAGCCTTTGGGGCTGATATTGGTAATATCCACAGTGTTGACTGTACCTGGCTTACTGGTGGTATGAGGTGGACTAACTGGTGGACTAGTCATGATAATATCTACCTCTGCAAACATTGAGTCAGTATAAATACAAATATTACTGAAAATACATACCTTTATCTTTACTGGTCCCATCTTCTGTATGATTGTTGTTGGACTTGGAAGATACAACACTGATATCACTCCCTTTCAAGATCTTAAATACAGTAATGGCTGAACTCACTTGGAGGGAACCAAGAGAGAGCACCAAGTCTTCAACTCCAGTGTGATGGTGCCATGTGACTCATCCTCTCTCCCTTGTACCACCAGCCCACAGAAAGTATTGTCAAAGTAAAACCTCCCTCACACAGAGGTTTCACAAAATCATTTTTACAATAAACATTGATAGATATACATTTACTACATATGTGGCACAGTAAGATTATGCAGAGAATAGTCAAGGACCCATCCAGGGAAGTATGTCCAAACTACAGGAGCAAGGAGTATGAAGAAGAGAGAATCTTGCTAATGGGCGATGAAGATGCACCAGAAATGACAGAGGACCAGGCAATAGAAAAGTTGGAAAAAATATGGCAGATAAAACATCAGAAGAGGATGGTGGCATGGAATATGCAGGTTGAGGTGGAAAACGACAAGAGAAGGCAAGAAGAGCAACAAAGACATCAGTCCCTGAGGGATGAAGAGAGAGGTAGTCAGCCTCAGGACCAGCAGAGTCAACAACATACAAGTGTAAGTCAGCATGGAAGGATGGAAGAGGCCAGCAATTTAGCAGGAAGATGAGGTCAAAATGTGGAGCCAAAGGTCAGGAGGAAGGACCCTTATCCATTCGATGCAGAATGGAGGATAGCCACAGTCCCAGTCAATAAGCCTGCACAATATGCAATAGACAAAATAAATGCATGAGGATATGTAGACTTGGATTATTTTATGCTGCAAGGATGCAGGTTGGCCAAGAAAAATTTCTCAGCAGTAGGAACAGATGCACTGGGCCTTGTATACATAAATGGTGAAATTGTGCTACAGCCACTATCCAACATAAAAGTGGTAAAGGACATATGGAAGAATCATGAGCTGACATGGGGCGAGGTGAATCAGGTGAGGCACACCATAATGAAGTACATCATAAAGACTGAGGAATATGTGTGGCCAACAGAGATAGTCAACTCATTTGAGAGTTTCTACATGCAACTAGACAGTCACCTGATAAGGGAGGAGGAGAATGGCGATGAGGCATTGGTGATTTACCAGGCAAGGGCATGAAAAGAGTGGCATGACAGGTTGGCACATAAGGAAGGCATGAACCTGGCAATAATCAATGAGGATCTGTTAACCAGTATTCAGTCAAAATTGGTGACAAAGAAAGCAGTGGAAATAGCTAAAGAGGTCAGTAAACATTTTAGTGTTATAAAAAGGATGAAGTGACTGACAAAATCACACTATATTCTATAATTCCATTCAAAACAACTATGATCCATAATACTGCAAATTTGTGATGCAATAATATGGCTGCCAACCTGATTCAATGACATGTGATGCAGTGTAATGGTTGGGCTCCTGGCTCATGTGATGATACATGGGTGCAATATGAATATGTGGGTGGTGAACTTTCATAATGTGGGTGGTATAATGTAATTGCAATATGCTCAATGGCAAAAACATGTGGCATGATATAATATCCATGGTAACAGATAAAGATGCAGGCAATGGTGATGAGGGCAGCACAATTTAAAATTGAAACACCACAGAAGAGGAGGGACAGAGAGCAATCAGCATCCCCATCTCCAAAGAGGAGGTAAATGAGGTCTGGAGAGTGAGAATACAGAAGGAGGAGCTGATCAAGGTCACCCTATGCTGAAAGGCAGAGAAAAGGTGGAAAGTCTTTTCTCAAAGGTACAGTGGGAACACAAGGCGCCCCCACCTGTGCCATATGCCTTGGGCGCCAGAAACACAAGTTCTCTGAGTGCAACAGGAGAATACTGTGGGATGGAAAGACAAAAGCATGAGCAATTCAAGGGGAGGACAAGAAACTCACCAAACTCAACAGAGAAAGCTTATGTTTCCATTGGCAACAGCCAGCAGGTTGCCAGAGTTTAATGCACCCAGAGAAACACCAGTGTTCAGGATGTGGAAACACAGACCATGGGGCTCAGAGGTGTCCTTGAGCAGAGAGGCTCTAGTCTAGTTATACCATATCAGTGGGAGGAGTGGAAGAGAGAATTACAAGAATGTTGGTTGGAAGAAAAGTATAAGGATGTGGTGGAAGGCTTGCATCACAGTTTCAACTTGGGAATTCCAGCCATTAAAAAGTCACATGTACCCCAGAACAATAAGTCCACCAAACAATATGCAAGGGCATTTCAGAATATTACTGACAGGGAACTGGAATGCAACAGATACCTGGGGCCATGCACACAGCAACAAGTGGAGAATCTTATTGGTCCATTCCAATTATCCCCAGTATCACTCATACCAAAGACCAGGAAGCCAGAAAAATTTCAGGCCATACATAACTTCTCATACCTGTACAAAGCAAAAGATGGAATACAATCTATCAATTCCCATATTAGTGCAGAGGATTACCCATGCACATGGAGCACATTTTCAATGATTTGGTTATTGGTGGCAAGACTACCATCCAGATCACAGGCAGCCATCAGAGATGTCACGGAGGCATACAGAACAATTCCGGGCCATCCCTCACAATGGTCAGGGCTGGTGGTCAGGCTCAGCAGAGAGGGTACATTTGCAATTAATACCAGTGATGATTTTGGACTGGGTTCTGCAGAAGGTGTTTTTGGAAAGATGGCAGATGCAGGCCTTGAGATCATTAGGCACAAAGGATTGGGCCCAGCATCAAAATAGGTGGATGATCACATATTCTTCTGGCTGTTATGAAAACATCTCTCAAAATACAACACAAAGCAAAAAGAGTGGAGGGAAGAGATTGAGAATAAGGGCAGAAAGATGCATGAATGAAGCCACATATGGTACAAGGGGAAAGATATGCCAAGTGGAAAGGCAGAGGAATATGACAAGGACATGTCAACAGAATTCAAAGATTTGGCAAGTGAACAAAGAGGATCAAGTAGAGAAGAGGAGCCTTATTGTTATAGTGAAAGAGACATTGATGAGCTGGTGGAAAAGTTGGGGATCATATGGGAGCAATCAAAGTCCATCACATTCCATTTGGTGGTTCCTTATTTGGGTTTTAACTGGGATTTGGATAATAGGACAGTGGCACTACTGGATACAAAGCAGAAAAAATATATACAGGCAATTAGTAAATGGAAAGCAAGGTCCAGGCACACTCTGGAGTAGGTTCAAAAGCTATACAGAAAATTGTTGCATACAACTCTCATCATTCCAAAAGGAAGGGCATACCTCACAAAGCTGGAGGCCATGCTGGGGATATACCACAACTGTCCTTTTGTGCCACATCACCTGCCAAAACACACAGATGAGGACCTTGAGTGGTGGGAACAACAGCTTAGACAGAACACATTATCCAGAAGAATATCAACACCAACAGAGATCAGGGAGCTTAGCACATTCTCAGATGCAAGCTCAGAGTTTGGGATTGGCATCATGATTGGTGAAAAATGGTGAGCATGGTGATTACACACAGGGTGGAAAGCCAATGGAAGAGATATCGGATGGGCAGAAGCAGTTGGCTTTGAACTACTGGCCATTACCATTACACATATCATGGCTAGGGAGCAGAGCAAAGGGTGCTTTTGGGTATATGGCAATAATACAGGGGTCATCAAAGGATGGTGGTCTGGCTGAAGCAGAGGCAGGAGGGTCAATGAAGTGTTCAGAAGGATACACCACACATGCAAAGAGAAAGACACAACAGTGTTCACAAGATATGTACCAAGAAAAAACAACCCAGCAGACAATCCCTCACACGGCATATACCCACCAAAGAAAGATCTCCTCCCAGAATCCAATACCAACAGAGGTGCAAAAATTTATTGTTGATTTCGATGATTCAGAAATTGAAGGATGGCCACAGCAGAAGATTGTACCAAAGCCAAGAAGAGTTGATAGACAAGATAGGAGAAGGGAAGTCAACTTTCAAGAGCGACAGGACAAGATGTGGACAATCAAACACTATGAATAGAGCATGCAAGGAAGGGAGAGAGGTACAGTGATAAGAAGAGGGGGCAAAGAAACAAGTCAGCTACCAATATGGAATAGGCACTAGGCAGGAAGGAACAGACCTATGCCATACCTGCCAATGCTAACTCCCAATGAATCACCCCCCTGGCCCCCATGCACAGCAAGGGAATGGCTGATTAAATGGAAGACAGTGCAGGAAAGAACACAAAGTATACCTGGATTGACAGAAGACAACATTAAAATGGTAGTGGAGGTATTGGGTATGGCATTAGAAGAAAGCACCCACACCACATACACAAGCAGCATATTGGCATTGCACATTTTTTGCGACAAAAGGGGGATACCAGAGGAAGAGAGGGCACCAATTAAACATGAGCTACTGGCAGCATTTGTTGTGAGCTTGGCACACACATATTCTGGAAAAACCATATGCAACTATGTTCATGGCATAAAAGCATGGCATATCCTACATGGGGCCAAGTGGAACATCAACAGAAATGAGCTGGATAGCTTGCTAACTGCAGTGGACAAGTTAACACCAGATACGTCAAAAATTAGCAAGTGAGAACCATACACACCCAAACACATAGCCAATATTCAAAATGGGCTGGACCTTGATACTGGAATACCTGCTGAGAGGAATGCCTTTCGAGGTCATGAAAACAAAGGGAAGGTGGTCAGGGGACTCCTTCCAATTATACTTGAGGAAGTACTGTCAGGCATGATTTTTGATTATATATAATGCATGCAAATGCACTGTATACCACAATTAAAGAAATTGCACTGTCATATCACATGACTGAATAGCTCACACAATCACATGATACAACACACTATTAATCAAATATATCCAATACTATACATGAACAAATCAATACCTTACATGAACAAACAACTCTAAATCACCATTAAACATAATACACATACCAATAATTAATCACTTGCACAAACAATGCACTAACAAAGGATAATATGACACTCTTCCATTGTCCTATTCACCTATTGTTTGAAGACAATGAGAAGCTATTTATATACAACTCCATTGTTTTCATCACCATTGTTCATAACAAATGAACTGCATTGTACTCTTCACCTATTGTTTAAAAACAATGTGAAACTATTTATATACAACTCCATTGTTTTTACCACCATTGTTCACACAATGGTGGATAGGTATCTATTGTTCACTACTCCATTGTTATAAAAATGGATTCCTATTGTTCTTGCCCAGAACAATGTAGCTCTTTATTTAAAACAATATAATTCATTACACATTGTTCTAACATATGCTATTGTTCTCTGCTGACTAACCCTCAAATACCATTGTCCTGTACAGCCTCAGATCTAAAATCTACACTTGCACACTACTCGTTTTGGAGAACAATGTAGGATGGTAGAGTGGGAATTGGATTACTAAGCAGGTTGGGAAAAGGTATATAAGGAGGGCAGTTTGGCAGTAGATAGTTAGCTACCCACCCCCCAGTAGTCTCACCCATTTGTCATTAGTCATTAGTTACTAGTACAAGTTTTATCAGTACAGCCAGTCCAGTCAGTAATAGTAACAGTAACAGAAGCAGAATCAGATTATACATCAAGTTCTAAGCAAGTTGAATGTTGATCTATACAATATACACAATATAAATAGCACTAAGTCTATAGTGTGTATTATACCCTTCCCATTATACTTGTCATTACATACAGCCTTTGCTGTACATTATCCTTCATACCAAGTTTCATACAATTCATACAGCTTTTGCTGTACAAGATCACCCATTAAATTTCCAAGAATATCCTCACTAAATATTTCCTGACACTCAGGTGTTGTAACATGAACAAAGTTGATTCCTGCTAGCACCTTAGATTAACTTAATCTTAAATGACAGCATGCACAGGTAATTGCACCTTACATACAAGCAGTACCAGCAATCCATACCAGCTTTGCTGAATACACAATCACCCCATAGCCAGGGGGACAGTCAGCTTGGTGTCACCAAAGCTATGCAAGGGGTAAGTCATCTTTCCTAAGAAAATGGGGTCCAAGACTCACTCATTGCGTCAAGACTAGAGTGCAGGAGTCAGTGCTCATCTCAGCCTCCCAGAAAGATCAGTCAAGTTGTGAGATGTGCACTTCATGCACAGCCTCACCCACACCTGGCAGGCAGTAGTGATTACTTAAGAATATTTGGCAAATCAGTCACTATTGTATTTTACCACATGCAATAGCCTTAATAATAATGCACACTACATACTTTACAAAGATACACCAGCTGCTACCTAGAATGAAAACCAATAGTGGGAGTCAAAGATGCATTTATAACATTACTGAATTTTTCTTACCTTTATTCTTACTGGTGTGATCTTGTGTGTGCTTTTTGTCAGACTTGAAAGATGTGATGCTAATATCACCTACCATCACTGTGTTCTGATTCATTTCCATGACCTGCATTTGATCCATCACTTGAACCTTCAGTATTTTCTAAAATAAAACTTGTGTTAGTAAATATATATGTAAGCTATCAATTCAAACCTTTATTTTTGCTTTCATTATGGGTTTCATATCCATCAGACCCTTCTTCTTCAACTGTAGAAGATATAAATATTTAGATACACATTTTATGTATATAGATGAATATTTTTTACCTTTTTTCATGTCTGAACAGTGCTTACAAGTAACAGTGAAAACTGGAGCTGCTGGTTGAGGTACATCAGAAGATGGACCCCACTTTGGAGGGGCAACAGGAAGGCCACTTTCCTCCAGCACCCTTTCAGCACTAAGTATTATTAGTACATAAATATTGTATAAATATATCTAATATGTATGTAGTAAGGTCAGGTATACCCTCTTCATCTGCAGCAGCATCCTCAGCATGTTTCATTTCCGAAGTTTTTCTAAAAAGTATTAGTGAGGCAGTGGGAGAAAGTTGGGGAACCATACTGAGTTTTTTGACTTTCTTGCATTTTACAATTTTTTTACCCTGTTTTTCCTGCACATTTTCAGTCTTCTCATTATCTGTAATAGGTTTGTTGGCCTTGGCCTGCTTTTTTGTTGGTGGTTGGGCTGTAAGATCAGCAGCAGATGTTCAATGCTTGCAAGACTCGCTGTGAGTTTCATGTGTAGCAACTGACAGTGAAGCAGACTCAGTAGGAGTGGCACTAGAAGCCTGAGT
Organism: Cyathus striatus; assembly: GCA_025738555.1. Taxonomy (NCBI): domain Eukaryota; kingdom Fungi; phylum Basidiomycota; class Agaricomycetes; order Agaricales; family Nidulariaceae; genus Cyathus; species Cyathus striatus. Next base: position 8,080,840 of record JAOVFP010000001.1, read on the forward strand.
TGTAGCAGAGTAAGTGGAATGGCAAGCCATTGTGTGTAGAAGTGTTAAATGCTTTGAGATAGCAAGATAGTGGTGGTGGTTGAGAAGGAGTGGGGGGGGATTAATGCAAACCAAGATCTTAGAAGTCAGAAGATGCACAGCAATTTCTCATGATCAAAAAACTAAAAAATATACAGCCTTTTATAGGCTACATTGAACATAACTAAATATATATTACATGTTATTGGCTATACAACATTACTATCTAACTATTTTAAGCAGACACAGCCTTCCATTTTCTTTGGCCCATTGACAGCATGCATGAAGACAAAGGGAGAAGGGGGGGGAGGGATGGCATGATAGGGGGGGAAAGGGGACAACAGGTGACAGGGAAAAGAATGGGGAGGAGGCAGGGGGAAAGGACAGTGTCCTCATCACTTGTGAGATGAAGAGGTAGCAGAGGGGAGAAGGGGAAGGGAATGGACACTCATCCTTGTCACTTGCAAGATGAGGAAGTGGAGGCAGAGGGGAGAAGGGGAGGGGAATAGATGCTCATCCTCATCATTTGCAAGACAAGGAGGCAGAGGCATAGGTGGAGGGGAGGGGAGGAGGGTAGACACTCATCCTCATCACTTGCAAGACAAGGAGGGGAAGGAAAAGGGGGGACAGCTGGGAATAGACACTTATCCTTGTCATTTGCAAGATGAGGAGGCAGAGGCAGAGGCAGAGGGGAGGAGGGGGGACAAGAAAGGAGGAGGGGGGAAGGACGAGGAGGAGGAGGGGGACGAGCACTCATCCATGTCACTTGCGAGATGAGGGCAAAGGAGAGGGGATGGGGAAGACCGTGCCCTTGTCACTGGCGAGATGAGGGCAAGGAGGAGGATGAGGGGACAAGTGCTTGTCCATGCCACTGGCGAGATGAGGGTGAGGAGGAGGATGGGAGGACAAGCACTTGTCCACATCACTGGCAAGATGAGGGCAAGGAGGAGGACGGGGGGGACAAGCACTCATCCACATCACTGGCAAGATGAGGGCAAGGAGGAGGATGGGGGGACAAGCACTCATCCACATCACTGGCAAGATGAGGGCAAGGAGAAGGATGGAGGGACAAGCACTTGTCCATGTCACTGGCAAGACAAGGACAAGGAGGACAGCCAGGGGAAGGTAGCGCTCTCATCACTTGCAAGACAAGGGCAGAGGAGAGGGGAATGGGGGAAGACAGCACCCTCGTCACTTGCAAGATGAGGGCAGAGGAGAGGGGGATGGGGGAAGACAGCACCCTCATCACTTGTGAGACGAGGGTGGAGGAGAGGAGGATGGGGGAAGACAGCACCCTTGTTACTTGCGAGATGGGGCAGAGGAAAGGGGGCCAGCGGAAAGTAGTGTCCACATCACTTGCAAGACGAGAATGAGGAGAAGGAGGGGGGATGAGCACTTGTCCTCATCATTTGTGAGACAAGAAGGAGGAAGGGGGATGGAGTGCTCATCCATGTCACTTGCGAGACAAGGAGGCATGGGAGGAGGGGGGGGACAATATGCTCGTCCTCATAATTTGTGAGACAAGGAGGAGGGGGGAACACACATTTGTCATTTGCAAGACAAAGTGCAGAGCTCCTCCTCATCACTTGTGAGACAAGGAGGCAGTGGAGCAGGGGGGATGGCAAGCTCATCATTTGCAAGATGAGAGGCAGACAAAGAGGGGGGATGGCTGCTCATCCTCATCACTTACAAGATGAGGCAGAGGGAGGAGGCAGGGGTGTGGTGACTAGATGAGGACAAGAAGGAGGGAATGAGTGAGAGGGAAGAGGGAAGAAGGAAGAGCAATACTTACCTTTAGTGTGTATGCACTCACACACACACCCTCCCTTTCCACTATGGCACCTGTGCCATTACCATGTGTTATCGATCTTGAAGAAGATCAATTGTTGCCTACTAAGAGCAATTGGTGGGGCGATGACATGGGAAGGGGGCTTGAGGTGACAACTTGAGAATGGAGGCTTGGGGTGACAACATGGGAGAGGGCTTGAGGTGACAACATGAGAATGGGGCTTGAGGCAAATGCACTGACATGGGAAGGTGAGGCGATGACATGGAAGAAAAAGAGAGAGTGCAGTGGGAAAAAGGACATGCTGTTTTAGGAAAGTGACATATGCAGCAACTATATACCTTACTGACTTATGAGAATATAAGACCATTTGGTATATTGATATTGTGTACTGTTTCAACATTCACATGACTTATCTGTATGACAAGGGTTTGATCCACACTGGTTGAATAATTTTTACAATAGAGAAATAAAAGGTAACTAACTAGTAATAATAATAAGTAACTAGTAATAGTAGCTACTTGAAAGTCTGTGTCCACCTAGTTCCAACTGGAGTCCAGGTGAGTTCCGAATGGATTCAGTTTGCTGGAATTCCTGCTAAACTTGCTGGACTCCAGGTGGACTCTGGGTGAACTGGAGCTGAACTGGATTTGGAAAATTGGCTGGACTTGCAGTGAAAATGTGTCCAGCTGGAGTCTGGCTGGAATCCATGGACTATCTGAAAAATCCTTGAAGTCTGTCCAGATAGTCCATGGAATCCACAGAGTCCATCCAGACTCTGGATGGAATGGGGGGGTGAGTGTAAAGACCTCTGGATAAGAGTTAAAAAATGGCATTACATACTGCTACCAAATAAAAATTCACATGAATCAGTACTTCTGAACTTTATGCAGGATTCACATGGTGACATAGAACACTTCTGTACAATAAGGTTTCTCTGTCAAATTTTTACACCCTTGATGGTACATATTTCTTACACAGTGCCTTTATGATTATATCTTTCATGTCATTATCTTATTTTTTCTGGGTATAGCTCAGAATTCAAGTTGATTATCTTTGTTATCACTCCTTATTTTATCTTTTCTTGGCATAGCTTCAAGGTCAGCTTACAGAATGCTGCATCATCATAACCCTTTTGACATATCAACAAAATATTACTGCCATCTTTTCAATTTTTTGTATCTATGCACCCTTTCTTCAGTGCCTTGCAAATGGCTAATCAAATTATTTAATTTTTCATGTCAACAGATTACTCATATTTACCAAAAATGATGGCAGTTCCCACACTTTTGGAGAGCAATTTATTGGTTAGTCCACATTGTAGATGACTATAGAACAACATACTCTGCTTGGAACACCTTGAACATTTGGTAATATGTACTATATTTATTTCACTACCACTATGCAAAAATATGTTCTTAGATTACTGTATATGTTGTTATACATGCTGTAAATTATAGACACTCTGTATTTCATGTATCTTGTTATGTAGCTCACAGATGACTCTGTAGTGGGATATTCCATCTGAAATCTTGGACATGTGTTTTCCATTATATACAGTATACAATTCCAAATTTTTACCATTGGGGGGCTTCTTGAAATTGAGATATTTAGGTATTTACATTGGCCTTCCTACTTGTCAGGTCTGAGTAGGTTGGAAACTCCATGTTTAAATACTGTATAGACTGCTGAGACATTGCTATAATTCAAATATATATGTAGATTAGCTGCAATATATGAATTATGTTTGAAATGGACAGCATTTATTTCAGATAGAGCAATATATTTAGGTCAGTATAAGTTCAACATAGCACTATGAAGAAACTTGCCCATGGCTGCTTCTGACACAGCACTAGCAGCAATAGCAGTAGGCAGCAAATTATTTTCTGCTTTGCTATCAATGATGAGGTCCTTGCCTATGTCTGCAGTATCTGCAAGTCAGTTAGCTACATGAGGCAATACTGTGCTACATTGTACATAAAGACTTTTCTTTGTATCTGATTTTTGAAATTTCCTTATAGGGAAATCCAAACCACCCTATAATCCAACTACCTTAAAAGGTAGTGGGAATTACAACCAAGTGTTCAGTCACATGTCACAAAGGGCAATGAACTTGAACAGATCCTGGATTTGTCATGCATCAGAGGTACTTGAACAGAGGTACAACAAGACTTACAAAAGGGGTAGGTAACTGAAAAAATTTGACACCTGTTGGCATATTTGAACAGTTGACAGCTGTGAACAGATAACATGTTTGTCATGTGTCCCACAGACCTATGAACACTAGGTCCAACTGATTATGGCCATCATGCTAAAAACACATGAACACTTGGTCATAATGGTACAGTAGTCTTATATAGCTACATGGGTTTTACTATTAAACATTACACTAACTAATTAGTAGGTTATGATGAGTACAGGTATGTACCCATGTACCTCTCATTTGGCTCAATCTATGTACCATTCTGGAACCACACATATGCCACTACATGCCTCACAGTATCAGACATTCCTGATAACAGGCTATTTTTCTTTCCTGGGGAGTGTAACTAATATGCCTAGTGTACTTCTACCTACCATAAAAACATTATTTCTATATTCTATGTGCTACTTACAAACAGTATAATATATCTGGGTTGTAATTGGTAGCTAAGGTAGAGGTCCCGGACCGTTAGCTAGCATGGGAACGATTCATGCTAATAAGAGACATAACTAGCCTAAGTAGGAAAGCATCTAAGAATAGAAACACCGAGGTCAGAGCTTATTCTCGACATCAGTGGGAAATAATTACCAGTGAGACCAGAGATCAAGCTAAGCACACATCTATTCTAATAATAGGATATTGAAGCTATGTTATTGCATCATAGGAAAAGGCATGAGCACTAGACCCATGGCAGTTGCCAGTATCTAACCATGCTGTACCAGCACTGTGCATCAGCACGCCATAGGTGCCTAGCCTGGCCTGAGACCCAGCATTCCCAGCAGGCTTATTCAGCAATTCCCATTCCATGTGTCAAAGCACGTGGCATCATGCCTTTGTATGGGGTGTTCTTCCTGCAGGACAAGTTATTGTCCTTCATTATTGTCCCATGTGAATGCATTCTTGGCGCTCATATGTTTGTATATCGGTGATTTACTCTGGTCCATCCCAGACACCTGTATCCAGTCTAAAAGTATAATTTACAGCTTAGCTAATGTGCAATTACTGCTTTTGTATTAACTATATAGTTTCTCTTAGCCATGTTCTGTAAGACATTTAATAGGTAGCTTTGTGTAGTAGAAGGGCAGTCTCCTGTGCCCTGAGAAATACCAGCTAGCATCATGCTTTAGTATTTGTGTGAGCAATTGAGATTCTAAGTGCAATGAGAAGTGAGAAGTCATAAGCCTGTGCTAAGTCTGAGATTAAGGAACATGCATCAAAACGCACATCAAAGTGTTCACTAAGTTTGCATTCCTTCTTGAATGTCAGTCTTTGACAACTTCCAGTCTCCTTACTTCACCCAGAAGCTTCTTGCATCCAAGTCTTACCCACCAAGCACTTTCTTAGTGAGTGTACATGGTGTGAGTGAAATTACATATATTTTAATTTACATTATGTTGTGCTAAACTAGGTACTTTATAACCATATCATGTTAATGATGAGAATCAAACCTGATCATGATTGCTCTTTTCATTGCATGAAATTATTGAAAGATGAAGAGCCTTGGAACCTGATATGGTATGTCTATTTTATAACATAATAATGCTATGAATGCTTACTACCTCATTATTCTAGAGTCCGTGAAGGCTATCTGACCTTAAGATAAGAACCAGTACTACTAGTGTAGCATTGTGACAATCCATTTATAATAGTATACATCATTAATAATGGAGTAAGGAAGTTAATGCACAACAGTCATTGCAAATAAAGCTGATGAGCCACACAATGACTGGACTGCGGCTAATACTGCGAGGTCTTACAGTAACTAAGCAATATTGCCTTCATATTGAAAGGGAGCTCTAAGATTATGAAAGTCTCAAAATGAATTGCATTACACCCGGCTATCATTAAAGGCCCAGAATATCAACCCACTTAAAGTGTCTTATAGTGGTATGGCAATAGCTTCACTGGAATCTTGCAAGATGGTTTTGGTTATAATGACATACACCTCAGACAAGGGTGGATTGCATTGCTATAAATATGGTACAACCCAATTTACTTAACAATTAGAATAGTTATTAAAATATGTTATCTGACTGATGTGTGAGCAAATCTAGAATATGTGCAAGAATAGGAAAACTGACTGATCCATGCAAAATATTTACAATAAGATCCGTGACCCCATCCGTTCCTAGGCCAATCGGAAATTTTTCGGAGGCTCGGTTCACGTTGCACAGGTAAATTCGGCACGAAACAATTGGAACAATAAGCAGATTTATTACCCAATTTAGAATTTTCTAATGCATCTGACACATTACATATTTTATGGCATATTCTAATTGTTACAAAAATCGGGATGTACCATACTTACACGAACCCGATTTAGGCCTGTCTGAGGTGATAGTTGACAGCATGTACTACAGGTCAAAATTCTTACGATCTAAGGATACATAACAAGAATCTCTAAGCCAACAATATCAATACCCAAACTTTTCCATACAATATGTATAATATTATATATACCTATACGCAACCACAGAGAGACAGTCGGGTACGACGAGCAAGAGACTAGACAGATGCAATGCCATTGATTCCTATGTATGTATGTAAATGAGTGATATGATCAGAAATTATGTAAATTGCGCAGTTAGGAAACGATATGACGAGAAATAAAGAAAAAAGAAAGTGAGTGAGCGAGAGACAGACAGAAAGAAAGAGAACGAGAGAGAGAAAGAAAGAGAAAAGAGAGAGGTCGTAAGTCGTACACGAAACACGAAACACAGCATCACACCCCATAGGTGTCACAGTCACACAAGCACCTATGCATCATCATCGAAAACATCAAACATCTCAACCTCAGGCGCACCCAACCTTCTAACAACCTTCTCCAAATCCCTCGCAGCAAGTGTAACATCCTCCTCCCCCACCTCCCCATCTGCATCCTCCTCATCCAAATCAAAATCATCCTCTGTATCGGGCGTCAGCCCCGGAGGCGGCGGCACCAACTGCGTTATATCCTCTTCGAACTCTGTCCCGTCTCCATCTTCGTCTTCCGAGAATGGGAATGGAAAAGATGTAGAGGGGGTTGAGGGGGAAGAAGAGGTAGGGAGGAAGGTGGGTAATCGGATGGTTGAAGATGAATCAGCACGTCGACGACCTGATGAGCGGGTTGAACTTGAAGATCTATAGGTGAACGTTGTGTTCCCCTCGTCATCGTCGTCGTCGTCGTCCTCATCTTCATCATCGAAATCAGCCTCAAACTCATTCTCGTAATCCTCAAAATCATCTTCATCCGCCAAATCGTAAATATCCACCTCCTCATCATCCTCCTCCTCATCGTCGTCGTCATACTCCCCGTTACCCAAAGAAAACGAGCGAGGCGGCGACCTCGAAGGAGGAGCATCCCGATGGGTGAACAACCCAGGAGGAAACACCGCACTCCCAACTCCGTCGTACAATTCCGGTAACCTAAGCTTCGGCCGTGCAGCGTGAATTTGCGGAATTTGAACCCTAGAGCGGGGGGACGAAGCCCTAGGACTCGACATCCGAGAAGGCGACGGCGGAATCCTCAATCGTTCACGAGCCGAGTGAGACCGAGGCCGAGAACGGGAAGGGTTAGATAAGAAAGGTGGAATAATTGTTCCTATCCCCACCCCTCTCCCGAAGCCTATCCCCCCTTGCCCCGGACCAGGAGCAGGAATAGGTATAGGTATAGGCAAGGAAGAACCCATCCCAACACCCGAAAACGTTTCCAACGAACCAATCGAGCCAGTCGAAGGAGACGGGGCACTAATGCTCCTCCTCCCCTCCGTCAACATGGTGGGATTCGAATGGGAATGATGTCCCCGAAAGAGGTCTATGCTGGAATACGATCTTTTGAGTGTTCTTGTTATTTTTGACTGTGCTGGTGCCGGCAACGGTGATGATGATGGTGATAGTGCCGCTGAGAGTGCTTCTGGTTTTGGACCGGGTAACGAAGAAGGCAAGGAGACCGGAAACAGGGAAGGAATCACGGACCCAGAAGGCATGGGAAAAGCCCTTGAAAGCTCAAGTGCCAAAGGCGATCCACCAGCCTCCTGATCCAAAGACCGCGCACTTCTCGTCCGTTCCCATACTCTCCCACCATTCCCGTTCTCCCTCACGGATGCGGAAGTGGTAGCAGTTTGCACATTCTCCCTGCCACCTTCCCCGCGAGCGGTAACACCAACACCCCTCCCTCTCTCTCCTTCACTCGCTGAAGGAGTCTGTACGTCCCTAAGCACCCGTGCTCCCCGCTCTCTATCACTTTCTCCACTACCAGAAGCCGAAGAGGTAGCATCCCCAGAGGACTCCACCAGGTCTCTCGGAACACGCGGATGCGAACCGCTTCGTTTTCCTTTTATAGGTGGCATATGTACACGATGTGGAGCGCGGGCACGGTTGTTGTGGGCGTAGTATGATTCTCTTTGTTCTTCTGCTGGGCGGGCGGGGTGGGTTTGAGAAGCGGTTTCTTGTGCTGAGGAAGAGGAGGCTGGTCTCGAGCGATGTTGCTATCAAAGAAAGATATGTTAGCTCGAATGGGGGGGCGGGAGAGGGAGGGAAGGGAACACACTCTAGTACGCAGGGCAGCAGGAGTCCACCTCATCCCGTCCAAGTCGCTAAATTCGACTTTTACAGAACGAAAGGCGTGCATGAGCATTTGACGTTGTTCCTAGAGTAGATTATGTTAGTATGTTGTACTATGGTCGATTTTGAAATGAGAAGAATAGTGAAAAGGTAGAAGGCGAGAAGAGAGGGAAGGATGCAGATAGGAGGCGTTAGACACAAAAGGGTCGATACCATGGCATCACTACCCACACCATGGAGAGCAGGGCGCAAAACAGCTCAACGTGGCGCACCAAATCTGTTCAACCAGGTGCGAAACACTCGAAAGTGGGATAGGAGATAAGAGATCCTCCTCCCTAGACAGCTGTAGGCCACCATAGCACAAAAGTGCGAATACGAATAACGAGCTGTCCATGTGTACCCAGGAGAACAGGAGGGTGGGATACTGCAGTATCCTACCCTTCCTACCCAGTGCAGGCGATAGAGAAACGACATATGATACCCCCCGTCACGCGCAACGACATGGGGAGTGGATGGATCAATGCAGATCACGGTGGCGCACCAGAACTCTTTCGAGAGTGGGATAGGAGGGGAGGGGGGAGGGGAGGGTGGTAGATGTAGCCCCCACCCCCCTCGAACGCAGCCACCCATCCCGCCTACGATTCCCTCAACAGCAGGACCGGAGGTAGAGGGGTAATCGTGGCGCAGCGTAACCTCCCTCCCCTCGAATGCAGAGAACAGCAGAGCCACCCCACGGTCCCGCCTACGATTCCCTCGACAACAGGACAGGGGGTGAAGCGGTAACCGTGGCGCACCGTAACCTTCCCCCGCTTCACAACCCCACCATCCAAAATAGGGGCGTAGGTATGTTACCACCGCCACCTCTCGCAACCGCACCCGTACCGACATACCCTATCCAACTGTCATGTCATGTCACCAACGCAGATCACCTGCCCCCACCGAACTACCGAGATCCGAGCTCCCATACTCCAACACCAACGCCAACAGAAAGCAGAAACAGAAAGTGATGATGATGATGACATCAAACGAAAACTCACCTCAGTCAACTTGAACGCTTCTGCCTCTTCCATCCTCTGCTCGCGCTCGATCTCGAGGAGACGTAGACGGCGCTGTTCTGAGCGGGTCATAGCCTGTTGCTGAGCTTGCTGGGATTGCGCTTGTTGCTGCTGCTGCTGCTGGGGGGTGGGAGGAGGCAGCTGGGGCTGTTGTATCACTTGCGGATGGTGCATCTTGGTAAGTTATCGCGATAGGAGTCAAGTGGGTGTCCTTAGTATATGGTATACAATTCTATGTTTGTTCGTATGACCGGCCTCGGGAGTCGAGAGATAGGGTAGAAGGTAAGGATCGGTGCCGGTCAAGCAGCGAAGGTCGGGTCGGTGTTCAAGTGGAGTCTTGTCTTTAAGTTTCCCTTCCTTCCTTCTTCCAAAATCCAAAGTCGTAGTGGTCGTCGTAAAGAAAGAGCTCTAGTTATAACATGCAAAGCAGGGAAGAAGAGAGTGTGCGGGGGTGGGGTGGGGTTGGTTACTGTAACTGGTTACTGAGGGAGGAAAGACGGGCCACAGCTCAAACTCAAATGTTTCTCTTTTCAAGCAAGTGGCTGTGTCGTTTGTGATGCCTCTCAACAATGGTTGCACGTGATGAGAGCATCATGCCGATGTCGCTGCCGCTTGATTTCGCCGATGTTGTTGTTCTGTACCTATTGCCTTGTGCGCTGTTATTCCGCGGCCGCGATGTCTATTGTGCCATTAACATAGTAAGTATGTACGAGATTACAACCCAACAATGTATCTGCGTTGGAAAAAGCTTGTGGCACACTTTAGATTAGGTTGGAGAGTTGTTGGAGTCGACTTGCCAGATGGAGGAACACCTCGCGTTGATGGAGTACCACTGTGGGTGCACTTAAAGTTACCGTGCAGCCGAGACCTCAGACAATGTATTGGCATTTTAGGTATGTTCGCTAATTATGAATCTAATGAAATAGGAAGTTTTAAGGTACGTGCTCTGAAATAATGTGTCATGCCCGCTCGAGACACATCCGCAGGTTGTTTAGCGCACCATTGTCCTTTCTAGTACCTTATTCAACTTGCGTACATGCATTTTGTAGAGTAAGGAGATATAATTGCCGACGGCAATATACGGCCAACAGAACATCAGTAAGTGCCAATTCTCTACAAGTCAACATATTTAGAACGTTCGCTGACTATGCCATATGTACCATTATAAAACAACCGATGAACCCGTACACGGATAATATTTCCCTCGGAGTCGCTTTATTGCCTAAATATTACAACTTCGTCATTTAGCTTACGCATACAGTAAATGGATTTTTCCGCGTTCCAGAGTGAAGTAAGTACAGATTCGTTAAATGAATTACTCGAACCCGAGGTTTCTCTACATTTGGAGATGGCGTGTATATTTAACTCGAAGGGACGCAGATCAACGATGTAATACCACGGAACAATGTAAAATACAGAATCAATGTTGGGAACAGGACATATATCACGGACGCCCACTATATCACAGCTAGTTTTTCGGCGGAACAATTTTCGAGTGTATGACAGTGATGAGAAGGTGATCAGATCATTATCATTGTTGGCTTTATATTCTGACGCTCACTGCACTGAGCACTTCATGGTACATTCACCTTGACAGTATATGTGAACGTGATACGACATCAATAAGTATAGACTTTCTCCCAGGGTATCTTGACATTCCTAACGCAAGCATTAAACGATGCAATACTTTGAAACATCACGAGCGTCCACTATATCATAATTGGATTGTTCAGGGGAACAAATTTCGAGCAGTGCTTGCTCATGAAATGGCGATGAGATCATTGTTGTTATTACTATCATGTCGTTTTGTATTATAAACTAAGGACTACATAGTACTTCGAACCTGACAGCGGAACAAATCAGTCCATGAGAACATGATACAAATATATAAATAATAGAGGCAGTCAGCAGTAACTTTCTTCTGTATGTTGACAATCCTAACACAAGCATTACAGCTGCAGTGATCATTAGAACATGGGGGACAAGAACGAACTTGAAGGTGATAAAATCGATATCCTCACTTCTTATTGCCATTAGGTTATCGTAGTGGCGCTGCTTTGGGCCTCTGATAGACATGCGAAGCGATGAATCCTCCAAATGGCAACATAAGTATAAGCATCACACGCCCAATCGCATTGCACTGCAACTCGGAGAGAGCACTCCCGGACTCGGAGTGATTAGTATGTCTACGCGACACCGAGGTTTTTAATAACACTTTCAACTCTCGGTGATATTTGTTGATTTTATGGGGGTCTACACCGGTGTTCGTGAGTACACTACTGTCAGGCGCTCAGCTATCGATATTCACATACCCGCGTCACTCATTCATATCTGTAGCTTGACATTCCTAACATTAGCAGTATTCAGGGGGACAAAGGCGAACTTGAAGTGATAACATTAATCATTTCTAGTGGCGCTGCTTTATACCTACAATAGATATGCGAATAAACTAAATCAAGTAAGTAGTAACATAAGTATAAGCATTCATTGCAGACCCGGAAGGAATACTCCCGGACTCGGAGTTAGTTTTATTAGGTATGGAATACTGATGTTTTTAACAACGCACCTGTCAACTCTCGACAGTAATATTGTTGATTTTGATGGGGGATTACAGTGTTCATGCCTACCTTCCGCTCAGGCGCTCAGTGCTCCATATTCGACATCATGATGCACACATTACTCATTTGTATCTGTAGCTTGACATTCCTAGCACTATCTGACAGTACTACCAGCATATCAAAAGACTTCATAATGATAATACTCATTCGTAGTGGCGCTGTTTTAAATCTGCAATAGATACACAGAAAGTGCGGAATCCTGCAAGCTGCACTGCGGTAGCATAAGCATTGTAGGCCCAATTGCTTCATAGGCCAGCGTTAATTCAGATATACAGATGTTTCGGTTAATAGTGGTATCGACTTCTAGCCTCTCGACCTAATTAACTTTCCCCTGAAATCTTAACTAAAAAAATTATGAATAAACTAGACACTTGAATTGCATAAATACTATGCATTCTAAATACTTGCATACTTCTAAGGTAAGAGCATAGTATCAATAAATAATCTCCTCTACTTCGCTAAAAGCCTAAACTTGATCCATTTCATGTTCTTCATACCCAGAGTTGGTGGCGCTGCCGGGAGCAGGGTGAGCGAAAAAAATTGACCGCGACATGGAGGGAGCACTTCCACTTCCATCCATGTCTGTCATTTTCCGTAAATTCAGTATTAATCGAGACCCCTGATAACTTCTAAATTTAAATCATTGGAGTGAATGGATCATAACGGACTGTATGTGACAGCATTGCGAGATACCACCTATAATTGTATGAGAAAGATTTACATCTACAACAACATTGACGAGATTTACGGAGGAAAGTAAGTGCCAAATACAAATCCTTTCGGATCAATCGAACTCCATGTCTGAAGTACCGTAAATACTAAAAAATATTTTAATCAGAAAACCATCTCTATGGATATATTTCCAAACACCTCACCAAAGATAATTAAGAAATACAGTGTTCCATCATGTATAAAGGATGTCACAAGTGGGAAGCTGCTTCTTCTGCTTTGCAACATGTTTTGCAGTCCTCCATTAGCATCACTAATATCCTTCCAAAATCTTAAAATTGTAAGTAGAAACATAATAGCTGTTGGCAGAAAATAAGTAGATGATCCTGTAAAGTCAAAGTGGAAATACAATGGATGGCAAGGGTGACTCCATAAGAAACGGTTGTTAGCAACTTGAGAAGGCTGGCATCTTCAGGACTGTTTACGACACATATCAATCCTGGAACTTCAATAAAATTTGTACTGTATGCAATAGCAGGTAGTATGGAAGAAGTGAAGAGTATCTAAAAATAATGATTACAGTGCAACAATTATGTTGTAGGCATTTTATTTAGCTCACCAAAAATTGTGCTAATTAGTTTTGACATGCACGTCAGTCCTAAATAACAAATGCTATTATTATTGCTTACCAGCTAAAAATATCCCTAAAAACCACACAACTATTGTTATTTTGAAGATTGGTAATTCGTAGATTTTCAAGTTGGATAAAAACACACTTTTTCTGCTGTTTCCGTAACATGCACTGACTCGGAATGCAAAGATAAGGTCGACTGCTGTAAAAATTATGATTGATCCCCTATATATCTGCTGTTATGTTTCATGGAGAATAACGATCAAATCAAGTTGCTTACATTTGATCATACCAGATAGATGCTCGACAGCTGCAGTGTAGGTGAGAATTTAATATACTCTATTCTTCTTTTATAGTTACAACTTATTTCATAGATTCAGTTTATGATACGGTAAATTCATGTGGGAATTACTGACATTAAGTGATGCATTTCCGAGTATGTCAAATAATGGTGCTAGAATAAAAGATAAATTTCAGCTAAAACATTTTACAATGATAAAACATATAATACGAATGAAGTTGTCAATTCTGTATTAATCAGAAATATGCCTTCTTGTAAAGAAATGAACTTACATGAGAAAAAGAGGACAATAGTATCTTGCAATAATATAAAGGACCTTGGGAATGGACCATCTCATTCCACTGGGAATGAATTTGAGATATATATTGCCTAATGACATAACCATCTCACCACCAGATGTATTTCACCTATATTGTGTAAGTTTTAAGTGTAAGTTTATAGCGAATTGACAGTACCTCGTCGGAAAGGGAGTAAACGATATCATAACCGAGAGAAGATATAACAACGACTGAATCATATAGGGGTAGAAACTAAGATTTAAGATATGCTAATCACGTACAGTTGGCGGTATTTAATGCCATTTGGAGAGATATATCGCAAATTATTTCGTTGAAAGGAGTGCCAAAGTAGGTATCGCTCATGGTGAAGTTGTGTAACATAAAAGTTGGGAGTCATTTGACTGAGATCACTTGTATATATATGTTGTGAGCTTACCAGCGCCTACGTAGCCTAGTTGTACTAATGACAAACTTCGATAGTATCTCACAGCGTCGATCTACTGACACCTGCACAGGATATCAGACATCTGCATCAACGCAAATGACCAGAAGCATCTCAGTAGAACTTCACAGAAAAAAAAGAAAATCTAACCTTCTATACCTTAAAGAGTGTCTGTCTATTACCTGCAATCTGATAAAACGATCTTTGTACCCAACATGAGATTTTGTACAGCTGAGCCAGTAAGCAAGGTCAATTGAATGAGAACCGAGTAATCTCTGGCAATGAATGAAATAATAAATGCATGTGCGACTCTTTTGTACAGTAACACTTTTCGAATCTTGTTCGGAATACAAAATGACCGAAATTCGATTCCAATTGTCATTACCGCTCTTAAGGCCTAAAGGCCTCTGTCCGAAACCTTAAAGGCTTGTTTGTATTTTATGATGTTTATTCTGCGATACACCATTCCACGTCCGAAGAGATAGTTTGTGTTTTCGTGATTATCTATTCTGTTAGATTTCAGTGGTTGATGTCTTGTTACGCGACGTCTGAGCGCTGGGTAAGTGTGATTTAGGTGATTGATCGAAAACGTTTCCTTCAGTTGGGTTTACTGAAGATCAGTAATAAACCTATCAGAATGGCTGCATTGAAGTAAATCAGGGATATCGATGTTTCGTTTCTTTGCAGCATGTCTCACTACACAAAAAATCTCTCCCGAAATCATCTTTGCACTTCATGAAGCACCTCATCCAAAATTTTATCTCACCGTGGTACTCTCACCTTCGAGCCTCATCTCAGTCCCATCAAGGAAATATTCGTTGTCACAAATGATGTTCTAACACAATTAGAACAGAATTGCAACTCATGAGATCGTGGTTGCAACACTGACCATTCCATAATTACGGTCATTTATGAGCCACTTCATTGTTACCTAAGGCTAGCTGTAGTTATAATTGCCTTGGGGGAATGTAACTTGGACTTACCAGTGAAGTCGCATGTGTAGACAAGTTCTTCCAAGTGTTCCCTTTTCCCAGCACAGAGAGGCATTTACCTGTTAAAATACAAAAAAATATGTCTTAGTAGAATTAATATAGCGACAACAGAATTTGGACACCCAAAGGGATGTTACAAGAGTGAACTGAGAGTGAACGATGACTCCGAAACAATACAGTCCTCGGCCGATTGGCATCGTGAATGGCCATCCCAAACAACACAGCCACATACTTGGTCGTATCCTTCACCTCAGACAAGGGTGAATCGGGTCGATTTAAATATGGTACAACCCGAGGTACTTATGTAACAATTAGAATATTTATTTAAATAAAAAAATAGGGCCGACACGCGGCAGTGCCCACTACCTTCTCATTTAACAGACATTTACCATTAGAAATACTATTTATTATAGAAGAAATTGGATTAAGAAAGAATAGGTAATAAAAAACTACATGAATAATTGTAGTGATAAACACCAAGAATTTGAAGTTCATAAGTCTGAAATGGAAATAGATCATAAACATGGTAGATTAAAGGAAGGAATAAACAAACTTACTCTGAACCAAGCATATTTATCTAGCCAGTTAGAATAGGTTACTCAATACAGAAAGGGATTGAATTCTTAAAGGACAATACTGAACAGACATGGAACTTTTAGCCATAACAGAAGTAATCAGATATGATACCGGTGTACATGAGCAATTCTCGAGCAGCCACATCTATTTCAGGGAATAGGCGGATAACATTGTGAGTTCAAAATTCTCATTCTTGATGAAACGGTACTGGGCATATGAAATCGGAATCAGAACCTGGGCAGTCAGCGTGATACTCGAGAGTATGACAGTATGGGAAAGCTGTTCACGATGAGACGGACAGTGCGGATGAGGAAGACGAGGGAGATGTAGGAATCAAATGATAACACATATTCCTATGACTCTCATGTGGTATCTTACTGACAACAAGCTTGGAACATGAGAGACATGGATTGAGTTGAAAATCATAGATAAAATATATTACAACTATGTACAAAAATAATATACTATTCTATGCTGTATGCGAGTACAATAAGGTCCTGAAGATGTAAATGATGAAAAAACCACAACACTAAACTATGCGAAGGGTGACAGTGACAGCAAGTGTTGGAGGAGGAGATAGCATTGGATTGGCGGAGGTTATGAAGACGTCGATGTCTTGTTCGCGGATGTGCATCCACCACAGCCTTCGTAACCTCCAAAGCAAAGCTACTCCTCTTCTCGATACTCCCTCCATATGCATCAGAGTGCGTGTTACTCATATCCCACAAGAACTGGTCAATAAGGTATCCATTTGCCCCATGGATCTCTACACAGTCAAATCCAGCTTGTATAGCATTCTTAGCTGCGATAGCAAATTGGTTGATGTAGGAGTGGATTTCAGGTATGGTGAGTTCATCTGAGATTGGGAGGGTGTTAGGATTTCGTTCCTTATCTTATCTAATCCGCTCATATCATATCTTATCAACACGTGATCAGTCACATGACATACAATGCGGACACCATGCGTATCAACATGTGTCATTCATTAAGACTATGGCACAGTCCATAGTTCGGCCATGCTTTTCACATACATAGTACATGAGTTTGCACAGTAGAAGCACAGTAACATGTGTTGTAGTGTAGGCAATACTTACATGTGATTCCCTCATGGATTATTCTATAAATATGGTCTTTTTAGTTAGTGATTCATTATTCTTGTGCTAGTTTATTCCAGACTTGCAATAAGATTCACTTTGCTTCTACTTTTCAAGTGTTGAGTTCGACTTTGAGTTTTTGCTCGTCTGTCGCTAACAGAGGGGCTGTGTGGAGAGTGGGATGGGGGAGGGTGCCATGAGTGTTATGTTGTCTGCTTTGAACCCTGAGAGTTGGGCTGCACAGCATATTGCAAAGATTTGGGGGTAGATGTAGCCACCTTTTGTGTGGACTGCATCTACAATCTATATATAGTGTACAGTGCTTAGTAAAGTTTGACAGTGTGTAAGGAGAAGAAGAAATGTACCTCTTTCCAAGCTTTGACCTGAGTGTCACTCCATATTCCAGGACTATTGGCATATTTATATCTCCAAATGGAAAATTACCTGTTGTGGAATTCTGTGTAAATTGCAACAAGACTCTGGAGAGCAAGTCATCCTCAACCTAAATCAATCTATTCATAAATGTTCACTGAGGCCGAGATGCTTCCATATTTAGCAAGCTATTATTATAGAGTAAAAGAGGGGTATGGGGTAGGTATAATGAAAGGGGAAACAGGCTATAATTGGTGGAAAGAGCATAAACAATGCCAAAATGGAGTGTGAAGTGGCATCACTTCCATGACTGGTCACAAGCTGTCACTGTCTGAGTTTCAAATTCACGTGCATTGACTGTTTATGGCAACACACAGCCACCTGCAGCTCAACTTTGACTGTGGCTAATGCCGAACTGAACAAGACCCATGCAAAATTGCAACCACAGTGGAAACAAACCCAGATGACTGGAAGGCAAGGGAAAAGGAGTGGCGAGTGTAGGAGGGAAAGGCCCTTCAAACTGAGGCTTGCACAGCTTCTCCTGCTGAAGCAGCTCGGGATACATCACCCCTGGGAACAGGGAAGCACCCTCGTACATGTTAGGGGTACCACCCATGTCATTGCCAAGGTCGCCTATGATGGGGGTGTTGGAGGAAGTATGAACTTACTATGCTCAGTTAGTTCTTTCTTTTGATAAATGAGAGGATGGACTTGTATATGCTCAGTGGGAGGGAGGTTATCAATAACTTCTCCCCAGCCTATATTAGTGAGCCTCTTAACAATTCTAAACACATTCTCAAATACAGCTCAAATGCGTAATACTTGAAGACTCACTCATTTATACGCTTCCTACAAGTCCCATCCATCATATTCATGTGCTCTTCAGCACGACTTTCAAGCCACCTTACACATTTTTGAGTGTGCTATATTTCTCATCAGCTATCTGTATATCCGGAGAGATAATATGAACCTCTCAAATTTTGTTTTTCTTCTCTGTCTCTGTTTTGGCCCATTGCTCTTTCTGTTTATTGTCCAGTGCAATATAGGAGTGGTAATTTTTCTTCAGATACATATCGTCAAAGTGTCTGGAGGTGTAACAATGGTATACAATAGCAAGCATAAATGAAAACCAAATAGTAATAGGAATAAAGAGACATACAACCGCTCTCGTTAAATGGTGTGGTAGGGTTTGGTACCCTACACACAGATAATCACAATATTGTAGTTTTGTGTCGGGAGTGTGATGAGAGGCTTGAGAAGTGGTGATCGAGTTTGACATTTGCAATTGCTGACAACCTTTATTTCTTTAATAGAACGGTTTTTGATGAATAATACAATGCAGCAAGAGAAAACTTGCCGAAGAAAACTTTTCGTTCGTGAACAAGTTTTTGGTCTCAGTCACATGGTGTTTTTACTTTATGGCTCCGCTTTTATTTCCATTATACTTTACTTATATTCTATTATTCATGATTCTTAATACAGTGTCAGGGCAACTGGATACGGGGATACGGGCTTAAAGGTGAGAGCTGTGACCGATGTGCTGGGGACCGCTCTGTGCAGGAGGAGCAGATGCGACGACGCAAATAGTCCCAAGCACTCGGGACTGTGCCTCGACCTTGAGCTCCGCCTTTCCGTTTTTGGTGTGTTCAGGCAATGTGCTTCGTCTCATACATATTATTTTGACATTTCGATCATATCGTTCTTCTTCTTGACACTCGAGTACTCACTTTGGGGTCTGTGATGCACAAGAACGTGTTGCACAGACCATGTCGTCTTTTGTATTTAATCCCCCTTCACGAAGGGAGAAATTCACCTTACTTTTACTCGGGAATCACCTCCTCTGTATTCTTAAGCTCACCAGAATCGCGTTTGATTAGCTCGCAGAGAGCTAGCCACGCTAAGTCATATTCCCTTTTCATTTGTACCTTCCTTTTCTCTTTTTCTTGTTCCTTTCCCCTTTCCGCATGCATCATCCTGGTGTTCCTCACCCGCTTACTCGGATCTCGGGAGTCTTAAACCCGTTTGTTCCAATCTCACGTGATCTGACGGATCGTGTCGGTCTTTGGCTTCTCGCGTTTACTGACGCCCTTCTCACACAGACGACCTGGTACCTCTCCACTACTCTACATATTCTTCCACAAGTGGTGACCACCACAGGGGATATCTAGGTTTTCCGTTCTGCTGTGCTAGTTGGTGCCCTGTTCGAAGCTATTCACCTTCCCCATCCCATCTCGCAAGATTGTTTGGAAATTCTATTCAATCGGCACACCCCCTCACTCTCAGAGATTTGCCTTACCACATTCGACTTCATCCACTTTGATGACTTCTGGCTGCTACCACCCATCAATTATCTTCTCAATCATCTTTGATCTTGGCTCTCGTCTACCTTTCAATGGCTACTGGTACAACTACTGACCCCGCTTCAGCATCAGGGTCGGGATCAAATGCTGCTTCATCGACTGCTTCCTCATCTACGACCACTGTGCCTTCAACCCATCAATGTATTTTGTCTCCAATGCCCATACCTGGCCAATGGGAGACTATCGTTTTCAAAGGAAAACGAGTTTCTGATTTTGTCTCCATGCTTGAAGGCTATGCTGATGCAGCCGGACTTGACTATAATGACTTACCTGGCTATGTTTTGAGGTACTGTAACACCAAGACCAGGATCACGCTCGAGAACAGAGACGCTTGGGGAAAGAAGAACTGGATGGCAGCAAAGGCTTTGCTTATAAAGCTATATGCGTCGAGCGATGATACCCCCAAGATCACTGTGGAGAAGCTTAGAGCTTGGGTGACGAAGCATGCAAAGGAAGGAGAGATTACCAATAGGAAGGACGTCAATCGCTACTATCGCAACTTCACAACTCAATCTGATTACTTGGTGTCTAATAGTTTGTTGTTAGAATGTGACGCTAATATTTTATTTTATCAGGGAATACCAAGTTCACTTAGGCCCAATATCAAGAGGCGACTTCCAATAGAGAAGCAGAAGAGGACTTCGCCACCCACTATCGAAGAAACCTATGAAGTCCTCCAGTTGGAATTCGATGAAGAAGACATAGATGCTCCGCTAAGTGAAATATGTTTAGAATATTTATCTGACGGATCTTCAGACAGTGAGTCTTCGAGTGAAGAAGAAGATAGGAAGGTTAACAAGAGGAAGAAGAAGAAAGTACGATTCAAGCCGATGGTAGTGGTTGTTCCCCCCACACCAGTAGTAGAAATGAAGGAACCTCGCCTATCGATAACCTGGTGAAACAAATGCAAGAACTTATGATTTCTCTTTCTGAGCTTAAGTCTTCTGCATCTGTGGGACAACGACTGCTGACTTCTTCACAGGAAAAGAGGTGTTTTATATGCGACAAAACTTCGCACTGGCTTGGAATACACAATTGCCCGGAAGTTTGGATCTTGGTTACCAAAGGGTTGTGCAAGTTTTTGAATGAAGGGAGACTAGTTCACCCCGACGATTCACCGCTGCCAAGGGGGTATGGTGTCAAAGGAGGGATAGCTAGGGTGTTACAGGATGAGTGAGCTAGGAGGGTAGAAGAGACTGGGAAGGCGTCTGAACAGAGACGAGATAGGCCCCCACATATGACTTCATCTTATGGAGGTTTACAGTTTGACGGATATGATGTTTTACAGGACGGAAACTTGGAAGCTGCTGTGCTTGAAACGTTCATGAAGCCTTTCGACTCGCAGCCGGTAACCCGTTCACAAACAAGGGATAATCGGTATGACCCTATGAAGAGACCAGAGAAGGTTGAAGACATATCAGTTCAACTACCTAAACGAACACGCAAATCGCCAACAACTCCAGCAACGGTTCCTAAGACAACTGTCCTAAACCCAACACCTCCTACACCGGTACTGACTACTCCACCAGTTTTACCACCCAGACCATCGAGGACTGTGCCACAACCTCCACCCATAAACACGGAAGAAGGGTTTAAACAAAAATCGGGACCGCACAAGAGTAACAACAAGATGGATGTAGATAAGGAACCTGGTAAGGGACAAGGAGGATATCATTTTACTTCAGAGATACAGGACTCGATCGATGGTAACAAGATACAAGAAAGAATACTCGATACAGTAGTAATGTTAACCATGCGAGAAATTTTGGGAATCTCTGCAGAACTCCAGAAGCGATTCACGAATCTAACCAAGACAAAGAGAGTCTACGAGACCAAGACTGGGGAGTTCGAGGAAGGAGATAGCGATGATGAAGACTTACAGGTAAATGAGTCTCGACTACTGATGACTTACAATCAGTCTACAGAGAGCCTGGAGGAGATACTGGAGAAGTATGCTACGGCTGTATGCATGCATCAAGAGGTTCAACCACTGTACACTATGTGTACCGGAAACTTTATGGCTAAGTTTGGGGGATTGACGGCATCCTTTTTAATCGACTCAGGCTTGGAACTGAATTTAGTTTCTAGGGATTTCTATGAGCAAACCAAGCTGCCTGTCGATATGGATGGAACTAGATGGTCTCTCAAAGGTATCAACGGAGAACCTGTACGGTTGGGGGGATGTGTACGCGATGCCCCGGTATCAATTTCTGGACATTTGTTTGATCACCATTTCTTCGTCTCAAACGAAGGAGCAGGGAAGCAAGAAATTATCCTCGGTCAACCTTGGTTATCTTGGTACTCTACTCATCTGTGTTATACCAGGGCTGGTGCGATGTTTATGAAGATTTGGGAACATGGGGACGCAGGAATTGCCAACAACATGATTCACCTTCGGCCGACAGTGACAATCCAGCTATGTACCCCATCTTCCACTAGGGCTTTGGGAAGGGCAGCCTTAGGGCCGCGACATGGACATAGGGCGACGGTAGAAGACGAAGATTCGGAAAACTCGATGGGGGCATGCATCCAAGACCTGTGAAAGATCAGGGCGTGTCCATTCCAACTCTTGGACGAGCCATGGAAACGCTAATAGGAAATTTTGATGAGAACTCATATTCAGACTCTTTATTTTTTTCTTGTCCAACTGAGGCTTACGATTCTTTGATCAGAAATGTGGCACATGCAGCTCCAATTACTTCAAGACCTTACAGAACTGAATGGACCGAGAGAGCTTTAACCTATGAAAAGAAGGCTATGCCGGTTGTGAGGAGGAAATACAAGCCGGTTGATTGAAAAGTGCGACCTGTTCCAACATACATGCCAGATCCCCTGGGACAAGTCTTTCAAAAAATTGTGATAAAGCCACTAAGTCCATTACCCATTAACCCCCCTTTGCTGACAGAGTTTTCCCCAACCAAGAGATTAACTCATGGACGATTGAATCACATTTTGAAGTCAATACCAACTAACTTTCTAATGGAAAGGGAAGTAGATTTATTAGTGTATGTTCTAACCACTCAACAGATGGCTTTAGCTTTTACGGACGAAGAACGAGGGACTTTCTCTTCAAAGTATTATCCGGATTATGAAATACCAGTCATCGAACACATCCCTTGGATACAACCCCCAATCCGAATTCCTCGTGCAATTGAGAATGAAGTTTGGACGATCCTTAGGAACCAGATCGAAGCGGGAAAATTCAAATACTCCAGTGCATCATACTGGTCGCGGATGTTTGTTGTTAAGAAGAAAGTACCCCATTACAAGGAAGAAATGGACATCCGGCCAGTGGAATATCAAGTTATACAGGATGTGCAAAAATTGAATGAAGTAACAGTACATGATTCTGCTCTTCCTCCTAGGGTTGATGAATTTGCAGAGTCGTTTGTGGGCCGAACGATATATGGGCTTATTGACCTACTCTCTGGGTATGATGGGAGACGCTTGGCGGTACAATCAAGACTGCTTACAACTTTCACCTGCATGGAAGGACCACTGCAATCAGGAATGCTGCCTCAAGGAGGGTGTAACTCCATCCCCGAGTTTCAACGTTGTACGACACATATGCTTCGCGAAGAAATCCCAGAAAATGGGAACATGTTCATTGATGACACAGGAGTAATGGGGCCGACTTCTTACTACGAGAATGAGGAAGTGGCTCCGAAAATACGACAGTTTGTCTATGAATATGCTACCACATTGGACCGGTTTTTTGCCAAGTTCATCGAAGCTGGGATAACGGCTTCTGGTGCTAAGCTCATTCTCGCAACACCTGTTATGAAGATTGTGGGCACCATAGTCTCATATGAGGGATGGCATTTGGAGCATGGTTTGGTTTCGAAGATAGTAAATTGGGGTCTGTTAGAGTCAGTCACTGACGTACGAGCTTTCCTAGGGACTGCAGGAGTAGAAAGAAGGTGGATCCGTGGCTTCGCTATAATTGCACGGCCCCTCACCTTGTTGCTTCGTGCCGACCGGGAGTTTTATTTTGACAGCGAGGCACAACACACTCAAGACGTTCTCAAGCAACGAGTATCCTCTGCTCTGGTACTAGTGAAGCTCGATTATGACCAGGCGAAATGTTTCAGTCCACAAGATCCACTCCCTCGAATCTCCGAAGAAGGTCTTGTCACTTTTGCTGTCGATGCCTGTCAAGCAGGAGCTGGTTGGGCGCTCTATCAAACCTGCGCCGATGGACGACACCCGGTTCTTTTTGGGTCTTGTACGTATAACCCTGTTGAAAGCAAATACTCACAGCCAGTCCATGAATTATATGGAGCTTTTAGAGGAGTCAAAGACAATTGACATAGGCTATGGGGCATTCACTTTAGAATGGAGGTTGACGCTAAATTTCTTCAGCAAATGATTTCACAGCCAGATTTGCCTAATGCGCAGCTTACTAGATGGGTGACTTTCTTACTTCTTTTTGACTTCCAGGTTATACACGTTCCCGTGGACAAGTGATACGCCTTAAAACTATTTAATGGTTAAATCTCCCTATTTGTCATATAATATTAGCACTCAGTATTAGTAATGCACATCATGAGTACAAGGGTTGGGACGAGTCCCGAGTTGCCAATCAAAGTGTTCTATTTTGAATACATTACTAAGGGAATGGGACATCTGAGAGCTGGGGTTGAGTCCTGCACTGCCAGTAGAAATATCTAATTGATATATACTAAAGGAAATACAACCAAATGTGTGTTATCTAATTACTAGAGTCCAAAAGACTATGTACATGCACCCAGTACTTGATTGAAACTTAGCTAAGGAACGTGTTCCGCGTTCCTGTCACGTGATCAAACGCGAGGCGTTAGAACCGTTATCTCCGAACCGGTTATTGCGGTTACGCATAGACCGGAGCAAGTCATGTGACTTCGTACTTGTACTCCGAAATTATCCCGCTGTTTGATCTACCACATGGAATTCCACATGTATTGTTGCTCCCGCATGGTCAATATGTTGGAAACAACATTATGTCATCATATAAAGTAGTCTAGAGTAGTTCCTTTCCATATATAGGTACTGTACAGTTTTATTTGTAAAAGATATATAAGTAGGACAGGAAGGAGGAGGAAAAGTAAGCACCCCGGGAGAAATCCTAGGCTTCTTCCACTCTTGGAGTGTAATAAATTGGAATAGAAACGAAACTGAACAGTATTTGAACCGAGTAATTTCGTATTAGAAAGAATATTTAATCTATAGTTTCCTACCTTTATACTAGTTTATACATTATCTGTGTTTTCTCTCCCTTGAACTTAAAGCCTGTGGTTTGCGATGATTATTTGAGTATTACAATATATATTAGTAGTATTTAAATACAAATCACAAATTCGGCGCATCACAAGCATACCATGCCGGATGGCCTATCACGATGTAAACGAACCTCAGAAGACTCTGACTCGGAAGAGTCCGAGGAATATCTTGACTGAATGCTGAATTCAACGATTTCATCCTCCCCCTCAGTTCCCTCTCTCCCTCGACATTTCTTCCTTTCACTACAATAGGCTGCGACTCATGTCGACCACAACCAATGCAGTTTTTCTTACAAGTTCTGAAGCACTTGATATAACCTTTATGGGGACTTGTGAACCCTCTAAGTCTATCATAGGACCGGACCCTCTAGTTACGGATAATGCCTCCTCTGCTCAGGGAAAAGGATTCCTATTGTACGCTTCTTCTCTTCGTGTTACTGACAAATCATATTATGTAGGGAATGAATTCCTACTCCGTAAGGAATCTCGGGTTGAGACGAGTACGGTATCCTTGGGAGGAGAGATCTTTGACATCGAGTTTACAGTTTATGACACATTTGTTCTGGTTACTGATGATGACTTTCAGGACCAGCACCCCTTTAACATTGTCTGTGCGACTCATCGGTTTGGGAAGAAAGATTATCAACCCTCGCCAGGCGAATGGCAAGATTACAAGACTTACCTACGCTCGCAAAACGTCCCCAAACACATCACTCAAGAAACCGATAAGTTTATCCAATGGGCTAGTCGTTATTTCCTGTATAACGATCAACTTTGGAAGGCGGAACATGAAGGCCGTAACCCTCGATTGGTTATTACTGACCTCAATAGAAGGTTGGAACTTATTGCACAAGCTCATAATGAGGTAGGACATAGAGGACGAGATGCTACTTACTGTCTTTTAACAGATAGATATTATTGGCCAGGACTATACGACCAGGTTGCCTACTTCGTTCGGTCTTGCAACATTTGTCAGCTTCTGTCCATGAAGTGCCAGCGGGTTCCTTATGCACCTACATGGCACGTTACTATCTTACGTCGCTTTGATCTTGACATGGTTCACATGCCAAAAGGACATGGAGGGAAACACTTTCTCTTGCAGGCCGTTGAACCTGCCATTGGATGGCCAGAGGCCCGAGCTGTGAAGAAGAATGATAGCAAAACCTGGGCGAAATTCATCTACGAAGACATAATCACTCGGTTTGGTTGCATTCCAGTCTTTGTTATGGACGGAGGCCCTGAGTTTAAAGGTGCTGTAGACTTACTTTTCAAGCAGTATGGAATTACTGTCATTCTTTCTAGTCCATATCATCCAGAAGGAAATGGTATAGTCGAAAGAGCACATCAAGTTTTAGTCAACTCGATCTTTCGTGCTTGTGGTACTAACGACGCTCAGTGGCCTCTTTTCGTTAATCCAGTTCTACTCGCTTCACGCAGCACGGCATCCAGAATGACAGGTTTTAGTCCCTACTATATGTTATATGGCAAGCACCCACTCCTTGCCTTTGATATCGCGGATAAGACGTGGGAGCTTCAATGGGCGACAGTCAAGACCACCGAAGACCTCTTAGCAGTTCGTGCCTTACAAATTGCACACCGAGACAAGATAGAAGTCAAGGCCCTCCTGGAAGCTAAGGAGAAGCGTCAGTGTGCCGTCGACAACTTCAACAAGAAATATGCTGACTATCTTTCTTCAATGCACTTTGAAGAAGGAACTTGGGTACTCGTCCATGAAACTTGGCTGGATACACAGATGGGAAACAAAGGAGCACTTTGATGGACTGGACCTTACATTGTACATAAGAAACTGAATGATTCGACTTACCGATTGCGGGAACTCAATGGGGTTGTGCGTAGAGAATCGGTAGCAGCTGCTAGGATGAAGATCTTCTATTATCGCAAGGACCAACAGACAGTCAAGACTGTTACATCTGCAAAGTATAAAATATACGCTATGGCCTCTCCTTTTAAAGCTTCCATCAATGAATTCCTTTCTCACTCTTCTAATTTGCAGGTTTCTCCATTTAGGCCTCATGTAACACTCGGAAAGACCCAAGCTTTAGTAAATCCTGACTTACAGCGATTTTTGAATTTTGTGCACCAAGAAGTGGCTTTGTATTCCCTTACACTCTCTGACTTCATTTATCACCCTACTAAAGTAGTTCTAGTATATTCTCAGCCTTTACAGCTATTTCCCCTCAAATCTGTATACAGCGCTCAATTCCTTGATTGGCCACCCTCCATTCCTCAAGACCTCATTGTCACTGAGGAGGATGGCTTTGTTGAACAAACCTGAAGATTTTTGCTGAGTTTTTCCTTCTATCATTTTTCTTTGTTGTTTTTCTTGCAAAGTAACGGGGTCGTTACTTATGTTCGCGCCAGTTGTGGTAGGGTTTGGTACCCTACACACAGATAATCACAATATTGTAGTTTTGTGTCGGGAGTGTGATGAGAGGCTTGAGAAGTGGTGATCGAGTTTGACATTTGCAATTGCTGACAACCTTTATTTCTTTAATAGAACGGTTTTTGATGAATAATACAATGCAGCAAGAGAAAACTTGCCGAAGAAAACTTTTCGTTCATGAATGAGTTTTTGGTCTCGGTCGCATGGTGTTTTTACTTTACAGCTCCGCTTTTATTTCCGTTATACTTTACTTATATTCTATTATTCATGATTCTTAATACAGTGTCAGGGCAACTGGATACGGGGATATGGGCTTAAAGGCGAGAGCTGCGACCGATGTGCTGGGGACCGCTCTGTGCAGGAGGAGCAGACGTGACGACGCAAATAGTCCCAAGCACTTGGGACTGCGCCTCGACCTTGAGCTCCGCCTTTCCGTTTTTGGTGTGTTCAGGCAATGTGCTTCGTCTCATACATATTATTTTGACATTTTGATCATATCATTCTTCTTCTTGACACTCGAGTACTCACTTTGGGGTCTGTGACACACAAGAACGTGTTGCACAGACCATGTCGTCTTTTGTATTTAATCCCCCTTCACGAAGGGAGAAATTCACCTTACTTTTACTCGGGAATCACCTCCTCTGTATTCTTAAGCTCACCAGAATCGCGTTTGATTAGCTTGCAGAGAGCTAGCCACACTAAGTTATATTCCCTTTTCATTTGTACCTTCCTTTTCTCTTTTTCTCGTTCCTTTCCCCTTTCCGCATGCATCATCCTGGTGTTCCTCGCCCACTTACTCGGATCTCGGGAGTCTTAAACCTGTTTGTTCCGATCTCACGTGATCTGACAGATCGCGTCAGTCTTTGGCTTCTCGCGTTTACTGACGCCCTTCTCACACAGACAACCTGGTACCTCCCCACTACTCTACATATTCTTCCACAACAGCATTTCAACAGTAGGACAACATTGCATAACCACACCACTCTGATACATATATGTATTGTATATAAATCTAAAAACAGAAATCAGCATGAAAAGCAGATTTAAGGATAACTGATTTTGTTCATACCTGCTATCAGCCATTAAGCACTTATTGCAGATTCTCAATCTAAACTCCCACCATATATGTGCTGTGCGACTTAAACATCTCTGACAATGACTTTCCAGAATGAGACAGATATATGCTTGCTCACTCATGTCCTCTAGATATTCAGGCAGCCCAGGAACACTCCCATGTGCATCTTTCCATACACATGTAGCTGATTTCTCTAGAAGAAGTTTTCGGAGGGGTTTGGTGGTACATGTTAAGTTGAGGAAGTCTAGTGGTCCTAGGTGGCTGAATATCTATATATCTTATTGTTAGTTTTGATTTATACAGTTTGAGAAGAAGAAACAGACCTTGAATAGGATATCTATTGGCATCTCAGTGAAATCTTTCAGTACACCTCTCTTTCTGCGAACTTTTCTTCCAGCCTTAGTTTCCTTCACATTCAAAGAAGAGCCCTTTGACTTTTGTTTCTTGCGAGCCAGAGGCTAGTTGATGAACATGTCCTCATGAGCCTGGTGGTCAGCATTGAATTCTGTATCAGAAATCATATTGCTGTTTCCTGTAGCTGGTATCTCGTCTTTTGTTGTAGAGGCAGTGGACTTGAAGAACCGAGATGATCTTCTTATTTCTTGTAGTATTGAGTATGAAGAGAGGGGAGGGGAGGGGAGGGGAGGGAAATGATAGATTTCACTTGTGGTGGGGTGGGAGGGAGGAATTCAGAATGCCAGACAGTGCTTGGGAGTGTTGTCAAGAATGCCAGGTTCATGGGAACAGCTATGTGAGGTGAGACTGAAGAGTCAGAGTCAGCCATAGAAAGGTAGTCAGGGAGGTTAGGCATACTCAAGAAGGAGATGATGTTCACGACGTCCTCTGGCTCAAGGCCGAGAGCCTGTGCAGACTCCATATCAAACTGCTGAGACTCATTCATGTTGTCATTGGAGGGAAGTGCAGAGGTTGAAGCACTAGATGTAGCTGAGGTATTATTATCAGAGGTCAAAGATAACATTGATAAATAGTTGAATCATTACAAATCATAAAATGTTTCATTGCATGTAGAGGAGAGAAGAGGAGAGAGCCCATAGGCTCACTCAAGAGTTGTGCTTCAAAGTCCATGAGAGAAGTGGAAGGTGGTTAGTACTCGGTAAGTAGACTGAATAAGAGAAAATCAACATTGACAATCGCCCTGGGTCACAGAATGTCACAAGTGATCAATTGACCAACCAATCACAGAGTGTCAACCGGCTTTGACCAATCATATCACCAGAATGTGAGATCCTGACCACGATCCACAAATTGACTTTTATGGTAATCCAGAGGCCCCCAATACCCAACTACCTTAAAAGGTAGTGGGAATATATTAAGTGTCCGATTTTTGAGCAATATGCACAACAATAGGATAATTGTCTGATCCATGCAAAATACTTACAATAAGATCTGTGCACAACTCCATCAACTGTTCGCAAGTCTGCAAAGGATTTTGCACCTTTCACCACTGTTAGCAATGTTCGCAGGTAGAATCACTCCCCAGCATTTGGATGAACAAAGTATGTTCGTCCAATGGCAAATCCTCGCTGTCGAACTGTCCACTTGCGCTCAGTAGTATTCCATACAAATGTATTGGGCATGTTCTGGTACAGAACCTCCCGTGCTGCAGGGTATTCAATGTTGGCCTTAAAGTAAGCAGTAAGAGTGGTATCTTGTGTTGATGCACGCTCCACTGCCTCCTGCAAATCTTCAGCATTCTGATCATACATAACAGACTGCTCATTTGGAAGATGAATTGACAGCCGAACTACATTTGGGACCTCTTCATGCAATTTAAATGCAAACAGTCGCCACAGAGCCTCACAGGGAGAGACATACCGAGCATCAAAGAATGTCTTCATCTCATCCAGTTCCCTTGAAAACTCCACTGTAGCACGATCATGGCCTTTGAAAATGTACTTGTAAATGTACTTGATGGCCTTGATGGATGCAATGCATTCCACATTAATGTGGCACCGGTACTTCCATGACAGATATCGATTGTATGGCACAACCCAGCAGTTATTCACTGGGGTCCCATCCCTGGTCATGGGCTGAAATCTGGTGATCTCCCTCCTTCTCAGAACAGAATATGAATCATCTGTGATGATCGTCTCATCCTGATAAGCCTTTGGAAATCCCTTTGAGCACTTGCCATGTTCCATGCATGGCTGATTGCTGCCAGGACCACAGGGTTTGTGAATCATGGTTCTCATAATCAAATCGTACAGCTCAGGTTCAGTCTCAGGGTCAGGAAGTTCAGCAGTGATCATGCTGTCAATGTCCTCGGGAGTGCACAACTTGTCCTCAGGAGCCACAAACACAATCAGATGCATATGTGGCAGTCCACGCTTCTGATATTCAATGGTGTGGATATGTGCAACACATTGGCCAAAGATGCCCTCCTGGTAGATATCTCGGATGATCTGCTGCTGAATTTGACGAAACACCCGAACCACAATGTCTGGCCGATCATGAGCTTCCACTCCTTCTGGCAAGGCACTCTTCACATCTGGGTGATGGGGATCCATGGTCACTGTCAGGAAGTAGTCTGGAAACTTAAAGTGGCGATTGATAGCCAGTGCATCCTGACAGTTCTGCTGCATGAATCGAGTGCTTCCTGCAAAATTGGATGGAATGATCACCCTTTTCCCAAGTTCCTCCCCTTGCACATCTGGATTAACAGCAATGGCATCCACTATTCCCTGATAGGTTTCAGCACGGATCTCTGGTTGATGACCTTCAATCCAACGCAACCGACCCTGCTCAGTGCATGCCCATGTATCCACACTATACTCCTGAAACAGCTTCTTTGTCCTGAACTGATGAAGATTCTCACCAATACGTGGATGGATGTAATAGCGAAAATGCTCAATCTGTGAGACATGCTTGCGCTTCCTTGTTGTGGGTGCATCCTCCTCCTCTCCTGGTTGCCTGTTGGGCACATGATCCACATTATCGACCTCCTCCACACCATGATATAGAATGCCAGGCTGCCATCCAAGTTGACCTTGTGGGAACAGAATTGGATAGTGAAATGGCCAATACATTGCATTCACTTCACTGATTCTCTCCAGTGCACCATCAAGGCGATGCATGATGACCTCGCGAGGTCCCTCCACCCGATCACCATCACCAAGCAGAAGAACTGCAATCTCATCTTGTGTTGGAACATTGTATCGCCGTCGGTCTGTACCTACAGGACGACATATGGCAAGGCGAAAATTGTGAGCAGGGTTATTGTTTTGTATTTCCTGATAGGCCTTCCGATAGACTGATGCACCTGGATGATGACGATAGAGAACATCTTCCAATATTCTCATGACATTGACATCCATGTTAAGACGACGATTAGCAGGATGACCATTAATTCGATCCTGAGGTGAAGGTGCCTCAGCTTGATCATGAATGTAGAGCTGAGCATATTTTCTGGGAAGACCTTGGCGAGGGAGGAGTGATCCAGCAAAATGAGTAACTCGACCTCCAATTTTGAAAACATATGGACCTCCTGCCTGAATGGAAGCATTATTCTCAACTGCCATGGATGTCATGGCAAAGGCACAGTTGTATTGACGAATATTGTCCTGGAAATTCTTGTTTCCATCCTTTGCAAGCAGCTCTGTCAACTCTCTTGGAGATTGGCCCCAAGCTGGAAGTTTAACCTTTCCAGTCAGACAGCAACTTCCAAATTGAAGGTGCTCTCTGGTTGAAGAAGTCAAACGTTCAGCCTTCCAGTGCAAGGCATTACAATCAGGACAGACATCAGTAAATGGCCCAAGTGTGAATTTTGGCCAGTTGCGATCAAATGGTTGGCGAGCAATGGGAACATGCACAGGAGGAGGAGGAGGAGGTGGAGTTGGAGGAATATCTGGCACATCTATAACCATCATGTTTTCTGGATTGAACTGAAGAGGTGGAGGTGGATCTGCAGGTCTTGGATTTGGCTGAGCAATTACAGGGTTACCCCATTCAATGTAAACAGGAGGCTGTAATAAGAATTAATATAATGAAGGTAGGAGCAATATTTTATACATACTGGAAGATTTAGTTCAATAAATTGAAATTGTTGAGGTTGGGGAGGAGCAGGAGGAGCACGGCGAGTACGGCGAGCAGTGGCAGGAGGAACAGGGGGAGCTGGAGGAGCAGGAGGAGCAGGAGGAGCAGGAGGAGGAGCAGGAATTTGTGGATATACATGATATTGTGGAGCAGGAGCAGGAGCAGGAGCAAGAGTGGGAGCTGGTCGATTGATTTGAAAGGCACGAAAAGGAGCAGGGACAGGAGTATTCCATTGAACATTCTCAGAAGCAAGAGCAATATTAGGCACATTTATCTTTGAACATTATTTAAAATAGCTAACTGATACATTTAAAGAATCACATACCTGTGGGGGATTGGGATATAGGACAGGAGGTATTTGCTGAATACCTTGATTATTGCCTGCCACAAATAGTGCATTCTGCTGCACATTTGAAACAGAAACAGGAGCAGGGGGAGGTGGAAGGATAACTTGGGGAATTGCAATGGGAGGAGCAGGAGCAGGAGCAGGAGCAGGAGCAGGAGCAGGAGCAGGAGCAGGAGGAGTGATTTGTTGTTGTAAATCTGCAGCCCATTGTACATTTTGAGGGGGAATGTTGGGAGGAGGAAAGGCTTCAAAAATGATTGGATGATCCTGTTGCATGTTTTGAACAACTGGGGGAGGTGTATTGATGTGGGGAATATGTTGTAGGGGAATAGCAGGAGGGGGTGGTAGAATGTCATCAGCCTGTTGAATATTTTGAGCTTGATAATGTGCATGAATGGCCTCAGCAACAATTGGAGGATTCCATTGTAGATGAATCTCAGGGGCTGGGTTAAGCCTCACAGGAAGTGGAGGATTGGTAATTCCCCCCTGAGCTCCACCTGTATGCCCATGTTCTCTTTCCCTTCCCCTTCCCCTTCCCTGATTGATGCCCTGACCATGTTGCAGACCTGGTGTATTTAATTCACCATTTCCTCCACCCCTTTCCATTCTCCTTCTAATGGGTGGAAGAAAGGGAGGAAGATCAACATGCATTGCTTCCAAAACAGCAGGAAGGTTGTGATAAGTAGGTGGGACAGGTTGATTTATGGGAGGAATATTTTGTGGCACAACATGAATCTGAGGAGCAGCTGCAGGCAGGGGCACATTCATGTGAGGAATAATAGGTTGTGGTGGAATGTTACCAACCCATCGAATATGTTGTGGGTGAAAGAGTGGCTGAATTGCCTCTGCAACCATGGGAGGATTCCATTGTATAATTGGCTGATTTTGAGGAGCAGGAGTATGCTCCACAGGAAGTGGGGGATTAGTGTTATTCCTCCCCCCTCGAGCTGTAGCTGTACCCCTTCCTCTTCCTCGATGGTGACTTGCACCACCCCGCATACTTGATTCACCATTCCCTCCACCCTGACCTCTTCCCCTACCCCTACCCCTACCTCTACCTCTACCTCTGCCAATGGGTGGCACAATGGGAGGAAGACTCACACGCCAGGCCTCCAAATCAGCAGGTAGATGGGGATATGGAGGCTGAGCAGAGGAACCTGCAGCAGGCAGAGGTTCCTGCCTATTTTCAGGGGTGTTCAATGCACGTAACTCATGCTCAGCCTGCCGTGCATTTTGGCGTGCCTGCTCGGCAGTGCTGATGGGAGTTGACCTTTTAAACAATGATCAGTACACATCCTGCTCACTCATTAAAAAGCAAAATCACATACATGGATGCCACTGAATTTGTTCTGTACCTTGTGAATAAATAGGGCAGTTATTTGGTCCAGCTGGGCTATCCCAATGACACAGAGAAAAAAAAGGCGAAATCGGTGGAAACAGCAGTAGTTGAAAATGGAGCTACTTCCTAAAGAGGAAGGGGGGCAACTGAAAAATGTGCCACACCAATCTCCCTACACACTGTGCACAGAGAGCGGTCCCAACTCTAAAAGAGCTGTGTGGCAACCGGCAAACACTCGTAAAGAGAGGCCAGGTAGGTAGGACTTCACTGCACTTCACCTTGGTCTGCCAATTCTCCTGCCACTGTAATGCCTTAGACGGCTGCAGCAAAAAACACAATCCCTACTTAATACACAAACAAAGAACACAGAGAAGCCAGAGAGCCAGAGAGCCAAAGTCCAGAGCCAAGAGAGCACAGAGCCTAGAGCCAAGAGCCAAGAGCCAAAAGTCCAAGGGGTCCAGAGGTCCAGAGTACCTGTTAAAAAAGAAAAAAAAAACACCAAAAACTCGCAGAAATGGAAGGAAAAACACTATAGAATAGTGCAGAGGCTGCCAAAAAATGCGAAATTTCAGTCAACATGAAGCAATAGAGTCCCCAAAAACATACAGTAGGATGGTGAGGTCAAAAAATAAAGGGGGGGAAAGTGAAGGGAGCAAAAGACCCAAAAGATAGCTGTATTCTTTTTATTTTTATTTATAAAAAATGGCCAAAAACTCGCAGGAATGCAAGGAATGCACTATAGAATGGTGCAGGGGCTACCAAAAAATCCGAAAATTCAGTGAACATGAAGCAACATTGAGCCTAAACACATACAGTATGATAAGGGGGCAAAAAATCGAGGGGGGAAAGTGGGGGGAGCAAAGGAAAGGGCAGGAGCACAGCATCAGTGCAGCATTGCAGCAATGTGGCGCGGCACAGCACAATTCCGCCAAAATTGCTTACTAATACTAAAGTGCTTAATAATGCGGTTGCAACCTTTTCAAGATGCTTAGTCATCTACTTTTGTTGAACATTGTTTGCACCCATCCATTTTAAGGATGCTTAGGTCATAAGGTTTTTGTTCATCTGTTTTAGGCAATGGGACCCCATCAAAACCCAGACCCACAAAAGTCCCATATATATCCACTTTCCACATGCCTTGTCTCATTATATATAAGATTATATATTGATGATGAGGGTGGGGTGTGTCGAAGTGGGAGTGAAGGAAGAGAAAGAACTGAGCTGAAATACTGCCTGCATGCTTCAATGCGGCTAAAGCATGGCTTGTGAACGCTTATCACCGATTAACTCCGGGCGCTTTTTATGTTGACTAATCAAAGCCGCGCGTTCAATTGCAGGCCATTGGGATGATTACATAATCTACTTTCATCTACTTTATTATATACTTATTTAGTTTAGTGTATTTCCCTTAAATAAATCTCCCACGCATTTTCTAATTATATATTGATATATACTTATTTAGTTTAGTGTATTTCCCTTAAATAAATCTCCCACGCATTTTCTAATTATATATTGATATATACTTATTTAGTTTAGTGTATTTCCCTTAAATAAATCTCCCACGCATTTTCTAATTATATATTGATATATTGATGTACATATACTCTCGGTTAACGATATTGACTTGTTATCTCTCAGCACGATGTACCATCCTCAGATACATACTATACATTCTGGATACATGCATTTGCCTAAGTTGTAGAACCTAGATCTATTTTGTGTTCTTCTCCAGAGTCATTGATTGTACCAAGTGCAGATCGAGCGAAGAAGATTGACTGCGACATGGAGGGAGTACTTCCACTTCCATCCACGTCTACCATTTTTTGTAAATCAAGTATTAATCGAGACCCCTGGTAAACTCTAAATTCCAACCATTGGAGTGAATAGATTATAACTGACCGTAAATGACAGAACTGCAGGGTACCATCTGTAAACATATGAGTTTTTCGATAAACAACAGTACGAACGAATTTACGGGGCAAAATAGCGATTATATGTTATTCCACTGCGATCGATATTACTACATGTGTTAAGGATTGTAAATACTAAAATATGTTTAATTAGAAAACCATTTCTCAGGACAGTTGCAAAACATCCATCACCGAAGATAATGAAGAAATACAGTGATCCGTCACGCATGAAAGATATCACAATAGGGAAGTGGCTTCTTCTGCTTTTAAAAATGTTTCGCAGTCCTCCTTGAGCAGCACTAAAATCCTTCCAAAGTCTAACAATGGTAAGTAGAAACATAGCAACTGTTGACTGAAAATAAGTAGATAATCCTGTAACCAGCCGAAGTGAATGTACAATGAATGACAAGGCTGACCCCGGAATAAACAGCTGATAGTAAGATGAGAAGTCTTGCATTTCTAGGTGTCTTTATGAAGCACACCAATCCCAGAATTTCAACAAGGTTTGTGCTTTCTGCAATGGCAGGTAGAATGGAAAAAGTAATGATTGTCTAAAATGATAATCAGGATGCAACAATTATGTGGTTGGCAGTTTTATTTAGCTCACCATGCATTCTACTAGTGACTTTCCACATGCACATCAGTCTTAATTGATAAATAGTATTATAGCTTACCAGTTAAACCTAGACCTAGAAACCACACAACTATTGACAGTTAAAGATTAGTAATTCATAGATTTGCACAATGGTTGTATGGAAAGCACACTTTTTCTGCTGTTCCCGTAACATGCTGACTCGGAATGCGAGGATGACGTCTATTCCTGTGAGAAATATGATTTCTCCCCTTTATAGCTGCTGTTATGTTTCATGTAGAAGAATAATAAATTGCTTACATTTGATCATACCAGAAATAAAATCAACATCTACAATATAGATTAGAATTTTCGATATGCCCAATTCATCTTTTCCAATTACAGCTTAATCACAGATTCAGTTTATGAGACCGTGAATTTGTGGGAGTTACTAACGTTAAGTGATACATTTCCGATGACGAGAAAGGACGGTGCTAGAATAATAAGATAATTTTAGCTGAAACATTTTCTGTTCATGAAATGTTTCATATGAATAAAATAGTCAATTCTGTAGGAATCAGTAATTTAATTTCTAGTCAAGAAATAAAACTTACATTATAAACAGAGTACAATAGTATCTTGCAATAATATAAAGAACCTTTGGAATGGACCATTTCATTCCGCTGGGAAAGACTTTGAGTTGTATATTCATAAATGTAATACCCATCTCACCACCAGATGTAGTTCACCTGTATTGTTAGTTTTCATTTGCAACTTTCATAACAGATGTATAATGATACCTCATCGAAAAAGCAGTAACCAATGTCATAACAGAGAGATGATATGATAGCAACTGTATTGTAATGAGTGGGAAGGCAAGTTATGATATAACATATAATGGGGTACAGTGAACATGATTTAATCTTGTGAGCTCATCTGTAAAACTAATTATTGTGTCGAAGGGAACACCATGGTAGGCTTCATTCATGGCGAAATTGTATAATGTGCAAGGTGGGAAGCACAAAACTGAGGTCAATTAGCATATATATACACTAATACTAAAGATTCCCACTAGTGTGGTATTATAGCCAATGCAATATGGAAGATTTGGCTTGTTTATATAGAAGCTGTAATGTTGAGATCAGGAACATTGGAATGCATCCTTGTGATGTCCATAATAGTTTCAATCTTGCATTGATTCTATTGTTAGGAAAATTTATGACTTGGTGGGGTAGTAGGTCCTGTAATGGTGATTAGATTCACTAATGCGGTTTAATGCTACTTTTCATGATAGAATCATAGATCATCATCAAAATGATTAAATGTGTGCAATCCAGCATCCTATCAATCATTAACAGCCCCTTCATGTACTACCATCACACTGTCGACATCTCATGGGAGAAAGAAGCTGAAGGACTACCTGCTAGGGTGCAATTTTGATGTGAGTTTCCAAGTTGGATAAGAATGGTAGAAACACACCAAATGATAATTCATATTTCGATGAGGCGAGTGACTGAGAGGAATTGAAAGATAATCAATACTTGCATACCCCATAATGTGAGAATGAAAATGGGAGGCTGGAGAGGCAGAGGGGCTCAGAAGTTGGAACAAGTTCGGATTCTCGGCATTTCAGCATTTGACTACATCACGTGAAGCTGAACTCAAATGACACAGTCACTTGATCACTCTCTGGTCTCTGTCTAACCAACCACACAGTCCATACAGTTGCTGTCCCTGAGCTGCATCCCTCTCATTACTATATATCATTCTGCTTTTCATGTTAAAACCAGGAATTCCTTATGACTCCCGTCAAATATTTGGATATTATACTAGGAAGGGATGGATGGACTCATAACTTGACTTGAACTCAAAGGTCTAAATCATGACCAATTGCAACTCTAGTCTAGATGCATCACCCTCAAGCAATACAACAGTCCTAGCCGCTTCTACTTTAGAAACAGAAACTACATCATAAAGCTCAAGGACATCAGCAGTGCAAGCTCGCATGACATGCTCTTAATAGCATTGCTTGTGCCCCCTTGAGATCAAGCTAGCAGAGAAAGGGGAGAGGAAACATTCTTATTGACTGTGGCAAGCTAATTTTTCATTGGTTCTTTTGTGTTTGAGTCCTTGGGTATCAGTTTTACAATGCATATTTTGGAGATATGCACTTTCATTTGGTTTGGATAATAGATTAAAAATCATCGTTTGCAATCAAGTATCTCTTCCAATCATCCTCTTTTCTTAGTCATTCTTCTTTCCTTTCTCATTATTTAAAATCAATTAAAAAATGTACTAATCAAATATAATCTATTAAGAAAAATGTCAAGTGGATAACACACATTTTCCATTCTTTCAAAGTCACATTCTTCTTCCCTGAGTAATGATCATGGACACATGGAGGAAGAGAGAGGGAGGAACAGGCAAGTGGGAGCAGATTGGAGAATGTGAATGCGACTGTTAGAGTTTGGAAGTGGACAGGGAGTGTCCATCTGTTTAGTCAGACAAGTTTACATCAAGTTAT
This sequence comes from Cyathus striatus, assembly GCA_025738555.1. NCBI lineage: Eukaryota > Fungi > Basidiomycota > Agaricomycetes > Agaricales > Nidulariaceae > Cyathus > Cyathus striatus. The sequence continues at coordinate 8,120,257 of JAOVFP010000001.1, forward strand.
TGTAGTTCAAGGGATCACCTTGCACTAGGCCAATCAAAGAGGAGCTTTTCCTGGGCCATGAAGTCACTTGGAACTTCATGGGCAGCTGACATTGCACATTCTGGATTGCATATGTCAGCTAATATTGACCTCTCCACCAAGGTGACACTGACTCTATTCATATCTTCTCCACATGACTTCACAGGCAAGATCTTGTATCCACAATGATCTTCCTCCTTCAGTGGTTCAAAGAAGATAGCAGGGATTTTTTGATCTATGCATCCCTCTTCTTCTCACACTGTCAGGTACACATCACTTGGCTCATATTTTCACTTGTTCCCATCTGACTTCTTGCACTGTCAGCTCCTCCATTGTTCTTAGTATTTTGTGCTATTTGATACACATCCTCAATATTTCCTTGTCAATTTAATTGTTTTCATGACTGATCAACACCTTTCTCCTGGTGTACAACAAGTCATTGATCCTCAGCTTGAGCAAGATTTCCAATCTACTAATATTGAGTATCCCATTGTGTCTGAGGTTGTAGGAAAGGAAGTATGATCTATGAGGGGATCTAAAAGGGCTAGGGGAACATCCACACAATCTGGACAAAGTGGACCATGAGTGCCTCATGGCACCAAGACCCACTTTACTTCAGAGGATGGGGGTTGAGCACTGTCAGGAGCTGTGACTCATCAATCATCTGGACCCACCTTGTTTTCTCAGTTGCCTCAGGGAGAGAACTCCTTCACTCAATCCAACACACTCTCCTCTGGAAGCACCCAGCAATCTAGTTCAGGAGGAGGTCAATGAGACCTCAATTTCTCTGCCTCTCAGTGCAAGATTAACCCTGCTGCTGGCAGATTGACTGGAACTGAGAGACATCAACACAACTCATGAAACAATGGCAGTTTATTTGAACATGATGTGGTCTTCAAACTCGATCAAGTCCTCCAATGATTCTGCCATGAAAGTCAATTTGAACATCCGCCATCATTGCTCTCAGTTGCATCTTGCCATCCTTTGAACCAGGTGATGGATCAACCACTGACAAAGCATTTGAGTTATACCTTGAGGAGTTTGATGAGTTTAGAAAGAAAGAATCCAAATCACATGAATATGGACTCACATCTTTGGGAGCAAGAGAAGAATCTGGGAGGGAAAATATCTGCAAACAACCATGAATCTATCATGAACATTCCTCAAGCTACACCTCTTATGAGAGTTCCTCCCTTTTCAGTGAAGATGAATCAGGTGAGCATGAATCCAGTAAATGACAATGAATCTTCCTTGACAACATGCTGTTCTATGAAAACAATCTCCAGGATACACACCTCATTCACCCCGAGGTCATTCAGACCCAGAAAAATATCAAACTGTATGCCAATGATGTCAATGCTGTCTGTCTGTAGATGATGCAATTGATATGCCGGCTTTTAGAATATTGTTATTTTTCGCTTTTATTAGTTTATTTTATTCAAACTTCTATATTATATCTGTGCAGGAGGCACCCCATGAGTACAAGAGTTGGAACAAGTCCCAAATTGCCAACTATAGTATTTTCTATTAAATACACTACTAAGGGAAGAGTGCAAGGGCTGGGGCTGAGACCCACACCACCAGCTAAAGTACCTACTTGATACAACTAAGGGTATGGAACAATATATTATATGGGTGGCTGGCCTCCTGCACTTATTAAATATGCAATATTCATTTCTCAGTAGCCACCAAGCTACTTATTGGATTATTACTATTCTCTGATAAAAGCCATTGCACAACTCTTGTACACCTTGAACAGTGTTCCAGCACGAAGTCAAATGTGTCACATGCTGCTGCATGTAACTCCGAATCAATTCCCAATTAGGGTACATAAACTGGGATTGCTCCGATCCATAGTCTTAATAATTGAGTCTCATACCACTTGTATCAGAAACTGAATGGCTGCACTAGAAACATGTGCAAAACCATATGGAATGCTGTGAGTGAAACTGCCAAGTATGGCACATATGCCATCATGCACTATTGATGCACGCATCACAAGAAAGCTGTTAACTCTGAAATTCCATGTAACCGAGCACATACCTACATATGCATGTGTTTTAGCACATGTATCAAGCTAGTACCAATGCTGCAGCATTGGAGATGCTGCTGAAACAAGGTGCATCCATATGGTTTGCCATATGGGGGGTTCTACACACCTTTGGAGAACTTATGGACAGTCTTAGAAATAGCTTATGCAATCTATTTACAATTACAATACAATATTTACCGTTACAAGTGAAGTAGGCAGAATTTTAGTATATAACTTAGGGATTGTAAAATAGGAAAAGCAAGCACTGCACAAGCCGTCCTTCCGTTCTTGAAGTAGAGTAACATTCTGAAGAATAGTATCCGAGTTCTGATTAGTATTTGAAGTACCAAGTACTATTGTATTGAATTGAATATTGGATTTTCGAGTTTTAACTAGAACTTTAATTGAAGTCAGAAATCCCAGTCACAGAAAGCAATCTATTGTCTTGAAACTTGTTCTATTTCATTATTGCGAGCCAGATACCCTTCATACAAAATATAACTAACTTAGATTACATATTTTATGTTAGTGGTGCTACTACTAACTACTTAAAGTACTACTAACAAGTTGGTCATATCACAATCATCATGGGTCAATGATTTCCTGGAATCAGAATGGGACAACATCATCAAAGGGCATCCAGTTAACCTCTCAATTGTCTCAGCTACTATCAGCACCCCCAATAGGGTTGGGGATTTTGAATCCAATTCAACTACCACAAGCTCAACACCCAAACCAATCACTACCAAAGGTGAATGGTATACCATGTGGCAATATACCACTGATGCGACACTCCATCTCTTCCCTCACAGGCATGGGGAGCTCACAGCCTATGGGAGATACACCTGCAACTTCTTCACCAATACTCATGACCCCCCTTGCATCATTGCATTTGACCAAGCCTGCTAAATCCATGCAGCCAGTCATTGCAACATTTGACTTTGTGAATTCGACAACTTCAGGCAAATTGAATTCTCATACCTCTCCTGTGTTGGGAAACATTTCCATCTTGGAGACCACAGAGTGCAATCAACATTGAAGGACAATGGAGCATGAGATAAGTCTAGAGAAGTCTTCTGGAAATTTAATTCCCCTACTGGATGTGGGTATCAAGGAGACCAATGCTATTATATGCACAAATGTTTCAAATGTGACAAGCCAGGCTATAGAATGGCATCCTGTAGAGCTGGAGAGTCTAGCAAGTGATCATGTTTTTGGTTTACATCCTTCATACCTGAGGCACCTCCAGTCTTTCTCTTCATCTTTTTCTTTATCTCCAGTTTTATCTTATTCTCTTCAAGCACCTCCCTTTCAATTGCCTCCTCCTGAGGTTACAAAAGACCCTATTGTTTTATCTGTTTTACAAAAACATTCAGACCTCTTCAACATTGTTACTCCCATCAAAGTCGATTGTCTGGAGGAATATCTTTCTTCTCATCCTAATTGCCCCTTTGTTGACTCTGTTTGCTGAGGGCTTCACAAAGGTTTTTGGCCCAGTGCCATTCTCAAACATGATCATTGCCTTTGTTGGGATGAATCCAGTTCTCTCCCCCATCAATCTCCAGAGGAAGAAGCATTTCTTTATGCCTAACATGATAAAGAAGTTGCACTTCAGCAATTTTCTCATGCATTTGGAACTGTCCTTCCACAGGGTATGTACTCCATGCCTAGTCATGCTGTTTCCAAACAATCCCTCCATACTTTCTGCATGGCTACCAACTATAGTGCAGGAAAGCATGCTCTTAACCTCATGATTCCTCAAGAGGCAATCAAAGGTCAAAGTCCACTTGACTCCCTCAAACAATTGGCTGATTCCGAGCTCTTTACACTGAGCCATGTGTTCCGTACAGATCCGCATGGATTACGAAGATTCCGTACGGAATCCGTGCAAATTCTGTAATTAGTAAATTGGCTGGGACTTCACTTTAAATTTGTAATTATTCCGCACAGATTCCTTACGGAATCTGTACAGATTGGTAAATTCCGTAACAAAGACTTACACGGAATCCGTATGGACCTCTTATCTTATCTGTAATTATCATATGTATTTAGTAAAATAACATACCATAGCGTGAATTGAACCCCTAGCCTCCAATTGCTTTGTCAGCAAACATATGGCGCGCTAAACCAGCTGAGCCAACACAGCCTTTAGACATAACCGCTGACTATGTCACATGTCATCACTGTCACCGGCCGTCGGTGACTGGTGACTGGTGCCGGTGACGCATCACCACTGTGCTTCTCACCGTCATCACTCTCCACCCCCACCGTTGTCACTCTCCACCCCCACCGTCGTCACTCCTCACCCCTACTCGGGTCTCTCATCCTTCGCCACCTCGCTCAACGACAACGCCCACGTTTCGTCGCCTCCCCTTGTCCCTCGCCACCTCGCTCGATGGCAACGTTGCCATGTCAACGCCCGCGCTTCACCGCCCCCCTTGTCCCTCGCCGCCTCACCTTGCAAATGACGAGCGTGCGGCTTCTCTCCTCCCCTTGCACCTCGTCTGGCAAATGACGAGGTGCTGTTCGTCCTCCTCCCCCTGCACCTCGTCTCGCAAGTGATGAGGTGCTGTTCGTCCTCCTCCCCCTGCACCTCGTCTCGCAAGTGACGAGGTGCCGCTCATCCTCCTCCCCCTGCACCTCATCTCGCAAGTGATGAGGCGCCACTCGTCTTCCCCCCCCTTGCACCTCATCTGGCAAACGATGAGGTGCTGCTCGTCCTCCTCCCCCTGCACCTCGTCTCGCAAGTGACGAGGTGCTGCTCGTTCGTCCTTCGCCCCCTGCACCTCGTCTCGCAAGTGACAAGGTGCTGTTTGTCCTCTCCCCCTGCACCTCGTCTCGCAAGTGACGAGGTGCTGTTTGTCCTCTCCCCCTGCACCTCGTCTCGCAAGTGACGAGGTGTTTCGTCTCCTCCCCACCCCCTGCACCTCGTCTGGCAAACGAGGAGGTGCCATTCTGCCTTCCCCCTGCACCTCGTCTCGCAAGTGACGAGGTGTTCCGTCTCCTCCCCCCCTGCACCCCGTCTGGCAAATGACAAGGTGCCGTTCTCTCCTCTCCCCCTACATCCTTGTCTCGCAAGCGACGAGGAAGAGCGAAGGAAGGGAAGGGGAAAAGCGAGGGGAGGGGAGAGCGAGGGGAGGGGATGAGAGAGGATGTGTGAGCGATGGGAGAGGAGGGGGAGGAGGGGTGAGCGGCAGGGGAGGAGGGAAGGGGATCGGGGGAAGAGGAGTGGAGAGGATAGCGAAGGGAGAGGATAGTGAAGGGAGAGGATAGCGAAGGGAAGGGGAGGGGAGGGGAGGGGGCGTGGCAATGGTGTCGCCATCTCGCTGCCATAGCGAAGGATGGAGAGGGATAGCGAAGGATGGGGAGGGACAGCGAGGGATGGGGACAGTGAGGGGAGGGAAGGGGACGGTGATGGATCCCATCATCGCCCCCCTTCGACGTCCTCCCCCTTGATGTGCGCTACTGCCTGCGTACACGTGTTGTTGCACCCATTTGCCCCCCCCCCTCTACCCATTGTTGCCCGCCGTTCAGTATATTGTAGACTAGTGTACTTAGATAGAAATATGTACCATATAGATAGAAAGACAATACATATAGTTACGACATTCATTCAGAGAAGTGCTACAGTGAGATTCCAGATACAAAGACAATACATAAAATTATGATATTCATTCAGATGTGTTACAGTGAGATTCCTGTTGTCGACAACAGACTTCCCTGAGAGCTCATTTATATTTATGTATGATCGCTTGCTATCGAAGTTTGTATGTGTAGGCGATTTCATGTGAAATCGCCTACATCTTATTTTTGTGCTCATCAATGTTGTGATCGCTTACATTTTTCTCTCACACTTCATTTGCTTAATCAATCAACATTGTCATCGCTCATGCCATTCCCTTATACTATTTATAGATTAGCTGTCAAATCATGATGTCACGTACACAGGAATAAAAATAAATGGTGTGAACATTCTGTTGCCTTTAGATCTTCACATGCCTCATCCCTCTTTCTCTCTCTTACCACTATCATCACCACTCATCCACCCACATCCACTCACATCAGAACATATCAGAGCTCACTTCAACATACCATGCCTCCTTGCAGATCTACTAGGAACAAATCTACCAGTGTTAATGCCACTACAATCAGTGGCAATACTGACAATTCACCAGAACCTTCAAATGCTCACAAGCATGCTGTCTCCTCCACTGAAGCTACTACTCAGCCTGCTAAAAAGAAGGGTAAAAAGGACAGTACTGTAGATGAAGAATCTGAGGGGAACAGTGCTAAGAAAAGGAAGGGAAAGAAGGGAAGAGGACAGTAAGTAATAATTCACTTATAAAATCACATTTTAATCATTTATATTTCTTTTTCAGTAAATCTGCAACACAACACATTACTGAAGATGCTAGAGCTGGCTCACCAGTTAAGTTAACAAGAGCAGAACAAAATATTGTGGATGATGGCACCTCTGTTGCCCCTCCTAAGTGGATCCGCAATGTGGCTGTTAGTTTGCTTCCTGCTAGTGAGACTCAAGTTGCTACTAGTGGTCATATCCGTCGCTCTGAGGTACTTGAAAATGAAAGCATAGAAAGTGAGATCATAAATGAAGATACTAGTGCTGGTGAAAATGCTAGTAATAACTCCTCTGATAGAAGTGGCAGTGAGTTTGAAGAAGTTAGCTCTAAGCACAACAAGAGCAATAAAGATACTGGTAACCAGACCAGCAAGGGTACTCACAACAAAGACAGTGAGGATACTGGTAACCAGACCAGCAAGGATGCTCACAACAAAGACAGTGAGGATACTGGTAACCAGACCAGCAAGGATGCTCACAACAAAGACAGTGAGGATACTGGTAACCAGACCAGCAAGGATGCTCACAACAAGAGCAGTGAGAATACTGGTAATCAGACCAGTAAGGATAATCACAATGAGAGCAGTGAGAATACTGGTAGTCAGACTAGTAAGGATACTCATAAGGATATGTCCAACATTGAAAGTCTAAGTGAGCATGAGAATGCAGATGACCATATAACTGATGTTCACATGGCATCTCCACCAAAGACACAGACTTACAATCTACAAGGATCTTCTCATGTGACTGGTAAGTATCTAATTTCTCTAATATATGATAACAAATAACAAGCTATTTAGGTGGATTTATGTGCCATCATGCACAGGGTAATGTTTATAACAGTGCTGACTTTCTGGAAATTGAGAAGCAGTCAACCTATCTAGAACATGTCAAAGGAATTGTATACCTTTACATTTCAAAGCTAGATCCAACAAATCTGAAGGTTATAAACATGAACTCAATGACTTTCATTAAGATTCCTGTTTCAGTAAATTCAATGGAACCTGTTATGAAAGGACTGGCAAAGAAATATGAACCTATTGCTGATTCTAATCAGTGGTTTTATGTTGTTGATAGTGACAGCCCACATTGGCGTCTTTTGGGTAACTTTGAATGTGCTATTGAGGAAAATGAGGAGTTTACATGGATTCAGCAAGGAAATTATGTTTTACATGTATTATGTGTAAGTGATATTTTTATGTATTTTTACAGCTCCAAACTCAACTATACAAATAGTCTTCTTTTCGTCCTTCAGGTCAAGAAGAGTCCACACCAATTACATTTCAGTCTCGCTCTGCATCTCTTTCCACTCGCAATCGATCTGTATCAATGGCTCCATCTGCTTTAACAGAAGCTGCTGCTGAGTCTCAAGTCATTGCTGCCCGTCTTGGTGTCCATGCAGATGAACTTAGCTGCACATTTGAGGATGGAATTAGAGGCCAATATAAGAAGTACATGCTGGCTCTTAAGTATCTGGATATATATAACTCAATGGCAAGGAACAACCAATGGCAAGGGAAACCACCAAGAAAGAAGGAAATCATTGACATTTTCCTGTCCTATTCATACTTTCAGTCTAATCACTCAAAGCTTTTTACAAAGCTATCAGATTATCCTCTTTAAAGCAAATGGATGGAGGGAAAAGATGATGCTCCATCTGACCTGGAAGCATGGGGATATGAGAAGTCCCAAAAATATACATTTGAGGACCTTAAGACATTTTATGAGAATGGAGGGACACTTGATCCTGACAGAGCAGTAAGAAAGAAAGTGAAGGGAAAGGGAAAGGGAAAGGGAAAGGGAAAGGGAAAGGGAAAGGGAAAGGGAAAGGGAAAGGGAAAAGTTAAAAGTAAACAGGAGGAGTCAGATGATGAGGAGTCAGATGATGATGATGGTAATGATGATGATGAGAATGAGGATGATGATGATGATGAGGAGGAGGAGGAGGAAATGGAAAAGAATAAGAATAAGAATAATAAGAGAAAGGACAAGCAAATGGAGAAAGGGAAGGGTAAAGGGAAGGGTAAAGGTAAAGGAAAGGATAAGGAAGTTAAGAAGGCTTCTAAGAAGAAAGCTAAAGAGTAAGCTGATTTTATTTTGAATGAATTTTTTTTTCATTTTTAAAATGTAGTATAAAATTTGAGATCTTTGTATTCTGTCACATATGCCAAATTCTTATGCATCTATTCCTGCAAAAAAAATGTGTCTTGTATAGTTTCGTAACTGGATGTTCCACTCTAATGGAATTTGTTCTTATTTTTACAACACTTTGGAGATCTAAAGATTGGATGAATTTTAAGAACCCAACTATAAATTTGCACATATGGATTATTTTAATAATGTTGCCAGGAGTATCAGCAAACATGCAGCCCTTTCCTGATATATCATTTAAAACTTTTAGCAAATTTATCAATAATAATTATAGTTCAGAAATCTCCTTATCAACAGCCTTAGTAATACTATTTACAGTTACACACAACTGTGACTTATTAAGTCTTCATGCACAGCAACACAATCCTAGATATCCTCAGGAGAATAATGTACAAATGACTGCTTGGATGCTTACCTTATCTCGAGCTTTACAAGAACAACTTGGGGAGAGATGTAACAAATTGTTTAAAGGTGAACCTGGTGACCAAGCAGATACTACTTTGGCACTGAGCTTGGATAAATTAATGAAGACTCTAAAGCTTAATCCATGTGAATCATCTGGCAAATTTAAAGGAAACTTAAAGTCAGTATCTCATAAAGAGATTTCACCATCATTTGTTATTTGTCCTGTAACTGCTGTATGTCAAACAAATACATGCCCCCCATTAGCATTGCACTTATCAACAAGTATAAGAGATATTCCTTGAGTTACTTTAATTCAGGGTACTGAAACAATAAAAAATGTTCAAGTACTTACAGGAATCTGCAATAAATGTAAAACACAATACTCAGCTGATAGAGAAAAGTTTCAATTCCTAATAAAAAAAGTACTCAAGTTCACCTCAATTCTGCAAAGTATGTTAAAGTGGGACAGTCACTGTGGGTGGACAGAATATTTTCAAATGCAGCTGTCAATGCAATCTATAGCTTTCATGCATCAGCTGCTGCTTACACTCAATTTTGGAATAATAGCTTTTCTGATGAACAAAGCATCACCCGCAGACATATTTGGCAGGCATTCATTCAAGAAACTGTTAGAGCCTTAGCTGCTGTGCGAGGCATAAATTTGGAAGTTGAAGATGGACTTTCAATTGATAATCTTACATGTGAAGCTTATTCTTTACTTGGTGATAATGGAATCATTCGATCTGCTGATAAGCACACTTGTGCTGAGTGTACACATGTCTACCAAGACAGATCTAATGTAACATCAGAAGTTGACTCTGCTGGTGTAGTAGGAATTGATGAAAACAGATCAGTTCCTGATCTTGTACAATCAGAAAGTACCCAGGAAGATATGAATTCTGTAAATGTACAAGCAGCAGTAGCAGATATGGAAAATAATGATTCTACAATAAATGAGAATGAGTATGCACCTGTAAAAATGGTGGTACTGGATGGTATTATAATGGGCCCAACACACTGTGCATTTGAAGGGTGTACAAGTGAGTTGCATAATGCACATGGAGGTGTTTTTTGTGAAGTACATGAAGCCTTTTATGGTGCATGCTGTCGTATTCAAGGTTGCACTAATATGAAAAAGCAAGGTACACAGGCTTGTAATGATCACCAAGCTGAGTGGACAAGATTTCAATCAACTTGCCATTCTTCTTATCAAGCTGGTGTAAGGAGAATGCTTCACCACCCAGGAGAACAGAATGAATGGAGTACAGTTAGACCAAGAAATTCTCAGCCACATGATGAACCACAACAATCATCAAATAGAAAAATAAAAAACTATTTTACTCCAGGCAAATACTACTGTGTTGAGACAATATGTGCACCTTGTGGAGTGGTTATTGCCTGGACAAAATTTGAGGATGCTGAATCACCATACAATATCATGAAGTTCCTTGAGAAGGTATTCCCTACTGAAGAATCTAGGCCAGATTATGTATGTATTGATAAGGCATGCTTGGTTCTAAGATATCTTCTTCATGAAGATCGAAGAGAGCAGTGGAATACATGGAAAAAAACTACAAGGTTTAGTGTGGACAGCTATCATTACACAGGACACAGAGTATCAGATTATCTCTGCAGAATATTTTGTAATCCTGCACCATTAGATGGATCAGCTCCAAATCTGGTTATTACTGACTTTGATAAGAATGGACATCCATATTTGAAAAGAGCTTTTAATACACAGGTAAGAGCATATATAATAATGATATAAGATGTTTTAATAACTACTTCTTAATAATAGGCATGTGAACAGCTCAATGCTTGGCTTGGTGGCTTTGAATCCATTTTAAAAGAAATGGCACCACATAACTTTGATTGGTTTCTGCATGCCATATTATTTTATCATAGCAAACATGTTATACAAAGGCAGGAAAGAAGAAAGAGACAGGAAGCTACTGATATTGAAGTGCAAGGTGATGTAGTAGATGATGATGATGATGATGATGATAGTTTTCCAGCTGATGATATTGTTCTTTAAAAAAATACATACATAGTTTTACATTTTAGCCAACTATAGGTAGAAATGATTATGAATTAACAGTTTTTGTAGTGTTCATTGAGATTTTAAATAGGAAAATTAAGGTATTAAACAGATCTTACAGATTCTGCATAAATCCACACAGAATCCATGCAGAATATGTATGGAATGTGCACAGAATTATCACCTATAATAATAAAAATAGCCACTATATAAATTCTGTATGGTATCTATACAGGTCTGTACGGGTCTGTATGGATCTGTACAGACCTCTTGGGGGAGTGTAAATTACTGAAATTTTCATTCTTTTCATTTCACATATAGAACATAATGGTTTATAAAGGACAACTGCAGGAAACCCTGTTTTAATTCAATGTAGATACAGTGTTGTAATGTGTACATGAATAAGACTAGTAATGCTACACTGATTGTAATGTTAGAATATAAGTACATCACATTGAATCACCTACCAAGATGCTTCTTACCTTTTGGCTTCAACTTACTTACAAGTACAACTCTAGCCTACTTATTTTGAAGTGACAAGTAGAGGTTTTTATCGCTCTTTTATACACTTGTGGCAATCGTTTTAGTCAGCTTGAAGCCGGATCTTGCACAGTCTAGGCATAGTGGCTGCAAGCTCCGGGTCGAGACGAGATCGTTATCCCGGTTAATCTGGATTCAGTCTTTGTCAGTCTATATCCACACTTTCTCCCCACTGGTTTTTGATCAGCAATATGTACCAGCTAGTGTCGCAAACCAGAAAATAATACAGAAAAACTATTTACAATGTTAGTTTATTTATATTGTAGATATTGCGATAGATAGGTCAAAGATAGGTAGCTATATTAGTGGCCAACGTAAAACATAGTAAATAAGCTACCCAACTATTTAGCTAATACTGCAAAGGTTTACAATGAATAGACAATATTATCCTAACATCGAAAGACAGACTTAAGATTATGAAAGTCTAAACATCAATTGCAATACACCCCGGTTGTCACAACAGACCTTGTGCGCTACCCGGATCTTATAATGCCTTGTATGTATATTGAAAAGTCACCACTCATGCCTTACAATCATTTTACAATATATTATCGGGTGAATTAAAGCTTAAGATCTTGCAAGACGATTTCGGTTTTCATGACATAGTGCGCCATCTGCTGGGACTTGGACTCCGTTGGGATCGGACCTTTCAGCTGAAGGGAGAGGGACGGGGCCGGAATTGACAATTATACCTCTCGTCCTCACTCATCTCGTTCACTTCGTCGTGTTCAAGTAGGCTGTAAATCCCACTCACTCCTTCCGATACATCATGTAGGGGAACGTTGTCACACTCAAATTCCCCTTGTTTCATATCATCCCGAAATTTTCCTGAGCTGTGCAATGAAGCTGGAAACACGGCCTTTCCGCCTGGTTGTTCCACCTCGTTCAAATTCTCGGCCCCGTTCTTATGCTTTAGATAGCGAGAGGTCGATGAAGATGAAGATAATGGGGATAATTATGATCTGGCGGATAAAGGTGATTTTGGGCACTATGGGGAGGAGTTCGAGGCTATTTTCGATGGTGATGATGATGAGGAATGGAATATGACGCTTAAGTTCAGGTCAAAACGCCGATCAGAGTACTGACGGGCTGATTCATTCGTCCACCACGGTTCGATTTCCCGCATTGCTGTTACCATCGGCAACATCCGTTCCTTTTCCGTTCTCTTTTTCTTGGAATACACAGACAGGGACAATGTGTGGCGCTATAACTCAGTCTGCTTTCCTCTAGTGCAAAGTTTCGTGTGTGACTCACAACCTCTCTCCCTCGCTTTCTTCTCTCTTTGTCACTTGCTCGTTGATTCTCCCGTTTCTTCAATTCTCGCTGCATCTCCTAACTGCACAATTTACTTTACTTCTGATCCTATTTTACATATGTACTTACAGACATACGAATCAATGATATTATTTTTTTCTCGTCTCTTCTTGGTATGTATTTATCTCAAGGTAATTCGGAATCCATGAACATAATGTAAGGGGCCAATCAAGAGTCCTTGGGGCTCATGCTATAGAAATCATCTCGTACGATATCAGTCACATAGACAACAGTACAGTATCAATAATTGATGCCATCCACCTCCCCGTAAGTCTAAATCTAATCCATGTCGTGTTCTTCTTCAGAGTTATTGGCTGTACCAAGCGCAGGGCGAGCGAAAAAAATTGACCGCGACACAGCGGAAGCGTTTGTACATCCATCTACATCTGACATTTTGCGTAAATTCAGTATCATTCGAGATCCCTAATGACTTCTAAACGTTAATCGTTATAATTAATACATTACAACTAACCGTAAATGACAGCATTACATCATACCACCTATAATCATATGAGATTTTTATTGATAATTGATAGTGCTGATAAGATTTACGGGCTGGCATATGAATAAAATACAGATGCTTTCGGGTCGATTGAACACCATGTCATTGCATTAAATACTACAAGACATATTTATTAGAAAACTATCTCTCTGAATATATTTTCCAACATCTCTTACCAAAAACAATGAAGAAAGACAATGTTCCGTCACGTATAAGGGATGTCAGAATTGGGAAGCTACTTCTTCTACCCTTCAACAAGTTTGGCAGTCCTCCTTGAGTAACACTGATATCCTTCCAAAGTCTAACAATCGTAAGAAACATAGAAAATTTGACAGAAATTAAATAGCTGATGGAAAGTTGGATTAAACATACGATGAATAGCCAGATTAACTCCGAAATAGATGGTTTGTAGCAAGTCGATTAAGAATGCATTTGCAGAAATTTTTATGAAGCATATCAATCCTGGAATTTAAGCAAGATTCGAACTTAATATAGTTGCAACTTCTATGGAAAAAGTGAGGATTATCTAAAGATAATAATTAGAATGCAATGATAACGAGGTAGTTGTATGCGGCACACCAAACATTGCACTAGTACATTTCCATGTCTACATTAGTCTTAATCAGTAAATAGAATTATAACATACTTACAAAATAAACATACTCCTAGAGGCCATATTACTATGTTTAATTGAAGATTATTAAATTTTAAGTTAGTATATTACTTAGTGACAGAGCACACCTTTCTTGCTGTTCTAGTAACATGCACTAACTCGGAATGCAACGATAATGTCCACTGCAGTATCTATTATTAATGACCCCCCTTTGTATGACTGCTGTTATGCCTTATAGAACATAGTAATAAAATTGACCTACATTTCATTAAACCAGAAAGCTGCTCGACAGCTGCAGCATTAGGTTAGATTTCGATGAACCCAATTATTCTGGGATAATTACTACTGATTTTATAGATTTAGTTGATGAGGCAGTAACTCCATATGAGAATAACCGACATTGGGTGATATGATTCCGAATGTCTCAAAGAGTGGTTCTATGAGAAACACTACTTAGATAATATCATCCACATGAAGAAACACTCAGTACGAAGAAATATATCAATCCTGTATAACCCAGGAAGTAAGACATACATCTCCTGAGTAAAGGTATACAACTTACGAGAGATACAGAGGACAATAGTATCTTGCAATAAAGTAAAGAATCTTCGGTATGGACCATTTCATTTCACTGATTAAAGGATAAGCCTTATTATATATACTTTCTAATGAGATACCCATCCCACCACCAGATGTATTTAACCTACATGACTTCAGCTTTTACATGTAAATTTATAACATGTTAATAATAATACCTCATCGAAAAGGCAGTAAAAAATATCATATCCGAGGGAAGATATAGCAACAACTGAATATTAATGAGTGGGAAGATAGTATTTAGATAGGATATAACATATAATGATGCACCGTAGACAGCTCTTAGTGTTATGACTTCATATTGATCACTAATTAATATGTCAAAGGGAACGCCTGAGTAAGTGCCGCTCATGGTGAAGTTGTGTAACGTTTAAGGTGGGAGGCACTTGACTAACATCGTATATATATGTGTATGTTGTGAGCTTGATAGCGCCTATATTGCTTATAGTTTGCACGAATGACGGAACATCCGTAATCAACGCCTACACAGCAACTAGTCGAACATATCGGATTGATGTAAGGAGCTGCAAACATCTCAGAAGAATTGCATACAATCGATTCACGAGTGTCTTCTACTGGCAGTGCTGATTAGATGATGAGTTTAACAATAAAGTGTTAAAATATACTTCACACCAAACCTCTTTTTCCTTTCGACCTTCTCAAAACGATGAGGTGAAGTAGGTTACTGTAAGGCTATACCGGAGGGAGGAAAGACGACCACTGAGCTTCTCTCATGGGCACTGAAAACCTACAGATCTCTATCTTATCGATTGTTACAACTGTAGTTGACTGTTGTAATGGAACGATGCACAGGAAGGGAGATTTGAATCATTGATATGATGCGGAGGTTGTGGGGATTTGATTAGGTAGCTGATGGGCGATTCTATAATGCTGTAGTCTGACCACATTAATAAGGTGGTATTGGATTCAATCTTTTTTATATCGGTATACTTAGTGTCACAATGGAACACGTTGAACCAACACTGAACAGTCTTTGACGGCCTTTTATTCGATATCCGATCGAATACGCAACAATTAGTAGTTGCCTCAATCGTAGATAAACTCACTGTGAAAGCTAGTGGCCTTTGTGTGGCATCATCTAGAGGTCTTTCTGATAACCCACGTTCATGTTGCCTAAGCGTGTTAGAGCTGGAGCTGCAGTTGAAATTTGATTCTCGTACAGATAGACGAGTTCATCCAAGTATATCTTATTACGATGAAAATAGCGGTGGCAGGATAAGGACGTTGTAAGGACGGACAAAATGTAACGGGTACGGGAGACTGAACATGGACTCAGTAGAAAGAATTCTCGGCCAATCGGCATATGGCTCGCATCACCGGCACCTGTCGCAATTGATTCATATCACGTGATTGTTTTTCCCTCTCTAGAGTCTAGACTCTCGGTTTCAGTAACCTCAACGCGGCCGCACTTTCTCTCTTCTTCTTCCCGAGCACGAATCCCGACTCCCATCTAGGAGGAAAGGAAGGATCGCTCAAGATTCAGCGTTGATTCAGCGCCCAATGTGGTATACAACCCCAGCTGCTTTCTTTCCAGCAGGAACAGCAACATCAAGAAGCTTAAAGGCAGCAGCATGAATTCATGACCTGCTTAGATCGGCACAGCCTGCGCCTCCTTGAGATCGAGCACGAGCAGAGGATAGGAGGAAGAAGCGCTCAGGTTGACCGAGGTGAGTTGATATCATCATCTGTCTTTTGCGAATGGGAGCTGGGGTTTTGGTTATTCGGTGGATTGGTTGGAGATCTGCATTGATGGGTGCGATTTGGTTGGTTGGTGGTACTTAGATGTGGTTGGAGCGTTGAGCGTTAGGAGGGAGGTAACGATGCACTACAGCAACCATCCAATGTAATATGTGGAGGACCTGGGGCAAGATGGCGGCACTGTACTTCTTGTTTTGCGAGCGGCTCAGTGTCAAGAGAGAACGGGAACGCTAGCTACGGTTACCCATTTCCTCGTTGACGAGGATTTCACGTTACTGCGCGGACTCTCGAGTCGGGTGGTACTATTTTGTTTTGCGCTGAGCTTTGAGAGGGAGTAGGAGCACCACGATCACCACTTTCCCTCCTCCTATCTTCTATCTGCGAGACGGTACCCCACCGCTCTCTAAAGCGTGAGTAGGGCCCCGTGCACTTTATTCTTCCCCTTCTTTTATCCAATGCTCGAGTATACCTGATGACATGCTAACCAACTCCAATCGTATAAGAAGAACGCCAAATGCAGTACACGCCTTCGGCTCTGTCAAGTTCAATCCAACGACTTGGACAGGATAAAACGTACTCCTGCTGCTTTACATGCTCTGGTACGTTTCTGTTCCTCATTTCCCTCCTGTCCTCCACCTCCATCCTCCCCTCTCCGTCGTTTATGTCCTTAGCACTGACTCTTTTTGCTAGCAGCGCCGCTCCCGGGCCGCAGGACAAGCACTACCACCCTTCCCGAATTTGTTACGGTGCTCAGAGAGGTGCATTGAATCCTCTTCCTCGAGAGATCGTGGATGGGGGTATGGAGAGGGAGGAAGGGAGGAGGGCTGTTACCCGTGTTTCTGGGAGGGAGAATACGAAGACTATTACTGGGATTGTGAGGGAGAATGCCGCTGGGAAGGTTTAGGAGATCGTACAAGTTCTAGCATTCAAATTTGACCGTTTTGATGGAGGGAGGAGTGCCAGTAGTTCTTGCCTGGAACTGGTCACTGGGGATGGGTTGGAATCTCTTTCCCCAATGTCGTTTTTCTGCCGGTTCATTTTTGGCTTATGGGCAGGGAATGAGGCGGGGGAGTCCATTAAATTTATACCCTTCATTCTCGCTCGTCACATTCATTACTGAAAATACCCGGCAGAATTTGCGTGTTGTTACTTGGGTCTAGGAGGGAGGATGAACAAGGAGAGTTTATGAAAGTCCGCATCGTGCGCGTCCGTCTGTGGCCGCCAGTCCTCATCTTCAGCATCCTTACTACCTTCAGAGTAATTTTTAGCAGCAATATCAGCATTGCTACCTTCCCCGGTTGTGACAGTGAGAACACATATAAGGCCGTACTTTAGTGCAGTTCTCTTTCGGGGACACCACCCCCATTCGAATCCGACTACACTGATGGAGGGACGAAGGAACTTTAGGGTGCCGTTGCCTGGGACAGGGACTGGATTAGGTTGTCTTCTAGTTCGCTTTCGGCTTAAAGACACTGGATCCGTCTATCCGGGAGCAGATTGACTTAGTGACCAACTACGTGTATTGGATAGCTTGGATGTATGTATCAGTTACGAACTGCTAGAATCAGAGCTTTTAACTCGAGGTAATTCAGTATTAATGAACGTCGCATGGGTGTTACCACAAAGAACGAATAGTAGACGGATCTACATATGTTTCCTGTCAAGCACACATGAAATAGTAACTGTTCATAGGACTCATGCCTTAGAAATTATTATGTACGATGTCAATATGTAACATATTCCAGATACATGAATTCTTCACAGGCAAATGGTATAAATCAATGATGTCCTCTACTTCTCCGAATATTTAAGTCAAATCCATCTCATGTTCTTCCTCAGAGTTGTTGGTTGCACGAAGCACTGGCTGAGCGAAGAAAATAGACCGTGACACGGAGGGAGAACTTCCACTTCCATCCACATCTGACATTTTCCGCAAATTTAGTATCAATTGAGACCCCTGATGGCTTCTAAATTTCAATCCATAAAATGAGTGAATTATAACTGACCATAAATGACTGCATTGTGAAATACCACCTGCAATAACCTGAGAAAGGTTTAGATTAATGACAGTATTGATTGGACATACGGGGTAGAGTAATCAAAAAATGCAAATCCATTCGGATCAATTGAACTCCATGTCCGAAGTACTGTAGATACTAAAAGATATCTTGATCATAAAAACTACTTGAACTTGTTTGCAAATATCTCCTACCAAGGATAATGAAGAAATACAATGTACCATCACGCACAAGAGATGTTACAATAGGGAGGTTGCCCCTACTTTGTAACAAGTTTTGCAGTCCTCCTTGGCTTGCACTGAGATCACTCCAAAGTCTGAAAATCATAAGTAGAAACATAGCAACTGTTGGCAGAATTAAATTACATGCTCATGGAAAATTGAAGTAAACATACAATGAACAGCAAGGTTGAGTCCGTAATAAACAGTTGATAGCAAGTTGATAGGGGCTATGTTATCGAAATTGTTCAGGATGCACACCAACCCTGGAATTTCAACAACATCCATGCTGAGTCCAATGCAACATAGTATGGAATAAGTGAGGAGTATCTAAAAATAATGATTAGAGTTCAACAATTATGTAGTAGGCAGTTATATTTAACACACCAAAAATTGTGCTAGTTGATTATATTTCCACATGCACATCAGTCTCAATCGACAAATAGAATTATAACTTACCAACTAAACACATTCCTAGGAACCACACTACTATTGTAGTTTTGGGACTGGTAAGTTTTGGATTTCGATAATGGTCGGATGGAAGGCACACTTTTCCTGCTGTTCCCGTAACATGCACTAACTCGGAATGCAAAGATAAGGTCCATTATTGTATCCGCTGCAAATATTCTCCCTCTATATAACTGCTGTTATGTTCCACGGACCAGAATAATTAAATTGATTTCCCACATTTGCGCAAACCAGAAAGCTGCTCGACAGCTACAGTGTTAGGTTAGAATTTAATAAATCCAATTCTTCTTTCATAATTACAACTTATTTCACAGATTCAGTTTATGAGACAGTAAATTCAGGTGAGAATTACTGACATTGAGTGATATGTTTCCAAATACATAAAATTCCGGTGCTAGAACAAACATAATTCAGCTAAAATCTTTTACGTTGATGAAGTGTTTAATACGAATGAAGGTCATGATTCTGTAAGAATCAGATATATGTCATTTTTAGTAAAGAAATAAAGCTTACAAGAGATAAAGAAGACAATAGTATCTTGCAATAATATAAAGAAGCTTAGGAATGGACCATTTCATTCCACTGAAAAGAGGACGAAACTTGTGATATATGTTATATAATAGGATACCTGTCTCACCACCAGATGTATTTCACATATAAGAAGTCAGCTTTTATATGCAAATTTAACAACATGCGAATAATTATACCTCGTCGAAAATGCTGTTAATAGTATGATACACGAGGGAAGATGTACAAGCAACTGAAACATAAAGAGTGGGAAGATGGGATATAACGTATAACGAGTCACGACGCACTGTAGATAATATTTGACGTTACGGTGTAATACACAGTGCTAATTATGTCGTCGAAGGAGATACCAAAGTAGGTGTTACTCATGGTAAAGTTGGGGGTTACGTGAAAGGTGGGAGGTACGAAGCTGCGGTCAATTATACACATACTATGTTGTGAACTTAGTTTGTACTGATGACAGAACCTCGATAATGCCAGAAACAACAAGAAATCTGGAATCTATGCGTTACAGAGTGTCTATTATCCGGCAATGGTTTCAGATGATCTTTTAACCAACATAGAATTTTGTGCAGTTAAGCTGATAAGCAAGACCAATTGAATCAGCACCGAGTAAGCTCTAGCAACGAATGAAAATAAGAAACGCATATTCAACTCTTGTATAGTAACGCTGTTTGGAATATTACTCCATTAAAGTTATATCATGTATGTGCTGACGTTTATTCTTCGAGGAAACTGATCTACTTTCATTTGTGGTGGATGGACCCATTCCGTTGAATTTCAGGAGTGGATGTCAGGTTATATCTGGACAACCGAACAAGAACTGAAATTGAAGTCTGAGTGCCCCTTTGAGATGGGCCATCGATCTACGGTGTCTCCTTCGGCCAGGTTGTCTGCTCGAAGGTTGGTAATTGACCGCTGCGTCATAATATATCCCTCTCTTAGTCTCTGAAAGATGAGGTTATCATACGGTTAAGGTGGATAGAATGTTGAAAATGTACGAAAGTAGAGTTCGGCGGTGTTGAAGTCGAGAATGGAGATGAGCCACCAGCTCATCCACCGCTTTCTAAATTATGTACATCAGAATCGTTGTAGTACTGAAATACTTCGTCATCAGAAAAAACGTTGCACGAAAATTTAGGACTTCTTTTCCCTGCAACCTGATCTCACTCCACAAAATTCTCAACTGAAATTATCACCGCACCTCATGAAGTACCCCTTCAAATATCCTCTCTAACGTCTTCCCAGCCCGTATCAGTTAAGATAGGCCTCATACAGATTCGACCACCCCACGTGATCAAAGCGTTACAGCGTGTGATAAAACAGTAATTCAAAATTTACTTGCTACAGACTGAACAGATTGTATGCTCATAACTACGAAGTGTTAAAAATATGTATTTGAATAGTTTGACTTTTCCGATTGAGAAAATAATGAAAGCTGGAAGTGTGAATACCAAATTACCATCAGTGTCCCGTTATAGAAGGTGCAAGGTCGGTACACCATCAAATAGTGTTTTGCAAACCACATTTTGTAAACTCACTGTATTACCGTCATATAACTACCGATTGTGTAAAACATGAATCTAAATAGCATCCAGTTATACGAAGCAAAAATAATGAGAAATGAGGGGGTGGATATCAAATTACTGGCTGTCACGCATAATGAAAGGTCAGATAAGATAATATATTGGCACCCTGGGGCACCACTAGTGCAAAGGTTGACCGAAAAATTTGGAGGTGGCACTCGCAAACGAACAGAGTCTAATTTATTGCATTGCCACGATGGCACCAGTATCCAACGAAAGAAAAAGACTCAGAGACAATCTATGGGGAGGAAGAAAGAGGAAATATGAAGAATCAGTGGTAGAATCTGATGCCGAGAACAACGATACCGAGACAGTGAAGTATAGTCATTCTGTTGGTGCATTACATACACTGATGAAGAGCATTAGGGTAACGACAATCAAGAGAAGAAAAGACGAACAAGTGGTACATTCTCAAGGATACTAACAAATGTTACTTCGTTCGTTACAAATCTTCGACCCTCAAAGAGTCCATCCCTGTCTGCTCACAAGACTTCGACACCAATGTTCATGTTGAGTCATTTGTATATTAAGGGTCTATCAAGCGTGTGTGCAGCGTCGATAAGAGCAATACAATTATCTAATGATGGGTATCACAGATCATCACAGTTCGTAACAAAATGTAACATCACGTGGGGTGGTCGAATCTGTATGAGGCCTATCTTACCCGTGATATGGTGGTTGGGCACCCCCAGACTACGGTGTGTTCGGGATTATTGGGGATCTGAGAGTGAACGATAAAAGCGAGACAAAACAAGAGTTCTCGGCCGATCGGCGTTTGGCTCGCATGAGGCAGGCCAACACAAATGACACAGCCACTTGCTTGGTCATCTTTCCTCCCTTCGTAACCCTCTCTTCCCCCCGCTCTCTCCAGCCCCTTGTTCTGCTTTGCCTGTTAAAACTGGAGCTTTATTTACGACTCTTACCACGAAGTTCGAGTTTCACCTAGCATGAAAGAAGGATTCAGAAGGATAACTCCACTCCGCTCCTATCGCGATACTCAAACTGCAACACCACATGCTATACAACAATCTCAGCTGCCTTCTCCCCAGTAGCAACATCAACATAAAAGGGTTCAATAGCAGCAGCAGTAGGCCATAACACGCTCAGAACAGCCCCGCCTACGTCTCCTCGAGAGTGAGCGCGAGCAGAGGATGGAAGAGGCAGAAGCGTTCAAGTTGACTGAGGTGAGTTTCGTTTGATGTCATCATCATTACTTTCTGTTCTTTGGGTTGGCGTTGGTGTTGGCGTATGGGAGCTCGGATATCGGTTGTTCAGTGGACGGGTTGGTTGGTGATCTGCGTTGGTGACATGACAGTTGGACAGGATATGTCGGTATGGGTGCGGTTGCGAGAGGTGGTGGTGTTTACATGCATACGTGCCTATTTTGGACGGTGACGGTGACAGTAGAGTTGGTGAACGTGGGGGAGGTTACACTGCGCCACGGTTACCACTCCCCTGTCCTGTTGTCGAGGAGGTTGTTGTGGAGGAATCGTAGGCGGGGCGGTGGCTCTACTATTCTCTGCGCCCGAGAGGAGCACTACGTCTACCGCGCCCTCGTGTCAGCTACTGTGCGCTGTGTATATGCCACTGTGATCCGCCTTGCTCCCTTTCTCCATGGCGTGGGGAGTAACGGCACCATAGCACTCACTCCTGTATCGTTATGCATGACAGGATGTGCCGTACGTCGCTTTCTAGTCCGCACTTAGAGGGAGGGCATGGGTACGGTACCACGATACCCATTCTCCTGTTCTCCTGCATAAACCTAGAAGGGTTGTTATTCGTATTCACGCCTTCGTGCGCTACGGTGGCCTACAGCTGTCTAGCACACCAGGAGGATCTCTGTCCCCTGCTCCCCTGTCCTACTCTCGAGTGCCCCATGATGAGCTGTCTTATGGCTTGCTCTCCAGGTGTAGTTGGTGATGTCATGCCATGGTAGCGACCCTTCTGTATCGTCTGCGTCATTCCTCTCTGGTTTTCACTGAGTTAGGACGATGCGGCACGCAGTGCCCCCCGTGCCCTTCTCCCATTCGGAAGGCCCTATACCATACCACGCGTTGCGCAGAGATAACCTGGCACTACGCTAACCCGTCTAGGTTCAACGCCTCCTATTCCTTTCACTCCCCACATTCTATTCTTCTTATTTCAAATCCCAACGTATAACGTACTAATCTAGTCTACTATAGGAACAACGTCAAATGCTCATGCACGCCTTTCGTTCTGTCAAAGTCGAATTTAGCGACTTGGACGGGATGGGGTGGACTCCTGAGCTAACGTATCTTTCTATGATAGCAACATCGCTCGAGACCAGCCTCCTCTTCCTCAGCACAAGAACCCGCTTCTCAAACCCACCCCGCCCGCCCAGCAGAAGAACAAAGAGAGTCATAGTACGCCCACAATAATCGCGCACGCGCTCCACATCGTGTACACATGCCACCTATAAAAGGAAAACGAAGCGGTTCGCATCCGCGTGTTTTGAGAGATTTGGTGGAGTCCTCTGGGGATGCTACCTCTTCGGCTTCTGGTAGTGGAGAAAGAGAAAGGGAGGGGAGGAGGGAGGGAGAATTGAGGGTGCTTCGGGATGTTCAGTCCACATCAGGAGGGGAAGGGGAGAGAGGGAGGGGTGTTGGTGTTGCCGCTCGCGCGGCGGGTGGCAGGGAGAATGTGCGAACTGCTACCACTTCCCCATCCGGGAGGGAGAACGGGAATGGTGGGAGAGTATGGGAAAGGACGAGAAGTGCGCGGTCTTTGGATCAGGAGGCTGGTGGATCGCCTTTGGCACTTGAACTTTTGAGGGCTTTTCCGATGCCTTCTGGGTCTGTGATTCCTTCCCTGTTTCTGGTCTCCTTGCCTTCTTCGTTACTCGGTCCAAAACCAAGAGCACTCTCAGCGGCACCATCGCCATCACCAGCACCGTTGCCGGCACCAGCACAGTCAAAAACAACAAGAACACTCAAATGATCGTATTCCAGCATAGACCTCTTTCGGGGACATCATTCCCATTCGAATCCCACCGTGTTGACGGAGGGTCGGAGGAGCGTTAGTGCCCCGTCTCCTTCGACTGGCTCAACTGGTTCGTTGGGAACGTTTTCGGGTGTTGGGATGGGTTCTTCCTTGCCTATTCTTATTCCTATTCTCGCTCCTGGTCCGGGGCAAGGGGGGATAGGCTTCGGGAGAGGAGTGGGGATAGGAACGATTATTCCACCTTTATCTAACCCTTCTCGTTCTTGGTCTCGGTCTCGCTCGGTTCGTGAGCGATTGAGAATTCCGCCGTCGCCTTCTGGGATGTGGGGTCCGAGGGCTTCATCTCCTCGCTCTAGGGTTCAAATTCCGCATATTCACACTGCACGGCCGAAGCTTAGGTTACCGGAACTGTACGATGGAGTTGGGAGTGCGGTGTTTCCTCCTGGGTTATTCACCCACCGGGATGCTCCTCGTTCGAGGTCGCCGCCTCGCTCGTTTTCTTTGGGTAACGAGGCGTATGACGACGATGAGGAGGATGAAGAGGATGATGCGGATATCTACGATTTGGTGGATGAAGATGATTTTGAGGATTACGAGAATGAGTTTGAGGCCGATTTCGATGATGACGATGAAGATGAGGACGACGACACGACGAGGGGAATACAACTTTTACATATAGATCTTCAAGTTCCACCCGCTCATCAGGCCGTCGACGGGCCGATTCATCTTCAACCATCCGATTACCCACCTTCCTTCCCACATCCTCATCACCCTCAACCCCATCCACGCCGTTTCCATTCCCATTCTCGGAAGACGAAGATGGAGACGGGACAGAGTTCGAAGAGGATATAACGCAGTTGGTTCCGCCGCCTCCGGGGCTAACGCCTGATACGGAGGATGATTTCGATTTGGATGAGGAGGATGGGGATAGGGAGGTGGGGGAGGAAGATGTTACGCTTTCTGCGAGGGATTTGGAGAAGGTTGTTAGGAGGTTGGGGGCGCCTGAGGTTGGGATGTTTGATGTTTTCGATGATGATGCGTAGTTGCTTGTGTGACTGTGACACTTATGGGGTGTGACGCTGTGTTTCGTGTTTGTTTCGTGTACGACTTACGACCTCTCTCTTTTCTCTTTCTTTCTTTCTCTCGTTTTCTTTCTTTCTGTCTGTCTGTCTCTCGCTCACTCACTTTCCTTTTTTTTTTCCTTATTTCTCGTCATATCGTTTCCTGATTGCGCAATTTACATAATTTCTGATCATATCACTCATTTACATACTTACATACATAGGAATCAATGGCATTGCATCTGTCTAGTCTCTCGTTCGTCGTATTTTCCTGTCTCTCTTATGTGTATTGGTGGTCTGGGTATAGGTATATATAATATTATACATATTGTATAGAAAGAGTTTGGGTGTTGTCGGCTTAGGGATTCTTGTTATGTTTCCTTAGATGGTAAGAATTTTGACCTGTCGTACATGCTGTCAGCTATGTCGTGAAAACCAAAACCATCTTGCAAGGCTCCAGCGAAGCTATTGCCATACCACTATAAGACACTTTAAGGTCCGGGTTGATATTCTGGGCCTTTAATGATAGCCGGGTGCAATGCAATTCATTTTCAGACTTTCATAATCTTAGAGCTCCCTTTCAATCTGAAGGTAATATGGCTTAGTTACTGCAAGACCTCACAGTATTAGCCGCAGTCCAGTCATTGTGCAGCTCGTCAAATTTATTTTGCGGTGACTGTTGTATATTAACTTCCCTACACCATTATTAACGATCTATGCAAGACCTAGCCTAGATTGACCGGGGTAAAGCATTCATTTGGCTTGGAATTTCCAACGTATTTGCCTAGACTGCAAGATCCGGTTCCGGCTGACTAGGGCACCTGCCTGAGATGCATAAAAGGGCGACAACTTTTCCGCTCTCATTGCATCAGAACTTGACTTAGTAGATTAATTACTTGTAAGTAAAATTAAATAAAGGTAAGTAAATCGCGGTAGGTGGTTCCTAATATGCAGTGAATACGCTAATAGCTCCAGTTTAGTGTTATTACGTGACCTCTTTCAGTGGAACCTGCCAGACAAAATATCAATATATCACATGACATCGGCATTGTTCTTATCTTAAGGCCCTCAGATGACTAGAATAACGAGGTAGTAAGCATTCGAAGCATTATTATGTTATAAAATAGACATACCATATCGGGTTCCAAGGCTCTTCATCTTTCAATAATTCCACGCAATGAAGAGAGCAATCACGATCAGGTTCGATTCTCATCGTTAACGTGATATGGTTACGCTCCCCAGGAAAGAAAAATAGCCCGTCGTCAGAAACGTCCGATACCGTACAGCGCAAGTTAATGTCATAGACATTCTCCCCGTTAACTCGAATTTCTTTGCTGAGCCCATTTCGTAGTTGAACTGAAATAACGAATGGGTCAGTTCCAGCTTTCCGCACTTTGGGGTCGTTTTGAGGAGGACAAGTGATTCGCAGAGTAAGATTATTTTCGCTTGGCCCCATAAATTCGATGTGAACCGCTGTGTCATTCACCAGTTTCCAATAGCCAAGACCCTTGTATTGAATGTCAGTGTGATATGTATCCACGGATATGAGGGTTCTATCAGTTTGCTTGAGGAGTTGCGCGTTATTTTCTGCAATGCTCTGCAATCGTGGATCAGGTATAGTACACTTGAGTGAAATCAATCGATTATTTTCAAGATATTGGTAGGTTTCATCCGTCAAATCATATGGTATAGGTTCGCCAAACATTAGCGATGTCACGGAAGGCATTTTAGAAATTACTTCAAGTAGTTTAGGTACGACCTCTCGTGGATAAGATTTAAGAGACTTGATGTAAATGAAAGTTACGCTATCCAGGAGCGGTAGAACTGAAAATAGCTGTTGCGCTGCCGCAACCCGATTTTGGATATCGTCAGACATCAGGAAAATCCCCATCAGCTAAATTAGTAATATTAGTAAATCTAAGGTGTACCCATGTCCAAATGTTACTAATTTGAGGTAATTCAACTTAATTGTACTTATATTGCCTATTGTGAGGCATGATAAGTATTCATAAGTTTGGTACAGTAGCAAAGCATACTTATTTGTGCTTATATTGCCTATTGTGAGTCATGATAAGGGTTCATAAGTTTGGTACAATGGCGAAGCAAATTTACTTGTACTTATATCACCTACTGTAAGAATGATAAGTTTTACAAGAATTAACTATCATGAAATTACATTCAATTTTAGTATAATATACCAGCTATTCCTATAGCAAAATTAACTTTATGACAATTCCATTTCACAGAGAATTTCATCTCAGGCACTGTGCATCTAGTTTAATTCCATAAATGAAATTATGTATGTGCTACAGTGTTAATCAAAAGTATTGTACATACAAAATCCAAACAAACAAGATTGCAAAAGACATAACTTCCTCTAAGTTGATCAAATCTCTTCATGTAAAATATAGATATGTAATATACGGCCTGCTCTACTATAATATGATTTTTGCAAATTTTTATATGCACAGAATAATGCTACAAGAAGTGACGAAAAAGGGTGAGGTTTTGACTGTATTGCGAGCTTTACCACATTATCCGGGAACCACTAAATTACGTGTATTTTAGGTATGTTATACTACTGCTTAAGATCTTCAAAACGCGTCATTAAACATAAAATTATGAGCTGTGGGTCATTTGTAATTGTCGAGGCGTTCTGGCGACTTTCGCTAAAAATAGCCAAATGATGCGAAAAATAGCAAAAGTCGCCGGAACGCCTCGACAATAACAAATGACCCACAACTCATAATTTTATGTTTAATGACGCGTTTTGAAGCTCTTAAGCAGTAGTATAACATACCTAAAATACACATAATTTCGTCGATCCCGGATGGCACTGTATATATATTCCATTCAATGGCTAAAGGCAATAGATTAAGTACATGTACAATACTTTGTAGTAATTAAACTGTAGTTAAGAACCAATATCATGGTGGGGGAGCACACAACATAGCCTGCATCATTGTTAATTGGGGGGAGAAATAAGTTACATACAAGTTAGATGTACTGTATGAAGGTTTAAACATTAAGTTCAAACGGCAAGCTATAAAGTGAAGTGGTCACGGCAAGCGAGAAAGTCGGCATGTGAATCTGTGATTGCTTCACTTTGTTTGGCCTTGATTGGAGCACATGCTTGTTGAACTCGAGTTTTGACAGGTCTTGACACGTCAATGGTTGTCGTGCTTCTTTCAATTCCCCCACCTTTTCTAAGTTCCTTCCTTCCCCTCCCTCCTTCCCCTGCCCGTCATTTGTACCCATTTGTCTAGTAAAATGCCTGGTTTCTACTTCAAGATCAGACTTCAATATCCGCACTCAAGTCCGCTTCAATAACTTCCACCAGTCTCACTGCTTTCCAACTTATGGGCTCGTCCTCCACTTGAACTTGTATTGCGTGTTTGGTCATTACTTGTATTCATTGGTCTCTATTTCCAGGTATGTATTTGAGTTGTCTTCTTATGTGTGTGCTCATCATGTACAGGAGCACTCTAGTTGCTGTCATTGTGTAGCTGGTGCTGCTGGATGATGGAAAGGGGGTGGATATGGGAGGATATGTGAAGCTGGATGTTGTGGGGTGCATATGTTGTCATTGAGTGAGTGCTGCTTGCTGCTGGATAATGGAAAGGGGGATATGTGTATCTGGATGTTGTGGAGTGCATATGCTATATCTTTAGGGGACTGTTGTAATTAGATATATTATGTATATATTAATGTAACCACTTTCATTGTAATACAATAACAATATATAATTAACTGAAACCTATTGTATACTGCACTGAGTGAAAAGTAACGTGTGCTTGTAAGCATCCAGGTTTTGTTTATGTGGGCATATTACCCCTTAAATGAACTTATCAGTTCTTATCTGAACTAAAAAAGGATGGAATAAGGTTGGGACCTTACTATTATCACTAATAGTACTTATTTCCTTTTTTGACCTTGTTTCTGCTCTTTTTCACTTAACTTCCCTGAAATTGGCTTTTTTAGTGAACAGGATTTTTCCTGATGAGAGGGGAGATATGAGAATAGTGTAGAATACAAGAATGTATTAAACATGCATCACTATGGACTTAATTTTTTTTGTTACTTGAATCTCAAATTGCCACTCAATTGCAACTTGAATGTTACTCAATTTCACTCAAAAGAAATCAGCTTCAACTAGAATTCTTGTAAGCCCCAAAATTTCAAGGTCATGGGGTGGTGATCAGCCAATCCTGATATTGATGAGACAACTCGCAGAATCCGTACAGCTGTAGGTGATGCTCACAGTGAGTTTATGCTACCTCCTAATAATAAGATAGGACAAGTGGAAGCTGTTCATTGTAATACTAAGTAGTCTAAGTGAATGAATCTTACATAGGTCAAATCAAATACCACGTCGTCGACAGAATCATAAATCGATCATCAACCACTTCATCAAATGTACACAACACCCTCATCCTATCAACGATTAAAGCCCCTTTGTTAAGCTATATCACGTTTAGCCTACAGATCACTATTATAGGCGAAGACATGATCATCACTTGCACAGGATTGAGTAAAAATGTTATATATCGATTAAATCACAAAAAATGGGTGCTTGATCAGATCCTCGTATACCAGTGCGATGAATAATATTCGCGATGAAGCAATATTCAAAATTTCATGGTCTTGGGATGGTGATCGATCGATGAGACCACTCAGAGATTCAATACAGCTATAGGAGAAGAGACACCCGCAACGCGTCACAACGACTTTACGCTACCTCCTAATAGTAAGACAGGACCAGTGGATGCCGTTCATTTGCTTCTATTGTGATACTAAGTGAATCAGTCGAACCCAATCTCTGGGTACCATCAACGACTAATAGCCCCTCCCTGTACATCGTTCAATCACAACAATTACCTACAGTTCTAGTGACAGATAAGATAGCGCTGTAAATGGCCTTCAAGTTCTAGGGTGCAAGCTTTTGGTGCGTATGTTGTGGGGTGTAGACTAGGCCCTCGAAGCCGAATAAGGATAGCAGCCACTGACAGAATGTATATCCATGCTTTGATGAGGAGAGAAACAGAGAGCAGATGAAAGATGATCGATACTTAACCCCCGGCGTAAGATTGACGATAGGCGGGACGGCTTTCGGACTAAGATCCGGCATTTGACTCGTGTCACGTGAAGTTGAACTCAAACGACACAGCCACTTGCTTGTTCGTTTTTGCTCCCTCCGTCAACCCTCCGTTACAGACTTACAGTAGCCAACCCCAACTCAGCACTTTCTCTTGTTCCCTCAGAAACATGTTTTGCTTCAAAGGAGGGGATATTTTACGAACCAACTATGCGTAATATAGCGTATGTTCTTATGGGTTATATTTCGTCTTATCTCTGTTAATTTTGCCTCATAAATGCGTGGATTTCCGATCGGTCGGTGTCCCGCTGCATTTTACACGAAATGTCAGTTCCTACTGCTGAGCACTTCCTGTCCCTATCCGACTTGAAAGCACAAGTCTACGCTGCCAAACACTAACACCAAAATTTTGCACTCTAGTAGGCTGTTTACAGTCACTTATGCCTGGCAGTGAAAAAGTTAATCCAGATCATCTCTATCATATCAATCGTTAGAACTGTAGTAATTTTTGTGATGGTACTACGTACAGGCAGGGGGCATTGAAAGATTATCTACTAAGTATACTATGGTACTGTACTCGGACAAGGTAGATAACGTCATATTGGATTCGATCATTATGACTCGGGGATCGATAATCATAGACTATTATTGCGATTGAAGCAAATGGCCACTGAACAGCCTTCGATTTGATACTCCAATGCTAAAAATTAGCATCTTCTATCGTAGGTATCCACTGGTCCCGTCTTAGAAGGTAGCGTAAACACGCTATGACTGGCGACCGGCGGTCCTTCGCTGGTTCACCTACAACTTTACAGAATCTTGCCTCGGTAATATTAATCCTGCTACAGTGAATCAGACCACCTTCCCAAGACACTAAAAATCCGTATAAGTACTTCCCCGGAATCATATTTCATTGGCACAATTGAGTCGATGAAGATTCCTAAGTATTACGTACATCATTTGCAACACTACCGCATCATTCGGCACTTCTTCCATCAAATCAACGAAAAATTACACACCCCAATTCTAATAACTCATTATCTATCTCATGCATCAGAATGAATCGGCGAGTTTGCCTCCTAAACGTGATACTGCTTAACAAAGGTAATCGGTCAATCGCAAGTAGTATATTTTAGTACTTGGTTATATATATCAATCATCATACTTACACCGTCAAAACGCCGCGAACTTTTGAAGATTTTGCACAAGATTGATATGTATCTCCCCATTAAATAACTTCTCTTAGTATATATAGGATTGACCCAGTTTCGTGCCTCCCACCTCACACATTTCACAAACTCCCCATGAGTGGCACTTACTTCGGTATAACCTTCAACGAAATAATTGGTACTATCTATGATGTTACAACAGTAAACTATAGCGGAAGTACGTCATTACATGTTTATAATAAATTCAATCTTCCCACTATTCACGATTCAGCTGCTGCCGTGTCTTCCCTCGGTTGTGATATTGTTTACTGCTTTTTCGATGAGGTACGAGCATCCATCTATTATGAAACTTACGTATTATAACCACTGCCATATAGGTGAAATACATCTGGTGGTAAGATATCTTACTAGGCAATACATATTATCTCAAATTTGCTTCCAGTGGAATGAAATGGTCGACTCCCAAGGTCATTTATATCATTGCAAGATACTATATTTTTCTTTATCTCATGTAAGTTTTATTTCTTTACAAAAATATACATTTCTGAGTACTACAGAACCATCACATTCATTCGTATTAAGCACTTCAAAGTTAATATAATAGCTTTCAGCTGATTTTTTTTATAGCACCATCGTTTGAGGTACTTGGAAACGTATCAATCAATGTCAGTAATTCTCATGACTATACTATCCTACAAACTGAATCTGTGAAATAAGCTGTAGTTATAAAAATGAATGGGGTATATTAAATTCTAACCTACTATACTCTAGCTGTCAATTATCCAACTGGTTTAATCAAATGTAAGTAATTCGATTTAATTATTCTTCTCTGTGCAGTATTACAGCAGTTAGTAGGGGGTCAATCATATTTCTCACAACTGTCGACTTTATCTTCGCATTCCGAGTTTGTGCATGTTATGGGAACAGCATAAAAAGTGTGCATTCCATCCAACTGGCAAATCTATAAATTACTAATATTAAACTAACAATAGTTGTGTGGCCTCTAGCGTTATGTTTAACTAGTAAGCTAAGAAAACCATTTGCCAATCAAGACTGATTTACATGTTGAAATTAACTAGCACAGTTTTCTGTGAGCCAAATAAAAGCACCTATTCATTTAATTGTTGTGCTCTAATCATCATTTTTAGATACTCTGCGCTTGTTCCATACTACCTGCCATCGGAGAAAATATAAATCTTCTCAGCATTCCAGGATTGGTGTGCTTCAGAAATGGTCTTAAAAATGGAAACCTCATCAACTTGCTGGCAACCATCTATTTCGGAGTCACTCTTTTCATTCACTGTAAATTCATTTCAAATTTATAGAATCCTCATTTTATTTTATCCCCACAGCTGCTATGTTTCTACTTACCATTATAAGATTTTGGAAGGACCTCAGTAATGCTCATGGAGGACTGCGAAACATGCTGCAAGGCAGAAGAAGAAATTTCCCTACTATGATATCCTTTGTGCATGACGGAGCACTGTATTTCTTTATTCTCTTTGGTGAGAAATTTCTGGATTTTTTCAATGAAGTGGTATTCTGAATTAAATATATTTTAGCATTTGGGGCACTTCAGACATGGAGTGCAATTGATTCTAGAGCAGCATTGTTTGGTCCAGTTTTCACTCCGTAAATCCCACTTGTACTGTTGTTGATCTAAATTGTTCTCATACATTTGCAGGTGGTACACTGCAATGCTGTCATTTACAGTCAGTTATAAATCATTAACTCCAATGATTGAAATTTAGATATCATCAGGGGTCTCGATTGATACTGAATTTACGAAAAATGTCAGATGTAGATGGAAGTGGATGTGCTCCCTCCATGTCACGGTCAATTTTCTTCGCTCACTCCGCTCCCGGTACCACCAACAGCTCTGGAGATGAATGTGAAATGGATTTGGTTTAGGTGAAGAAGACGGAATTATTGATGTGTTTTACTATTACCTTATGCGAATGTAGAATGTACTTATAGCAAATGTGTCAGATTAAAATCATACAAAGTGATGTTTATTCAGTATCTCTGAGGATGATATATTGAGTCTCCAACAGATGCTGAGCATTTATTCCTCTGTGAGATCACCCATCCCACCCATCTGATGGAATTTATCGAGGAAAAGAGAGATCAATGGAACTGCATTATGTACCGTTACCAATGGTGTCCAACGGGTCTATACAAGAATGAAAACAAAAACTTCGGTTCCGAACAGGAGCCGACAATTTAAGTCTTATCAAGCTGGTACTGCACCGAGATTCCGTTGGCTCGCCGGAACCTTGGAGGAAAGAGCCCACACTTATGTAACATGTGTGTATCTTGCGCACTGCATGCGGCATCGTCGTGCGGCGAGCGCATTGGCTACTATCCCGCCTTGATTCCCCCTTTGATGAGATACAAAATCCCACATAAATATACAATACATTTAGCTAGAGCTAGCATTATATTGTATTAAAGTGGGTAATACCACATATGCGAATGAAAGTCATTGTTTGGTTGTAAGTATGACCTCGCATCCTTACCTATCTACTCGTCCATCCTCACCACCAATGCGCGACAACGCACATCAATCACTTCCGCAATTTATTCCCACTCTTTTTTCTTCTTGTTACAGCGATAATGCTCTTGTAATGATTTTAGTATTTAATATGGATATGTTCAAGATAAGTGTTAGTAATCTACAAAATATTTATGTCGAAGGACCAACGAAGGACCAACGAAGGACAAAAATATGTTTAAAATTTAGTGATTTGAACTGATAAACCCATTATACAAAATGCGGATGATGCAGTGGCAAATAAATTGATTTACAGGATGTCGAAGTTCACATATAATATGATTATAGTAAGTCATGGTAATGCGAGAATAGTATGCACTACATGAGCAGCTTGCAGCGCTGTAAAAAACATCTATCACTTCTTATCTCAGATTTTTTATATTTGTCAACAGTCGTTTTATGTTTCACGTGTTTTATTAATCCTGCAGTATCAAGAGTCATTGCAATGGCACCATACAATTATTGACAGCATCAGAGTACTAGGCTCACATCCAACATCACATGCATCACACACAAGCACTTTGGGTTTGGTCAGGCACGGGTATTGGTGTTGGTTGGCATGATAAAAAATCATTTTCATATTGAAATATCAGAGGGGATCTAATCCATATGTGTGAGTCAAATATGCACGTATGATACCAGTAAGTGTGGTTAAAACATGTCGAAAATATGGTACACCGACGCTCCCGCACGCCGCGCGAAAAATTGAAAGGCGCATCACAGTGCTTAATAATCTAATCCCGCTGCTTCCTGCCCGAGCCCCTCAAACTAGACCGAAAGGTATAGGGGAGTTCAAAGTTGATCAAATCTTAGCGCCAAGACCTGTTACCATATCGTGTGAACAGCTTGTCGTAACTTCCAATTTTGACACCCCCAGTTTTGCCAGCTTCACAACGATATGCGCTGCCGTCTAGATATGTCGGGGATCTAATTACACTGATACCATTTTTGTCCATCAGCAGTTCATGCCGTACTTACATATATATCTTTTATAATTAAGGGTAACCTAACTGCACAAACCACGAACTTGTGGGGAATAGTAAAAGTTTCATAACCATAGCTTAACTTTGAGGCCTCGAAACAGACTGTAGTAATACTTATAGACTATAGTACACAATGTAACATTAAAATGTCTACTTATTGTAGATACAATATATAATATTATCAGCGCCTTCTAAGCATGTACTCAAGTAGCTCACTTGCATGTCTGCTCAGTCAAATTGCAGGTTACATAAGATAGGCATGCATATGCGACTTAAGAGCTAATGCAAGAACCATCATCAGTGGCGGATACTTATACGGAGCTTGATCCTGCGCCAACTGGCCGCAGGACAGCCGCAATATATTAAAGGTCCGACAGATTTTGCCGAGCGCTCCAAAAGGCGCGCGTCACGATACGAGCTCAAAGCAACAGTTTTGATGTGCATTGGTATCGTGGGAAGTCGATCACGTAGCGCCATCAGCTCGTATCGTACCGCGTAACGTCAACTTTGAACACCCCTTATGGCGTTAGCCGACTGCAACTCCATTATCGCCCATTATCGGCTTTACGGTGTCCGGGAACCGCATGCATTTGCTTTTTATTTCGTGTCAACTGTCAACATATCAACGCCTGATGCCGACGCTCGGCGCTCATTTTACGTAAGCAGACCGATTATGAATGTATGAATGCTTTGGATACTTGCTTCAAATGTAAGTACTTTGAGTTGTATTTAGTTAATAGTGAGATTAAAAACTGGACAAGCATATGGTGATAGTAATATCAAGTTCAAATAACTTACATTTATAAGATGCAAGTGCGACAAGTGATCGTTTGGTGTACTACTTGAAGAACATTGTAACACAGGCATTACCACTTTCGATGTTGACATGTACATTGCATGTTTACAACCCCATATTTTATATATAAACATCTTTCTTAGACATTTCTTTTAGCTCTTTTAATCTGAAGCTCAATTTCGAGCCTTCAGGGCTGTAAAGAGGACATACAACATCACACATGAACGAGGATGGCAATCACTTCGGAAAGGAACTTGCAAATCATGTCGCTTATGAGTATACAACTGGATATGTTGAGCCCAATTATAAGTTTACACTACATATTTCACTGTGTTTCCCTATTTAATAAAATTTTGGAATGATTTCACACCTGCTATTGGAACAAATTGTACAAGAACGGCTCAACAAAGTCAAGATTGAAAATCTATCTCGCCACATTCCCAGCCAGGAAAAAATTCCCCTAGCAAGTAATCCCTGACACATTGATATTTACTTGATGCCAGAAAGGCATGGCGGTAAAGACTGTCTCAAAAAGACAGGAGAAAGCTGTTATATATGATTCAATTGATGAATATAACAGGCCAATCTTCCTTTTTTGGGATGCATGAAACTGTTAAGGTGTGCCAGAATTTTTCGGTGCTTGAGCTGGCTGGTTAATATTTAAGGAGATGTTGAACTATTGCAAATGATATACCTCGCAATTCGGACTAATCCGAATTCCTAATATTGTTAGTATTTAGTTAATAGACTACCAGCTTACTGCACATCGTAATGTTTGGTTATTGCATATCTATTTTTGAGCGGCTTCATTTTCTCATTTTTATTGTATAGTGCATCAAAAAGATGCACGAAATAAGTTTAGCAGAACTATTAATATTGCAGGATAGATATAGCTCGCTTACCTTCAGAAGGTCCTGAGTTCGATCCTCAACTTAGCCCAGCTTCCAATACCTGCGCCTACTTCTTCATACTCCCCGCTCTGACTCTGTACACACGTTGTACCTAGCCTATCGCTTGCATACAACATCATCTCACCTCGTCCCTCTTAGTCTAGTATTATCACTCAGTGGATTAGAAAGTAAGCAGTTCTTTATTTGTTGATAGAGTAGAGTAACTTGTATATAAAAAGTGACAGTGTATCTACTTCAAGTTTTAATCCTAGAAGACCATAAGTACAATCATTATATACTTCCTTGCTGATGTCCACATCTGTTAGAATATAGCAATTGATGGACACTGTCGCTCCATGTATGTCTTAGCACACAAATGGATCATCTGCATTTTATCAATGTAAGTTATTTGAAGAGTTGATACTCCTAACAGTGACATGTTCTTTTAATTGCATAGTCACAATGCTAACTTCAAGCCAAAGTACTGATACTGTTAATTGGTTCGCTTACATAAAGTAAACATCGAGGGTCAGCATCAGGCGTTGATGCTAGCACCTCAGACAGGGTAAAATCGGGGAAGGGTAAATATGGTACAAACATATTTAGTTAAAATCTAGAATATGTCACCAAATATATGTACCACACATATTTATAAACAACTTCAGAAAGGGAGCATGGATTGGTTTATTGTACAGATAATAAAGCAGAGTCAAAGTGTGTGACCTGAAAATATCCTTACCGAAAATTTTCCAATTGGCTAACAATGGATATGGGACTGTGGCATATTCATAATCACACTGCATGCATGCCTCGATATTTCAATGTGAAATAGCTTTGAAATATCGTGGAAATATTCTTATTATTACATCGTTATTTCGCTTTGTAATACTCATAAAATTCACATATAATATTTCTCACATATTTGAAAGTCACAATAACAAAGAAATATTGAAACCCGGATCCCCATTTTCTTTCAAATCCTTTATTCAATATTTCAAAGGTTTTTCATCTATGAAATAACAAAGAAATATTTATTTGTCACACTGAGTAGTCACAATGAGCTTTGTCTACCATTGTCTCATCTTTGTAACATACATATGTCACAAGGTTCTTATCTAAGAGATCTTAGCAAGATCTTAGTGGCATCGTGACATATGTCACAGTTGTCACAATCGTCGCAGTTGTCGCAGTTGTCATAGTCGTCACACATGTCGCAGTTGTCACATTTGTCACGCATTGTCACAGTTGCCGCAGTCGTCACAGTCGTCACACATGTCGCAGTTGTCCCACAGTGTCACAGTTGTCGCAGTTGTCACAGTCGTCACACATGTCGCAGTTGTCCCACAGTATGTATTGCAGTTGTCACAGTTGTCGCAGTTGTCACAGTTGTCACACATGTCGCAGTTGTCCCACAGTATGTATCACAGTTGTCACAGTTGTCGCAGTCGTCACAGTCGTCACACATGTCGCAGTTGTCCCACAGTATCGCAGTTGTCACAGTCGTCACACATGTTGCAGTTGTCCCAAAGTGTCACAGTCGTCACAACTGTGACGACAACTGCGACATGTGTGACGACTGTGACGACTGCGACAATGACAACTGTGACAACTGCGACAACTGTGACAACTGTGACGACTGTGACAACTGCGACGATTGTGACAACTGTGACGACTGCGACAACTGTGACGACTGTGACATATGTATGTCACAAAGATGAGACAATGGTAGACAAAGCTCATTGTGACTACTCAGTGTGACAAATAAATATTTCTTTGTTATTTCATAGATGAAAAACCTTTGAAATATTGAATAAAGGATTTGAAAGAAAATGGGGATCCGGGTTTCAATATTTCTTTGTTATTGTGACTTTCAAATATGTGAGAAATATTATATGTGAATTTTATGAGTATTACAAAGCGAAATAATGATGTAATAATAAGAATATTTCCATGATATTTCAAAGCTATTTCACATTGAAATATCGAGGCGTGCACGCAGTGTCAGTTCAAACAATTGGGACACAGAGCAAATGTTCATTCCGAGTTACAATATGGACATAAATTCGACACAATAACAAATTTTGATCATTATTCTAATTGTTAACAAAATCAGTTTGTACCATATTTACCTTACCCCGATCTGACCTTGTCTGAGGTGTAACACATTGACAGTTGACACAAATTAAAAAATGAATGCATACGGTTCCCGGACACTGTACTGCGGTCTTGAGTCCCCTGTTACATCTTAATCATCAGATCTGTGCCAAATGTGGTAGTAGCAGGGAATTTTCAACACATGTCAATACATTAGTTCATTTGAAACCGTGAGCTGGTGAGCTAGACAGCTGGGTTTGTTTGTATGGTATTATGTAAGTAAGCTGAATCAACAGTACTCAGATTATCCCTGTCTGCACTTTACTAGCTACTCTCTTCCCT
This sequence comes from Cyathus striatus, assembly GCA_025738555.1. Lineage (NCBI taxonomy): Eukaryota > Fungi > Basidiomycota > Agaricomycetes > Agaricales > Nidulariaceae > Cyathus > Cyathus striatus. The sequence continues at coordinate 8,159,309 of JAOVFP010000001.1, forward strand.
TGCTCTCAACCACCCCATGTCTGCAAGTTCATCAAGTTAGTATGAACAATCCAAGATATGAGGCCTTAGAACATCCAAAGGGAAGTAAAGTCCACAGGATGTACAGAGCTCTGGCACATCCTCCTCAATCAATAGCAAGTTGCTTTCATCACTTGTGCTTGCACTGCTCCTCGAGGCTTCGTTTTCTGGTTGTTCCATGGCCTGGACTTTATTTCTGCCACTATTTCTGACACACTTCACTCTGGTAGATGCTGGGGAGGATTTCTGGAGCTTTCTTGGGAAGGGTATGGCTTCAAGAGCATGTACTAGAATAAGAAATGTGAGTAACATGTGGCTAATAAAATATCATGATAACTAACCTCATTTCCTTCAACTCAGAGATTGCTCTGCAAGAGTATACTCACTACTCTCCTGTAAGTCTGTGAACTGTGACTTGTGCTCACCACAATATCCACTCAGATGTTCAATAGTTCTGATTTTAATGTGGATTGCTTCTGGTTGAAGGAAAAAGCTGGATATGACTCCTGCCATATCCAGGTGCTCATGACCTACCACTGTAAGTAAGTCTTAAGCTCTTGGTGAGTGTAGAATGCTTACTTTCAGTCATGAGGTTATGGTACTCTGATTCAAAGGTTGCATTTTTGTATGCATTAGAGATGTCCACTGTAGAAGTCTCTATGAGTGTGCAGGTGAGAGCTACAGCTTACTTACCAGAATAGCTGCATTTTGACAGTCCCTTGTAACAGTGTGCATACACATTCCCATTATCTGTAGGGATGATATGGGCTGGTTGTGAGCTCCCATCCAGTGTGGTTAGCATGCAGAAGCATGGCCAGTGCAAGTCACATAACTCCAACCACCATGTGATCCTCATCAGGCACACACATTCACCATTCTCTGTCAGACTGGGTTAGGGATGCAGTAAGTTAACCTTGTGGAAATGCATTCAGGAAATGTAAACTTACTAATCCATAACCACCATCCTTCCAACAAGGGTACTCCTTCTGACTAACTCTCGCATACTTTTCTGATTTGTTCCAAGGACATTGAACAGTGATGGTATGGTGGATGTTGTGCACATTATGTGGTATGTGAATACCTTCTTCTAACTGGCTTATATGTTTATTTTTTACACAGTTTTGTATTGTACAATTCAATATACATGTATACAATGGCCCCCACTGCTATGGATGCATAACCATATTACTGAATGGTCTCAAGCTAGTGTCATTCCCACCCAACTTCACCCATTTCATAGCACAGAGTTTCTCAATTGCTGCTCCCACTTTGCTTGTGCAAATGTGTTGTCAAGTTGCTGGGATATGATTTATAACATATATTGCTCAAGATTGCTACTGCCCATACCCAAGACTTCAAAGTTTCACATTTGCTAGTCTATTGGTGTTCAGAATTGTTGATGCAGTATGCAGCTCCTATACCCTGATATAACTGCTAGTGTATACTCAACAGACTCTTGGTGAATTGATGCCATTGTGCAATATTGTGCAGTGTACAATTTCTTTGAGTTCTTGAAGTTGGCCAATGTTTCAAGATAACTGGGGTGTGGCTAAACTCAGAGGCTAAGGTGTGTAGTTCATATTTTGGCATCTTGCTGGTGCTAACAAACATTTTACTGTCAGACCTTCATTGCATGTAAGCTGATAAACAATGTTGTGGGGGACTTGGCTGTTTCAATAGGGCATGAGGATGGTATGTGCACTGGAGCACTGGAGAAGTATTTAAGACATAGAGTAATATTTTGTCAGTTTTGTCTTATGAATTTTTGTTATGTCTCATTCATTGTCCTCTGGAATCCCTTCCCAATGCAACCACCTATTCACATGTTCTGTGGTGAACTTCTACTGGACTTTGATGGTAAACCAGTCCCATGTCAGAAGTTGACAATATCTTGTGAGTAAAAGAATAATTCATTCATTCTACTTACATCTTATAATATCCTATGCAGGTAGGGGATTGAAATGATGTGAATATAATTTTGAAGGCACCATTGACTTTGATTCACCAGCTCTTGGTGTACCTACTCCAGCAGACATTGTTCTTGCAAAAACACTTTCTTTTTTTGTGCAGTCCAAGAAACTGGGTGTTTGTTTAATGCCTCTGATCTCCATTTTGACTATGGTGGAGGTTCTGATAGTGATGATGCCAGTAGTGATGAAAGTGTTCATTAAAGCACATTTCATGGCTGCTGGAGAAAAGTTCACAAAGGCTGCCTCTGTTTTGGGAAGATGATTATCAAATATGGTAGACATGGCCAGCTATGCCTTCAGTATGTTTTGTTCATTGTATTTCATGTGTTGTCTCATTAATTATATTACTAGATGTGAACACTGCTCACACATAGATAAAGCACATTTAATACTGAGGAATTTGCAAGAGTTCAACATACAATACCTCACTGCTCTCATTATAAGAAATCAGCAGGGTATTAAATTCTTTGAGGCATAAGTGTCAGCCAAAGGGTGATCATAAAAATGAAGTATTTTATGATCACCTTGTGCATTTTGCATTTTCAGTGCTTATTCACCTATTAATACTAGATCTAATGGTGATCATATGTGATCATTGGCTATTTTGAAGTAAATATTACTATTGTAATAGGGTGTTCATATGTGATCATTAACTTATTTTGAAGTGAATATAACTATTGTAATGGAGTGATCATATGTGATCATTAACCTATTTTGAACTGAATATTATTACTGTAGGTTCATTATAATATGGTGATTATATGTGATCATTGGCTATTTTGAAGTGAATATTACCATATCATTGGATATTGCTATTGTACTTCATGTCACATTTGTCACATTCTTCATGTGTGTCACACATTTCCCGCGCTTCTCATAATTCCCACACTCCAGATCATTCTGGCAAATCATGATTGTCACGCTCTTCCTACATGTCACATATTTCCCGTGTGTCACATACTTCCTGCGCTTCTAATAATTCTTGCACTCCACATCATTCCCATGCTCTAGGGAATTCCTGCACATCACATTTGTCATGTTCTTCCCACACATCACGACTGTCATGACTGTCACGCTTATACACATGTCACTACTGTCACACTTCTACACATGTCACGATTGTCACGCTTTGACACGTGTCACATATGTCACATTGATATGCACATCACGACTGTCATGCATTTATGCCCTTTACATATGTGAGATTTGAATGTTGAAAGTATGAGGGATGTCACACTTGCCATGCATTGGAACAAGTGGAAATTGAAATACATTAGGGGAGTTCAAAGTAGATCAAATCATAGTGCCAAGACCTGTTACCATATCATGTGAACAGCTTGTCATAGTGACACAACTTTGATACCCCCCTTTCTCCAAGCTTGCAATGATATGGTCTGCCAGCCAGGCTGTGTCTGAGATTCAAATAAATGATGAACACAATTGCACTTGATTTGATTAGATAGCAGATTCCTCAAGGAATGAGAATGATAACACACAGTCTGCATTTCTCCCTCTGCTTGCCACTTTGCTCAGCACAAGTTCAGTATGCCATGTACTACAGACTGCCAGAAACAGGAGAAGGCCCTTATAGAAGCCTTCATGATAAATGCAGTAGCTGAAGAAGAAGCCAGATTATCTATGCCATCACCAGACTCTTCTTCCTCCAGTGAGGATTCTGACAGCTGTCCATCTTTGGATTCATCCAATGTGTCCATGTCCACTGATGATTCTGAAGGGCCATTTTTTGAACTGGATGATTTTCCAGAACATCTTGTTATGGCCTTGGACGAGCTATACAGTCAACACTATCTCAATTGACATCATAAAATCCCCAAAACCCTTGAAAATGTCCAGATTCTACTTAATGATCATAAAGAAAATTCCCCAGATATCTTTTGCTCATACACCAGGCTTACATCAAAGTGCTTTGATAGCCTAGTTGATATAATGCAAAATCACCCTGCATTCCAGAATAACTCCAACAACACTCAAATGCCAATTGACCACCAACTTGTTATTACCCTTTTTTGATTTCGCCATTATGGAAATGCCACCAGTGTTATGAAGGTGGCTTTATGGGCTGGTGTCTCTTATGGCACTGTACAAAATGTTGTTACATGTATCATGCAGGCTTGCTGTGATCCATGTTTTCATCATGCTACAATGTCATGGCCAACAGCAGAAGAAAATGTGCAAGCAAAGAACTGGGTAGAAGAGCTCTCTTGTCCTGACTGGTGAGATGGGTGGCCTATGGTGGATGGCACTCTGGTTCCAATTTTTCAAAGACCTTGATATGCCTGACGGCTGTACAACATGTATATGTGTAATTTTTGTGATATCTATATAATATAAGTCACTTGCTTGTGATCATAATTGGATTACCTAAGCGTTGGGGTGAGGTCCGAACTGCCAACAATCATGCTATTTATAGACACCACCACTAAGGACATAGTAAAAAGACATAGAAAGCAATAGTGATTATAATAAGAGATAGAGCGGGAAAAGTGTGTATATAGAACCCCAGCAGCACTTGATCTAACATAAGCACGCAGTAACATGACACATCTCAGTCACAGGACAGCTCCCCCAGTGCTACACACCCGAAGAAGCCAGGAATAGCAAAGCACCCATCAAGTGCCCACGGCCATTGCCCTCACTCTGTATGCAAGCCAAATCGGCCCTCAGCATCTTGTGAAATTACATCTTGACCCAATCTGCTGATCAAAGCGAATGGACCATAGATCCGAAGCCATGTGTGCTGATGGTTCTATCTTTAGGCTAGTGACACACGGACCAACACTCTCCTATCCAGACCTTGCCTCCTGAGTGCACACATCCCTCCTCCCAGTGTTGTAGTTAATTACTCTATCTAGACATATTTTATACCTGTACAGTACCTTTACAGTACCTAAGAACTCCGCTTTTTCTGTAGTATATAAGGCTCGCAAACTTGCTCATGTAGAACCAAGAAATCCTGTACTGATTCTTCTGCTATCAGTGCTACTTAGCATATCTGTGACAATCCATTTAACTTCAAGTATAATAACCCATGTGATCTAAGCCTCTCCAGGACCTCAAAAGAGTTTTAGTAATATTAATAGTAGTTACAACAAGCATCTTAGTTTATAAGCAAATATACTAGTGTGTTCATCCCCCCTTTTGCCCGGAATTACCTTGTGTGTTCTGCAGATATTCCCCCAGACTCACACTTGCTTGACTGTTAGCAAGAGTAAGCAACGACCCTTACATAGTTTTGTAGCTATTACTCCCTAGTAACCCTCTTTGCCCTTTTAACCTCATCACTTTGGAAATGCATTTTACAATTGGAAGTCAAACTATTCACTAAATATTCAGGTATGTTGTATACTAGTACTAGCACTAGAGCAGAAAATTCTAATATTAATTGCAGCTCATAAACCTTCTGAACCTTCATATTATTGATTATGAAGTGGGTCTTCCTGGTAGTCAGCATGATGCAACAGCATGGCAAGAGACAAAGATGTACCAGGAACATGAGCACTTTCTTGAAGATCAAGATTTTATATGGGCTGACTCTGCATATCCAATATGGAACTGGTGTCAGGTGCCATACAAAGAGTAAGTTTTATGCTTTAACTGGTTTGCAAACTAATTTTATTTGTGTAGACCTGAAAAGTCTATATGGGAAAATGCCATTTTTAATTTTCATGTTTCACATATACACATTCACTCTGAGCACTGTGTTGGTTACCTGAAAGGGAGATGGTCATCATTAAGAGGCCTTTGACTTTGCATTGATAATGAGAAAGCAAAGGACATTGCAACTATGTGGGTAATTGCTTACATTCACCTTCATAACTTTGCTATTATGCATGAAAGCAGTGAAAACATTGAAAGTGACACATTTATATTGAAGGTCAACAAATTATGGAAGATGAACAGGAGTTACATAGGCAATGGGAAGAGGAGAGATTAGATAACCTAAATGGACTGGAAGAAAATTATAACCAGGGAGAGCATGTGGTGCTACTAGAGGGAAGGATTAAATGAGAGAGGTTGAAGGAATGTTTACTTGAAGCAATTAGAAACAAATGAAGGAAAGTGGGTAGTGGGTATATACTCAAAGAATAGAACTAAAACCTTATACCATATTGTTATTCAAATGCTCCAGCTCAATTTGCTTATCCAGAAGTGCCAATTCATGGGCTTGCTTCTCAAGCAGCCTCTACCTGACATTGTTCCTGCACATGCTCAGCCCATTCTTGGTCCTGCTCAGCCTTGGTATTCAGATGGGCATGTTGACACTTCATTTTGTTGTAGTCATGATGCTTGAGCTGCTCCATCTGAGCTTTCTGGTGACTAGCCATAATCTCACCCAGAGTATTGTAAACTCCCCCACTCTTGCACTTTTGAGGTATAACCTTTGGAGTAGCATGTGAATCTGTTGAGGGTGTTGCATGGGATAGAGGGATGGAGGTGGTTGATGAGGATGGCTTGGGAGGGGTTGTAAAGGTGTCTGTAGGTGGGGGGGAGCTCTGATACAACTGATCTGAAAAATTGTTGTCAAGTGCATTGTCAATGCCTTCAAGTCCCCACTCCAATGATTGTTGAGGACCCTCCTAAATAGTCAATGAGCTATCATACTACAGATGGAAAGTAACTCACTGAGGGCCCAAATACATCAGATACATCCCTCTCCTCATCATCCTCAGGCTCCTCATTCACTTGAGTGCTACTCTCATCCATCACAGTTGGCTGTTCCATTCATGAAGACCCATTGGCCTCATTGTCATCCAAAGCTTGAGGTTCAAGAATGCTTAAGTCAAGAGGAGTGGAGCTATTTGTGACTCCAGAGTGGCTGTAGATGGGGCTTGAAGAGAGGAGGCTGTGGAGGCACTTGTACAACTTGAAATCACATTCAATCATCTCTGTAGAAAGGATCAGTAAGTTATATACCAATATGAACTAAAATTCTTATGCCAAACACTGTGAATTGGTGTCCCAACTTGAATAGATGCTTCAAGTCCCTCCTCAATCAAACCATGACCAGTCTGACCCAATTCCTTCTGGTACTCAAAGTATTTCTTCTTGATACTACAAAAGACCAGTGTCAGTAAATAAGAATAGATAATCAAATGAATATTCACAATGCTATGTGGGCCTTGATCAAATTGGCGATCCATTCAACATGTTCTGGTGAGGTCCTGGCTTTCTCAAACATTATGGGTGCCAACTCCCTGCAAGCAAGGATTATGGTGAGGTTTTTGCATGTCTCATCAAGACCAGCAGTCTTGAATTCAAACATGTGTTGGTACAGAATGTTCTCCTCAATTTTCATCAACAACAGGTTAGTAAGGTGAAAGTATGTGGAATCAGACTACCTAGGACAGAGATCAGCTCTTGTGAGCACAAATACAGAGAAATGGAACATACTGGATGCCATCTTTATGCTTCACACCCTTTCTCTTTCCACCAACAACATGGAGACCTTCATTTTCTTTGTCTGAGTCATGATCTTTGTGATTGGTTGCCTTAGATCTCTTTCCAGCTTTGACAAGGGCAAGCCTTTCTCCTAGCTGTTGAAGCTCAGAGGATTGAGTGTTACTTGAGTTAACAAGAGAAATGCTCAGCCCAGCAAGCTCAGACATGGTGAAGACACAAAAGTGCAAGGAGAAAGAAGGGGGGGAGGAGAAGGAGGGTATCACAGGTGTTAGCACATGCAGGCATACTGGCAGTAAGGGAACACATGCCACATGCTTATGTGATATCTTTTCAAGCTCTGAAAGCTGGTGCTGAGCACTCAAGAAGTGTGTGCTATGATAAAGGTGGGAGATAGCTACTGCCATATTGTGGGAAGTCATTCACATAGTGCCATCAGCTCATATTGTACTGCATAGCATCAACTTTGAACACCCCTATTGATGTGATGTCATGATCTGTTTACTGTGGACATGGTCACAACATGTCTCACTTGCCTGCACATCATGAGTTATTTCACATCTTGCATCTGTCAATCACATTCCATTTCTCTCACTACACATATACTTAACCTTCAAATTATACACAGCTTGCTCTCAATAGTTTAGCTAACATTGTACTATATCAATATCCCCCTTCACTACATTACAATTATAATAATTCAACTTAAATTATAACTGTTACAAATACTTAATACTCTAAATATGCTACAACATGTATTATATCTATCTAAGTGTAATATTCTAAATGAGCCTCATACAATAAGTAGTAACTAGTAAGTGCCAGTACATACCAACTTACAAGTTAGATGTGACTTGCTCAGTCACCAGTGTCAGTTGGAGATGGATTACTTGATGAGACTGATGTGACACTTATGTGACAATCTCATTCAGTGGTGATCTAATGTACTGGTGAACAATAGTATGGGTTAAAATAGAAACCAAATGATGCTCTGCTGGAATTGATTGAACTCCATGTCTGAAGTAAGTATTGTAAATACTAAAGAATCTTTAGGTCAGAATACCACTTTTCTGAACAAATTTCCAAACACTCCTCACCCAATAGGATGTTGTGCAGGATTTGGAAAAGGTTGTTGGGAGGTTGGGTGCTCCTGAGATTAGGATGTTTGATGTTTTTGATGATGATGCATAGGTGCTTGTGTGACTGTGACACTGTGTTTCATGTTTAGTGTACAACTTACGATCTCTCACCTGAGACAGGCCTAAATTGGGTCAGTGTAAATATGGTACACCCTGATTTCCTTAATAATTAGAATATGCTGTAGAATATGTAAGGTGTCAGATGCATTAGTGAGTTTTGAAGTGAGTAATGAATCTGTCTATTGTTCCAATTGTTTTGTACTGAATTTAAATGTGTGACATGAACCGAGCCTCCGAAAAATTTCCGATTGGTCTAGAATGGATGAGATCATGGATCTTATTGTAAGTATCTTGCATGGATCAGACGGTTATCCAATTGTTGTGCATATTCAAAATTTGCTCAAAAATAAAACAGTTGATATATTAAAATAACTATTCTAATTGTTACATACATCAGGTTGTACTATATTTACAATGATCCGATTCACCCTTGTCTGAGGTGTCTCTCTCTTGTTCTCTTTCTGTCTGTCTGTCTCTCACTCGTCATATTTCTCACTGTCTCTCTGTGGTTGTGTATAGGTATATATAATATTATACATATTGTATGGAAAAATTTGGGTGTTGTCAGCTTAGAGATTCTTGTTATGCTTTGTAGAGCAGGCATTCTGCCTGCATGGTAAAAATGCGTTTTTCATCTCCGTTACCTCACTCTGTACATACTGTCACTTATTCATCATTTACCTTGTGTCGTTTACCTACATAACTGTTGTACGTACGCTTCGAGAATATCAGCTTTGCGTTTCCCCCCTTTCTCTCTCTCAAATGTGTGCTCACTGGATCTGAAGGTTGGACGGATGCACCAATCACTCGCATGATTTCTTTGTCGAGAGGATACCCCAAGCCAATATCCTCCTCCATAGCTTCCTTAGTAGACCACAAGAATTTTGACCTGTAGTACATTGCTGTCAACTATCACGAGGTTGAAAGACATAAAATGCTTTATATCCATAAGAATAGTCTATTATACACTCCATTCTTCTAGAAGTCTAAATAAAATTCATTTCATGTTCTTCTTCGACATTGTTGGTTGTGCCAAGCAATGGTTGAGCGAAGAAAATCAACTGAGACACGGAGGAGTGCCTCCACTTCCATCTACATCAGCCATTTTCCGCAAATTCAGTATTAACCGAGACCCCTGATGATTTAGAAATGTTAATCCTCAAAATAGATGGATTACAACTGATCATATATAACAGCATTGCAAAATACAACCTGTAATCATATGAGAAAGTTTTAGATCAACAATGAACTGATGAGATTTACGAGGCAGAGTAGATGCTATATTCAAATCCATTCAGATCTATCGCACTTCATGCCTGAAGTACTGTAAATACTGTGTGAGATATTTGTTAGAAAACCACCTGTCTAATCATATTACTAAATATCTCTCACCAGAGATAATGAAGAAAAATAGCGCTCCATCACATATAAAGGACGTCAGAATAGGGAAGTTATTTCTTCTATTGCGTAGCATGTTTCACAGTCTTCCTTGAGTAACACTGATATCCTTCCAAAATCTGAAAATAGTAAGCAAAAACATAGTACCTGTTGACAGAATTTCGGTACATGCTCATGGAAAGTTGATGTAGCATACAATGGATGACAAGGCTGACTCTGTAATAAACGGTTGATAGTGAATTGATAAGGGTTATATTTTCAGGTTCAGATATCCTGCATATTAATCCTGGAATTTCGAGGAGATTCATACTTTGCGCAATTTCAAGTATTACAATATAAGTGAACAATATCTAAAAATGATGATTAGAGTGTAAAATATAGGTGGTAGAAAGTTAAAACCAACACACGGAAAATTGTGCTAGTATATTCCAATAGTTATGTGAGTTTCAATGAGTAAATAGCATCATAACTCACCAAGTAAACATATTCCTAGAAACCACACTACTGTTTATTTAAAGCTTAGTAAGTCTTACATTAGTATATTACAGGACACACCTTTTCTACTGTTCCCATAACATGCACTAACTCTAAGTGCGAAGATAAGGTCCACTACTGTACTCAGTATGATTACCCCCCTATGTGACTGCCGTTATTTCGTGTTGCAAAATAATGAGATTCCTTACAATTGCTCGTACCAAAAAGCTGCCTGACATCTACAGTGGCAGGTCAAAATTTAAGTAGCCTGATTGTTATTTTCATAGTTACTGCTGCTTTCGAGATTCAATTTATGAATGGTAAATACATATGAGAATTACTGATTTTAGGTGATACAGTTCTGAGTATCCCAAAGAATGCTGCTATTGAAAAGAAAGCAAGTCAGATAAAAATCCTCCATATGAAGGAACACTTAGTACAGGAAAATGTGATAATCCTGTAGAAAACGAGGCCCAAGTTTTGTATTTGGTTAGTAAAGATACAACTTACGAGAGATATAGAAGACTATGGTATCTTGCAATAATACAAAGAATCTTAGGAATTGACCACTTCATTCCACTAAATAAAGGGAAAGTCATTGAGATATACATTGTCTAATGAGATATATGGCCGACCCACCACCAGATGTATTTCACCTACAAGATGTCAGCCTTAGACAAATTCCATAACATGAGTTAAACAGTGATACCTCATCGAACAGGCAGTATATAATATCATACATGAGGGAAGATATAATAGCAACTGAATTATATTCAGTGTAGACTTTAGGATATAACATTTGATAATGTACCGCATATAGTTCTTATTATTATGGATTGGTGTATAGAGCCAATTATAGTGTCAAGAGGAATATCTGAATAAGTATTGCCCATAGTGAAATTGTGTAATGCTTAAGGCGGACTCCACTTCTGACATTAGACTGAGATGACACTTTTATATATGCGGCCAGCTTTCAAGAACCTATATGGTTTAGTTTGTACTAATGACAGAACCTTGATAGTAACTCACAACATACACATACTAATGCCTATACAAGATATGAGACATCAATGTAAGTATTTTAGGAGAGTTTCATAGAAGTAACAATGTTTGTCTAGTCTGATCTTGTTTGTTTTCTGACTATCATGGAGAGAGCTGGAAACAGTGGCGTTGTGGTGGCTGAAGAGGAGGGTATGAGTGATGGGAACAGGAACGGTAGTGAGAATACTGAAGAATATGGAAATTATAGCATAGACAGACATCATGAAAGTGGGGACAGGCGGGGACACAGCCCCCAAGCGATGGATGCAATGTGTCCTCCACCAAACTCTTAGTATGTTTTTAGCATTCTATCTCACAGGCCAAGAAACTTGAACTGTCCTCGCAACTCACAACCCCCAAAGCAGACTACATGTCCCTAGTCTCTCTTATCCCTACAGCCTATCTCCTACCCCAATTACCTTTCTGTGGAAGCTACTTAGACATAGATTAATTTCAAAATTGGCAACTTGAAGCTGTGCTTGCTACTTTATGCATGATATACAATACAAGGAAGGGTTAGTGGCACTTGCGGCATTGTTGTTACTCCCCATACCATAGAGAACAGGCTGGATTAATCGTCATAGAGCACCAGATCTATTATCTCTCCAAATAGGGGTGGTATATTACTTAGTATTACATAGCGGAACAATTAATGTCTTACTTGCTTGCACTCATTCCGCGTTCCTTGTCTTACCATTATTAGTAAGGTCGAAGCTTTTTTGGACAGTACTATCAGTAGTTCATATTGATCACTGGTTCGTATTGGGAAAATATCTCTCCTTTCTCAGGCTTCTCCTGCTTCAAAATTTTAAATCTGTCATCTACTTATATTACTATACATGAATATCACTTTTTTTGTTCAGAATTGCTCAAAATTCAAATGGATGTTTTTGGAAGAATGTCACACTAGCCATGTATTGGCGCAGCGGATTCTGAAATTTGTGATGATTTTGATGATTTTGATGGATGCGCTCCACATGAGTTGTGTTAAGCGAGCTGTTGCTCGTTTATTCTTCTTGGCGTGTTAACAGCGCATGAAGCCTTTAAATTCTTTATATAATTCTTCGCATATTCAACACTACTCACCTGCGATAGGAGGTCCAGAGACATTGCCAGCAACTTTTCATGGTGCACACTCAAATTATTATCAGGTACATCCTGCTATATTACCCACCAACTCACATGGACATTGGAACGGAACTCACTATACAGGTTACCACCAAGACCACTATAAACAACCCCTGCATTACAGTTCTCATCGTGATCATGCTCCAAGGCCATAGCACCATATACTAATACCTCCAGCATGTACTAACATGCAAACCTCATAATTTACATAATGCATATATTATATGTTTCATGTGTAAAGTACTTTACTCATGTATATTCTCTGTACATTACCATGTATATAATCCTACAGTACATAGTTCTATATTGAATACAATACTTACTACATAGCTCATAACCTAACCAATTGGCCGCTTGGCCAATGCTTCACTACATGAAGCATGAACAGGTGCCATCAAAATGATCAATGGAGTTTGAATTCTGCCAACAGTCACACATGGTAACACCTGTAACAATGCAAACCAGTGATCAATATGAACTACTGATGGGTGATAGTATCTCCAAGAAGTGAGACATGCATTAGTATGGTGCACACACACAACCATGAAAGGGTTGACCAGTGAATGACTTGGAGTTTCAACCAGACCCTTCATGTGTTTTCTCTTCCACAGTATTACTGGAATTGGCTGTGCTAAATTCTGTAGTTGCTTGGCAGAAAAAGATGGAAGTAACAAGGTGGTATTATGTACTTAAAAATAATGAAGCACAAGCCTCCAAATAAATATAAAACAGAACAAAAATCACATAATGGTGGGCAATAGAATTTCACCACCATGCTAGTTTCACAACATTGTATGTTATCCCCTTTGACCAATTGCTTGGTTCTTCCTCCTCCAACTTGAACTGCAGCTTTTCAATCAGAACCAGAGTAGCAGGTGTTAACTCAGAATATATGGAAAATATGCCCATATCTGGAGATGGACTATGTTCAGGTGGGATGAATTGAGTTTGAAAATCTTGAGACAGGCTGAGTTCAGGTGAGATAAATCGAGCTCGAATGGCTGGGGATGAGGTGACTGTATGTCTGACCCATGGGTAATTTAATGGAGGTCAGGTGGCTACATTTTGCAGCATCAACAAGAACTGGAAGTACAATACATCTGTAGATAAAGTTGGCTCTGGACATGAAACAATATATATCCTGAATGAATGGATATGAAGATTTATTGCAGCTAAAATTATGTAGGACAAAGTTCTGAAAGAGCTTGAACAATGTGCCTCTAACATTAAGCTTCCAATCAAGGTCCTTGCATAATTGCCTTTCTACTGTAAAGGTAAAAGGTGTGCTGATGCCTAAACAAAGAAATTAGTAAGTGAGTCGGTGAACATCCATTCAACCTTGGGTGTTCTAAGGTATCGAGAATGGGGGATCAAATTTCACTGGATTGGAAGGAAGTAAATACATGTTTTTTAAAGAAATTATAATAAAGAGATAACTAAATGAGGAATAGTGGAATAAAATGGAAATTAAAGGTTTAGAGATAGTAGATTATTGGAAGAAAAAGGAAAGCTTGATACATAAAGCATACCAATGAATTGAAAGAAATTTTATAAAATAAAACTTGAGGAGAAGGACTAGAGGTGATGATGCAGCCATTGGTAAGGTAAACTGTGGTATTCAGTGGCTCTTAGTAGTGCAAAATACTGACAATCTTGAAATGTGTTGAGTAATAGCAATGTTGAGAGCAATGCAGGAGTGTTGGCATTGAACAAGGGTGCACTGGGATTAGAATCCATGACTTGGAGTAGGTCAGAGGTCCAGAAAAAAAAAGTTGGACCTCATTTCACCAAGTCCACTTCTGGTTGACAATTCACATCTCAAGCACTTGTAAGTAAATTTAATTAGATTTTCATGAACTTTCAGGTCCACAGAATATGTCAAGGATGCATAATTTAAAGCAATTTCAAAGTTGAAATATTGAATATTAGCTACCAAGTAAAGTTTACTAATTAAGAAATGCTTGAGTAATACAAAGTTTAGTTCCTTGCTCTGCAGTCTACATGGCTCTACCTCACTTGCACTACACAGGAACACAATGAGATCATAATAATGTTAAAATATGAGAAAGAGTGAAATAATTGCTATGATGATGTACCAACTTCACACACAAGGCTTATAATACATATTATCTTATTCCAGGAAGGTTATATATGACAAAGGAGGCAGAAATTGGTGCATTGTGTGATAAGCAAGTTGAGAAGCACTCCTGTTGTGGTTGCATGTCAAGAGTTGCTTTCCCTTTTACCATGTTCTCATACCTCTTCCTTGATATGTTGATAACACCTAATGATGTTTAAACACTCACTTAAGCCCCGATGCGCACATAATCTGCATGCAACTCATCTACTACATCTTCCATGAGACAAGGTCCTATTCAAACTATGGTTTGACTCATCCTGAAAAAATGTGGTGAGTATCACTACAAGCTGAGAAGTTGAACTGTGGAGAGAGGTAAGTGGTTCATAAGAAGGGAGTCAAAGACAGTTGAAGGTCAATATGATGAGAAAATCCAGAAATGTCCACACCTGCTGTTTTTGCAAAGTATTCCCACTACCTTTTAAGGTAGTTGGGTTATAGGGTGGTTTGGATTTCCCTATAAGGAAATTTCAGAAATTGGGGTCAGGATCTCACTTTCAGATGATTTGATTGGCTGACACCCTAAAACCCTTTGCCCTGTGAGGCTGTGACCAGTGTGACATGCTCATTTGTATTACACATTTGAGTTACCTTGTCTGTGTGACACACTAATCACTATTTCTATTTAAAAAATTGAATTGCTCTGGTGACTACATAACAAATTCCCTTTCTTTCCTACTCTTTCCTATTATCTTCCTGTAACATTCTTCATCAGTATCCCCACCCCTACATTGTCTATCCAATATCATTCATTCCTCTTCCAATTCCACCATTTGGTCTTTCCCTCATCTCAAATCACTGTTTTACCACCTTCTTCCTTGTCCCATCCCAAGACAATCTTCATGCAATACACCAAGAGTTTTCTGGGTTACAGAATTGAACAGGTTGTTGTCTGGAACTGCTCTTCCTAAAGGTATTGCATGTGCTCTTAAGCTCTCTATCTTATTTTCAAGCTCTGATCTTTGTTCTGGAGCTCCTAGCATGATTTTACAGCCATCCTCTTCATTATAGAGTTCTCCATCTCAATCCCAAGCTCTCAGAATTGTTCTCCAGCTCTTTTCTTTAATCTCAAGCTCTCATAATTGTTTTCTAACTATCCACCTCATTGTGGTGCTCTCCTCTTCGATCTCAACCTCCCATAATGGGTTTCTAACTATCCCCCTCATTTTACAGCTCTCAAAATTATTCTACAGCTACCAGAATAGTTTTATATCTAACTTCTTTGTTCTATACCTCTCAACATTGTTACAGTGCTCTCTTCTTCAATCTCAAGCTTGTAGTATGTTTTTCTAGCTATACTCTTCATTCTTGAGCACTTATCATCATTCTCTATATATCTCCTTCATTCTCCAACTCCCCTCAGTATTATCCAGCTCTTATTATCATTATTTAGCTATCCTAATCATTCTCCAGCTCTCCACTTTACTCTTTAGCTCTTTAATAGTTAGGTATAATCATCATCATCTATATCCTATCTGCTTTGATGTTAGTCTTCTCATTTTGTACCAGTGCTATCTGTGTTGTTAATAGCCTTTCTGTATTAATACTACTATGTTCCCTGCCTTGTGATCTAATAACAGGGTGTTGTTAAGATGAATTCTGCATCATTTTAACAGTGCTAGGATCATTCTAACAATACTGGTGTCATTAAAACTAATCTTACATTGCTATTGTTGAGATGGTACAATCTTGAAGTACCCAGATCAATCAAGTGTGTTCTAACATCTTCAGGGTCCCTGAGAACACTGTTATGCAAGAACACTGTAGAACATACACTGTAGATTACTGTAGAATATTCTAGATACATTTATGTCTATAAAGTATGGAGGAGGATGTGTGGATACAGTTAGTGAATTTACTCCCCATATTTTCCCCACTCCAAATCTGTGTGAACCCAAGTTATTGGTTACTCACACACCTCATCTACACTTTATTTCAGGTGTAAGTACAATGGTTATAATGATATGAGCTGTTTGCAGGAAATAAATACTCTTGGTGGGAATTGAACTCAAGATCGGCTTCTTTCAGTACTCAGTAATCAGTAAAATAAGTTGGTAGTGGGCTGTGCTTCTTGTTGGCCCTATTCCTTTATTACATAATGGGAGGGGGAAGGGGGGTCAGCTAGCAGGTCAGTTTGAAAAAGTTTGACCCTAGTTCTTTTTTCTCAATCCTGGTGCCCTCTTGGCATTGAAGGGAGAAAGTGAGAGAACACATGAACAGTGCATTGACACATGCATCAGTTGATTACATAATGGAAATAATGTTCATGCACTATGATAACAAAATCAGTAAAATCTTCAGTTTTGTAGTGCAGGTAAAATGCCTGCTCTACACTATCTGGTTAACCAGTCAAAGATTAAACATCTGATAACTAGCCTTGTCCCAATGTTTATTTTGGTATGTATTGTCACACCACATTTTGGAGGCCAACATAATCGCTGCGAGTAATAAGCTATGCCCTTCTTTCTTTTCAGTACCATGAGCACCAGGGGACATGACTTTAAAGTGTTTTAGAAGAAAGAGTGCTGAGATTGCTACATATTCCTGTGATATTGTGTGGGAGTCATGGCTTCAATTCTGATTGATCACTGTTGGTAAGCTGCAGGGCTGCAAAATGTTTCATCACCGAGAGGGTGATTGATTTCAAATATGGTAGGGTGAAATCAATTACTTACCATTTTAATAGTTTGAAATCAATGAGAGATTAACTAATTAATTACATTAAGTAGAAATCAATCCTAGTTCAATCTGAAATCATTAGAAATCATTAGAGTGAAATCAATGACAATTAAAAAAGAAATCAATGAGAAATAAGTCTGCAATCAATGAGAAATAAGTCAAAAATCAATGAATAACTCGAAATTGTTAGGTACCCAACTACAGGATATACTAAGTACTAGGGTGGTTAACTATATACATATACTTACTTTATCTACTAGACTATGAGTCCTTTTCTAACAGGTAAACTTTACTCTATATTACACATACCTGGAGAGTGAAATCAATATTGAAATCAATCATTTGTACTTAGTTTAAATTACATTTTGAAGTGAAATCATTGCTGAAATCAATCCTTTTGAACTTTGTAATATTATTGGTACAAGTTTGAAATCATTGGGGAGATCAATATAAATTCTAAGGGAAATCAATGTGAAATAAATGTGAAAATAAATGTTATATCATAAGGAAATCAATGGGAAATAAATACTAAAATTAATATATTATTTCATTCTATTCTATAGCCTTTACAGAGGTGCACTAGTTTCAAAAATGGTAGAATGATGAAATCATGTGACCACATTTTCTAAGCTGCAGTATTATTACAATTATAACACTTTTACATAATATGTACATTTATGTATGATGAAAATAAATGTAAAACAAGTATTATAATATCATTAAATTTAGCATTGATTTTAGCAATGATTTTCATATTATATAACACTGATTTTCACATTGATTTCCCTTAGAATTTATATTGATCTTCCCAATGATTTCAAACTTGTACCAATAATATTACAAAGTTCAAAAGGATTGATTTCAGCAATGATTTCACTTCAAAATGTAATTTAAACTAAGTACAAATGATTGATTTCAATATTGATTTCACTCTCCAGGTATGTGTAATATAGAGTAAAGTTTACCTGTTAGAAAAGGACTCATAGTCTAGTAGATAAAGTAAGTATATGTATATAGTTAACCACCCTAGTACTTAGTATATCCTGTAGTTGGGTACCTAACAATTTCGAGTTATTCATTGATTTTTGACTTATTTCTCATTGATTGCAGACTTATTTCTCATTGATTTCTTTTTTAATTGTCATTGATTTCACTCTAATGATTTCTAATGATTTCAGATTGAACTAGGATTGATTTCTACTTAATGTAATTAATTGATTGATCTCTCATTGATTTCACCCTACCATATATGAAATATTTCACAGCCCTGCAGCTTACCGACAGCAATCAATCAGAATCAAAGCCACTGGTGTGTGTGGTGCATAATGTGCACAATGAATGCTGGGAGTGCCAGCAATGGGCAATTATATGATGAGGATGGTATAAGTTTAAAAAGCTCCCTGATGACCCAAGAACATAAGAAAGCAACTTCTTTATATCTGCAATAGTCTGTCCATGCCTCCATTTGTGTGATTTCTGATGTGGAGAAATTTGTGCAGGTTCACTGCTGTTGCAATTGCATTTTACAATCAGCAGTAATTATATGTGCATGAATCAGCTTTGAATAAACTTTACTGTGGTGATATGTACATACCACATTTATCTAACCAGTGTTACGACTGTAACAGAACAGTAACAAAAGCTATTATAGGATACAAGCTGTTTTTATTATTGTAAGTAACCCAAGTTATTGAAGCATCTGGAACATACAATTTCATGTTATTCATTCCAGAAAATTACTATTGTGTGTCCTAAGTGATGTCAACACCATACAAACATTCTAGTATTCTACATAATTGCTTATGACAGCAGTAACTACTAGTTTATTGGAATACAAAGAGAAGTATGTAGCATTGAGCAATGACTTACCAACAACCACCTTCATACTTTCATTCTCAAACAGTAACTTCATACTTATTTAGAATTCATAGAGAGAGAATTCAAGTCAACTCAGAACATTGAAGAAGGTCGGATACTTAAGTACTTGGGAAGTCTATATAGTCTGTGGTCACAATGACACAATCACATGATGTCAGCTTAATCTCGCAATGATGAATATAGACCTGCTACCTCCAGCCTCATCAATGGTCTCTATGCAAAAACAGGCTAGAAATGGTTAGGTTGGGTTTGAGCAAGCTCAAAAGAATGCAGAGCAGTTGAGCCACTGGGCAGGTGGGAACTGCTCTGCAATTTTCCTGAAATCACATAGAGACCAAGTAATCCATAAACTAGTATTATAACAATTCCATTAATGATTGAAGGCATTCATGGTTCAATTACAAAAAACATCCACTATCTAAGAGTTTTTCAGCTAAACTATAAACCCTGATACATGAAGCAAAGGTCTCCTTAAGACATCAAATTAAGTCCAACATGAAGCTGTGGATTAGGGAGGGAGGGAAATAAAATAAAATAAGTTTGAGACTATGTAGAATGAAGAGCAAAAGAGTGAGTGTTGATACGCCTAGTAAAATATAAGGGATATTTTTCGAAATATAATAGACATCTAAGTACCAGTAATACAATTAGAGAATCAAGTCCAAGAGTCCAAGAGTTGGGGTGAGTCCCAAGCTGCCAACTAGAGTATTCTATATTGAATAACACTATCAAGGGAAGAGTCCAAGGGCTGGGGTTGAGTCCCACGCTGCCAGTCAAAGTATCTACACGATACGAACCAAGGGATTCGACACAATGACAATATATTTGGACTACTGATTCCTATAGAAATTACGAGTACTAGATAACTATACTATAAAGAAAAGCCCAAAAGATAATACTCAGGAATGTATTTGTACTTCTCCATACCCAGAATAACGCACCCAGTACTAGGCAAGGCAATCGCATACCTTCAGGGAAATACTTCGGACTAGAGGATTCTTGGGCCACTGGTCCCACCAGATACTGCAACGCATAGCTATCGCGCAGTCTCTCAAATAACCTGGGATGTCCATATGTCTCTTCTGTATAATACTGCCACCATGTGGGAAACCACATGCCCCTAGAACTTTGAAACGTGCGCCGAACACTTCCCGCGGCACATTGGATAGTGCCATCAGACGCGCCAGTACCGGAAACACCGGTGTCCGTTATATCCGAGTACTTGGCCAGACTTAGCACGTGTACTAGTGCGTGTCTTGATGCGTGCCTATTAATAGCATGGCGCGGCATTTGATGCATCTCTGAAACAGAGTGCGCCCTCATGGATCCTCGTATGGAGTGTCGATCATACCTCTTCAACCATTAGGATGCACTAGAACATTATGACGTACCATTTACCTTACCTATCCCATTGCGCATGAGACCGCTGCCATGTAATTAAGTATATAAGTAGTTTAGACATACCTTAGAATACTTTAAGCACCGCACTGGCTGTACTTCCGTTCTCACAGTAGAGTACGTTCTGAATTGATATTGGAATTCTGAGTATAAATCTGAAATCTGAAAGTCTGTTCTGAAAGTATCTGAAAGCAATCGCACTATCTACTATCAAATACATTGTTCATTTTACTATACTTGAAACTCTTGCGCCCTCGAACTAAATATAAATCTAACTTGGAATATATGTTCTTTGTTAGTGGTGTTAATACTACATAAATAAACATTCTCTAAAAGTTAGTCTTATCAGTGTGTATGCTGACAGTGGTGTGGAAGAGGGGAGGAGACACAGGAGTCCATTTGCGGGAGCCTGTGCATTAGTGTATGAGTAAATGAAACTCTGGCAAGTGAGATGTGGTCTGTTAGACCATGTGAGTGACATATTCAGAACGGATTATGTAATCCATGCACAGAAACTGATGTGACACATTTAAACATTGCAGGAGCAAAGTGTGAAAGGAAAATGGAGGGGATGAGTGTGAGAAAAACTTAGGTAGTAGACACACAGCATGAGATAAAGGGAATAAAAGAAATAAGAGTTGATCTTAGGTCAAAGCACAGATCCAAAGATTATACCAAGTGAACAGAAGATGAATTTCTCCCTCAGAGGGGAGTGCTTTATGTACAAATAAGAGATGGTCTGTGCAATGTGTTCTCTTGCATCACAGACCCCATGTCTATCTACTGCACTATTCTACATCATGTCTAAGAGACTGTGTCAAATGATAAGAAAAAGAAATGTCAAAAATTACTGGAAAAGGAAAGCTCAGACTTGGTGTTCCCAGGCACAGTCCTGAGGGCTTGGGGACTATTTGTGATTCGCATCTGCTCCCCCTGCACAGAGCAGTCCCCTAGTGCCTCCATCACAGCTCCAAAAAGCACCTGGCACTATCAATCCCATCCTGGCAATCCCCAACACCTTCAAGAATCAAAGAGAAGTAATGTCCTTTTAAGAGAAAGAAATACAGAAAGAGATTTTAATCCCAGCACTGGTATCCCTCATGATCAAAATCAATGACAGCTGTCAGACTGCTTCGTCGAAACTCATGCCTTCGCACCTCCTCCTCTGAGCTACCCAAATCCAGCTGTGTGGCAAGATCTATCAAGAATAACAATTAGTAATCATATTTCAACATCCCAGTGGCTTTTCTGATCCAAGGCTCGAAAACAAAGCTCCAATCCCCCAAAATAGTCATGTCCAAAATTCATGAGTGACTCAAGAATTCCGTCCACAGTGGTTGATAAGAGAAAGGGGGAAACACTCATAGCCAAGACCTCGCTCAGCTGAATGTCAGGTGCCAGATATGTTCATAACCAGCACCCTTACTCAAGGTCTGTGGTGGTTCCAGGTTCCAGGCTGGGGTTGTTCACTACATGAGCATGGATGAAAAGGAAAAGAAAACTGTTCACTTTATGGAGTGACTGATGACTTGGCCAGCTTTATTGTTCAAAGTCTTGTTTACTAACATGCTATTAGTCTCAGCTACCCATCCATTGACACTCGTCCAAATCGGGATTTGCTACTGTCAACATCTGGGATAAAACAAGCAACATTAGCAGGGGTATGCATTCAGTGTTCTCAGGCTTTGCAGATGCTTGTATGTGTGTTTTCGAGTATTAGTAATGTAATTAGTGTGGAGGAGGATGTTTGCTTGGCGGTATCCTCTTGACAAAGAAATATGCGAGTGGGAGGCACATCTGTCCATCCCTTCAGATCCAGTGAGCACGCATGAGAGAAAGTGGGGGAATGCGAAGCTGAATTTCTCAAAGCGTATGTATGACATTTATGTAGGTAAGTGACACGAGGTAAACAGCAGTATGTAAGGAGTGAGGTAACGGTAATGAAAAACACATTTTTACCATGCAGGCAGAATGCCTGCTCTACATTAGTCAGCATCACAATACAATCTCATCTGCATTGCGCACATGTTGCACACACACTGCATGTGCATTCACATTTAACCCACTCTCAATGCAATCTTCTTGCTCTTCACATTCTACCCTCATTTGTACCCTCATTTGCATCCAGCTTAACAACTGCCAGCTGTGATTTTAATATGTCAACTGACAATAATCTTGAATCATGGCCTCCTAGACACAACAAAAGGCCTAGAATTACTGATGAAACCCAATTACTTCCCACAACTCCTACTCCAGTTTGCCAGACAGCAATCTTTGACACTCCAAGTTTAATTCCTCACACACCATTATTGAATAAACAAAGATTTCAAAATGACTTTGTTTCCACTCCTAAAACCCTCTCCTTTTCACCTTATGCCCTTTCTTCCTCTAGAAAATCAAGAGGAAAAGCAATAACTTTCCCCTCATCTCCTAGAGTTTTCTCTTTGCAGGGGCTCTCCAGTGATGAATGGAACAATTTGGCAAGCTGCTTCACATTAATGAGAAGTTACATGACTACCAAATTGAAGGGGCAAATCAGATAGTAGAACAAAAGTTAGATGTCTGTGTAGTAGCCCCAACTGGTGCTGGCAAATCATTGCTATGGACTTTACCTCTGCTAGCACATAAACATGCTATATCACTTGTTATAGTCCCATTCACAAGCTTGGGTGTTCAAGGAGAGAACCAGTGTGTTCTATTCTTTGATTTCATTGTCATTGATTATTCTAAGTTACTTTTCCTTTACAGCCATAGAAATTCAAGTATTTCTGCTACATTCCTTTCTTCAACAAACTCAAGTCTGGATATTCTCAAGAGAATTTCTCAGTGCAATGAAAAGCATGTTGTGTATATATGTCCTGAAATGCTTGAGACACCAAAAATAGCTGAAGTCCTTCATTCAGTCTCATTTCAGGATCACCTTTCAGCAGTTTATCTTGATGAAGCCCATTCTGTGTATGAGAGTGCCTCATGGTGTCCCTCTTATACCCGTTTACATCTTCTTTGACAAATTCTAGGCACAGAAATTCCATTGGTAGCATTGTCTGCCACATTTCCACAGTGCTGCTGTGATGTGCTTGTTATATATGCTGGCCTTCACCCTGACTATTATCTCATAAATTTGGGGAACTTTCACCCAGAATTGTCTATTATTGTGAAGAGAATGCAGCACACTGCCAACTCATTTCTGGACTTAGGATTTATAATAAATCTAGCAGAACAGCTGTCAATGATTATCTATTGTGATGATCTTCAGACACTTACAGATATGTTCTGGTGGATTTATAAACAGTTAGTATGTGCTAATCTTCCTGTTACCTGGTGATACACCTAGTAAAAACATAAGGGTTATTTTTCGAAATATAATAGACAATCAGTACCAGTAATACAGTTAGTGAATCCAGTCCCAGAGTCCAAGAGTTGAGGCGAGTCCCAAGCTGCCAGTTAAAGTATTCTATTCGAGTACATTACCAAGGGAAGAGTCCAAGGGCTGGGGTTGAGTCCCATGCTGCCAGTCAAAGTATCTGCACAATATGAACCAAGGGATTCAACACAATGACAATATAATTGGGCTATTGATTCCTATACAAATTACAAGTACTAGATAGCTATACCCAGAGAAAATACTATGGAAACGTATTAGTGTCATATCTGTGACAATCCCTGTACCATTGGAGTCAACTCTGGGTTTACTCCGCTTTTAGTATGTTTCCTCCAGACTATGTATACTTGTTATATATCGAACTCTTCCTTACTAATGTTTACTTGTAACTGTTTACTTGTTCCTTCCCTTTAATATTACTACCTCATTCTCCAGCTGCAGCCATTTCTCCTATGACTATAATCTAGAGGCATACTACTAGTTTACCATGTTCTACATTTCATGGAGTTTACTTAACCCTAGGATGCCACATACCCATGGGCATTACTCCATACGCATTCGGACAAAGTAGTTTACTATATAAACTACTCCTGTAATGTAGATAGACTTCAGTTTCAAATCAACTATGTTTACACCCTTCTCCCACTTGGGCCTTGAGCCAACTCCGCTATTTTGCCACTTACTCTGCTTTGTTCTAAATACGGAACTGGAAGTCCAAGGGGCGCAACACACAAGTTGAAGCCAATGTTCCACTACTCCCATACTTGTTCATCATCTCCACACACCCTACTAATGTTGTACAAGTTACTCCGCTATTAGACTATCTACTCCGAGGTTCTTGTCCCTAGTGGAATAGAATGGGACGTGACAATTAGTACTTCTACATACCCAGAATAACGCACCCAGTACTAGGCTAGGCAATCACATACCTTCAGGGAAATACTTTGGACTAGAGGACTCTTGGGCCGCTGGTCCCACCAGATACCGCAATGCATAGCTATTGCGCAGTCTCTCAAATAACCCAGAACCACCATATGTCTCTACTGTGTAAAACTGCTACCATGCAGGAAACTGCATGCCCCCAGGACTTTGAAACGCACGCTGAACACTTCCTGTGGCACATTGGATAGTGTCATCAGATGCGCCAGTACCAGAAACACCGGTGTCCATTATATCTGAGTACTTGGCCAGACTTAGCACATGTATTAGCGCGTGTCTTGATGCATGCCTATTAATAGCATGGCGCAGCATTTGATGCATCTCTGAAACAGAGTGCGCCCTCATGGATTCTCATATGGAGGGTCGACCATACCTCTTTAACCATTAGAATGCACTAGGACATTATGACGTACTATTTACTTTACCTATACCATCACACATGAGACTGCTGCCATGTAATGAAATATATAAGTAGTTAGACATACCTTTAGAATACTTTAAGCACTGCACTGGCTGTACTTCCGTTCTTGCAGTAGAGTACATTCTGAATTGATATTGGAATTCTGAGTATAAATCTGAAATCTGAAAGTCCATTCTGAAAGTATCTGAAAGCAATCGCACTATCTACTATTAAATACATTGTTCATTTTACTATACTTGAAACTCTTGCGCCCTCAAACTAAATATAAATCTAACTTGGAATATATGTTCTTTGTTGGTGGTGTTAATACTATGTAAATAAACATTCTCTAAAAGTTAGTCTTATCACTGGCTTGATATTCTACATGCTGGGCTGTCTGATATTCACCAATGGCAGTGCATTACTAGTGTGTCAGATGGACATATTAAAATTTTATTGGGCTCTGAGAAGATTGGTTCTGGCATGGACTTTCCAATGGTTGGTCTTATTGTGCAGTATCAATGTTGTGGGCTTTCTATTATTTGATGGGAACAGCAGAGAGGTAGAGGAGCTCAAAGTGAAGGAGCAACTGCAACTGGAGTGATCCTTGTGAAGAAATCAATGAGTGGTGAAGTGTCAGGCTCACCAACCATTAAAAACCCCAAATATGAGGATATAGGCTTTCTTGATCTCATTCAAACTGATCAATGCTTACAGAGGTGCACTGATAAATGGCTTGAGAATCCACCTCATACTAATGATGATCCTTGCTATTCATGCACCAACTGCAACCCCCAACTTGCACAACTTACTAATCACTATACATTTATACTAGAGAACACTTCTAAAGCAACTCATCATCGAATCTCTGACAGAAATGTCCAGATAATCTATGATGCTCTTTTACAGTGGCAGGATGCAACATGGATTTCAGATTGGAAGGATGAGTGGCCTGCTTATGGATCAGAGGCATTGGTTTCAACACTAGATTTGCATACAATTGCAAAAAAAGCCCTTAACATTAAGGATATTGATGACCTTGATGCAGTAGCTTCTATTGTGCATCTTGAGGATCTCTCTCCTTCACTGCTTACTGCACTTCATTCTGTGGTACACCATGTGTGTGGTGATAAGGCAATAACTGAGATATCAATAGCCCCAAATGTGGAATTAGACATTCCTACTGAACTGCAATAGATACCATCTGAGTACTCTGAGGCCTTTTAATTTTTAGGTTAGTGATATTCATCTTTATCTACTCTTGTTTAGTAATACAAAATTTTATAGCAACATTAACTATGTCTCTTTTCCATCTAATTCCATATTTTCAATATCATTCCAGTCCTTATTTACTGTACCAAGTATGTACTCCACACCTGTATTTAATTCTGTCTCATCAATCATTCCCTGGTTGATTCCATTTGTTGCCATTGAAGATTCATCATTAGTATGGCATTCTCAAAGCTGTAATTTGTTCCTGGCTAAGTGTTTTTGATGTCCACCACATATACCACTAATACGCTGTAATCCATGGTAAAATAAATTAATAACAGAATGCATAGATTTTTTATCTTGTTCAAAGTCAAATATGTGATGTTTTTGAATGTGGTGAATAGCAATAGCAACATCAGTCTTCTGTTGAACATGATTATGCCATTGATTAAGGTCTTCAACTCCTATTTCCTCAAATACAAAGTCAGTTAATTTTTGAACATATTCCATAGCTGGTACTATCTTCTCCAATACAGATGGAGAAGCATTTGATCCATGAGCATGTTCTTTTATACGATTATTCAAGTGCTCCACACGGAGATCAGTGGGCTTAAAGTTTTCTTTTTGTCCATGTGGATTAAAAAACATTCTATTAAATGCCACTTCAGCATATGGGTTTGGCCAATCATGAATTACATTGTGCAAAATTTCCATACACTCATTAGCATAGTTGTAACACCCTACTGCATAATACATTGGCATCCAGAATTTAATCATTTGAAGTACATGAGTTGGATGACCTCGCTTAACTGCATCATGCATTTCTCAAAGTGTCATTATATCATGAAACAAGAGTATTGAATGACCTGTAACTGTTTCTCCTGAAATTTTCTTTATCTCCAACCTCTCAAGTCGATCAAGAGGTGGAATAAGAAAATTATCAATTACAGCAGCTAAAATTTCTGTGAGCAATTCAGGGCTTGACTGGATAAAGTTTGACAATTCACTCAATGAAGATGTCTTTGTAACTACCATACTTGCACTCAGAGCCAGACTTTGAAGGATAACTTCTAGGAATTGCATCCATGCATAGTAATTTATTTTGCATGAATTGATGTCTGTGCAATTTGGTAATAATTTCTGAAGTGTTGATAAGGAAATAGAGTCCAAACTTCCATCTGTTCCCCAGAAATTTCCAGAAAGAGCTGAAATAAAATTCATTTCATAATGCATTAAGCCACCAACTGCATTGATGCTAGAAAGATGATCAAATGCATGAGGAGAAAGATCAACTGCACATTGGTCCTGAGCAGCACAATCACATGCAACAGTTAAATGGTCTCCAAGTACTGTAAACATTGTATCTTCAAAGGTTTCCTTTGGTATTGCTAGGACCTTGCCAAAGTAATGCTCAAGTACAATCATATTCCCTCTTGTTGATCCTTGCTCTTTGTCAAAGGTTGGAAGATAATATTCTTCAGTCTTCACTGGTTGAATAGCTTTTTTGTCTTCAAACTTTGGAATCAACTGCTGCAAGCAATTCAGGTTCTCCAAGTTATCCACAATAATATTTTGCACATGTAGTATTGAATTATTTTGGAATGCAGTATGATCAGACTTAGAGGGAATAATGTCAGTGAGTGCAATGCATGATTTAATTTGATATTGGGTTCCTGCCTTCTCCTTGAATGCAGGTATAGCTATTATATTTTTGGCATTCTGATTGGTAGGTGTTGGTAGAATAACTAGTAGTGCAGATACCTGATCATGAGTATGAGATTTATGCAGAGCAGTTGACTCCCAAGCTCAAGACATCCAGTTGAAATTAACATAAGGTAACATCTTGATTTTTGAGGGGTCATTTGCAGCTGTCTTTGCCAATTGACATGCACTCCTGCTTAGTGATTTGATGGCATTAATTTGAAAGGCATAAGATGAGCAAATACCAAATTGATTAAGCATTTGAACAAGACGTTTGGGCATAGAGTTATCCCAGAAAATCAATGAATTTATAGCTTGATGATAGTTAGTTTTCTGACTTCGAAGATTGAGTGCCATTGATGTAATCATTGTGCGACCCTATGTACAATTAGCACTTGACTTTTGTTGAAGTAAAAATAATACTTACAAAATCTCTATTCTTTTCTAAATCATTTTCTTGGTGTGGTGTGATGAAAGCCTTAACCAATTTTTGAAAATGTGGAGTCACTTCATCATACAATGCCCCAAGGTATTTAATTTGGAATTTATTCACATTTTCAACATTGATTTTAGCAACAGGAAGGTGAAGCTCTTCTGCTTTCTGTGGATGTGGTCCAATAGATGCCCTATAGGTGAGATTGCTACTTTCATGAGCACATATAATAGTTGCTTTCTCCATGATCCATTCTACCATTGCATTATCTTTTTGTCCCACACAATGATTCCACCAGTTTTCCATCATCTTGATATGTGAATTCTCAGCATAAAACATTCCAGCTGATGCCTTTAGAGACATATCTTCTGATTTGAAAAGGCCACTGAGAAATTCAGCCAAGGACAATCTAGAGTACATCTTTTGCATATGTGCAATAATTCCAAGAACCTTTTGATCTAAAGTTGTTGCTGGTGCTCTCTCTTTCTTAACCTCAAAATCTTTATCATTGGGATCTTCCTCTAATAGCTCTGAGCTTGGATTTAATGCCAGAAGATGTTCATCATGTAAAACAGGGTTAATAGGCAATGGAGATGAAGGTGGTAGGCCAGGGGAAGTCATTGCTTCAGGTTCACTGTAATCAGAATGGAAATGCATCCCTTCAGGGAAATAAACACCAAATTTAGGTAGCTGAGGCATAATATTGAAAGTAGAACAAGCAGGATATTGAGGATAGATGAAGGAGTGGAATGTAGATGTGAATGCGCATGCAACGCGTGCGCAATGCGGATGAGATTGTATCGTGATGCTGACTAATTACATTACTAATACTCGAAAACGCACGCGGACGAGCATCTGCGAAGCCCGAGAACACTGAATGCATACCCCTGCTAACGTTGCTCATTTTATCCTAGTGTTGCTCCAAGGTGAGGTGAAGTCGTTCCAAGGTCTCAGCTATTTCACCTCAAGGTAACTTGAGGTATTACCAAGGTACCTTGGAAACCAACATTGTCTGACTAACAGAATGTAGTGTCATGTGAGATTAAGTGTAACTAGCGTACATTTACACTGTTTTTAGTCTTACTATTACTACTAAATTACTCCTGTGATAAATCAATTAAAGATTCCAACTCGTCAATTTCCCCTGCCATTATCATTTCCTCCATAACTGATGAGTCGATGTCAATAACTGTGGCACATTCTTCTTCAGTCACCAAGAGACCTTCAGTGAAATTGAGGCAATTAGAACAAGTGGAGTACTTGAGAATTTGAAGCTTCTCCATCATATCTGAGTCTAACTGTGATCGATGATGGCTGTCAGTTTCTTTGCTGGATGAAAATACACGTTCACATGGTACTGCAGAAGCTTGAGCAGGAAGAATGTCAAGTGCGATACGATAGAGTAAAGGAAACTCAAATTTTCGACTCTAAGCCATTGTAAATTATTAGTATTGAATCGAAGAGAAAATGTTGAGTAAATCAATTACCTGCCAAAATATAACAAGATCTAGCTCCTCAATTTCTTTTGGATCTGTAATAATCCCTGCAGCTATCCACCGATTTAACTCTTCTTCAATAGCAGCAGTATCTTGAGCCACCAGATGTGCTTCGGTCATTTGAACAGAAGAAACATCTTCTACAGGCTGAGGAAGCGAGCTGTTCAGTCTTAAACTACCTGAAGATAGACTCCTCGCAAGCACATTCAGTCTTGCATGACCACTTGTTTGCGCCTGTGCTGCACGAGATGGTATGTTAATTTTATGCCGTCCTACAACTGCTGGTGTCTTCATGTTTGCGGTACGCATAGCTCGCCGATGTCTTAACATCTGCAGTGGCAATGTCACCATTAGTTACTTTAACATAATTTACACACTATAAATGACTTACCAGATCATGTAGTGCTCACATGGCTTCCAACTTCTCTTCTTCAGTCAAAGCACCCACTGCCCATTGTAGCTTCATTGTTGGATTGATAACTATCAGACTAAAATAAGAAATTGTCACATATATATGTAGAATGGTTACCCATTGCTAAGACATAAGCCTTTGTGTGACATGCTTTTGCCATGTATTCTTCAAGCTTCTTAATTGATGCTGTGACACCATGTGCAATTCCTGGAAGTAGACCCTTCTCATCTTGTAACATTTGGCGGAGCTGTTCAAAAACAGGTAGGACAAGTGACAGTGTCGGGGTTTTCTCTTGAGATACTATTTGTTGAGTAATGTGAAATATGTTGAGGAAGTAACGGATATCATTCAAAACAATAAGTTGTGATTCAGATAATATAAGTTTCCAGAGGTCAGACTTAGCGTCACTTTCTGATACCATTAATTTGATAGCCTAAGAAGGTATAAATTATGTTAGATTAAAATCAAATTGTATGAGTAACACTCACTGGGTAAAGTGTAAACACTTGGTCTATCATCAAAAAAGTTGAAGACCATCTGGTATCAACATCACACAATAACTCCAATTCTGGTAGCTTGTCTTCGCCGAATAAACCATTTTCATTTCCATATTGAATGGCATTTCGAAGCGCCATGCGACGCTGATCAGATGCATGACATGCATTCACAAGTTTACAAGCAGCCCCAACAACATCTGAATCAAGGGCAATGCGGTAGGCCACATCAGTACCCCTATTGATTTCTTCACATTCTTCAGATATATATTCCTGTGGAACCTCTGTGTCATCCTTTGGAATCGTCGTCATATACTTAAGACCTGTCTTCACGCATATATTATTGACATGAGGAAAGCACCTGAATATTATTTAAGCCATTGAACTAGTAAACTCGAGAAAATAGAATGTACCATATATGATTTTCCACATGATCAAACTCAATGAAATCATTTTTTTCACTCATCTGTCGAGCTAGTGCCACCATCATTGTGTTATTATTTGATGCATTGTCGAGTGTCACCATACCAATCTATCACAATGTTAGGTACCAAAAATAAGGTGCTAGATAATACTAACCTTTCATAATATCCCAAGTTCCTTTAGAATTTTCATAGCTTCCTCAGCCATGTTTTCCCCTGTGTGACTTCCATGAAGGGCTCGAAAAGCAACAAGCTGGCTTCGAAGAATAAGCTGATTGTCAGAGGATATTGTCAAATAATGAACAGTCATGCCCATATGCGGACACAGGTTCTGTCTGGACCAAATGTCACTTGTAACTGAGACATTTCCTAGTGCATTCTTAGACAATGGTGTAAGTAATTATCATGTTGAAAAATGGGCTCTTACTCGAATTTCCTCTGCCATTTTGTTATACTCCTGCTCAAACTGCTCTTTGATTAAATCTGCCACCTTTTTTCGGTGAGGGATATCATTTTCTGTAATGTCAGCATTTAAAAAAAGGAGCAAGTCTCGTAGTTCTGGACATTCAACAACATTCATGGACTAGAAACAAATTGGGTGTTAGTAATATGAAATGAAACAAAAATTTAACAGAAATTTACCTGGTCATCAACCACAATCCACCTAGCTAATCGTGTATAAAACCCATCCAGTGTGAACATCTCACGGTCAGCTCGTACTCCAGTAAATGCATTTTGAGACCGCTTTCCTCCATTGCGCACAATATCCTCCCAACCTTTGAGCTTCTCCTTCATAACAGTTTCACTGTATACCTTCCAATGCTTCTCATGAAGATGTGTATGAATTGCAGAAGTTTGACCCTCTGTACACTTCCACACAGAGCGGTTATTTCCCCTGTATAAATATGAGGTAAGTAATTGATGAATTAAAGAGGAAAATTACAGCACTTACTTGCACAGTCGACAAGCAATGAAGGCTGCATCCCTGGGACGTATCTTCGACAGCTTAATATCCTTCGGAATCTCCACAATATCCACCTTGTCCTTTGATGAAACTGGGATAATGAAATACCAAACGTCACTTGCTGTTTTCACCTTGGTCGCAGGATTCCCAACCCAGGTGTCAGAGATTATTGATCCATAGTTAGTGTCAATAAAATCTTTGGATCGAATGGTATCATTCGGAACACTCCCCATACGCAGAGGTGAAACCGTGGTTGCTGTTTGGGGACCAAGTTGCCTGGTACCACCTGAATGCATTAGCACAAATTTAGTCTTTAGATAATGGAAACAACTATTCAAATGAAATACAGTACACACCTTCAGCACTATAACTCGGAAGATTTTCTTGATTTCCAATCCGAGCTCGTTTGGAAACTGATCCAGTGGAATCAAGAGTGGCTCGCTGGCGCTTTTCAGGAGTTATAAATGACGAAGAAATGACTAAAGGATCATTGAAGGGGCTGTGGTTCCCATAATGCTGTTGGGAATGAGCATACTGCATATATAAGTATGGGTTTGATGGTTGAATATAATACGGCTGGTGCAGATTTGAAGGTGTTGGACTTGCATTTTGCTGTTCAACGTGAATACGAGAGGATACTGGAGACTTTCGACCACTTGTTCACGGCTTCTGGTGCGTGACGCGAAAAATTGGTTTGACCAAGTGTTCAAACCCTGCGCTGGTACGTGACACCTGGTGGTTCTGTTCATGCCCCTACAGCCGCCCGGCACGGGCGGAAAAATCGGCTAAGTAAGCGCCGTATTTGTCTCAAAACTTATGTTCATAGCAGCCTGTGACGCGTGACAAATGCACTCAAGTGTTCAGTTCAAACGCCCTGCGTGACGCGTGACTGAACACTTGGTCGAAAGAGTCCAGTAGTGGGGAACGTGTATAATCTGTGAAATTAGACATGGAAGAGTTCTTGTGGTATACACCAAGTTCATACAAGAACCGTCCTTTTATACAGTACACACACCTTGATTTTGTCGTCCATTGCAGGTAAGTTGAAGAGTTTTGCTTTCTGTTTCAGAACTGTGTTCTGAGTCACAGCCCTTACTCTCCGACCCAACTCCGACCCGAGTCTCTCTCCCTCTCATGCTTATACTTATATTGTTCTGCTTTCCTCTCCTATCACGATACCCAATATGCAGCACTCACACAACGTCAGCAAGCTCAACGTTGGCTCAACGACAACAACACATATACTTCCCATGATCTGGAGGAGAGACGAGTCCTGAGTGAAGTAAATCTGACTTCTTCTCGAGTGCTGAGTGTGGAACACAAGAGCCTACGAGGGTAAGGCGAGAGAGGAGGAGAGATGGAATCTGAGCCGGGGAGAAGCATAATGTGAGGACTGCTACTGTGTCTGGTCTGGGGAGAGATACGAAGCGCGTTTTTGGTGGGGGCTTTGTATCCTGTTCCGTCAATGTTCCAGTTGCTCTTAGCTTCGCATCTCATACTACAGTTCCTGTTCTCATCGCCCTATGCATCGACATCTTTCTCGTCCTCTTCTCTCGTCCCATGAGCACAGACACCGTCATAAGTGCTATCATCGAAAGTCAGAGCACATACCAGATACTACTCCAACATACCCCTTTCGCCGATATCGTCCGTACTCGAATCCGATTAAGCTTACGAGGGGATGGAGGAGCGTTAGTGCCAGATGCCGTCGCCTGGAACTGGGTTGGGATCTCGTTCTTCCAGTTCGTTTTCGGCTCAAGTTCAGGGATTAAGTACGAGGGGAATCGTCGCGTTTGTGTCTAGTATTACTACGGAGTACTGCCTTTATCGCTCTACTACTTTCCTTTCTACTCCGTTATCTCAGTGCAGATAACGCCTAGAGGCATGCTCAGAGTATTCACCCGATCCATGGGCCGGGGGTCACAGATGCAGACTGAAGTATGGTGTAAGTGTTAGCTGGGACATGACAGACTCCACCTGTACCACGTCGGAAACAAAATTTACCTGAGTTACGTTTGAGCTTTGATATGAATTACGGATCCAGGATACATGTACTATTCTTCTAAGGTAATAGTGTAGTATCAACCATTGATTCCCTCTACCTCTCTGCAAGTCTATACCAGATCCATTTCTGGTTCTTGTTCAGAGTTGTTGGTTACGGCAAGCACTGGATGAGCAAAAAATATTGACTGTGACACGGAGGGAGCACTTCCACTACCGTCTAAGTCTGACATTTTTCTTAAATTCAATAATAACCGAGATCCCTGAAAACTTCTAAATGTTAGTCCTTGGAATAAATGCATTATAACTGACCGTAAATGACAGCATTGCATTGAACCACCTGTAATAGTATGAGAAAGATTTAGACCAACAGTACTACCGATGAGATTTACGGAGTGAAGTAGATATTAAATGTTAGTCCTCTGGGATCAATGACGCTCCATGTCTGAAGTAACGCAAATACTAAAGAATATTTTAATTAGAACGCTACTTCCCTAAACATATTTCGAGACATCTCTCACCAAATAAAACGAAGAAAAACAGTGTTCCATCAAGCATAAAGGAAGCTAGAATAGGGAAGTTGCTTCTTATGCTCGTCAAAATATTTCGCAGTCCTCCTTGAGCAATATTGATATCCTTCCAAAATCGGACAATAGTAAGAATAAACATAGTTGCTATTGACGTGATCTAAGTTCATCCTTGTGGAAAGTTGGATTATACATACAATGGACGGCCAGTGTGACTCCAAAATAGATGGTTTCCAGCCTTTCGAGAAAGGTTGCATTGTCAGGGATGTTCTCCATGCATACCAATCCTGGAATTTCAAGAAGATTTTTACTATATGCAATGGAATATAGTATGGAAGACGTGAGGAGTATCTAAAAATGATGATTAGAGCGCAACAATTACAATGTGGTAGACAGTTAAATATAACACACCGAAAACTGTGCTAGTAAATTTACGCATGCGCTTTAGTCCCAGTCGACTAATGGTATTACAACTTACCAAGGTAACATAGTCCTAAAAACACCACTACTATTGTCATTTTATGATTAGTAAATATATAATTGTTGGATGGAGTGCACACTTTTTCTGTTGTTCCCATAACATGCACTAACTCGTAATGCAAAGATAAGATCCACTGCAGTATTTAATATTAATGACCCCCTCTATATGAATGCTGTTACTTTCATGAAGCAGAATAAAATGGAATTCCATACAGCTCATTAAACCAGTAAGCTTCTCGACAGCTACGACGTTAGGTTAGAGTATAATAAACCCAATTCTTCTTATATAATTACAACTTAGTTCGCAGATTCAGTTTAGCAGACAGTAAATTGATGCGGAATTACTGACATTGAGTGATACGTTTCCGAATAAGTCAAAGAAAGGTGCTAGAGTAAACATAATTCAGCTATAAAAAAAACCACATTGATGAAATGCTTTCATACGAATGAATGTGTCAATTCTGTAGGACTCAGAAATGTGTCGTTTTAATAAAGAAGTAACACTTACAAGAGATACAGAAGACAGTAGTATCTTGAAATGATGTACAGAACCTTAGGAATAGACCATTTCATTCCACTGAATAAAGGGGAATAATGCCTTTAAGATATATGTTCAATTGCCTAATGGGGAGACCCTCACCACCAAATGTATTTCACCTGCACGATGTCAGCTTTTATATGTAACTTCCATAATATGCGAATAATTGCACCTCATCAAAAAAGCAGTAAACAATATCATATGCGAGCGAAGATATAACAGAAACTAGAACATAAAGAGCAGGAACTTGTAATATTGAACATATAATGACGTACTGTAGACAGCATTTATTATTCGGTCTTCGTGAGTAGTGCTAATTATGTCGTCGAAGGTATAGCCGAAGTAAGCGTCGCTCATGATGGAGTTTGTATGGTGGACACTGCACTGAGATCAATTATTTATATATAAGTTTGCGCTAACGGCTAATGACGGGACCTGTTAGTACCTCAAAACACACTGTGCGTACTAGCAAGTACTAGCCAGAGGCATCTTAGTGTTTCACAGAAACAAGAGAGTTGAGATCCATGCGTTAAGGAACTTGTATTCTAACTGAAATGATGAAAATATAATCTTCTAATCCAAATTAAAATATCAGCCCCCTTTTTTTCAAAAACGACCGAAAGAAAGAGATCCGGCTAACGCTGTGCCGGGGGAAGGCGCACTAACACTCCTCCGTTGAACACCTTGATGGAATTCGAACGGGGATTGTGTCCCCGAAAGAAATCCGGGCTGGAATACAATTTCTTGAATGTTCTGAGGTAGTGGGTGACTTTCCATAACGTCTGGAACGTTTTCAGGGTGCCAGTCGGAGTTGGAACCCTATAGCTTACCTCAGCTATGGTTACAGATTCATCGAACTTCTGGAGACTTTGGGACACCATTAGCGAGACAGGCTTTCATATTTAAGTACTCCGACACTTAGCGAGTGATGCGGAATACCATAAATGGTGATTGATCACAAAAATGCGTTTAAAACTAGTGTCTGGAACTGGAAGAGGGGTAGCTACCCTCCTTCCAGACTTTGCTTTCAGACTGCATCTGAAAGGCTACGGAGAGTGAAATATTTTCCGGGGTCTTGCTTAATCATCAGGGAAATGTCGGCTAACGTCGGCAAGCGCGTCTGAAAGCAAAATCTGAATCTGAAAGGCTTTCCAGAGGGACGCTGTAGGAGATGGAGATTGAAACATAGATGAGAGCGGAGACAAGCGGGGACACAGCCCCCGAGCGACGGACACGATGCGTCCTTTTCCAAACTCATCATAAGTACTACACAAGTACTCAGATGATAGTGGACAGCGTGAACGGAGCTAATGCTTCGGAAGCGATGGTGAGTTCCGAGTCTTACGGGGTTTAGCACTGGTTTGGCGGACGCAGATTCTCCCTCCCCGGGAGATCCCCACCTTAGCACCTGAAATATGTATAAGATATGGAAACCACATGAAAAGTTAGTTCCGCTGACGATGACTAAAGACAAGAAACCGTAAGGGTGAATACAAGGTGAATATAATGTTGGTGGGAGGATGTGCCACCTATCGAAGTAGTACTTCAGTACACGATGTGGTGATATAGTAGAACTCATCGTCGGTTGACCCCTTTTTATGTGAAGCATACGAGAGTTTTGGACAATTAACTCGAACAATAATGACTGCTCTACAGGATAGGAGGCATAGAAAGCATATCGACTTCTGTGCATACTGAGCAAAAGGCGTAAATGAGTGATGTCACTCCAAGGAGAATATGGGTGGTAATGTGGCACTAACCCTTCCTGTGCGGGCGTACAACACTAAGAGCGGGGTATAAGACGAATCACCATGACGAACCAAGGCCTCCAAATAGACGCGGCATGCTCGCGAATGGCATTAGGGAATAGGGCACCTAGGGTCCTTCTCATCCTCAGGGCAACGGCTGGGAACCGTAGGTCATGCCAGCACAGGCACCTCGTATTCAGCGCAGACGACTGGGTACTGGAGCATACGCCGCAGTGGATAGGAAGAAGGGAAGGTGGTACTGTGTACCGTTGTACTCCCACGCGTTGACTCTCTGGACGCTGAGCGCAAAACAGAGCGAATGGTGCCACTGTGGAACAACATAACGTCCTTCCTCACGTTCAACACTCCTACAATACCGTCACCGTCACCATCCAGAATGGCGGTTATGCAAGTAACTGTTGCGCCTTCAGCCGCTCAGCCCAACCAAACTGCACCCTCAAATGCCAATGCAGGTCTCCAACCAGCCATCGAACAACCGAGACCCTAGCTCCC
This sequence comes from Cyathus striatus, assembly GCA_025738555.1. NCBI lineage: Eukaryota > Fungi > Basidiomycota > Agaricomycetes > Agaricales > Nidulariaceae > Cyathus > Cyathus striatus. Next base: position 8,197,709 of record JAOVFP010000001.1, read on the forward strand.
GAACACAAACGAAACGCAGGCGCAATGGAACTGATGACGTCGACTCACCTCAGCCAACTTGAACGCTTCGGCCTCTTCCTTCCTCCTCTCGCGCTCGATTTAGAGAGGGCGTAGGTAAGCGTAGGCAGCGCTGTTCTGAGCGGGTCATTGCTTGCTGCAGCCTGCTGCTGAGTGGGGAGGCATCTGGGGCTGTTGTATCACTTGTGGGTGGTGCCTCTTGAGTAAGCATCGTGATAGGGGTCGAGTGAGTGCTTGGTAAGTAAATGGTATACAAATCTAGGTATATTCGTAAGACCGGCCTCGGGAGTTGAAAGACAGGGATAGTAGATAAAGGATCGGCCCATGCTGCTGTTCAGGTACAGTCTTTTTACTTACTTCCTCCTCATAGTTAAAAGTCCAGATGTGGTGGGGGTCGTAAAGAAAGCTCTAGGTTATGCCATGCAGAGCAGGCGAGATATGTATGAGAGGAAGAGAGGAAGACTCTGGATGAGAGTGTGCGCAGGGTGGAGCGGGGTGGTGCGGGGGTGGGGTTGGTGACTGTTACCTGGTGGCTGTGTCGTTTGTGATGAGATTCCCGTGATGCTATCATCATGCCAATGTCCCTGCCGATAGTTTTCACCTGCCGATGAGTTCTTGTTCTTCTCTGCAAATACGATATGTAGACTTGCACTCTATTCGCCCAGAGCCATAGAGGATGCATACTGGGGCATGTTGTAAGTGTTAGCTGCCAGTTACGGGGAGACTACCCGTAGTTTTATGGGGTTAGTAGCACGATCTTTCTTTCGATTTTATTTCCCTCATCAGGATCATTATTATTGGAGGTTGGAAGAGGAGTTTAATGAGGACAGGAAATGGGTCGCCTTTGACGTGTTGACGTTTTGACATTCCGGATTTTCGCGAAATCCATGGGATCTGGATTTTACATTTTGACCGACGGTCTTACTAGTCTTCTCTTCTCCTTTTTTACTTCGTGTACCGGTTTTATGCATGTTTTGGGTCAAAGAAAGGCAACACATATCATTATATTTGTATTTCTGCCACGACTCAATGCCTTAGACATTATGTTTCACGGACCCGGTTTCAATAACCGATAGTCTACACACTAGTATTTTCATGCGTTCTTCTAAGTCTTCAATATCAGTCGAGATCCCTGATGACAAGCTTGTAAACATGAACACGCAAAAAAGAATGGATTATTACTGACCGTAAATGACTGCATTGCATAATATCACCTGTAATCATATGAGAATAGTTTAAGTTAACAAGAGAACGAATGAGATATACGGAGTGAAATAGACGTTAAATAGAAGTCCCCTGGGATTGATCATGCTCCATAATTCTAGTACCGTAAATACTGAATGAGAGTTTCGTTAGGAAACCACTTGTCTGACCAATATCTCTTACCGGAGATAATGTCGAAATATAGTGTTCCATCACGCATTAAGGATGCTAGAATAGGGAAGTTGCTTCTACTACTTTTCAACAGGTTTCGCAGTCCTCCTTGAGTAGCACTGACATCCTTCCAAAATTTGAAAAACGTAAGAAGAAACAAAGCACCTGTTGACAGAAATTAATCGCACGCTCGTGGAAAGTTGGATTAAACATACAATGGAAGGCTATATTGACTCCAAAATAGACCATTTCTTGCGACTCTGTGGACATCGTATTTGCAGGAGTATTTGCGGTGCATACCAGCCCTGGAATGTTAATAAGACCGGAATCTTCTGCAATGGCAGCTTATATGGAAACAGCAAGTTGCATCTAAAGATCATGATTAAAGTGCAATAGTCATGTGGCAGGTACTCGGCTTACCAAACGTAGTGCTAGTACATGTTCATATCTATATCAGACTAAATCAGGAAATCGCATTGTAACATACTCACCCAATAAACATGTTCCTAGAGGCCACACTACTATTTTATGTGAGGATTAGTAAACCATACGTAAGCATAGTATTTATATGGCAAACATACTTTTTCTGCTGTTCCCGTAGCATGCACTCACTCGGAATGAAAAGATAAGATCCACTGCAGTATTTAGTATTAATGTTCCCCCTCTAATATATGAGTGAAGTTATATTTTATAAAGTAAATAGTATGATTAAATCCCTACATTTCGTACAACCAGAAATATGCACGACAACTACAGTGTTAGGTGAGATTCTGAATAACCAAATTATTCGAATATAACTACAACTTATTTCACGGAATCAGTTTAAGAGACAGTAAATTTATGTGAGGATTACTAACATTAAATGATATAGTTCCGATTACTTCAAATGTTGGTGCTAAGAGAAATGTAAATCAGACAAAACTCTTCCACGTAGAAGGAATACATAATACGAAAGAGTGTGATCATCCTGTAAAAGTTCAGAACCCAGGATGTGAGTCATGTATTTTTTCAGTAAACATATATAACTTACGAGAGATAAAGAAGACAATAGTATCTTGCAATAATGTAAAGAAGCTTAGGAATTGACCATTTCATTCCACTAATTTAAAGGAGAAGTCTTCATATATATATAGGCTGGTGAGTCACGCGACGAGTTTTAAGTAACACTTAAATACTTAGAATATAAAATCCCAAATATAATAATAAACTCAAATCCCGAGGTGTAAGTTCAGTAAGTTCGAGGGGCGCAATGATTTCAATTTCAAAAATAGAACAAGTTATTTTTAGATCAGTTTAACTCAGTTTATTCTTTAGAACGCGTCAAGGTATTCAAAGTCAAGATATTTCAGTTCAGATTCAATTCAACACTATCAATTCGGTACGTAAAATCTCTGTGTCAAATGTCTCGTAACAATTCTGATTCTAGTCTGTTATCTCGTCTGAACCGCCCTATCCGTGGGAGGGAAGAATGCCTGGCAGTTCCTGCCGTTTCATTCCCTCCTCGCTCATCTATATACATTTACGGACACATCTAGTTACTACTTTGGTCTATACTAATTACTAATTTATTCCTAGGTTTCTCCGTTGTTCTAGTCCAGTCGTTACTGTAGCCAATTGCATGCGCGCGCGCATGCGTGTCTATGTCGCGACGGGCGCCCGTATGGGCGGCACGTCGATCTATTTCCATTTTAGGCGATGCTTATATCATCAAGTACGCGCGGCGCCTCAGTATCGCAACAAAACGCCATCGCTGCGTCGCGTACTCACATACTGCTTATCTTTTTCTTCTCGTGATCTGCGCATGGGTTGCGCGTGGTCTATCGGCTTCGTTCCGGGCACAGCTAGTGCACTGTCTGCATAGCTTTGCTCATATTCTCGTGTTCTGGGCTGGTTCTAGGGTCTGGCTCTGTCTGGTTTCTGTATTCAACTCTGCGCGCATTCTTGGTTGGTCTATGACTCTGGGGGCTTGTCTTAATGAAGAGTGGGATTTCTGTTATACTAGCAACTGCAGAATGACGTTGGTTTTATGAATAAAAGAGGTATGTATTTGTTTAATTTGTTTTAAACCATACTGATGCGGAGTTTTTATGTTTTTTTTATATAGTTTTATTTGTTTTTAATCCCTTGATGAGTTATGGGAGGCAGCGCGGGAACTCAGCCCCTCCCCGCTGTGTCCTACTCACGCGCTCAGGTGAAAGTTCCGTAAATTCGGAACGCGAAAAATGAATTTTAAAGTACGTCATTATATTTTACTAGCGTATCAAGGCTAATGGAATATCCGTCTCACCACCAAATATATTTTACCTACGCGGCGTCAGCTTTTATATCCAAGATTCACAACAGAGGGATAGTGATACCTCATCGAAAAAGCAGTAAATAATATCATAACCAAGGGAAGATATGACAGCAACTAAATCATAATCAGTGTACAGATAAGAATCATAAGATCTAACATATAATGACGTACTGGAGACGACAGCTAATGTTTTAATTTGATATACGGCTCTAATTATATCATCGAGCGGAATATCTGAGTAAGTGACGCTCATGGTGAAGTTGAATAACGTTTAAGGTGGGAGGTACTCGACTGGGATCGCTTATATATATATACATCATGATCTAGTTCATCTATATAGCACACGACCCCACCACGTCTTAAGGAATTAAAATCACCCTAGTAGAATCACAGGAATCGACGGAATGTATACAGGCAGTGCTGATCAGATGATCTCCTCATTCAGCATAGAATGTCATACAACAGAAGTAATAGTACCCAAGACTAGTAAAATTTAGTTAAGGTCATGCTAAATATGATACATACTAACCCTATACACATCTCCGTTGTTCCACCGTGCTTCAATGCAGTATGTTACAAGAGAAAGTGTTAAAATATACCTTACACCAAACCTCTTTTGCTTGACCTTTGTTGAGTTGCATCATGTATAAGCGACAATATCCAGTGGTGCTCAATCCAATCATGTTCAAGCTTATGGAACTAGGAAATCGAGCTTCATTTGCATTATTCCATGATTGTAAGCTAGAACTCACATGTTTTGAATATATCATAGAAGTATTTCTAATATTTACTATTTACTAACGAAGCTAAGAGCAAAGATGCGGAGAGGGGGGGGGGGGGTGAGGAAGTACGAGCAACACTACAGAGCATCGTAGTGAATTGCAGGCAGAGGCCAAAGCTCCGCTTCAAGACTTCAAGAGTCACACTGAGCATAGAGAATGGGTACCTCCCTACCTCATGTGGAACGAAAACACTGGCACTGGCATAACGATGTTGTTCTAACTTAGCTGCAAGGTCTTGAAAGGAGAATAGGGGAGTGGGGTGTTAACTGCGCAGCGCCACTCGGCTCAGTTAGATGAAACACCGCGTCACATTAGATTCTTATGAATGGAGAGTAGGATATGGGAGGATAAGAGCACTGAGTTCTCCCTCGAGCTCATGGAAACGACGAGGTACCGTAGCACACACAACAACGGAAACGGGGAGATAAAGAGATGAACATGGTGCTCCCTCCCTTCTTCATACAACATGATAGATCCCGTGGTGCACGGAACCTCCCTCTCCAGATTCGACGTTCTAATGATGTCGCCGTCCTGTATAAGATTCATCCACAACACGTTACACCATATCCTCGACAGGAGGATAAAGGGATGTGATAGTAACCGTAGCGCACCATAACTTCCCTCCCCGCGTCCAATGCTCCAACTCCAACGACACGACACCCTAACCATCCGAAATAGAGGCGTAGGCTGGGTTACTGTCCCACCACCGTCCGGCCCAACTAACACTGCTGCCGCACACTCAGTCTAGGTGTCACCAACGCAGATCTCCAACCCACCCACCGAACAACCAAGATCCGAACTCCCAAATACAAAACAAAGAACAGAAAGCAATCTACTCTCCGCACATGGGGAGCATTCAAGAATGAGATAGGAGACAAGTATACTCCTCGCGTTCTAGAGAATTGTGGAAGGCGCGAATAACGAATCGTCCGTGTGTACCCAGGAGAATAGGAACATGTACTGTGGTACCATACTCATACCCTCCCTACTGTGTGCACGGCACAGAAATGATGCAAAACTGTCGCGCCAGATCCTTGATGCGAAACGGATAACAATATGAGAGGGTGATGTGGCACCGTTACTCCCCCCACACTACGGAGAGAGGGAGTACGAAGGATCACAGTGGCGCACCAGAATGGGTGCGGCCCACTCGAAAGTGGGATAGAGGATAGGAGAACATGATTCTCCTCGTGCTTCAACGAACAGTGGTGTACCCAGCGCATACAGCAGCTGACACGAAGAGGATGGGAGAGGTCACCGTAGTCCTCCCCAGTGATGAACGTAGAGAACAGCAGAGCCATTCGTCCTGACTACGATTCTTCCACACCTCGACAACGGGACAGGGGGTTAAGTGGTAACCGTGGCGCAGCGTAACCTCCTCCCAGGTTCACCAACTGCACCGTCACCGTCACCATCTAAAATAGGGGCGTAGGCATGTTACCACCTACCACCAGCCTCTCGCAACCGCACCGGTACCGACACACTCTGTTCACCTGTCATGTCACCAATGCAGATCTCCAACCAACCAAAACCAACACCGAACAACCAAGATCCGAGCTCCCAAGCACCACCAACGCCAACGCCAACACCAACACCAACACAAAGAACAGATAGCCGAGATGACATCAGAAAACTCACCTCAGTCAACTTGAACGCTTCAGCCTCTTCCATTCTCTGCTCGCGCTCAATCTCGAGGAGACACAAGCGGTGCTGTTTAGATCGCGTCATTGCCTGCTGCTGAGCTTATTGCGCTGGCTGTTGTTGCTGAGGAGTAAGAGGAGGCAGCTGAGGTTGTTGTATCACTTATGGATGACGCATCTTGAGTAAGTTATCGCGATAGGAGTCGAGTCGAGTGTGTGTGCCCTTAGTATAAGGTATACAATTCTATGTATGTTCGTAAGGCCAGCAATATATAACATGCAAAGTAGTATTCGAGAAACAGGAAGAGGGGAAGAGAGAGAGCGGGGATACTGGTTACTGGGAGGAAAGATGGGCCAGAGCTTCAAATGTTTCGCTTTTCAAGCAAGTGGCTGTGTCGTTTGTGATGGATCTCAACAATCACAATGGGTGCACGTGATGCACTCAAGTCGGTAATACGTAGGACCCCTGATAATCCCGCCTTAGGTCGGATACTAAAATCGCCTTTTTCCGGCTGTAATAAGGGGACGAAAAATCGTCAAAAATTTCCGAATTTTAGGGGGATAGCGTATCCAAGCTACAAATTTTCGGGTTTACAGGGGGATTATGTATTTGACCTCTAAAAATAGTCACAGCGTTCCTACTCTACTGTATCTTCGTTTGAGCATTTCTGGTGTGTCATGATCCGCTTTACAGCACTCAAAGCAAGTTAATTTTTCCCTGAAATCCCCACAAAAGTATTTGTGAATGTGTTTGTGTGCATCTCAACAATAGAGTCATTATGAGGAACCAGCTTTATTGATGAAGCTGACAATTCACATAGAAATGCCACTCCAGCTGGTATGCGGATGGGTTGTGGCAAACCAAGATGAGCTGAGGGATCAAAAATACCATGGAAATGTCAATGACCAGGTAGTATCTACCTCTAAACTTGCATACTGATGTAAAAGAGCACACCGATGTTATTTGATGATGACACCCAATTGTAATTTGTACTTTCCCCCTTTACCAGCACCTCTCTTACATTGTGATAACTGTAAAATAAACCCTAGGGCTGGCTCACGCCGGCAAAGCCCACTACCTAGTAGTACCTAAGTATTCTGTGATCAGTGCCTAGTGCTTAGCACTTAAGTAGCTACAAAACATTTTTAATATTGAATACAACTGTGTAGCTCAAAAAGATAGAATAAATAAAATACTAATTTTCATACATTTGATGGGCATGCCTGTACGGCATATACATATAATATAAACCATAGGGCCGGCTCATGCTGGCAGAGCCCATAACCTGTTTAACATGAAATTTTGTTCGTTAAAATCTGTTTAGGAACCAATTCATTGGTCTTTTCAGACTATTATGCAGATGTCGATTGTTGAAGTTAAAGTAGTCATAGTCTGCCATACGAAACAGACAAGCTGGGTATGGGTGTCCATGGGTACGGGTGTGGGTCAGCTTCATTGAACCCACAACCCGTGCATACCTGTGAACAGATATTAGCACAAAAATGTACAATAACTTATTAATTGTCCATAATAAACATATAGAAGTGATATGATTATCTTTTTTCGTTACAAATGTATGTACAAGATATTGTAGTTATAAATCAATCATGTATTTTGTTGAGTCCGCAGATTCAGCAAAATATTAGTCAGTATACAAGTTGTATACAATATTTATTTTTATAATGTTGGCTTTGTTACATATTACTATGTCACAATTCACCTAGCCTTATTAAACATCTCTAGCTATATTCTTATTCATCTTGTGATGTTCCTAGTATCCTATTGGACTGGTACTAACTGGTACTCTTTTGTGCTCACGAAATTATACCTAACTTTTCCTGCTCTTCAGTGCTTGTTGAAACTTGTCTAATGCCACTCCTACTTTTCCGGTACTTTCCTGGGCTTGAGAAAACATGAATAGCTTCGTTCCCACTTGCCTGGAGTCTTTGGCTGGTTTAAACTTGACTAACTTCATTTCTACTTGTCTAGTACTCCTCTGTGCTCGTTGGAATTTATCTAGTGTCATTTCTACTTGTCTTGTACTTGTCTGGGCTTGAGAAACATGTATAGCTTCGTTCCTACTTATCTGGAGTCCTGGTCCAGTTTAAACTTGTCTAACTTTGTTCCTACTTGTCCCGTACTCTTCTGTGCTCACTAAATCATATATAGCTTTGTTCTTATTCATCTTGTACTTGTCTATGCTTGTTAAAACAAATCTCCTTTGTTCATACGTATCTGGTACTCATCTTTTCTCATTAAAAACACATCTAGCTTTGTTCCTACTCATCTGGACTTGTTGAAACCTGTCTAACTTCATTCATACTGATCTGATACTTGTCTGCACTCGTTGGACATATCTACTTTGTTTCTACTCATCTAGTACTCTTCTGAGCTTGTTAGGACCTGCCTACTTCATTCGTATTCATCTGGAACTCATCCATGCTTATTAAATCAGATCTACTCCATTCTATTTGTCTGGTACTTGTCTGCACTCATTAAAACATATCTACTTTGTTCTTAATCATTTAATCGTCTCCTAGGCTCATTAGGACAGACCTATTTTATTCCTATTTGTCTGGAACTCATCTGGGTCTACTAAACTACGTCTACATCATTAATATCCATCTCAAATACATCTGGTATTCATTTAAACTTGCTAAAATATGTCTAGTATCGTTCCCACTCGTCTTTGCTTGATACAATTATCTGGCTTTGTTGAAACTCATGTAATGTCGTTATAGTGTATATAAATTTATTATGACTTATCTACTAGTCATCTGGTTTCATTAAATCATGTGATATAAACTTATTTACTCAATTATAAATGCTATAAGTTGCATATACATGGTTCATAATAGATCTCAAAATTAGAAAACCTACGGGTTACCCGCAACCTGTAGCACCCGTGCTAAAAATACCTGTGGGTTCGCGGGTAAGGGTTCAGATGGGTATGGGTGTGGGTCAGCTTTAAAATAACCACAGGTGACCTGTGCACTTCCCTAGCAACACTACAAAATAGCCAAGTTAGAACTCCCCTAATGACTCAGTGAGCTTCAGAACAAGTCAGGGAGCTTAAAAATGAAGCATAAATATTAAGAACAATTTAACAAAGCAGAGAGTAATAAAAAATCAAGAAAAGAGTTTTAAGCATTGCTGGTCAATAGTTTTCAACCCCAGGGATTCAGAAAAAGTAAGACTGATTCCTTAACATGGTATTAAATACATTTATATGTATAGCATTAACTACAAGGTAATGCAAAGCTGACCTGCACCTGTACCCATTTGTGCCCTTACCTGTAACCCATGCTTCTCCCTACATGAAAGCATAGCAAGACACCAAGAGATATGTAGGCCTGAGGTACAAGACATTGACAAGGTTTATAGTTTGAACTTTGAATACATTTCTTATACAAGCTACTCCTAAGATGGAGATGCAGGATGCTTTCTGCTCACAAAATTATTGGTTATGATTTTTGTGTTTAGTTTAAATTAATGAATAATAGGTGTCATACACACGAGAGATGGAGGAATGTAAAGATAAAGAGAGGAAACAGGGGAGTATACATTAGGAATTTCGAAGGACAACTTTGAAAAGCGGGAAATACCGAACAATTTAAACTCAACTGCACAGCATAAAATTCCCCGCATAACCGCAAGAATCTAGTGCACCCTATAACCCTACTACCTTAAAAGGTAGTGGGAATAATATTACTACTTAGTGCAGCTGTTGCTTTTAATAATAAATAGTGCACCTTTTCCAAGCAATACTTGATCTTTAGCAATAACTATACCATAAGATTGATTACTCAACAGCACAACAAGACTAACACGAGCTGTTGCAAGTAGCTCAGAGGGCACCAATAAAGAAAATTCATGTCTTTGTTGTTGAAGATTTTTTCCAGTGCCAGCTTCAGCTGTAAGTTTCACATTTGCTGTATTACCAGTGTTCAAAAGACTTTTAAACTTGTGGAATTGTTATGTTTGCTAGATCTATGGGTGATAGAGTCGAAGCCAGAACACATGTTGCATTGGAAGCACTAGAAAACTTTGTACGTTGATTGAGCTCTTCAGAGACATGATCTGGAATGTTCTTGTACACCTTTCCAGTACCAACCCACCCTACAAGTACTTCATTTGGAAAGAGTGTTAATGTCATCAAAAAGTAAATTTGTTTCTGTTCGGAATAGAATAGTCAGAATTTCGAGTAGATGGGATAAAAATAACACAGCGGAGTGAGAAGCAGCAATTCGCAATGTGAACACTTTATATCACAGTGAATGAAAAAGAACTGAATTTTACAATTGCGAGCACACATTTATTATATATACAAAAACGAGAGAGAAGAGATAGACCGAAGACTGCAGAGTAAATAGTAAGGCAGTGAAGGTTTGAAAATTTTGTGTCCGAACATGTTTGTGAGGCGTTAAGCCTACCCAATAGGACCTATGTCGATACATGGTTGAGGCAGTGAGTAGCAGGGAATGGCAATGTGCACGGAAGACAGTGCCTAAGGCACCGGAAGAGGGTGTGCTCGCGTGTTCGGCCTTGGTTCGGCCCTTGTTGATGCGATGAAAGGTCGGTGTGGCTGTGTTGAAACAGGTGGACGCGTATCTGACCTGCCAGCGAAGCCTCGAATATAGGGGGACGCTAAACTTGACATCGTGGTAAAAAAAATGACGCCATAGGGGGACACCCGCCAAGTTGTATCTGACATTTCAGAAATTTTTGGCGATTGTAGGGGGATTAGTATCCGACCTAAGGTGGGATTATCAGGGGTCCTAATACAGTTGTAACAGTAGGGGAATTCAAAATTGAAGTTACGCGGTACGATACGAGCTGATGGCGCTACGTGAACGACTTCCCACGGTACGGAAATAGCTATATTCCACCTGTATTGTGGCCTATTGTAGCGCGCACTTTCTGGGCGCTCGGCACCGTCTTTCGGAGCTTGAAATACCTCTCGCGCAAGCATGTGGTCCTTACTGCCAACGCGCCTGCGCGCGATAACCTGCGATAACCTGCGATACCCTCCCTCCCCCTCCCTCCTCCCCTCCCCTAATTCCCCCCCCCCTCTTTGTATGCATCATGCCTGAGCCGGCTGAGCCGAGCACTCCCCTCGTTATCACCAGCAATACTCAGCCCTCCGAGCTTCAACAGCTAGAAGAACGACTTGCCACTGTCAAAGCTGGAAAGAAATCTAAGACAACCAAACGTAAAGAGTGCGACGATGACAAAGAAAACGAAGGTGTCCATGTCATCAGTGGAAGGAGAAAGGGTGTGAAGCGCAAGGATGGCATCCAGTATGCTTCCTTTCTCTATATTTATTATTATGCGAGCTAATTTCTGTCCTAGGTGGTCTGATTCAACTTACTTCTTCCTCACCGACCTACTGTTGACGAAGATCGAGGAAAACATCCCTTACCGACGGGTCTTTGGATTCAAGACTGCAGGGCTCGATGAGACACGCAAAAATCTCACTGCAATCCTCGCTTGCAGGGAGCTGGCTCCTGTAATGTTTGAAAAGGCCAGGACCTCTCCAGAACATGTAGAGAGGATTGCCAACTCAATCAAGGCCCGCATAGCGTTGTAAGTACAAGTTTAATCATATATTATCATTAACTGACGCTCTTTTGTAGTATCAAAAAGAAATACTTCGAGTATCGCAAGGAATTGGGACAGACTGGTCACGGGTTGGTAGAAGAAGGTCTTGAAGCATCTATTCAAGTCGGGACGCCGATTCACAACGTTTGGCGTAAGTAATTTAGTTCCTATCATTATATAATTTACTCATGCTTTCAATAGAGATGATTGAACGTGATTTCAAGTGGTACAAGCGCCTCCACAGTCTCCTCTCCTCAAGCCCCATCTACAGCCGCTCCAGGGTAGCAAACAGCTCCACTCCACTCGACTTGAGCATCCTTCAACCTCAAGCTTTGGAAGACGACGAATTCAATGGGTCTTCAAGAACAGAGCAGCCAACTGCGACGGATGAGGGTAGTACTCAAGTGGATGAGGAGGATGACGACGATAAGGATGTATCTGATATATCTGGGCCCTTAGTGAGTACATCTAAGCTTCAACATGATAGCTAATCAATTCATTTAGGAGGCTCCTCAGCAATCGTTGGACTGGGGACTTGAAGGTATCGATAACACCCTCGACAACAACTTTTCGGATCAGTTGAATCGAAGCTCCCCCCCACCTACAGACACCTTTATGACACCTTCCAAGCCATCCCTGTCATCAATCACCTCCTCCCCTCTATCCTGTGTAACCCCATCATCCTCAACTGATTCACTTACGACTCCGAAGGTTATACCTCAAAAGCGCAAGAGTGGGGGGATTTACGACAATCTGGGTGAGATTACAGCCAGTCACCAGAAGGCTCGGATGGAGCAACTAGAGCGCCATGACTACAACAAGATGAAGCGTCAGCGTGCATGCCTGAATGCTAAGGCTGAACGGGACTTGAAATGGGCTGAGCATGAACGGGAACAACGTCGGGTAGAGGCCGCTGAGCAGGCTGAGAAGCGGGCCCATGAATTGTTGCTTCTGGATAAGCAGATTGAGCTGGAGCGTTTGCGTACTAACATGGCATAAGGTTTTATTTCTATCCCTAAAATATATACCCGCTACCCACATTCCTTTCACTATTCATTTCTAATTGCTTCAAGTAAACTTTCCTTCAGTCTCTCTCGTTTAATTCTTCCCTCCAGCAGGGCTACTTGCTCCCCCTGGTTATTGTTTCCCTCCAATACATCTAGGTTACCCAACCTCTCCTCTTCCCACTGCCTACGTAGTTCCTGTTCGTCTTCCATTATTTGTTGACCTTCAATATAAAATGTGTCGCTTTCAATGTTCTCCCCACTTTCATGCATAATGGCAAAGTTATGAAGGTGAATGCAAGCAATTACCCACATAGTTGCCATGTCCTTTGCTTTCTCGTTATCAATACGAAGTCGAAGGCCTCTCAATGATGACCATCTCCCTTTCAGGTACCCAACACAGTGCTCGGAGCGAATGCGTATACGTGAAACATGAAAATTGAAAATTGAATTTTCCCGAATAGACTTTTCAGGTCTATGCAAGTAAAATTAGTTCGCAAACTAATTAAAGCATAAAACTTACTCTTTGTATGGTGCTTGACACCAGTCTCGCACTGGATATGCAGAGTCAGCCCATATAAACTCCTGGTCTTCAAGAAAGTGTTCATGTTCCTGGTACATCTTTGTCTCCTGCCATGCTGTCGCATCATGCTGACTACCAGGAAGACCCACTTCATAATCAATAATACGAAGGTTTGGAAGGTTTATGAGCTGTAACTAATATTAGAAATTTGTTCAAATGCTGGTATATGACATACCTGGACATTTAGCGAGTAGTTTGACTTCCGATCGTAAAATGCATTTCCAAAGTGATGCGGCCTTTGAAAAATTGGAACCAGAGTGCCATCCACCATAAGCCATCCATCTCGCCAGTCAGGACAAGAGAGTTCTTCTACCCAGTTCTTTGCTTGCTCTTTTTCTTCTGCTGTTGGCCATGGCATGGTAGCATGACAAAAACGTGAATCACAACAAGCCTTCATGACACGCAGAACAACATTTTGCACAGTTCCATATGAGACACCAGCCCATAAAGCCACCTTCATAACACTAGCAGCATTTCCATAATGGCGGAATCGGAAAAGGGCAATAACAAGTTGGTGGTCAATCGGCATTTGGTCATGGTTAGAATTATTCTGGAATGCAGGGTGATTTTGCATTATATCAACTAGACTATCGAAACACTTTGATGTAAGCCCAGTGTATGAGCGAAAGATATCTGGGGAGTTTTCTTTATGATCATTAAGCAGAATCCGGACATTCTCAAGTGTTTTGGGAATTTTACGATGTCGGTTGAGGTAGCGTTGACTGTATAGTTCTTCCAAAGCTGTAATAAGATGTTCTGGAAAATCATCCAGTTCAAAAATTGGCCCATCAGAATCATCAGAGGACGTGGACACATTGGATGAGTCCGAAGATGGACAGCTGTCAGAATCTTCACTGGAGGAAGATGAGTCCGGTGATGGCATAGATAATCTTGCCTCTTCTTCAGCCACTGAGTTTAAAATAAAGGCTTCTATAAGGGCCTTCTCCTGTTTCTGGCGGTCTGTAGTACGGGGCATACTGAGCTAGTGCTGAAAAACGGAGCAGAGGAAGAAATGCAGAGTGTTCACTGTTATCGTTCTCCTTACTTGAGGGATCTACTATCGCACTATGTAATCAAATCGAGCATGATCATCTCCATCACTTATTTCAATCTCAGACACAGCCCTGTCGGCAGACCGTATCGTTGCGAGCTTGGAGAAAGGGGGGTATCAAGATTGAGTCGCTACGACAAGCTGTTCACACGATACGGCAACAGGTCTTGGCGCTACGATTTGATCAATTTTGAACTCCCCTAGTATTGCGTAAATATTGAAACAACACAGCCACAAACTTAAATGAATCAAACCAAGTTCAACTCCGCTCCCTTTCTTCCCCTCTTTCTTCCTCACACTCTTATCCTGTCTTGTGTCTTGCTTTGCGGATTTCTTTACGGCTCCCATCAAGGATTTTGATTTTATACTAGGAAGAAAGAAAGATAGATAACTCGACTCTAGTCCTATCGTGATACCCAAGATATATCACCCGCAAGCTATACAACAGCGCTCAGAGCAGGCTGCAACACGGCTTGCACTTCATCGAGCGCGAGCAAAGGATGGAGGTGGCTGAAGCGTACAAGTTGTAGATCTGAGGTGAGTTGAGCGTTTAGCTCAATCTGTCTTTTGCGTTTGCGTATCTCGAGTTCGGGTCTCTGATGGGGTGGTTGGAGACCTTACTAGAAGCATCGTTGGTGGGTGCAGTTTTGCCATCTGGGATGGAGCTTAGGGATGGTATCAGAGTGTGTCGAAGGAATAGCGCAAGACATAGACGCACTGCTCTAAGTACCCAGTCGTCTAGCGTGAACGCGAGGAGCCTAGTGGACCTAGCCATCATCCCCCCATCCCATCCTTGAGCACACCACGTCTATTCAGAAAGCTATGGTAGGCAAAAGTGACTCGCTTTACACCCTGTTTGCCCTGGCGCGAAGAGTACCTACCGACCTATAGTCTCCGTTACGTGTGAAGGATACGGTGTCATGTACTCACCATCCTAGTACGATTTTGCTCGTTTGCGCTGTGTACTAGGTGATAGCAGACTCTAGATCTCACTATTCTTTCTTTCTTCTTATTCTCTCGCTTTCGTTAGAGTTGATGTACTAACTTAATCTAATTCTAAGGAACAACGCCAAATGTTCATGCGCACCCCCGTTCTGTCAGACCTGGACGGGATGAGGCCGACCCTTCTGCGCTATGCAGCGCATCCCCATTCTTTCGTTCGTTCATATTTGTATCTAACGTACGTTACTTTTCGTTCATTACAGATAGGTAGCAACATTGCTCTCCTGACGCAGCTTCTCAATACCTAGTCTTCTCTTCAAAGCCAACCACACCCCCAGAATCATACCACATCCACAACATCCGCACACTTGCATACACCGCATGTGTATCCCACACGGAGATTGCATGATCTGGGGGAGTGATGAGTCCTGCGTGAAGTACAGTCGGCATATTACTCGAGCGATGGGCGTGGATGTGGAGGGGTGAGTGGTATGGGGAGAGGAACAGGAGATGTAGCCGTGAAGACTGCTACTGGGTCGGCAGCAGAGAAAGCAAAAGTTCGGGAGCGCACGAATGGTGTGCGTCTGTCGACGGTTGTGTCCTGGGGACGCTTTCGTCTACGTTCCCTGTGTTCTAAGGATCGGTACTATCACCCTGTCCCCATCACCCCAACTTCACCCTCTTCTCCATCCGCCCCAGCGGTACCCTCACCATCACTAGCAGCAGCAGCAGTGACAGAGCAGGCCTCGTTCGAAGACATCGTCTACATTCGAATCCGACCTTTTTGCCTATAGAGTGAAAGATGAGTGTTAGTGTGCCGTCGTCTGGGACCGCGATGGGGATGCATACTGTCATCGGGGTTTTCTTAACTTTCTTCTGGTCTTTCATCCAATCCAAGGTCGGGGTACTATCGTCAATCAGCACTTAGTGTTCATCAGGAGTTAGTGTTGGGCATTTTTGACCGCCTTCCCGACCTTTATTTCTCTCAAAATTTCACATATAACTATTTCTTACTTCAATAAACACGAATACCACTTTTTATGTCGGTATGAGCTCATTTACTGTGTTTATGTTTTTGGAAGTCGTCACGCTGGCCGTGTTACGGCTGAGAGGAATTTTAATGAAATGATCATTTTTTGATGGCGTCAAACATCACGTAACCTCGTTTAAAGTCGATAACGCGACAGTGAGGAACGTGTCGCGACTCGCGTACGACACTGAGTGCTTGGGTAGGCTCTCAAGCCTCTAGGATATTATGGCTAGTGGCAGTTCACGAAGCCAAAGTCGTGTGTTTCATGACCAAGATTATGAGAAAAGTATTCAAGCTGCAATTACCGCGAAAAGGGATGGAACTTGCAAATTCTGGACAGATGCTGCTAAAGCAAACGGTGTAAGTCAACCATTACTTGAATTTTCTCTTTATTTTGTGCCGTAGCTCATTTGTAAACGCTTTAGGTTAATGTTAATACCCTTCCACAACGCGCAAATCGGTTAGAAGTGCCATCAAAGCTATCAACGGAGTTCGAATACGAGGCAATGTCACAGCTGTGACAACACTAAGTCCTGATGAACACTAAGTGCTGATTGACGATAGTATGGGCACGTAAGGTTACTTCCTTCCATAATACCCGCTCCGGGGCAGGGTGCAGGAATAAGGATAAATGTACCCCCTTCCATCTACTCTCGCTCTTACTGGTCTCCCTGGTCTCGTGAAACACTGTCAATTTCCCCTTCTCCCTCTGCCTCTAACACATCATACACTCGTACGAGGGTATCATCACGCTCCGGTCTCTGAAATATCCCAGTATCACGTCCGAAGTTGAAGCGACCCGAACTGTGTGACGGGATGGGAAGGCAATATCCCCGTCTTGGTTGTTTCTTCGGGATCATTCTCGTTCGAGTTTTTCTAATTTTTATACTGTCCGGGGTAAGGAATTTGAGGAAGAAGGGGACGAGGATAAAGATGATTTTTTGAGGTTGTTGAAAATGTGCTGGAGGCTGATAGGGATGAGGAAGAGGAGTAATGGTATTCACGATCAGGTCTACGAGCCGATCAGGGCCATGACGCGTCAATTCATCTTCTGCAATTCGATTTCCCACTTTTCTCCTCACATCGTTATTGCATCCGCTCCATCCACAACGTTCACAATCCCCTTCTTCGAGGATGAAGACATGGCAACAACCGATCTCGATCAAGAATCAACACTACAGGGTGTGAAGCTTTTCCATAATGCTGTGTTCTGTCTATCATGTACTTACGACCTATGACCCCTTTCCGAGCTCTCACCTCAATATTTCAGATTCGAAATGAATACACGTGGAGTCGTGGACCCGGACTCTCGGAGTAAGTTGGTACCTCTATGTGACACCGAGGGTTTTGATAACGCTTGGATACTTTGATGTATCGATTCTCGATGATGTTGTTCAATACAATGCGGGACTACATATGTATGAGTATACTACGCTTGGGCGCTCAGCGCTCTATATTGAAGATGTCTGTATTACTCATTCGCACCTGTAGCTTGATATTCCTAACACTAGCTACCGAGGGGGACAAAAATGAACTCGAAGAGATATCACCCATCATTCACTTTATAATGCTATTATGTAGTATCGACTTCTTGGTCTCGACTCAATTGACTGTTCTCCAAAACATTAATTAGTAAGTTGTAGAGATGTACTAGACACTTCAATCACATGAATGTGCATTCCGCATTCCGAATACATGCATATACATAATACAATAATAATATAATAATATGTTAATATGTATTCCGAGTACGTGCGTTCGCCTAGGGCAACAGCATAGTTTCAATGAATGATCCCCTCTACATCTCTGGAAATAATATAAATGTGATCCATATGGTGTTCTTCCACAGAGTTATTAGTTGTACGAAGCACGGGGCGAGCAAAGAAAATTGACTGAGATACAGAGGGAGCACTTCCACCATCCACGTCCAACACTTTCCGCAAATTCAGTATCAATCGAGACCCCTGACGGATTGTAAATTTTAATCACTGATGAATGAATTATAACTGACCGTAAACGACAGCATTGCAGGATACCACCTGTAAAATATATCAGAAACGTCCCGATCAACAACAGTATCCATAGTATTCACGGGTTAAAATAGAGACCAAATGATGTTCCTCTGGAATCGATTGAACTCCATGTCTGAAGTATCGTAAATACTAAAGAACATTTAGATCGGAGTACCACTTCTCTAAAAAAAATTTCAAATATTTCTCACCCAATATAACGAAAAAATACAGTGTTCCATCTTTCATTAAGGACATCATAATAGGGAAGTTGTTCCTGCTATGAAATACGTCTCGTAACCCTCCTTGTTCAGCACTGAAATCTTTCCAAAATCTGGAAATAGTAAGTAGAAATGTAATGGCTGTTGACATAAAATAAGTAGATCTTCCTGTAAAGTAAAAGTGAATGTACAATGGATAGTAAGAGTGAGTCCATAATAAACAGTTGACAGCATGTTGAGAAGCCTTGCATTTTCTTGATTCTTTAGAATACACATAAATCCTGAATTCTCGACAAGATTCCCACTATCTGAAATGGCAGATAGTACTGTGGAAGTGAGGAGTGTCTAAAATTATAATTAGACTATAACAATTATGAAATAGGTAGCTTATTTTTCCCACCGAGATTTCTGCTGGATAGCCCCTACATGCACATCAGTCTTAATTGAAAAATAGTATTATAGCTTACCGGCAAAACATAGCACTAAAAATGACACAACTATTGTTATGTTAAGATTAGATTTGCATAATAGTTGGAAGAAAAGCACACCTTTTTTGCTGTTCCCGTAACAGGCGCTCACTCGGAATGCAAAGATAAGGTCGATTGAGATATACAGTATTATTGGCCCTCTATATAACTGCTGTTATTTTTGTAAAGTATAATAACTAAGTCGACTTACATTGTATTATACCAGAAAACCACATTACAGCTATAATATGAAATTAGAATTTAATAAACACAATCCATCTTTTATAATTACACCTTATTTAACAGAATCAGTTCATGAGAGTGTAACGTCATGTTGGAATTACTGACATTGGCTGATACGTTCCCGACGTCTCCTGAGACTGGTACTAGAAAAAAAATCAGTTATAAGCTTTCACAGTGATGAAATGCTTGATACGAATTAATGCGTCAATTCTGTGGTACTCAGAAATATGTATTTCTTACAAAAAAAAATGAAACATACAGGAGGTAAAGAGGGCAATAATATCTTGCGATAATATAAAGAACCTTTGGGATGGACCATTTCATTCCACTGGGATCGAATTTGAGATATGTATATCGCCTAGTGACATACTCATCTCACCACCAGATGTATTTCATCTACATTGTATAAGCTTTTACATGTAGGTTCATAGTAGATGAATGAATAATCACACCTCATCAAAACAGCAATAAACGATATCATAACTTAGAGAAGATATGACAGCAACTGCACCAATATAAAGTGAGAACACCGAAATTATGATATACATAATGACGTACTTTTAACTTGATTTATGGCTGTAATTGAGTATGCATCGTTCATCATTGGTGAAGTTGTTTAACGTGTAAGGTAGGAGACACGGAACAAATCAATTATAGATAAGTATAAGTCGTGAGCTTACTACTACCTATATAGCTTCATTTTAACTATCTATAGAACATTGATAACACTTAAATAAATCTGTAACCAACACTTGTACAGTATCAAATCTGTCTTTTACTGGCAGTGCTAATTAGATGATGTTCTCATCAAAACATATAAGTTTGTACAGCAGAATTAGACATTTCCCACACTTGTTCAAGTATGTATAATAACGCCATATTTTAAACAGGGTCCATATTAATTGTTCGTTGATCTAGTAGAAGAAGTGCAAATATTGCAATGGATCTTATATACAAATATTTCAATGAAAGCCCATAAAGCTGATAGTTATTATCATTTAACAGGTGGTTTATAAATCGGGAACATATCAAAACCACCTCATGATTACGTACGTAATACTTGGATCTTGTTTCGATTGTGTTGTGAAGAAATAAGTCTTGGGGTTGTGTGACGACAGTATTGTATTGGTGATCAGTTTTACCGCAGGACTGATATTAATGACATGAGACACTTTAAAATTGTAGGCGAAGGGCTACGACGGCGGCCCAAGCAGTGTCACTGCGGCGAGTTTACGCCTCCCCCAAGACAAGAATAGTGGACACCGGTGATTGTGCGACTAATTGTGCGTATTCGGGTATCAGATCAAGGCCCACCAAAGGCTGTTCAGTGTTGGTTTAGTATCCTTTTGATTCCACTTGACACTAAGTGCATCGGTCTTCTATTGATTATGTCCAGTACGGCTCTGCCGGCCTTAAGAACACAGCTTGATTACAGCATAATAGAATCGCTTGATATTCATGAACTACCTCGGATGCAACTTGCGCCCAACCCCCGCATCCAAATAACAACCTTTGATAGCTTTCCTGTGTGTGATTCCATCACAGCAGTCAACCAAATTTCTATTGATTAACAAGATAGTCATGTAACCCGTCGGCATTTCAGTGCCTATGATAGAATGTGAATGCAGCAACGCTGTAAATAGCCTGCTACGTGTATGGTCCAAAATTGTGCTATGCACAAGCTGTATGTGTACACCGGAGAAGGATAATAGACTCCCACCGAGTTAAATTTACTAACAACAAATAGAATTTTAAAATTTTAAAGTTCAAGAACGTTTTAAGCAAGTCAGATAGGTAGTATGTGATGTGCCGTTCCAGAGTGGTACATAAAATATACCAAATGACAGGTACATGGGTATGTACCTGTAAACAACCAGGTACATACCCATGTACCTCAACGCACGGTAAGCTAGATATTAGTCAGTGTGATGTTTAATAGTAAAACACTTGTAGCGATATAAGACTATATCTGTATTAGGAAAGTGGCCATACTACGCTACATTTTCAAAAAAATAAGAATATGTAGTTCTACTAAACTACAATTTTGGCATGCACAAACCACATCCTATGTTCACCTCGACTCCCAAGATATATATAGCAAGTTAGTATAGATTCTAGAATATTATTTTTTGGTATACTTAGTTGAAAATATGTCTATAGAATGTATAAATTGTAATGTAAAATGTAGTCTATTAGAACTGGACTTGAATAATTGATGCGATGCCCCATATATGGACAGATGTGATAAGCGTGAGTTATTTGGGTTGCGCGCGAAAATAACAGATGAGTCAGCACATGAACGCAGCGCGACGAGACTAGATTCCTGCCATCTGGTGAATGTGGCGGCAGGAGGCAGGGTCTTCATTTGTAATTTTCGCAATTATTAGTGCATTATGGGGGTGTGTGATATGGAATAATTATACTACGTTATATCTACATCTAAATGAACGGATCGTGCGTGTTCTACATTTCTAATAGCGATGTAGAGGATGTAAATTAATGAGGTGGAAGTGGTGCATGTAGACTGGATTTACCTTAATTGATGGGATGTTCTATACGCTGACAGAATTGATACGCGTGGTATATTTGTTTTCCTCAATCTGAAAATAACACATGAGTCAGCACATGAACCAGCAGCGACGAGACTAGATTCCTCTCATCTGGTGAATGTAGCGGAAGCAGGCAGGTTCTTCGTTTGTAATTTTTCGCATTTATTAGTGCATCATGTGGATCTATAACATAGAATAATTACATTGCGAAATATCTACTTCTAACAGAATAGATCCTGTGTTTCCTACATTTATAATAGCGACGTGGATGGTCTTAATGAATCAGGAAGAAGTGGTGCATGTAGACTGGATATCCTATGATTGATGCGATGTGCCATATGCCGACAGAAGTGATAAGCGTGGGATATTTGCGTTGCGCGTTCCGAAAATGACAGATGAGTCAGCACATGAACCCAGCGCGACGAGACTAGATTCCTGTCATCTGGTGAATGTAGCGGAAGCAGGCAAGATCTTCATGTTTAATTTGTTGTATTTATTTGTGCATTATAGGCATCTATCGTATCGAATAATTATATTATAAAATATATACATCTAACTCAACGGATCATGAGTTTCTTACATTTCTAATAGTGAAGTAGATGATCTAAATGAATGAGGAAGAAGTGATGCATGTAGACTGGATATCCTATGATTGATGCGATGTGCCATACGCCGACAGAAGTGATAAGCGTGGGATATTTGCGTTGCGCGTTCCGAAAATGACAGATGAGTCAGCACATGAACCCAGTGCAACGAGACTAGATTCCTGTCGTCTGGTGAATGTAGCGGAAGCAGGCAGGTTTTTCGTTTGTAATTTTTCGCATTTATTAGTGCATTATGTGGATCTATAACATAGAATAATTACATTGCGAAATATCTACTTCTAACAGAATAGATCCTGTGTTTCCTACATTTCTAATAGCGACGTGGATGATCAAAATGAATGAGGAAGAAGTGGTGCTTGTAGACTGGATATCATACGATTAATGGGATGTGCCATACGCCGACAGAAGTGATAAGCGTGGGATTTGCGTTGCGCATTCCGAAAATGACAGATTAGTCAGCACATGAACCCAGCGCGACGAGACTAGATTCCTGTCATCTGGTGAATGTGGCGGAAGTAGGCAAGATGTTCATGTTTAATTTGTCGCATTTATTTGTGCATTATAGGGATCTATCATATGAAATAGGTATATTCTTAAATATCTACATCTATCTGTATGGACCGTGAGTTTCCTACATTTATAATAGAAAAGTAGTGGATGTAAATTAATGAGATAGAAGTGGTGCATGTAGACTGGATTTACCTTAATTGATGGGATGTGCCATAGGCAGAAAGAATTGATACGTGTGGTATATTTGTTTTCATCGATCTGAAAATGACACATGAGTCAGCACATTAACCCAGCGCGACGAGACTAGATTCCTGTCATCTGGTGAATGTAGCTGAAGCAGGCAAGATTTTCATGTTTAATTTGTCGCATTTATTTGTGCATTATGGGCATCTATCGTATCGAATAATTATATTGTAAAATATCTACATCTAACTCAACGGATCATGTGTTTCCAACATTTCTAATAGTGAAGTACATGATCTAAATGAATGAGGAAGAAGTGGTGCATGTAGACTGGATGTCCTATGATTGATGCAATGTGCTATACGCGGACAGAAGTGATAAGCGTATGATATTTGTGTTGCACATTCCGAAAATAACACATGAGTCAGCACATGAATGCAGCGCGACGAGAGTAAATTTCTGTCATCTGGTGAATGTGGCGGAAGAAGGCAAGAACTTCACGTTTAATTTGTTGCCTTTATTTATGCATTATGGGGATCTATCATATGAAATAGGTATATTCTGAAATATCAACATCTATCAGTATGGACCGTGAATTTCCTACATTTATAATAGAAAAGTAGTGGATGTAAATTAATAAGATAGAAGTGGTGATCATGTGTTTCCTACATTTCTAATAGCGACGTGGATGATCAAAATAAATGAGGAAGAAGTGGTGCATGTAGACTGGATATCCTATGATTGATGCGATGTGCCATACGCCGACAGAAGTGATAAGCGTGGGATATTTGCGTTTCGCGTTCCGAAAATGTCAGATGAGTCAGCACATGAACCCAGTGCGACGAGACTAGATTCCTGTCATCTGGTGAATGTAGCGGAAGCAGGCAAGATTTTCATGTTTAATTTATTGCATTCATTCGTGCATTATGGGGATCCATCATATGAAATAGGTATGTTCTGAAATATCTACATATATATATATAGACTGCTTTTTCTACATTTCTATTAGCGAAGCAGAGGATGTAATATAATGAGGAAGAAGTGGTGCATGTAGACTGGATTTACTTTAATTGATGGGATGTGCCATAGGCGGACAGAAGTGATAGGCGTGGGATATTTGTTTTCCGCGTTCTGAAAATGACACATGAGTCGGCACATGAACGCAGCGCGATGAGACTGGATTCCTGTCATCTGGTGAATGTGGCGGAAGTAGGCAAGAGTTTCATTTTTAATTTTTGCATTTTTTCGTGCATTATGGGGATCTGTCATATGAAATAGGTATTTTGTGAAATATCTACATCTATCTGAATGGATCGTACAACTCCTACATTTCTAATAGTGAAGTTGAGGATGTAAATTAATGAGGTAGAAGTGGTGCATGTAGACTGGATTTACCTTAAATGATGGGACGTGCCATAGGCGGACAGAAGTGATAGGCGTGGGATATTTGTTTTCCGCGTTCTGAAAATGACACAAGAGTCAGCACATGAACGCAGCGCGACGAGACTAGATTCCTGTCATTTGGTGAATGTGGTGGAAGGAGACAAGTTCTTCATTTGTAATTTTTCGCATTTATTGTTGCATTATGAGTATGTATAATATCGAAAAATTATACAATGTTATATCTACATCTAATGAACGGATCGTGCGTGTTCTACATTTCTAATAGCGATGTAGAGGATGTAAATTAATGAGGTGGAAGTGGTGCATGTAGACTGGATATCCTATGAATGATGGAATGTTCCATACGCGGACAGAAGTGATAAGCATGGGATATTTGTGTTGCGCATTCAAAAAATAACAGATGAGTCAGCACATGAACACAGCGCGACGAGACTAGATTCCTGCCATCTGGTGAATGTGGCGGCAGGAGGCAGGGTCTTCATTTGTAATTTTCGCAATTATTAGTGCATTATGGGGATGTATAATATGGAATAATTATACTATGTTATATCTACATCTAAATGAACGGATCGTGCGTGTTCTACATTTCTAATAGCGATGTAGAGGATGTAAATTAATGAGGTGGAAGTGGTGCATGTAGACTGGATTTACCTTAATTGATGGGATGTTCCATACGCTGACAGAATTGATACGCGTGGTATATTTGTTTTCCTCAATCTGAAAATAACACATGAGTCAGCACATGAACCCAGCGCGACGAGACTAGATTCCTCTCATCTGGTGAATGTAGCGGAAGCAGGCAGGTTATTCGTTGTAATTTTTCGCATTTATTGGTGCATTATGTGGATCTATAACATAGAATAATTACATTGCGAAATATCTACTTCTAACAGAATAGATCCTGTGTTTCCTACATTTATGACGGCGACGTGGATGATCTTAATGAATCAGGAAGAAGTGGTGCATGTAGACTGGATATCCTATGATTGATGCGATGTGCCATATGCCGACAGAAGTGATAAGCGTGAGATATTTGTGTTGCGCGTTCCGAAATGACAGATGAGTCAGCACATGAACCCAGCGCGACGAGACTAGATTCCTGTCATCTGGTGAATGTAGCAGAAGGAAGCAGGTTCTTCGTTTGTAATTTTTTGCATTTATTAGTGCATTATGGGGATCTATCATATCGAATAATTATATTGTGAAATATCTACATGTAATAGTGAAGTTTGTGATCTAATGAATGAGGTAAAAGTCATTTCTAATAGCGACATAGGTGATCTAAATAAATGAGGAAGAAGTGGTGCATGTAGACTGGATATCCTATGATTGATGCGATATGCCATATGCCGACAGATGAGATAAGAGTGTGATATTTGTTTTGCGCATTTCATAAATGACACATGAGTCAGCACATGAACGCTGCGTGATGAGACTAGATTCCTGTCATCTGGTGAATGTAGCGGAAGCAGGCAAGATCTTCATTTGTAATTTTTTTGCATTTATTAGTGCATTATGAGGATGTATAATATGGAATAATTATATTATGTTATATCTACATCTAACTGAATGGATCGTGCGTGTTCTACATTTCTAATAGCGATTTAGAGGATGTAAATTAATGTGGTAGAAGTGGTGCATGTAGACTGCATATCTTATGATTGATGCGATGTGCCATACACGAACGGAAGTGATAAGCGTGGGATATTTGTGTTGTGCATTCCGAAAATAACAGATGGGTCAGAACAGGAACCCAGCGCGACGAGACTAGATTCCTGTCATCTGGTTAATGTGGCAGCAGGACGCAGGATCTTCATTTGTAATTTTCACAATTATTAGTGCATTATGAGGATCTATCATATCAAATAATTATATTGTGAAATATTTACATCTAACTAGGTGTATCGTGCGTTTCCGACATTTCTAATAGCGAAGTCGATAATCTAAATGAATGAGGTAGAAGTAGTGCATGTAGACTGGATATCTTATTATTGATGGGATGTGCCATACGCGGAGATGTGATAAGCGTGGGATATTTGTTTTGCGCATTCGGAAAATGACGCATGAGTCAGAACATGTACACAGCGCGATGAGACTAGATTCCTGTCATCTGGTGAATGTAGCGGAAGGAGGCAGGATGTTCATTTGTAATTTTTCGCATTTATTAGTGCATTATGGGCATCTATCGTATCGAATAATTATAGTGTGAAATATCTACATCTAACTCAACGGATCATGTGTTTCCTACATTTCTAATAGTGAAGTAGATGATTTAAATGAATGAGGATGTGGTGCATGTAGAGTAGATATCCTATGATTGATGCGATGTGCTATACGCCGACAGAAGTGATAAGCGTGGGATATTCGTGTTGCGCATTCCGAAAATAACACATGAATCAGCACATGAATGCAGCGCGACGAGACTAGATTCATGTCATCTGGTGAATGTGGCGGAAGTAGGCAAGATGTTCATGTTTAATTTGTCGCATTTATTTGTGCATTATAGGGATCTATCATATGAAATAGGTATATTCTGAAATATCTACATCTATCTGTATGGACCGTGAATTTCCTACATTTATAATAGAAAAGTAGTGGATGTAAATTAATGAGATAGAAGTGGTGCATGTAGACTGGATTTACCTTAATTGATGGGATGTGCCATAGGCAGAAAGAATTGATACACGTGGTATATTTGTTTTCATCGATCTGAAAATGACACATGAGTCAGCACATGAACCCAGCGCGACGAGACTAGATTCCTGTCGTCTGGTGAATGTAGCGGAAGCAGGCACGATCTTCATGTTTAATTTGTCGCATTTATTTGTACATTATGGGCAGCTATCGTATCGAATAATTATATTGCGAAATATCTACATCTAACTCAACGGATCATGTGTTTCCTACATTTCTAATAGTGAAGTAGATGATCTAAATGAATGAGGAAGAAGTGGTGCATGTAGACTGGATATCCTATGATCGATGGGATGTGCTATACGCGGACAGATGTGATAAGCGTGTGATATTTGTGTTGCGTGTTCCGAAAATAACACATGAGTCAGCACATGAATGCAGCGCGACGAGACTAGATTCCTGTCATCTGGTGAATGTGGCCGAAGGAGACAAGATCTTAATTTTTTAATTTTCGCATTTTTCAGAGCATTATGACGATCTATCATATAATATCATTATATTGTGGAGTATCTGCATCTAACTTAATGGATGGTGCGTGTTCTACATCTCCAATTGCAAGGTAGAGGATGTAAATTAATAAGGTAGAAGTGGTGCATGTAGACTGGATAACCTAAGATTGATGGGATGTGCCATACGCGGACAGATTTGATAAGCGTCGGATATTTGTTTTGGTGTTCTGAAAATCACAGATGAGTCAGCACATGAGCAGGGCGCAATAAGACTAGATTCCTGTCATCAGGATAATGTAGCGGAAGGAGGCAGGATCTTCGTTTGTCATTTTTCGCATTTATTAGTGAACTATGGATATCTATCACATGGAACAATTATGTTGTGAAATATCTACATGTAACTGAATGGAACGTGCATTTCCTACATTTCTAATAGCGAAGTAGAGGCTTTAAATTAACGAGGAAGAAGTGGTGCATGTAAACTGTATATCCTATGATTGATGGGATGTGCCATGCGCGAACAGATGGGATAATCGTGGGATATTTGTTTTGCGCATTCCGAAAATGACACATATGTGAGCACATGAACGCAGCGCGACGAGACTAGATTCCTCTCATGTGGTGAATGCGGCAGAAGAAGGTAAGGTCTTAATTTTCACTTTTCGTATTTATTATTGCATAATGGGGATCTATCATATAGATTACATATATTGTGAAATATTTATAGTGTGATGATTCCCGTGTTATTTTTATCTTGAGCATTCAGAGAACAACAGATTTCTAATGCCTTTGCCAATCATGTACAAATAACGCTCATTTGCTGAGGTATCGCTCGCCGACACTCCAACATTTATTAGGGCGTCGTTCTGCTTTATCTTAAGCAATAATTATAGAGATAATGTTTGTGATAGCGAACTACGTGATTACTTATTCCAGCAATTTCAAGAAATACATTATTTGTCATTTATTTTATATTACATCTATTGTTCGTTCTGCGTATCAATCATATTTTTAAATAATGTATGTCGTAATCTTCCTGCCTCCAAACTACCTTCCAGTCCGGCTTCGATGTGCTCCATTCTTCGTACATTCCATCGTAATCAAAACGAACCCCTGTCAGCTTCTTACCCACTTCATTCAAGTTGTATTCTCCTCTTGAAGACGGCAACCATCCATTAACACCACTGGACCGTATTCTGTACCAGCCAGAGATATCTTCTTCGGTAGATGGGACTTCCTGTTCGACATTGGTGCTGGATGCCGGAGGTGGCGTTGGCGGAGTCTTTTGGGTTACGAGGTCCTCCCAAAACCTTTCCAACATTGGGGGCGCAGGAAATTCGGACGCCAATTGTTGTGCTTCATTGCTCCACTGCAAGTATTGGTCAACATCATATGTGTCGTCGACCAGACCATACATCTGAAGTATTTCCTTATCAAACAACCCTATGATGTGCGAGTCGAGGGCCGGAACTACAATTTTTAGAATAAAGAGCGCATAGCGCGCATATTCAAAATTGAGGTACAGATACCGCGCTACAACGGGAGGATTACCATACTCCAGTAGTATGGACATATCTGCATAATTGGTGTTAATTCAATTCGTAATCTATTATAATATATTCTTACTTTCGTGGATAATGTCGCGGCTCATGACAGGAAGGAGGGCGAGTTTTGGATGACTTCCTATCCCATGACAGTTCTGTATTCCTTCAATACTGCATCGAGAACAGTTAGGGGGGCCGTGGACGAAGTCAATTGTACAGGTCTCCTCTACCAGAACGTGAAAGTAGACTTAGTATAATCAGCATTTAATTGACTCGATTGACATACCTGCTTGAAGCATTTATCGCACGCATTCCTCCTCGTGTACTCTCTCAGTTCATTAACTATATTTTTCAGCGTACGCCAGACGGGAGTCACGCCTTGCCCCAAATTGGAGTACGGCTGCACATAGGGTCCCTAATGATCAACCAGTTAGACAAGACGCGCTCCGAGAATAAGGCTCACTTGAATGGTGTTGAGAATGAAGCTCCGGAGTGGCCCTTTCTTCATGCCGACCGCATAAAAATATTGAGGGACCTTGGTGGAGATAGTTTCCTGCATGCTGGCGAGACTGGAAGTAGATACTGAGAGAGGGTGGGTTGGTGTAGGGAGATAGTGAGTCGGGAAGTGACGAGGACGAGTGTTTTAAGAGGATGGGTTGGTGTACGGAGGAAGGAATAGAGAGCAGGGAAGTTACGAGGACGAGTGTTTTGATGTGCAACTGAGCTGGATATGTCCGTGTTTCAGGGATACGAGTTAAAACACTACGGCTCACCAAAGATGTGCCTAAATTCAAGTTTTCCTTGTTTTCCTCTAGCCTATTAGTATCACCGAGACATGTAATGTGAGACGATGCCGGATATAGATTATCTATTTTAAGTAATTCTAACGGGACCAGATAAAGACCAGTATAGTAATAGCTCCGATGGGGCTTGTTTCGTCGTATCTATGTGTTCTCCATTTGAAGTCGTCGCATCCACAGAGAAAACTGCCCTTCATTTGCCGCTGTAACGACAAAAGGAAGCAAAGATAGCTGTACTATGGTGACAAAGTGTCAAACATTATTTTCTACATTTAATACACGCCGCTATCGAAACTAAAATCCACTAATCGTAGTCCTTTGTTGTGTATACATTCAAACAACATCCTTCTATAAGTTAGTACCTCTTCTTTAGGTGGCAACCATTGAAGAGCTTTACGTGCCGTCCATCCTATGTAGTCATATCCTTCGGGATCGTCATCGGGTAGAATTAATTTATTTGCCAGAAGGACTGATACCGGGAGTTGCTGCAATCGTCGAAGAGAAGGAACAACTTCCTCAATGAGGTAATATATATATCGATAGAACTCTGCCCACCGATACCGATCAGCGTACCGGTGGCTTGCATAGGGTTGTAGGCAAAAAGTATACAATTCGCATCTTAAAAATTTTCTTAGTTATGAAAGTTAAAATAAATGGTGTGTCGAATGAAGACTTACTGTTATTTGTTACTTCGATTGCGTGACGAGGCAAAATGTGTAGAGGTGGAACTTTAAAGATATTAGCCATCTCGGCTGGAAATTTGCAATTGATTCGATGTTCTATTTCACATTGATAACAATATGTATATGGATGCTCGAAGTCAAACCGACAGAAATTATTTGAAGCGATGCATGTCCGACAACGCCGTGAACGATGGAAGCGTATGAAGAATTTTAGCAATTTATCGACGATCCAGAACGGCGACAATTGTATCACCCTTGGTGGGCGGAACTCGGTCAAATGCTAGACGGAAATTAGCGTATGTAAACGGAGGGGATTGAGAGATCTTACCCTTGTCGTGTACAAGGTAAAAAGTTGGAGGCGTGGGAAATCAACGTCGAAGTCGATGTAATTTCGGGAATCGTTTTCATCAGAAGTAAGGTACCAAGGCATGCTCAAGAGTAGATGGAATGGAGAATGGTCAGTGCAGCCCTTCAATTTATATCGTTTTTTATATTCATGCGGAACAGTTCACCATTTTCCCTCGAGGTAAGTCAATCTGAATATAGTTATCGGAGAATTTTAAGGAACGTATTAAGTCCACACATCGAGCATATTGCAAACATCCATAATGGGACATAGACATCAACAAATCGAAACATGAATTCTATTTTGGGTCAACGGACATACATCCACACATGCGTTGCCATGCACACTACACAGGGTCCTTCTGCAGACAAATAGGGAAGCAAGCTCCCCCAATTATTAAACTAAATTATACCCATCCTTTCTTCGACAGACATGCGATCATAGGAATCTACATCTATAGACATGAGTACAAACCGCTGTGTGCGGTTGCTCCTAGCTGCAAGTTCGTTCAGACGTGTGATATTGCGAGTTACCATCGTCATGCGCCTCCTCTCCTCATCCTGATCAATCGTAATCTCCACGTCTCCTGTGAAGTAATCATTAGCCGTGAGCAAGGTTTCCCTTGAGATGTTCTGCGCGATCATATCTCGCGTCCGAGGAGTCACAATGTCTTTCCAGGAAAAATCTTCGGTAACTACCGTACCTGTACTGACTTCAGTATATCAGAGGGAGGTAACCCAAATAATTAACATACCTTCAACGAGCCCAGAGACATTCCAAGAATGATACCATTGCAGCTCGCGTATGGCTGTTTCCACGAGGCATCCACAGTTGAGGGTGTCAGAATTTTTAAGATTGTACAGTATCCTACGGGAATCTTCCGCGCTCCGCTTCGAATCATTTTGACCCTTAACGGTATTCTTTGCCCCTGGAACCCCAAGAATGAGAAAATTTGAGCTATTTTCTTCTCCATTCCGTTTGGTAGCCTTAGATCTACGATGCGACAGGCAGATCGTATTGTTAACATTCGTAGCGAACGCCTCTAGGGCTAGAATTCGGTCGGAATATACAGTAGCGGGCAGTTGCGGCAGTCCGGGCAGTTGCGACAGTCCTTCTTCCCTTTTTGCTGTCGCTAAATGTCGAGTGCTTGAGGAAAGTATGTTTGGGCCGTCGTCAATGAACTGCTTTAGCTCAGCTATCGTTAAATATTAGAACAATATATAATATCAAACAAAAAGCAGAAACATACTAAAGCTACCCTTCAAATCGGTTGGTGCTGTATTGACAAATGTCGATCTATTTTTAGAATACCCAGTCTCATAAGAGTATGGGATTGGATCACGATTTCCATCGTTCCGTGGGGCTACGTTGTATGTTAATACAGGTTTCTGTGGGTGCAATATCTTATCACACATACGGATGTAAAGCCCTTCTTCGGAAAAATATTTGTGACTTGTAGCTTTTAATTTTGCTAAGGCATCCGGGATATAATTAGATGCTAATGTTTGACGAACTTTGGGAACGTCGCCTTCCCGGAAGATTGACCCAGCGATTGGATCAGTAGCGATAGATAGTAGTGGTAGGAGCAGTGGCGGGTGGAATAGTGCTATGAACATCAAGGTCTATTCAATATACGTCAGTATGAGTTCAACATAGCGCTAGGAAGAAACTTGCCCATGGCTGCTCCCGGCCCAGTGTTAGCAGCAATAGCAGTAGGCGGAAAATTATTTTCTGCTTCGCTATCACTGACGAGGTCCTTGCCTATATCTGCATCCGATGTGGTGGTGGTAGGCAGTTCTTTATTGCCTCCTTCACTATCAGCGTCAAGGTCTATTTAATATATGTCAGTATAAGTTAAACATAGCGCTAAGAAGATACTTGCCCATGGCTGCTCCCGACCCAGTGTTAGCAGCAATAGCAGTAGGCGGAAAATTATTTTCTGCTTCGCTATCACTGACGAGGTCCTTGCCTATATCTGCATCCGATGTGGTGGTGGTAGGCAGTTCTTTATTGCCTCCTTCACTATCAGCATCAAGGTCTATTTAATATATGTCAGTATAAGTTAAACATAGCGCTAAGAAGATACTTGCCCATGGCTGCTCCCGACCCAGTGTTAGCAGCAATAGCAGTAGGCGGAAAATTATTTTCTGCTTCACTATCACTGACGAGGTCCTTGCCTATATCTGCATCTGATGTGGTGGCGGTAGGCAGTTCTTTATTGCCTCCTTCACTATCAGCGTCAAGGTCTATTTAATATACGTCAGTATAAGTTAAACATAGTGCTAAGAAGATACTTGCCCATGGCTGCTCCCGACCCAGCGTTAGCAGCAATAGCAGTAGGCGGAAAATTATTTTCTGCTTCGCTATCACTGACGAGGTCCTTGCCTATATCTGCATCTGATGTGGTGGCGGTAGGCAGTTCTTTATTGCCTCCTTCACTATCAGCGTCAAGGTCTATTTAATATACGTCAGTATAAGTTAAACATAGCGCTAAGAAGATACTTGCCCATGGCTGCTCCCGACCCAGCGTTAGCAGCAATAGCGGTAGGCGGAAAATTATTTTCTGCTTCGCTATCAATGATGAGATCCTTGCCTATATCTGCGTCCGATGCAGTAGTGGTAGGCAGTTCCTTACTGCTTCCTTCGCTATCAACGTCAAGGTCTATTTAATATAGGTTAATATAATTTTAATGCAGCACTAGGAAGAAACTTGCCCATGGCTACTTCCGACGCAGCATTAGGAGGAGTAGCGGTAGGCAGCTCGTCATTTCCTCCTTCGCTATTAACGTCAAGGCCCTTGCCCATATCCTTGCCCATTTCTTCATCTGATGCGATGTTAAGACCAGTAGCGATAGGCACCACGCTATTGCCTCCTTCGCTAACAACATCAAGACCAGAAGACGTTGTAATTACTTTGGTCAGTATTGACATGACCGAGGATTTTCCCGGGGGATCCTAATATCATTTTTCATTATTAAATAAATGTATGGATAAAAAGACGCTTACAACCACCGGATATAATGGAGGAAGGTAAGAAACCTCAGGAAATGGGGAAATAAGGCAAATGGAACATATATTTAGATAACGACGTACATTTGGAGATGAAGCTGGCTTTGTCGTGTCTCCCCCAGGGTTTTGTTCCGTGACTGGAGTCGATAAATTTTGTTTCTTAGTTATCTTGCGCTTGGAAAGACTAGTGGAAGGCTGAGATGAGGTATTCTGCAATCTAGACGACCGTCTGATGTTCGTGGGATGGGGAGTGGCCGGAGGAGTGGAGGACGACTTTGCCATGTTCCGCAACTTTGGAAATCTGGCGATAGAAAACCACCTCTGAATATAACTAAAATTTGATATATCATCATAATTGCTAGGATGTTACCTAAGCCTGTGGATTTTCTGGCGTCGAACTACGAAACACGAGTTTTGCAGATACACCGGGGTATGTTCCGCCAAGCATATTGTTTGAATACCGAATATCCGATCTAACATTTGAGATCATAAATGAGTTGAATTTATCTAACTGGAGATAATGTTGAAAGGTCAATTTGTTTTAAAACCCCTACCGAGGAGATAATGGAGAAAGGAATTTTTTGATATATTTTAGAAGACCACCACATAGCCATAAACCCTGTTTACTAACTTGGAAAGTCCGCCCGTGGGTCGCTGATGGATACTATTCCATTCAACGTTACTATCATGATCAGGGTGTTGCAAACTTGTTTGGAAACCCCTTCGGATTTCGTCATTATTGCCCGCATCCACTTCATATTTTACACACCGATAGGTATACATCTGAAATATATTGCTTACAAATTATATGAGAATATACTTACTGCTCAAAATTGTATGAAGCACATAGTGTGGCATAGTCCAAAATCAGCGGCGATGGGATTTGTAAACAAATCACGGCATTGTCCGCTGGCTTCAGTTCGTCGTCCCTTTGATAGTGATGGATCTTCAAGCGGAGATCGGGATTCAACGCGTCTCAAGAATAGATGTCACGCTCTGCATCTTCAAACGGAATATCTTCACTTCTTCCTACTCAGTTTCCATTCTGTCTTTCGTACCACGATCTGTCATATATTAATATCATGTTTTCTAAGTTATATTTCTTTAGAGTAGATGTTAGAAGCGAAACAGTACAATTTTTACATTTGCAAGACATAAATTGTGTTCTGTATTTATGAAAAATGGAAATATCCTCTTGTATTTTGCAGACTTGAGCAGAAGAGATATATCATTTTAAATCCCGAGAGTTTTTGAGGTAAGTGTGCGAAGGGTGTGTGTCGAAAAATGCAAGTTTGCATATCTATGATACTTTGCATACCGATGATCATGATAGTATAGTATCTGGCTTCCTGGAATTAATAATCTACAAATTTCACGGTACAGTATGCATGTAGTCCAGAGAGCTATTAAAACGAGTTCATGTTCATACAGTAACTACTGAGCAAGGAATACGAGTATTTGAGCAGGGCGCATAATGTATTTTGATGGAACCTAAATGCACTCAACGTTATAGTATCTGGCTTTCTAGAATTAATAATCTGTATTCAATCGTTTCACGATATCTTTTCAAGGTTACTCGCCTTGTATTTTGCAGATTTGAGCAGACGAGATATATCATTTTCAATCCCGAGAGTTTTGAGGTAAGTATGCGAAGGGTATGTGTCGAAAATTGCGAGTTTGCATACCCATGACACTTTGCATACCGATGATCATGATAGTATAGTATCTGGCTTCCTGGAATTGATAATCTATATATTTCACAGTACAGTATGCATGTAGTCCAGAGAGCTATTAAAACGAGTTCATGTTCATACAGTTACTACTGAGCAAGGTATGGCAATACGAGTATTTGAGTAGGGCGCATAATATATTTTGATGGAACACAACTGCATTCAACATCATAGTATCTGGCTTCCTGGAATTAATAATCTATAAATTTCACGGTACAGTAGGCATGTAGCCCGGGGAGCTATTAAAATGAGTACATGCTCATACAGTAACTACTGAGCAAGGTATGGCAATACGAGTGTTTGAGCAGGGCGCATAATGTATTTTGATGGAAACCAATTGCACTCAACGTTATAGTATCTTGCTTTCTAGAATTAATAATCTGTATTCAATCGTTTCACGATATCTTTTCACGGTTACTCGTATATCTCTCTGTGTGTTCATCTCTGCGCATTGCGTGTAAATCTTGACATCGACTTCAAGCTCAAGCAGTACAAAATCAGCGAATACCTCATAATATTTAGTGTGTACTCCTTTTTCTTAGCATAGTCATCCACAAACGGCACGATTCACGAGATCTCTAATTTATTAGCGTTATAATTGAAGAAACACTAGTAAGCAGCACTATCTAATTTGCAACCGCACCACCAAGTAGCCCAGTCATTTGTAATAGCTGTGTCCTCTGCTCTTCGATTTCTTTTTCTTTTCTCTCGAGCTCCTTATTTTTCTCATCGAGCTCTCGCATCCGCGCTTCAAGCTCCTTCATCAAAGAATGGCTGTTTGCAACCCTAGCTTGCTTCAGCTTTGATGTTAGCTTCGTGAAGAAGTTTGCCAAGTCAACACATTCGCTATTGGCTTCATCGTGCAATGTCTTTGACACGAAGTGAATGGCTCCACTTGACTCACCGGTGTGACGGGCGAGGACGAGAACCCAAGCCCCTGTTGATAATGATAACCTCTCCGTCTATTCGTGATATTAAATGAAAGTTCATATGACTGATAAAAGAATTATGTACCTTAGCGATGATGGGCCCGATGTCTCTGTTGAAACGCTGACTTGCACTAGCACGGTCCAGTATCTCCGGTTCCAATTTCTTTGTCCGGACTATCTCTGAAGGTGGTATGAAACACTATATCAAAGTTAAACATTCGATCTATTACGCACTGTAGTTCAAGCTACCCCGCTGAACACCTTCCACAGTTCCAAAACGTTTCTCTTTCTCTTCCATGGTTACAGGTTTTCTACGCCCAAGGAAGTTAACCAACCTTGGATCGTAGCTGTTCTTATTTGTACCCGCTGGAAGCGCTGATGATGACTCTGAAGGGTTCATAGTAAGAACAGGGTCGATAAAACTATTGTCAATAAGTTCATGTGTGTTCTAAGAGATATATCAGTACATCACGCACGAAGTAATAACAGGATCTGTGGCAAGATGAGTTGGTGAGGACTCCGAAGGGTCCATGGCAAGGAGAACAGGGTCAATAAAACGATTGTCAATAAGCCCGGGTGGGCTCTAAGAGATATATCAGTACATCACGCATAAAATAATAACCAGAACATGATTTACAGTTAGTACGGCCACAGACTCATCAGTAGTGGCAGGATCGGAGCTGAGTGGCAACGCGTTCTTATCAGCTGCAGGCGAATTGGGGGCATGTGCGCTCTAATAAGTATTAGTAAGTCAAGCAAGATAATAAACAAAACGCGAATTACAGTTGGTACACTCTCGTATCCGCTAGGTTCAGCAACACCAGGAGAGGCATCCAAATCTAAGGACTTTAACTGCATAAAAATATGAGCAAATACTAAAGCTCTAAGACACACTATGAGATAATTCTGTCCAGCCTTCGTATGGGGGCACTGGCTGCGAAGTGGCCTGTCAGTACATACGTTACATCGCCTCTGACTGCGAGTGGTTGGAATAGGTTCAGGTGGGCTCTAAGATTACATCAGTACATCACGCAAAGTAATAACAAAAAAGTGATTTACAGATGCGTTCTCGTCTCCATCAGGTTCAGCGACAACGGGTGTGATGTCCATATCCTGGGACTTTAACAGCATAAGAAATGAGTAAATACTAAAGCTCTAAGACGCACTGCGAGATAAAGTTGTCCGGCTTTCGTATGAGGGCACTGGACGCGAAGTGGCCGGCTAGGACATTTAGTACATCTTTGTGGTGTGCTGTTGTTGTTGGGGAGTCTTGTCACGGTTTCCTTCTGGGATCTGGTCGACTTCTTTCTGCTGGAATTTGCTTTCTGGCCCTTTGATTTCATGGAGGAATGGATAAGAAGTGAACAGACGGAGTAAAGGTGAGAGGTATTTTTTGGCAGCGGAAAAACAGACCAAGGCAAGTATAAGGCACAATTTGTGCAGGATGATATGGTACCTGTTTTCTGTTTCTTACTTCGACACTAAGTGCCAATATCAGAGGCATACAAATGCAAATATGCGCTGATCAGATTGTACACGGGAAATGGTCGCGCTTGATACCTATAGGGTAAATCAAGTTTCAAATGTCAAAAATAATAGTTATTCTTATTCAAACACTGTATCTTCTTACTTCGACACTAAGTGCCAATATCAGAGGTATACAGATGCAAATATGCGCTGATCGGATTGTACACGGGAAATGATCGCACTTCATACCTAGTAAATCGAGTTTCAAGTGTCAAAAAGAATAGATATTATTTTTGAAGCACCGTGTCGTTTCTTACAACTATCTCTTGCAATGTCCTCCATTCCACGTAAACGTCGCGAGCGATTTAAGGAGCCAGAGGAGATCAAATGTATCCCGGGATTATATGCTGAAAGAGAACCAGAAAGGATAGTGCGTGCCCCAGGACTTTTTAAATCCTCAACGCTATCATTATCGTCATTTTTGTCGGCTTCAGCGTCTGTGTCGGTTTCGTCATCTGGGCCTTATGAGCCAGTCTCATC
The DNA here is from genome assembly GCA_025738555.1 of Cyathus striatus. Taxonomy (NCBI): domain Eukaryota; kingdom Fungi; phylum Basidiomycota; class Agaricomycetes; order Agaricales; family Nidulariaceae; genus Cyathus; species Cyathus striatus. The sequence continues at coordinate 8,236,413 of JAOVFP010000001.1, forward strand.
CCCTCAAAAAAAACAGCGATTGGTGAAGAACCCACGCTCTAATACTGGTCAACATCGATCACGCAACCCTATGTCTGTGTCGAGGAATGATGAAGTATCCAGTGAATTAGTTCAGATTATCCACGGAGGTTCAGATGTGCTCCAGGAATATGACAATGGTCTACCATTGTGGTCTGATTGGACGCATGAAGAATACATTCTCAATAATTTTCCCTTCCTAAATGACGGCAGTGTGCCTTTCAGTGAAGTAGATCTCGACGACATCTTTTATTCGTACCATGTCAGCGTGTTTTACGGTGGGATTGGTTTTGAACGAGTTAGCAAGGAGTTGTTTCTTGTTCAAGGTTGGGATTCCACAAAGAATAACAGTATGCCAGTAAGTGGTTCATAGATCTATCTTCTGTGTACGGTATTACTGATGACCAAAATTTAGAATCGTTGGTTTCATCTGCAATGGTGGCTAGTGGATGGAGATATGACTGCAGTGTGCACCTGCAATTCCAAAAAGTCACCTTGCGTACATGCTAAATTTCTGTATGTCTTTGGTAAGGAAAGGTTCTCGAATAGTAATGAAATTCCCAATGGTATTTTTTCGCAACTTCAACACATATCCCATAACTAACTCGTTCATATAAAGTACCTTCTGATGTGACACTGTTTCATCGCGAAATATTTCCAGAGTCGAATACATCGTATCATTTGTTTTCAGTGAATACGGGAGCAGGTCTCCTTGATCGAATTATTATATCACATGAAGGCTTGGACGACGGTAGTGGCAGCTGGGAATGCCAAAAATGTAACCTGTCAATGTGCCCGCATATTATTAAAACGCGGCACAAGCTCCAGCAAATCCTGCACTGCAATCCTGAGGCACGAGATGACATTGCACTCAATTACGACCTCTTGGAGAACTCAAGTGAGCTAATATTTCATACATGTTTCCCTTCTGACACGTTCCATACAAGGTCAACAATTCCACTCTGATTCTGATCCAGACAAAGGGATATCGTATCTACCGATAATGCCTCCTAGCTGGGCGCGTTTGGAAACAGACGCCAAGCTCTACCATAAAAAGCCAAGGCCACTACCTCCACCACCTCTTCTTATTGAATTAGGTGAACATATGCGGTGTATATGCGGTTCTGGACTTGAAAATTCAGGACCAATGGTGATCAAATCATGTACTGTATACGGGCTTAGCGGTGCACATGTGACCGAAATTCAACTTCGGAAGTGTAACAACTGTCTTTGCTCAGACCGATTCATCGGTCCCGACTGCAGAGATATCGAAATCCTGAATCTCAATAACCGTTACTTATTTACACATGAGCTTCTGGAGCGCTATACATCGGCTTACACCATTTCTCCTACTCCTTTCGTGGCTTTTCGTTTTGGAAGTCAGTCGTGGTTACGCAGATAATGGAACCGGGATCCCTTTCGTCAATGATTTCATCTTCCGTGCCGCTTGGTTCACATATGCCGATCTCTTATGTTTAGAAAATGATATGCGGTGTCATATCTGCGGTCCGGCTCCAGATAATGTAATTTTTGATGGCGTCTCCATCTCGTTCAGCCGCAAGCAGCTCCGTTCCTCCATTAAGCCACCGACAGCTATATCACCACATTCGGAACGAAAAGACAAAGTGTCTTATGTCAGCAAGCAGCAGCTCATACTGGACCGTAAGCTACGGAAACTAATACGTACCGTCATGACCAAAAAAACGCATCTTAATAATTCTTTCATTCGTGGTGATGACGAAGAAAGTATGCTTTTGCAACTACCTGACGTCAATCCGGCATTGGGACGTCTAGCGGCACGTTTATTCATGGGAGACACTTGGCCAGACGATAGTTATGTCTATTTGTTTTCGGAGGTTCGGATATCATTATCTCAGTAAATATTTAGATATTAACTATTGTTTCAACAGATAGCAGCAGAAGAATCGATTGTACAGATGGTGAACAGGCTTGGCTACGACGCCCTTAGAAATTTCAATCACACGAAAAGTGACGACGCCCTCTCTCGATTGGTAAACATTCCATCAATCTATCTGGTTTTACGACATGAATATACCAAAGAAAACACATATTCGGAAGACCTAATTGATGTTTGCATCTGGATAGAAAGCCGTGCACATGAGACGTTGGATAAGCTTATAGCGCAAAGTCTGTCTACTCAATCTAGTCCTGTTTCGGAAACTCCAAAAGATGACTGGAAATTGGTAAGTGTCTGTTTTCGCTTAATCATTTTCTTTCTTTGCGACCCGTAATATTAGACAGGTAGTTGCTACAGCATGCCGCAGATACGACATAGGCCAATCTATCCTGGGTTGAAACACGATAGGTCACAAGATAAAGGTGGACAAGACCGGGGTGCTGAGTGTTCGAAGTACTATGCTCAGTACTCGCCCCAACGCCTGACCAGAGGAATCATGGCCGCCTGGTGTACACATTCCATTTGCTATGGTTTTCATTCTATGCCAAGCAGCGAAGGCCGTGATGATGTTTTCTCGGCTCTCTATACACGATGGAGAGTTCCACCAAAGCGGGTGATTTATGACTTCGCTTGTGCTCTGGGTCCTTACTGTATGACACGAGAAGGGGATTTTTTTTCCGAGACTAAGTTTCTAATTGACCACTTCCATGCCGCAGGTCATAAAAAATGTTCAACAGCCTGCTTTCTGAAACGATCCGTTACTGCAGATCCCCGATTAAAAGGTCTCAACTCGAGTGCCGCCGAGTGTGGTAACTCAGTGATGGCGCGTATCCGCAAGTCAGTCAGCTACATGGGGCAATACCGTGCTACATTGTACATGAAGACTTTTCTTTGTATCTGGAACTGCACCAAAATGCAAAAGCTCGCTGGATATAATGCAGTGCATAATAGTAGTTAGGAATACTATTATTCTTCGTTGTGGTAATCTGTTGACATGGACAATTAAATAATTTGATTAGCCGTTTGCAAGGCAATGAATAAAATATGTATGTCACGGGTGCATAGATACGGAAAATTGAAAAGATGGCAGTGATATCTCGTTGATATGTCGAAAGGGTTACAATGCGGCATTCTGTGAGCTGACCTCGAAGCTATGCCAAGAAAAGATAAAATAAGGGGTGATAACAAAAGATAATCGACTTGAATGATGAGCTATACCGGAAAAAAAAAATCGGAAAGGCATGGTGTAAGAAATATGTACCATCAAGGGTATAGAAATTTGAAGAAATTGAAAAAGATGGCGGCAATGTGGCGTTGATATGTCAAAGGAGAAAAATAACGGTGTTCTGTGAGTTGAATTGCTATACCCAGAAAAGATAAAATACCGGTGATAAAAAAATGATAATAGATGCTAAGCTATAACCAGAAAAGAGAAAATGACCGTGTTCGATGACTTCAATGATTCTCAAGAGAAATAATTCGGAATAATCCGAAATGCGGATTTGTTGTTCTGGTAACATGCCCGTATGTCGCTAGTTCGATGACTCCAATGATTCTCAAGAGAAATAATTCGGAATAATCCGAAATGCAGATTTGTTGTTCTGGTAACATGCATGTATGTCGCTATGAGGCTAATAAGGTAAAGTGGCTTCGATCGCACCTGTTGGTTCTCAAACATACATACTTCTAATGAGAAAAAGCTACAGAGAAACCTTATCGTACAGAAGTGCACTACGTCACCTTGCGAATCCTGCATAAAGTTCGGAAGTACTGATTCACGCGAATCTTTATTTGGTAGCAGTACGTAACGCCGTTTTTTTAACTCTTATCCCTGAAACACGGACATATCCAACTGAGTCTGTCATGTACTAAAACACTCGTCAGTGTCCTTTATAGATGTCTTTCAACGTACTCCCGACCTCCAAATCTTTTTTCCCATACCCACCCAACATGTCCAGCAACCAATTCCAAAATACAAGGGCGTTCTTTTACGCAGTTGGAATGTCAGAGGGTCCCTTGAAATCGTATATAATCAACTCTACGAAAGTAAGTTAATTTTCGTGAGTATGTTTAATCATACGCTCACGGTTTTCAGTTCCCAACATGCCTTTTTGCCCTCGACTACCCCGACGAGGATTCAATCGTTACCTCGCGGTTGCGTCGCGAGGTGAACGAAATAGAAGATTATATCAACAAAGTAACGTGCGACGATTGTCATACTGACGGTATGGAAATCCTGTATTCTAAATGTGACAATATTTACTTAACATATGCTCATAGATGCTGATTGTGTCGTGGCTTTTGGAAATCATGGCCCGACCTGTGAAAGGTGCAAATCGCGGGATAACGACAAGAGCTGCTTGGCGGACGATTGCTGGATTCCAGAAATGGACTTTCTACCAGCGAAGAGTCTAAGAGAATACGTTAAAAGTACGTTTGGTTTCTTTCATGTTATTACCACAAATAATAACGTGAAATTATATAGATATCCTTGTTTTAAACAAGTACAGGATAACACCACAGATCGCACGATACCAATACACGCATTACGAAACCGCGCGATACGCGCATTATCTTATCGAAATTGTTTTACCGTCGTTAATCAACCACATACGCATGGTTGGAAGCTTGGAGTCACTACAAATGAACAATATCATCGACTCAGATTTCAACTACGATGATTTTAAGAAATGGGCCGACGACATCACATCGCTTCTACGACAATTACCCCGCAAGAACGAATTGGAGGTATTTTGGAGGAACCTTTCAAAGAACAACACGGCATTGTCGCCACAGCCTCCATCGACTCAAACAACGTCTTCAGCATGGGGTAATTTTAACAAAATGGGATTAGAACTATTCCGAATCAGGTATGACCAGACAGAGATGCATGACGACTGGAGGAAACCACTTCCGGAATGGAAAGTGGTATGGTCGAGGAGTGATTACAACTTCTAAAGGAGATCGGTCGTCAGTGTCGTTGTATCATATTGTGTCTACTGTGTCTACTGTACAGTTCTGGTGATGTAATAAATGTAGAATATCTTGCCTCCTACCGCCACCTTGTTGAGATGACAGAAGGTTAGTCTCATCGCGCTGGTTCCAGATGTTGACTCATCAGTTGGTGTGTGAAATTTTAAAGCATAAAATAACACGGTTATCACATTTGTCAACATATGTCATATACCATCAATCATGGGAAATCTAGTCTACATGCACCACTTCTACCTCATTAACGTAGATCATCTATTTCACCGTTAGAAATGTAGGATAGACTGGAGCCGTTCAGAGAGATGTAGATATTGCTTAATATATATTTTTCATAAGATAAAGTCGGATAATGCGCTGATGTGTATGAAACATTTAAAAATAAATAACTTGCCTCCTTCCGCCACATTCACCAAATGACAGAAAGCTAGTCTCGTCGCACTGGTTTTAAATGCTGACTCATCTGTTCTTTTTCTGAATGCTCCGGACAAATATCACACGGTAATCATCATACCGTTAATTCATTTTTCCGCATATGTCGTATAACATTAATTATGGTGCATCCAGTCTACATGTGCTACTTTTACCTCATTAATGTAGATCCTCTACTTCTTTATAATAAAAATAAGATACACTGGTGCCGTTCGAATATACATAGATATTTCTCAATATATTGCTACATAAGATAAAGCTAGGTCCCTATAATGCACAAATAAATGCGACAAATAAAATATGAAAATATTGTCTCCTTCCGCCACATTCACCAGATGACAGGAATCTAGTCTCGTCGCGCTGCGTTTATGTGCTGACCCCTGTGTCATTTGAAAACGCAAAAAAGGTCCCCATAATGCACTAATAAATGCGAAAATTAAAAATGAAGATCTTGCCTCCTTCCGCTACATTCACCAGATGACAGGAATCTAGTTTCGTCGCGCTGGTTTTAATTTCCGATGCATCTGTCATTCTCAGAACACGGAAAACAAATATCCCATGCATATCACTTCTGTCTGCATACGGCACATCCCATCAATCATAGGATATCCAGTCTATATGCACCATTTCTACCTCATTAATTTACATCCTCTATTTTGCTATTATAAATGTAGGATACGCATGATCCTTTAAGATAAATGTAGATATATCACAATATACCTATTCCATATGATAGATCCCTATAATGCACTAATAAATGCGATAAATTACAAATGAAGATCTTACTTCCTTCCGCCACATTCATCAGATGACAGGTATCTAGTCTCGTCGCGCTGCGTTCATGTGCTGACTCGTGTGTCATTTTCAGAACGCAGAAAACAAATATCCCACGCCTATCACTTCTGTCCGCCTATGGCACATCCCATCAATTAAGATAAATCCAGTCTACATGCACCACTTCTACCTCTTTAATTTACATCTTCTACTTTTCAATTATAAATGTAGGATATTCACGGTCCATACAGATAGATGTAGATATTTCAGAATATACCTCTTTCATATGATAGATCCCCATAATGCACGAATAAATGCAAAAAATTAAACTTGAAAATCTTGCCTCCTTCCGCTACAATCATCATATGACAGGAATATAGTCTCGTCGCGCTGCGTTCATGTGCTGACTCATGTGTCATTTTCAGAACGCGGAAAACAAATATCCCACGCCTATCACTTCTGTCTGCCTATGGCACATCCCATCAATTAAGGTAAATCCAGTCTACATGCACCACTTCTATCTCTTTAATTTAAATCCTCTACTTTTCAATTATAAATGTAGGATATTCACGGTCCATACAGATAGATGTAGATATTTCAGAATATACCTCTTTCATATGATAGATCCCCATAATGCATGAATAAATGCATAAATTAAAAATGAAAATCTTGCCTCCTTCTGCTACAATCATCATATGATAGGAATATAGTCTCGTCGCGCTGCGTTCATGTGCTGACTCATATGTCATTTTCAGAACGCGGAAAACAAATATCCCACGCCTATCACTTCTGTCCGCCTATGGCACATCCCATCAATTAAGATAAATCCAGTCTACATGCACCACTTCTACCTCTTTAATTTACATCCTCTACTTTTCTATTATAAATGTAGGATATTCACGGTCCATACAGATAGATGTAGATATTTCAGAATATACCTCTTTCATAGGATAGATCCCTATAATGCATGAATAAATGCAAAAAATTAAACTTGAAAATCTTGCCTCCTTCCGCTACAATCATCATATCATAGGAATATAGTCTCGTCGCGCTGCATTCATGTGCTGACTCATATGTCATTTTCAGAACGCGGAAAACAAATATCCCACGCCTATCACTTCTGTCCGCCTATGGCACATCCCATCAATTAAGATAAATCCAGTCTACATGCACCACTTCTACCTCTTTAATTTACATCCTCTACTTTTCAATTATAAATGTAGGATATTCACGGTCCATACAGATAGATGTAGATATTTCAGAATATACCTCTTTCATAGGATAGATCCCTATAATGCACGAATAAATGCAAAAAATTAAACTTGAAAATCTTGCCTCCTTCCGCTACAATCATCATATCATAGGAATATAGTCTCGTCGCGCTGCATTCATGTGCTGACTCATATGTCATTTTCAGAATGCGGAAAACAAATATCCCACGCCTATCACTTCTGTCCGCCTATGGCACATCCCATCAATTAAGATAAATCCAGTCTACATGCACCACTTCTACCTCTTTAATTTAAATCCTCTACTTTTCAATTATAAATGTAGGATATTCACGGTCCATACAGATAGATGTAGATATTTCAGAATATACCTCTTTCATATGATAGATCCCCATAATGCACGAATAAATGCAAAAAATTAAACTTGAAAATCTTGCCTCCTTCCGCTACAATCATCATATGATAGGAATATAGTCTCATCGCGCTGCATTCATGTGCTGACTCATATGTCATTTTCAGAACGCGGAAAACAAATATCCCACGCCTATCACTTCTGTCCGCCTTTGGCACATCCCATTAATTAAGATAAATCCTGTCTACATGCACCACTTCCACCTCATTAATTTACATCCTTTACTTCACCATTAGAGATGTAGGACTAGGACGATTCATTCAGATAGATATAGATATTTCAGAATATACCTCTTTCATATGATAGATCCCCATAATGCACGAATAAATGCAAAAATTAAAAATTAAAATCTTGCCTCCTTCCGCTACAATCATCATATGACAGGAATATAGTCTCGTCGCGCTGCGTTCATGTGCTGACTCATGTGTCATTTTCAGAACGCAGAAAACAAATATCCCACGCCTATCACTTCTGTCCGCCTATGGCACATCCCATCAATTAAGGTAAATCCAGTCTACATGCACCACTTCTACCTCTTTAATTTACATCCTTTACTTCACCATTAGAAATGTAGGACTCGTACGATTCATTCAGATAGATGTAGATATTTCAGAATATACCTATTTCATATGATAGATCCCCATAATGCATGAATAAATGCATAAATTAAACTTGAAAATCTTGCCTCCTTCCGCTACAATCATCATATGACAGGAATATAGTCTCATCGCGCTGCGTTCATGTGCTGACTCATATGTCATTTTCAGAACGCAGAAAACATATATCCCACGCCTATCACGTCTGTCTGCCTATGGCACATCCCATCAATTAAGGTAAATCCAGTCTACATGCACCACTCCCACTTCATTAATTTACATCCTCTACTTCGCTATTAAAAATGTAGGAAACACACAGTCCATTCAGATAGATGTAGATATTTCAGTATATACCTCTTTTATATGATAGATCCCCATAATGCACAAATAAATGCAAAAATTAAACATGAAACTCTTGCCTCCTTCTGCTACAATCATCATATGACAGGAATCTAGTCTCATCGCGCTGCGTTCATGTGCTGACTCATCTGTTATTTTCGGAATGCGCAACACAAATATCCCATGCTTATCACTTCTGTCCGCATATGGCACATCCCATCAATCATAAGATATCTAATCTACATGCACCACTTCTACCTCATTAATTTACATCCTCCAAATCGCTATTAGAAATGTAGAACACGCACGATCCATTCAGTTAGATGTAGATATAACATAATATAATTATTCCATATTATACATCCTCATAATGCACTAATAAATGCGATAAGTTACAGTTGAAGATCTTGCCTCCTTCCACCACATTCACCAAATGACAGGAATCTAGTCTCGTCGAACTGCATTCATGTGCTGACTCATCTTTCATTTTCGGAACGCGCAACACAAATATCCGACTCTTATCACATCTATCCGCGTATGGCACATCCCATCAATCATAGGATATCCAGTCTACATGCACCACATCTTCCTCATTCATTTAGATCATCTGCTCCGCTATTAGAAATGTAGGAAACACACGATCTATTCCGTTAGATGTAGATATTTCGCAATATAATTATTCTATGTTATAGATCCACATAATGCACTAATAAATGCGATAAATTACAAACGAAGAACCTGCTTCCTTCCGCTACATTCACCAGATGACAGGAATCTAGTCTCATCGCGCTGCGTTCATGTGCTGACTCATCTGTTATTTTCGGAATGCGCAACACAAATATCCTATGCTTATCAGTTCTGTCCGCGTATGGCACATCCCATCAATCATAGGATATCCGGTCTACATGCACCACTTCTACTTCATTAATTTACATCCTCTACGTCGCTATTATAAATGTAGAATAACTACGATCCGTTAATTTAGATGTAGATGGAATATAATATAATTATTCCATATTATACATCCTCATAATGCAACAATAAATGCGAAAAATTATAAATGAAGGACTTGTCTCCTTCCGCTACATTCACCAAATGACAGGAATCTAGTCTCGTCGCGCTGCGTTCATGTGCTGACTCATCTGTTATTTTCGGAATGCGCAACACAAATATCCTATGCTTATCAGTTCTGTCCGCGTATGGCACATCCCATCAATCATAGGATATCCGGTCTACATGCACCACTTCTACTTCATTAATTTACATCCTCTACGTCGCTATTATAAATGTAGAATAACTACGATCCGTTAATTTAGATATAGATATAATATAATATAATTTTTCCATATTATACATCCTCATAATGCAACAATAAATGCGAAAAATTACAAATGAAGGACTTGTCTCCTTCCGCTACATTCACCAAATGACAGGAATCTAGTCTCGTCGCGCTGCGTTCATGTGCTGAGTCATGTGTCATTTTCGGAATGCGCAACACAAATATCTCACGCTTATCACATCTGTCCGCGTATGGCATGTCCCATCAATCATAGGATATCCAGTCTACATGCACCACTTCTATCTCGTTAATTTACATCCTCTACATCGCTATTAGAAATATAGAACACTCACGATCCATTCAGTTAGATGTAGATATAACGTAATATAATTTTTCCATATTATACATCATCATAATGCACTAATAAATACGAAAAATTACAGATGAAGAACCTGCCTACTTCCGCCACATTCAGCAGATGACAGGAATCTAGTCTTGTCGCGCTGCGTTCTTGTGCTGACACATCTGTCATTTTCGGATCGCGGAAAACATATATCCCACGCTCACCACATCTGTCCGTATATGGATCATCCCATCAATTATTCCAGTCCAGTTCTTATAGACTACATTTCACGTTACAATTTATACATTCTACAGACACATGGTCAACTAAGTGAACCGCAAAATAATATTCTAACATTTATAGTAGCTTGATATTCAAATTTTGGGTGTCGAGGTGAGAACAGGATGTAGTTCATGCACGTTAAAATTGTGGTCTAGCTGAACCACATATTTATAATTTTGACAATGTGGCGTAGTATGACCACTTTCCTAATACAAATGTAGTCTTATATCGCCACATGGGTTTCAGTATTAAACATTGCACTGACTAATTACTACATTATGTTAGGTCCAGGTACATACCCATGTACCTCTAAGTGTTAGAGGTGCATACCCATGTACCTCTCGTTTGGCTCAATCTATGTACCATTGTGGAACCACACATATTCCGCTACATGCCTCAAGCAAGTTGATCACATAAGATAATCAATTGGCCTTTCCGCATTAGTCTCGCATCACGTGAAGTTGAACTCAAACGACACAGCCACTTGCTTGGCCTACTTCCGTAGTAAGTTACTGGTCTACAACTTGTCCGTTACAGGCTTACACCTCTCTCTCTCGCTCCCCACCTATCATACTTACATATCATCCTGCTATTCATGTTATAGCTAGGCTTTTATTGTGACTTCTATCAAGAGTTTGGATTTATACACGGAAGGAAGGAAGATGGACTAATAACTCGACTCTAGTTCTAGTCCTATCATATCGCGATCCTCAAGACTCTGCATAACCCAGAACCAATACACCTTCAGTCCTATCTGCCTACTCCCCAGCATAAACAAGCCATTATGCGCTCAGAACATTGCTGTTTGGGCTTTCTAGAGATCGGGGCGTGAGCAGGAGGTAAGATCGCGTCATCCATCTTTTGCGTTTGCATTCACCTCCATATTGGAAGGGGACAGCGCCATTGGGGCCTCGCTGAGCGTAGCGAATATAACGAAATGCGCGGAAGATCCGGAGCGAGCCCTCCTCTGTGTACTGCGCTATCGTCCCAGTCGTCTACGGAGGATACGAGGAAGAGCCTGGTGCACTTATCGCCCCCAATATCGTTCTCGACGGTACCACGGTACTGCTCGGAGGAACGTGGCACGCATCTTATGCTCTGTTCTCTATGGCGTAGGGAGCGATGACCCCACAGTATCTCATCGTCCCGTGTCGTTGTGCGAAAAGGGTTCTGCTATGTCAGTCACACGTCGTTTCTGCCATGTAGTTTTCATTGGGTACGGTGCCACGGATTCAACCCCCCTGTTCTCCTGGTGCACACAACTCGATGTGAGTCTTGGCTTACACTCGCGGAACTTGATTCTTTACACCCGAACTTGTGCTAATTCAGGGCCATTTTCCGTTCGAACACATCTTTATCCATAAGTGTCAGCCAATTTGGATCATAAAAAGCCCAGGTTTTATGAAAAAGTGATCACAAAATCCCTGACTTCCATGATCACTGCTAAAATCTAATGGTATTCATTATTATTAATGAATGTATGAGTGATCAAAGGTGATCACTGGTGAATACTAATAGATGTGGAAGTGATCATAAGCGATCATGGTATAGTATAATGGTGTATTATAGTGTGTAGTGACTACTAGTTAATACTAATGAATGTGGAAGTGATCATATGTGATCATGATATGTTATAATAGTGTTTTATAGTGCATAATGACTACTGGTGAATACTAATGAATGTAGAAGTGATCATAAGTGATCATGGTATGTTATAATAGCATATTATTGTGTGTAATGCTTACTAGTTAATACTAATAAATATAAAAGTGATCATAAGTGATCATTGTATAAATAATAGCATATTAATTTATAAATAAATATAGGAATATCACATTTTCCCACCTGTCACGCTCGTCACATTCGTCACATATGTCACGAGTGTTACGAATGTCACGCTCCACATATTTGTCACGTATGTCACGTATGTCACATATGTCACATATGTAGCATTTGTCATACTTGTCACACATGTTGTGTATGTCATGTATGTCACACCTGTACGTCACACCTGTCACGCTCGTCACATTCGTCACATATGTCACGAGTGTTACGAATGTCACGCTCCACATATTTGTCACGTATGTCACGTATGTCACGTATGTCACATATGTTGCATTTGTCATACTTGTCCCACTTGTTGTGTATGTCACACATATCACACCTATCATATTTATCACATATGTCACATGTCTCATGTATGTCACACCTGTCAGACATGTTATGCATGTCACATTTGTCACACTTATGTACGTCACATGTGTCACACGTGTCACAGTATATTTGTCACAGATGTTGTGTATGTCACATATATCACACCTGTACATCACATTTGTCACACCTGTCACGTATGTCACGTATGTTGCATTTGTCATACTTGTCACACTTGTTGTATATGTCACACATGTCACTCACGCTCCTCATATTTGTCACACTTGTCACACTTTTTATACATGTTACACCTGTTATGTATGTCACATTTGTCATGCATATCACATTCTTACATGTCATGCTTGTCAGATTCGTCACACCTGTCACGCTCGTCACATATATCACATATTTTACTACTTGTCACATACATTTCACTTATCAGTCCCATCTGTCACAAATGTCACCCCTTCCCTATAAGTTACAAATGTCACATTTTCTGTATTTGTCATTCCTTTCCTGTATGTTACACTTGCACCCATATCACACTTGTTATGCTTTACATTTACACCTTTCCCACATATCATTGTTAGCATATTGATCTCACAAGTAAATTTACTTGCCATACAGATTACATCTGTCACAAATTTTACCACTTGTCACATATGTCCCCCTATATTACCACATACTGTGCTTTTCTTTTCCTGCTACCCATCACACCATTTCTGCCACCAATTGTTGTCTGAAGCAACAAATAATGAAGGGGGGGTAGGTTAGGAGAGAGGGGGGGTGATAAGAGATGAAAAGCTCAGACACAGACACAGACACAGACACAGACACAGACACAGACACAGACACAAATACAAATAGGAGGAAACTTGTGGTCAACTATCAAATTACAGGGGGTCTATATACTAGAGTTATCAATCAAAGTCCTACCAAGGCCTGAATCAGAGGCTGTACAACCCAGAATATCTAACATTGTACCTTTCCTGCCACCTGTTGCAACTTTCCTGACAAGTTGCACATTTCACACTTTCCCTATTCACCAAATCCATCACATCTTTTCTCATATATCACATAGTACTAACTGTATACTACCTTCCCACTATTACATCTCTTATCTTTTTGTCTCACTTCATGTTTAGTTCAATTGTGTTTTTTTTTTTTTCATGTCACTCATTCTACTATGGTTCCATGTTATTGTTAAAACTTATAACTTTCTAATGTCTCAAGTTTTGATGTCAATATGATACTGTTTTCATGTCCTACTAGTACTTATCTATTCATAAGCAAGAACTGCTATATAACCAGCTGTTGTATGTATCATTCTCACAGATGTCTCAACTGACTCTCAGCTTACTCTCATCTGAGACTTAAATAAAACAAGTAGTTAAATGTAACAATCATGTGAGTGCTTAAAATTTATAATTCCCATAACTCAGTGAAGGCTATCAACCTTGACAATTTCAAACTAATTGCAGATAGTATAGTGTCATATATGTTATATTTGACATGAGATTCTTGAGACAATTATTACACATGTAACTGTATGAGTGTCTAAATACTGATGTGAGCTTGACAAAGATCAGAAACATAAGGATCATTGACTTCAACTTGTATGCTGTGTACAATGCAGTTCTTTGTGTTCAGATATATTATAGCAAGTCATATGTTTCTATTTTAATACTTAAGATTGGTACACTAAAGATGTGTTCACCAAAACAGGTTTGAAGTAGGGGAATGAAATAGAATCTTCAATTTATAATGTATGTAATATTTATAGAAGTATGATGTGTAATATAACTGAAAAATGTGACATGTAAGAAAAGTGCAACAAAATAAGAGAAAATATATGACAGATATAACAGACATGGAAAATGTGACAAATATGTAAGGAATGTGACAAATGTGTAAAATATGATAAGTGTTATATGAATAATGCTTGAAGAGTGTGACAGGTATAACAGACAAAAAAAAGGGTAACAGATGTGGAAAGCATGACATTTGTGACAGATGAGAGTAATAAGTGTGATATATATGACCAGCAGTAAAATGTGTGACATATGTGACGAGTGTGACGAATCTGACAAGTGTGACATGTGTGACACATGTGACGTACATAAGTGTGACAAATGTGACATGCATAACATGTCTGACAGGTGTGACATACATGAGACATGTGACATATGTGATAAATATGATAGGTGTGATATGTGTGACATACGTGACATACACAACATGTGTGACAAGTATGACAAATGCTACATATGTGACATATGTGACATACGTGACATACGTGACAAATATGTGGAGCGTGACATTCGTAACACTCGTGACATATGTGACGAATGTGACGAGCGTGACAGGTGGGAAAATGTGATATTCCTATATTCATTTATAAATTAATATGCTATTATTTATACAATGATCACTTATGATCACTTTTATATTTATTAGTATTAACTAGTAAGCATTACACACAATAATATGCTATTATAACATACCATGATCACTTATGATCACTTCTACATTCATTAGTATTCACCAGTAGTCATTATGCACTATAAAACACTATTATAACATATCATGATCACATATGATCACTTCCACATTCATTAGTATTAACTAGTAGTCACTACACACTATAATACACCATTATACTATACCATGATCACTTATGATCACTTCCACATCTATTAGTATTCACCAGTAGTCATTATGCACTATAATATGCTATTACAACATACCATGATCACTTATGATCACTTCCACATCCATTAGTATTCACCAGTAGTCATTACACACTATAATATGCTATTACAATATACCATGATCACTTATGATCACTTATACATCCATTAGTATTCACTAGTAGTCATTACACACTATAATACACCATTATATCATATTATGATCACTTATGATCACTTTCACATTCATTAGTATTCATTATTAGTCAATATGCCCTTTAATATCCATCATACACTATTATAATATCCAATGATCACCTTTGATCACTCATAGATCATGGAAGTCAGGGATTTTGTGATCACTTTTTCATAAAACCTGGGCTTTTTATGATCCAAATGGCTAACACCCCTCCTTTATCTTCTTACTTTCATTCTTCTTCCTCATTTTTATTCATCTTATTTCGAATTGCAGTGTACAACGTGCTAATATGATACATTCAAAAAGGATCAACGTTAAGTGCTAATGCATACCTTTCGATCTGTCAGAGTCGAGCTTATCGACTTTGATGTGACGACCTCGGCTTCATAGTAATACCCCACAAGATACCTACCCTCACCTCTACCCTCGTCATACACCCTTCCAACACACATAACATGGCCACCGCTCATCAGATGAGAGCGAATCATACTACGTCGATAGTGTCTGCGCATGTGCCCCACACTGAGCATGTATGCCCCCTATAGGTTGCCACCGGCATGTTTTGCATAAGGTGGCGGAGTCTTCTTTCCCAATTCTCCCAGTGAAAGTAGTGCACCATCTAGATGAGAGACGAGGGTGATTATGGAGGTGTACCTCTGAGGGAGGTGATGGGCACGGACGGGCTGATCATGCGGAGGGAGGGAAGGTACTGTAGCTCGCGGTTCTGGGTACTTTCTACGAGCTGATCAGGGTGTCGACTTGTCGATTTCTCTTCAACGATCCGATTATCCGCCTTCCCATCTACCACCTCGTCGCTCTGTACTCCATCCAGACCTTTTATGTTTCCTTTCTCTGAGGAAGAAGATGGTGACTGCATGGAATTCGAAGAGGAGGATGATATAACCCAGCTCGTTCCGCCGTCACCGGGGCTTACACCCGATAAGGAGGATGTTACAGTGATTGCAAACGATTTGGAGAAGGGTTGAAGGGTTTGAGGTCGAGCTGTTCGATGTTCTCAATGATGCTGAGTCGGTTCCGATGCGACACCGAAGGCGCGTGACGCTGTTCATGGTTTGCGTTTATTCGTCGTAATATTCTGTGTTTCGTGTACTACGACTTACCGCACATACACACTCTCTTCAATTTATTCCTCTGGCATTGCATCTGGATTATCCATGGTCGAGTCCTCTGTCTCGTTCTCATACTGTGGACAACGTCACAATCTTCTGTTTGGACTCGATGTATCAACGTCAGAGATGTTGAGTAATATTACCATGTACGACTGTAATTCCATGTTTGCTAAACATTCTGAATGTGTGTATTTGACTAAGTCAATAGTATAGTATCAATCTATGATCCCCATATCTCACTGGAAGCCTGAACGTGATCCATTTCATGTTCTTCTCCAGAGGTATTGGTTGTATGAAGCGCAGAGCGAGCAAAAAAGATTGACCGCGACACAGAGGGAGCAATGTCACGAAAGTCCTAATTTCATTGCAATGTATTAAGTATTTAACCACATCGCAATGTAATCATAATACACTTGTGTACATATCATAAAGACACTACAATGAATTGTGAATTTAGGACTGTCATAGATGGCCTTTTGTTACTACCGATGTAACACAATGCTTCTTAAGGCAACGATAACATTAAGGGTATATATCAATGTAGGTATAATATTGGCAACATACTGCAAGATAAGTAAAATTAATTTGACGGCCTAAGCTTCAAGACCGTACTCTCTATATAATAATATATAATGTGTTTTTCGCAAAGAGCAGCAATTGTGCATTGATTTTTGGTTGGTTACTTCGACAAGGAGAGCTACTAGACTTAAGAGATATCACGCCGAGGATGTGACAGGTATGGGTGCACTGGTCTGTGGCGCAAACGATCATAGACCAACGTAGGCCAAGTCCAGGGTAGTCGGGATGGAGCTTGAGCTTGGTTCTGGAATTGAACGCGAGCGTCTGCCGAGACTGCGCAGGATCCGGTTGATGCTGACTAAGACTGGCGTCTTGTATGTATAAAAGGGCGATGAGTTTGCCAACGGCGTAGCTTAAGAAATGTGTTGAAGTCACATTTTAGATAAAGGTAAGTGGCATGAACCAGTAAGTGATGTTTTCCTCACTATGCCGTGCTACTAACTGATTCCCAGTGCTGTAGGTATATATATCGGTGCGTAATACTTGGTGCAGGTACTGTAAATTACTGGTCATGTACACGTTGGAACAGAATATATAACGATTTATCAATATTCCCTCGCAGTAATTAGGATTTAATGTTTTTTTTTTTTTTCAGAAATTGTTAGATTGCTTAAAACTAATTAGGTGATATGCTTAGAATTACAAGACTCGGTATGGAGCATTGACATCCATTAGCACAAATACATTTATTACAATACTACCAGCCACGTATTAAGATGGTTTGCGTGGTTTTGCCCTCGTTTATACACATTACGTTCAGGCCTTTGCATTAAGGCATTTCAATGTCACGTAATTCGTTGCGGGGCAAATTTAGTTTTCGTGACACACTGCTTCCATCCACGTCTGTCATTTTACGTAAATTCAGTATCGATCGACACCCCTGATGGCTTCTAAACTTTAATTCTTGTAATGAATGCATTGTAACTGCCCATAAACAACTGCATTGGATATAAAAATCTGTAAATATATGAGAAAATTTTAGATCAACAACAATACCAATGAGATTTACAGAGCGAAGTAGCCAGCAAATAGATTTCCTTGGTTATCGCTCGAAGACCAAGTCTGAAGTATAGAAAATACTAAAAGATATCGTGATTAGAAAACCACTTCTCTGAACTAATTTCCAAACATTCTCACCCAAGATAATGAAGAAAAACAGTGTTCCGTCATGCACGAAAGATGTCAGAATAGGGAAGTCGCTTCTGCGACAACACACAAAGGTCACATGATGTAATGATCCTTACCTCAAGTGGATGAAGCAACAATCAGATGCCTCAACAGGCATCTTGGTAAAACCCAAAGTCCCAAACCAGTGAGCTAACTTCCCTCAGTTTTACCAGTGAAGCAATAAGCAGTTAATTAAAGTGACAAACCTGGAGCCCTGACTGACACATTGCTATTCTTAGCATACATGTGTATAGTCAATCCTGTGATGACCGAAGCACATACCCTGCACCATTAAACCCCATAGCACAACCTCCTATGGTTAGTATGCTCTGTGAGTGTATGGCTTTGCCTCTCCATGACATCTCCATTTCCTAATCTGTATACCTATTGCATCTATACAGTACCAGCAGCTACAATATTCTCAAATAGTATATAAGTAGATGACTTTCCATGTATTAAGGAAGCTATCCACCCAAGAGCTTCCATTATAAAGTACTTTGACATAGCATTCAAGACCTAACTCAGTGTGATTTGAAGTGAATCTAGTAAGACAAAGTGCTGTTCTCATAAAGAAACTCTGTATTATTACCTTACATAGCCATAGACATTATTCTAGTTATATTTAGTTTTAGTGATGAGAAAGTCTGGTTCAGTCCAGTTCATTACCATTTTTTTAGAATCTAGAACCAAACCTTAGGTTCAGTTCAGCCAATTTTCTGAACTTTGAACTGGACCCTTCAACTATTTTTATTTATTTTGCTGTTAATTTGTGTTAATCCAAATGACAGAGTTAAAATGTATCATAAATACACTAGTAGAATATAGTAGAAGTTGTGTACACCTAACAATAGAAAAATGAATCAAATAGATGAAAGAACTTATAGCTAAATTGAAAGTTACAACTTTACAACTTTAAACTAAAATTCATTAGCTACAAAGTCTGGATCATCCTCCTTAATATCACACTACCATACATTCTTGGGGCTGCTTTGCTCAATGATGCTATATTCTTAGCTGAGAGACAATAGTTAGTCATTAAATACATAAAGATTGCAAAACCATACCCACCTTAAACTGAATCATTAGACAAGGAATCAATTGATTCAGTGGCCTATAATGCTTGTCAAACTATACAAAGATGTTAGTTAATGAAAAGAATAACAGCTATTACATATTTACTTACAACACCTTCAAGCCATTTCATTCCTTCTTGATACTGTTCTTCATTCCATTGAACATGAAAATAGACATCTTTTATCTTAGGATCAAGAACTAAAACATTATAAGCAATGGTTTGTTGAATATGGTGTATAATGCACTTACCAAGACAGATAAAATACACAGTAGAGGTATCATCAACACAATGATACCATTTCTTGAGGTTCTTAATACCTGCCTCAAGAGCACCCTTTACTTTGTAAAAATATAACTTAAAAATCTGACTTATCAGCCATTGATTCCCAGCATTTAATTAAAAAATCCAAGCTGGGAATATCCACATGCTAATGATCAAACTTCAAAGCTGTGCAGTCAGATCACACTGACTAACAATTTACATTGATCTCACAAATGCATGTCAGGTGGTCTGCCCTTGCCAAAATTCTGTAGTTTTTGCTCATGGATGTCCCAAAAATTATCAAAATTTGTAGTATTAAAAATTGGTTCAAACTGATTCAAACTGGTTTGAACAGGTTCATGAAAATCTGCTATTAAGAGAACTGTGAACCGGACTTAAGGTTCAGTTCATATCATGTGACTGAACTTTGGACTGAACACAGGTTCAGTTCTCTGAGATTTGAGTTTAAACCCCAGTTCTGGACTGAACTTTCACATCACTATTTAGTTTATTAATTCATTCCCATACATCCCCTGCCCTCTTCCCCTTGCCTGGAAGCACCTCTAAACTAGGTCTTCTGTGAAATTCCCTCCACCTCACCATCTCATTATGTGTTTTAGGAGTAAGTAGTTGTAATTACCATTTTTAGCTACCATCACCCTGCTGTAAGCATCTCTAACCTCTTACAATTAAGTGTCCCCTGTAACATTAACTAGTAAATTTATGAATAACCTAGATACTTCAATCAGATAAATTCCATGCATTCTGAATACATGCATACTTTTAAAGTAACAGTACAGCATCAATAAATAATCCCCTCTATTTCACTGAAAGTCTAAGCCTGATCCATTTCATGTTCTTCTTCTTCAGAGTTGGTGGCAATGCCAAGAGCAGGGTGAGTGAAGAAATTTGACTGCAACATGGAGGGGCTGACAGTTTTTGATGGTATGCATGGTACTGAACGGTACTCAATGTACCGTGCATGTACCATGCAGTACTGATTAGTACTGTAAATGTACTGTGCATACTGTACATACCGCACAACAGATACTAATTTACGGTATAAATTGTAACCTAAATAAGCTATGTAAAATTAATTAAATACTTATTATTATGCTATAACACTGGTATAATGTATGGGTTATCAAGATTCTTCTTGCACCTTTGCCCTCATATACCCAATGAATTTAAGTATAGTAGTGTACTCATAGTATAATTAGGTATTGCTGCTGTACAATTGAGCTTACCAGACATAATACTAATAATTATAACATTTCTCATCAATTAAAACGCAAAAATTCGAATTAAGATTTACTTGGAGAAAATTGTAAGTTTCATATATTGTAATGACATGTATTTATTTAATGCAGTACCATGCATAAGTACTGTGCATACCGTGAAAGTACTGCACACTGCCACAATGTACCGTACAAGTACTGTACACATCAAAAACCACGTACCATGCAGATACCATGCACAAAAATCTGTACCGTACAGTACCATTCATGAACAAAATACCATAAATTGGTACCGTAAAGTACCGTGCATGTACCATGCAGTGTTGTAAATGTACTGTACAACAATTTTCATGTACCGTGCAGTGTCATCAATGTACCATGCAGCATTAGTGTATTTATGTCAATAAATTAATTGCACTTCTTGTGTATGTACTTCACTCTTACCTGCCCTCCCACTCAATATACTTATCAATTAAGTATGTTGCTCATTAATGCCGACCTTCCCGCCCATCATTTCCCACACCTCCGCTTAACAATTATGTTGCTTAATTGATGTCAACCTCTCCGCTCATTGTTTCCCATGCCTCCGCTTATTAATTTCCTGCATGACAACCTTCCCACCCATCGTTTCCCACGCTTCCGCTAATCATATTCAGTCCCCTGCCCACCCCTCTTCTCAAAAATTCCCATGGTATTTCCTTTGCTAAATACTTGCCCTCAACATTTCCCATGCATTTTAGTGTTGCCCGCTGCTGCTTATAGCTTCCCATGCTTCACCATCTCATCAGTTCATTGTTCCCCACCCTCCGCTTCCATTTTCCCACACACATATTGCTCATTCTTGGACTTTCCCTTAAATTATAACTGTAGGTTGTAGGATTCACTGTACAAAAGTATTAATTATTCCACAGTAGAAATTTGAATTATTTCGCATTTTCATATGATTACCCATTCTTATAATACCTAAGGTACACCATAATGTATAAAGCAAAATATATTACATATATTACAAAAAGATTCAAGAGAAAATATTAAATACTGAGCTAAATAATGTGAAATTACTTGCTTACTGTTGAGCATGATGATGAGGAAGGGTGCTCATCAACACATCACCCATCAATATGTGCGGCGGCCTTGAGGAAAGTGAGTTTGATGGCATTGATGAATGTCAATGACAGCAATTGCAAACATTGACAAAGGTGAGAAGAAGCATGGGAAATTTTGAACAATGCAAAACGTTGAAGGAAATGGCGGGTGGGGAGCCGGACAAAGGGGAGATAGGAGAGTAGTGTAGAGTAATTTTAAAACATTGCAGGGTACTCTTCTTTATTCAATATATAATGCTACTTGAATAATGCTCTATTTACATTTGAATTTTCTCCAATGATGTACCGTGCATAACCACAAATGTACTGTGCATAATGAGAAATGTACCATGCATAACCAAAAATGTACCATACATTGTACCATGCATACCATAAATAGTACCGTACAATTTTTGATGTACTGCACAGTACCGTGCAGTGTACCATGCAGTACCGTCAAAAACCACTAGCCCAACATGGAGGGAGCACTTCCACTCCCATTCATGTCCAACATTTTGCATAAATTCAGTATCAATCAAGACCCCTGATTAATTCTAAATTTTAATCACTAGAGTAAGTAGATTATAGCTAACCATAAATGACATGATTGCATTGTACCACCTGTAAATATATCAGAAAGGTTTAGATTAACAACAGTACAGAAGGGATTTACAGGAAGAAATAGCCACTAAAGGTGCTACTTCTGGGATCATTGCTACTCCATGTTTGAAGTACCATAAGTACTAAAAGATATTTTTATCAGAAAGCCACATTGATGAACATATTTTCAAACATTTCTCACTAAATATAATGAAGAAATACAGTGTTCTATCATGGACAAAGGATATCATGATAGGGAAGTTGCTTCTTCTGCTTTGCATTATGTTTTGCAGTCCTCCTTGAGCAACACTGAGATCCTTCCAAAGTCTGAAAATAGTAAGTAGAAACATAGTAGCTGTTGACAGAAAACAAGTATATGATCCTGTAAAGTTGAAATGAATATGCAATGGATGGCAAGGTTGAGTCCAAAATAAACAATTTGTAGCAAGTCAACAAGGCTGTTATGATTTTTCTTTATTCTCCTTTGTTTACAACTAGTTTACTTTGACGTGTTTGGCATGACCATCAATACCAAACACCTTTACTTTTATACAGCTTTATTTATACTTTTGACTTATAATAACTTCATATAAGTCATTGTTTATTTATATTCACTTTTCTCATACTTTTACTTCTTTCTGACTTGTTATGACTCTTATCAAGTCATTGTACTATATTTACTTTATTTTCACACTTCTTTTACTGCACCTTATTAATGCACAGCATTTATATACTTTTTTTGACTCATACTTTATTTATTATTAGTATGAACCAGTTTGTATTTAAACAGTAGGAACTTGGGCTATAGAGCTCAAGCTTCAGCTTAAAGAATACTACTTGATTCTTACTCGATCTCAACACTTAAGTTTTCAAACTTAAGTTTCTTGTTTTGTAACAAGACTTCTTCAAAATTGATTTAACTTGTTCTTTGGATCAGTTATATCACATGATTTTGGACTTGTATGATTTACAAGACTTCAGTCAACTAAATTATAACACAAGACATGTATTTTTAGGATCCTTTAAGATGCACAATAATCCTGGAATGTCAATGAGATCATTACTGGTTTCAATGGATGATACTATATTAACAATGAAGAGTATCTAAAAATGATGATTAGAGTGCAACAGTTATGTGGTAGGCAGATTTATTTCACTCACCAAAAATTGTGCTAGTGAGTTTCCACATGCACATCAGTCTTAATTGGCAGATGGTATTATGGTTTACTGGCTAAACATGGCCCTGGGAACCACACAGCTGTTGTTATTCTAGGATTAGTAATTCATAGATTTGCATAATAGTTGGGTGAAATGCATACTTTTTCTACTGTTCCCATAGCATGCACTAACTCAGAATGCAAAGATAAGGTCTATTGCTGTATTCAGTATGATGCTTCCCCTATATAACTGCTGTTATTTTTCATGGAAAAGAATGATCAAGTCAAATTGCTTACATTTTATCATACCAGAAAGCAGCTCAACAGCTAAAGTGTAGGTTAGAATTTAATATACTCAATTCTTCTTTTATAATTACAACATATTTCACAGATTCAGTTTATGAGACCCTTAATTCATATAAGAATTTCTGACATTAAGTGATATGTCTCCAAGTGAGTCAAAGAATGGTGCTAGAAAAAACATAATTCAGCTAAAACCTTTTACACTGATGAAATGCTTAATACGAAGGAATGTATTGATTCTGTAGGAATCAGAAATATGCCTTCTAGTAAAGAGGTTAAACTTACGTTTAATACAGAATGAAGTAGTATATTGCAATAATGTAAAGAAGCTTTGGAATGGACCATTTCATACCACTGACTAAAAGGGAAAGTATTTGAGACATATATTATATAGTGTGATACCCATCTCACCACCTGATGTATTTCACCTATAAGATGTCAGCTTTTATATGTAACTTTCATAACATGTGAATAATTATACTTCATCAAAATGCAGTAAACAATATCATACCTAATGGATGATATCACAACAACCGAATCGTAATGAGTCTGAAGATCTGATTTAATATATAATTATGTACTGTTGACAGTATTTGATGTTATGACATCATATATATAGGTGATTATTTCTTCGGATGAGAAACCAAAGTAGGTGATGCTCATGGTGAAGTTGTGTAAAGTTTAGGTTGGGAAGCATCAAACATGAACTTGCTATTACCTATATAGCTCTTCTACAGGCAGTGCTGATGCATAGAATTTAGTTAAGGCCGGGTTAAAAATGATCTACTTATTTGTACGTTCAAAGTACGTGCTCAGGCTACGAACTCTTCAATAGCACCAAAATCCTGCTCGACTCATTTTACCCCACACCAATTTTACATCGTCGATGCAGAGAGCACGTTACCCTAACGCATCTTGAATTCGAACCGAAAGGGCGGAGTGATTTGATGACATGTTGATATCGTTGTTGACACATCGGAGGCTCGGACCGAGGTTTACCCTAGCATCAAACAGCTTTTCATTAAATAATGATTATTGTCTTCATGACCCGTCTTCAGCATTTCTACTACCATCCTGGTTCCTATCAATGCTATCGGTGATTTTTACAGTACCATGATTGCAATAATTGTACGATTTTGCGTGACAACTTCTCCTGCCAGTGATACATTCTCTAGAAGACTGATATATCAAATCTACAGTGCCTGTTTTACTTGATCCTGTGCAGGCGCAAAAAATCGATGCTGAGAAGCACCATCGAGGTTCCGTCATTAGCGCAAATTCAGATACATGTAGGTGGTAGCAATCAAACAATGTATATAAATAGAAGAGATATCAGTAGGCTAATATTACCTCCTATCCTAAACGTTACACAACTTCAAGATGAGCGATACTTACTCAGGTGTTCCCATCGACGAAATCATTATAAATATATATAAAGTAGTAAGAGTAAAGAATATCTGTTGTACGTCATTTTATGTTTAATCCTATCTTCACACTCATCATGATTCAGTTGCTGTCATATCTTTCCTAGCAAATGCATTACTAACATACAGGATTATACAGGATCAGCACCTTCCTTCGTATTGAGCATTCCTTCGATGTGAAATATTTTTAACTGAATTATATTTCTCTTAGCCCTATTCTTTCAGGTAGTCGGAACCGTATCACCAAATGTCAGTAATTCTCGCATGAATTTACTCTCTCTAAACTGAATCTATGAAATTAGTCGTAATTATACCAAACTAATTGGTTTTATTAAAATCTTACCTAATACTACAGCTGTCGTGCAGCTTTCTGGTTTAATCAAATGTACGGAAATCGATTTCTCCTGCTTCACAAGACATAACAACAGTCGTATAGAGGGGGGTCAATAATATTAAATACAGCAGTAGACCTTATCTTTGCAATACGAGTTGCTGCATGTTACGGGAACAACAGAAATGGTATGCCTTCCATACAAATATTATGCAAGTCTAAAGTTTACTATTAACTTACAATAACAATAGTAGTGTGGTTTCTAGGGCTGTGTTTAATTGGTGGGTTGTAATACTCTTTGTCGATTGAGACTGATGTGCATGTGAAAATGTACTAGCACAATTTTCGGTGTGCCAAAAACAACTTCTATCTACCACATGATTGTTACACCCTAATCAATAATTTTTAGATGCTCTTCATCTCTTCCATACTAGTTTCAATTTCATACAATATTGCTGCAATTCCAGGATTAATGTGCATCTTTAACAACGTTGAAAATGAAAGTCTTCTCCACTTGCTATCAGCTGTCTATTTCGGAGTCAGCCTTGCTGTCCATCGTATGTTTACTTCAACTTTCTATGAGTGTATACTTAATTTCTGTCAACAGTTATTATGTTTTTACTTACTATTTTTAGATTTTGGAAGGATATCGATGCCACTCAAGGACTACAAAACTTGTTCAAAAGTAGAAGAAGCAACTTCCCCATTCTGACATCATTTATGCGAGATGGAACATTGTTTTTCTTTATTGCCTTCGGTGAGAGATGTTTGTAAATATGTACGTTCAGACATTGGTAGTGTTTTAATCAAAATCGCACTTAGTATGTACAGTGCTTCAGACATGGAGTACAATGGATCCGAAAGGATTCACATTTAGTATCTATGCCTCCCCGTAAAATTAGTCAGTATTGTTGTTGATCTGAAACTTTCTCATACAATTACAGGTGGTACTTTGCAATTCAGTCTTATATGGTCAGTTACAATGCATTCGTTTTAAGTATTAAAAACTAAAAGCCAACAGGGGTCTCGATTAATACTAAATTTGCGGAAAATGGCAGATGTGGATGGAAGTGGAAGTGTCCCTTATGCATCGCGGTCGATTTTTTTCGCTCGCCCTGCGCTTGGTACAACCAACAGCTCTGGAGAAGAACATGAAATGGAACTCCCGGTGAGATAGAGCGCATTACCGATTATTACTATACTATTGCCTTAGACAAATACATGTATCAGGAACATGTGGCTGAAACCATTCTGAACGTCCTGTAAGGTAGACGTAGTACATAGTCATCCAATATCACGTGCTACAGCGTGATATAGCGTGACAATCCAATGAAATTTAAATGTGAAATTGCGGAGTGGTTTTCTCAAAAAATGAGATTCACCAAAATTCTAGGACCAGTTTTCTCTAATATTCCGTGAATCTCAATCATAGTCAATTGTTGTGTAGAGTGTCACATAAAAATGTTGGACTTTAAAACCATGGAAAAATCATGTATTGAGTACACGTGATGCTACAAATTACAATGATGAGCTAACCGGCAGTAGAGTAGGTTGTGTTTAGGAGTCAAAATTGGCTATGCCCGTGAGAACCAAACATTAACGGTAGTAAGTTGATAACTTCCACAGCAGGAAGAAAACACAGCATGAAACCAACGAGTCAGATACATAAAGAAAATAGGCCAAATGTAAGTGATATTCATGCAATACTTCTGTAACCTACACAATGTATTATAATACTTTAATTAGTGTAAATACACTCATCTTAGCCTATGTAATCCATTTTGTACGAGGAGAATGGGACAGTATACATCTTAGAAAGATGTGCAGAAGTCTGCAGAAGTGCTCCGGCCAAGCTCCGGCTGCTGTTGTAGTGATTTTCCCATAGTCACATTTTGCTAACCTCATAGTCACAGGTTTGTCACATCACCTGACATTGGATGGCTATGAACTACGGCTACCTTATCTAAATACGATTAACGAGAGACGGACAGATGCAATGCTGATACGTGTATGCAGCGGACCCAACCCCGGCGCATCCTATCCACCATTAACAGCCCCATCCTGTACATCGTTCCATCACGACAGTGGCTATGTTTCAAATCCAGCTCTAACGATTGATAAGGTAGACATCTGTAAATTTTCAGAACCTATGAGAGAAGTCGAAAACATGCTGTAAATAACGGCTGGCCTGCTATGGTGTAAAATTTTCATGTCTTGAGGAGCGTAGACTATGGTTTCCAAGTTGGATAAGAATAATAGGTGTCGATCGAATTGAATCCAGGTTTTATGAGGAAAACAGTAGAAAGAAAGTGAAAGACAATCGATACGTAACCTGTAATTCAACGCGAACCAGATTCTCGGCCGTTCGGCATTTGACTCGCATCACGTGAAGTTGAACTCAAAGTTCTGGGGATCACCAATCCGGCATGTCACACAAGCGTGACAATGACACATGCCCATTTTGCATTGTCCCAGTGTAATATCTTTTGCTACAGACACTCAATCGCTTTAAAATAACTTGCATAATATGTCATTTAGTAGTATATTTAATCTTGTGTAATTATATTTTTAGTAGTCTAATACATAGATTTAAAATTGCATAATAGTCCAACCTCTCTGCCAAAATAGGCATCAAATCAATAATATTGTACCCAGTCTTCAGACTTTCACTTTATCCGCTAATTGTAATAACAAAAGTTATATAGTTTAACATATGGAACAAAACTGTTGAGCCAGAATTTTAAGAAATCTTCTTTAACCAGTCAATAATGCAAGGTAACACACAAGATCTCCAGGTAAAATTCAAAAAATAAAAATTTGGGCTCAACAGTTCTATTCTAATACTTAATCTGAGTACTTTTTATCATTAAAGCTAGCTGTGAAAGTGAGATTCTGATGAGTGGCCGTAGATACAAGTTTTGCCCTGCTAAATAGCGTGAGAAACTAGTATAATATACACTCAAATTGCACTGTAGACCATCATTAGACAGCCATTCTCTTATTAATTATTCTGACTCAATACTTTTATTAATATGTTGTAGCTGAACACTTTATATCACTATCACTAATCAAAATAATAAGTTTCCATGAAGCAATTGATGTTGCAATTTCGCTGTATCAAAGAGCGTGGGAAATTAGCATGGTACACTTGGAAATACCACATATACACCACTTAAACACTACCTCCAAGTAATAACTTGGCGGAAATTCATAAAATAAGCTTTATTATACTACATTTAAACTACTGTTTATGATTATAAAAATAATTTAACCAGATATAGTAAAATATCTCTTTAGTTCTTCAATTCAGCAATATTTTAGCCATATAATCACTAGATCATCACAGAGCATATCATAAAATTCATTTTATAGCAGTGTTAAGAACATAAGATTATAAAAACATGTTATGTATGTAAAATTATATGATATGATATGTATATCCCAATGCTTAGGCCCTTCTAAATGACAACTTTCAGCCTGTGACAAAGTTGTGACAAGAAAGGAATATGTATTTAAGCATTTATATTTATAATTTAGACATAGTACATATATTGAAAGACTTATAATAGATAAAATATCATTATTACACAGAAAGAATGAAGAGGGACACTCAGAATTTCACTTCACTGTGTCAGTTTTATCCTGGGACAAGATTTTGGTCACTTTTGGTCACACCGTGTGACGTCATGCTAAACACCATATAGGGATTGGTGACCCCCAGACTCAAACGACACAGCCACTTTCTTGGTTTGTGTTTGGTCGTCTTTTATCCCTCCTTTAGACTTACATGGCTCTCTCTCTCTCGCTCTCCCCCTCTCATACTCATTTATCGCCCTGCTTTTTAGGCTATAGCTATTGCTTTTATTGCGGCTCACATCAAGAATGTGGATTTATACCAGAAATGAACGATGGATATCTTTGCGAGATATCGACTTCGATCATATCATATCGCGATACTCAAGATGCACCGCCCACAAGCAGTACAACAACTCCTGTTGCCCCTTCCCCAGCAGCATCAAGCCATCACTCGCTCAGAATAGCGTTGCTTGCGCCTCCTCGAGAACGAGCGCCAGCAGTGGATAGGGGAGGACGCAGCGTTCACGTTGATTGTGGTAAGTTTATTTTTCATCGGTTCTTTTGTGTCTGGGATTTCGGGTCTTGGTTCTCCGGTGTATAGATTGGAGATCTGGGTTGGAGGGTGCAAGTTTGGTTCAACATCGCTGTTCGTAAACCATTACCGACTATCTGTTCCGTTCGCCGTCCTTTCTTAGTCTTCCTTTTTTTCTTTCTCCTCATTTTAAATGAACTATACAACGTGCTAACCAAATGCAATCCATAAGGAACATCTTCAAGCTCTAATACACACCTTTCACTCTGTCAAAGACGAATTCAGCGATTTGGACAGGATGAGATGGACTCCTGCTGTGTTGGGTAATCTGGTACGTTCGTCCGTTCTCTAATCTCATCCTCCCTCCCTCCTCCTTCACTGTCCTTCCATTTATGTCATCGTTGCTGACTCTATTCGCTAACACCGCCCCTCCCTCGCAGGTTTGTCTTTAAAAATGCACCCCCCATACCCCTCCTACCAAATTCAACCACAGCGCTGCTCAGAGCCCTCGGATTCGTATTAGGACCACACCCGCGTGCATATAACATCTCTAAAATGAAACTAAGCGAATCGCTACAACACATTTACCCTTACTCATTCGCATTCTGCCGATCCGCCCACTTCCAGTGGTGAGAAAGTAAGGAGAGATTAGAGTCATGTGTACGGACAAGATGAAGAGGAGAAGGGGGAGAAGGAGGTAGATGTAACCCGTGGGCAAATGGAAGTGAGAATGTGAGGACTTCTACATACTGCGTCGTTAGGAGAATGTTATCGCTTTGGAGTCAGGGAAGGGGGTGTGCGTCCTTCTGGGGTGTCTCCCCTTCCGCTTGCTTCCACATTCCCGTTGCCCCCAGAAACCTCCACTACCACTGTGATTCCCGTTCCTTTCGCCCTCGTCACCGTCACCGTTGGCGCTGTCACTACAAACGACAGCAAGAACGCAGAGACTCTTTCAGGGGCACCATCCGGATTTGAATCTCACCACGATGTTCAAGGAGCGTTAGTGCGCCATCTGCTGGGACCGGGGCTCCTCTGCGATCAGACCTTTCAGCTCAAGGGAAAGGAACGGGGTCGGGGATAGGCGATTATACCCTTCTTCCTCACACATCTCATTCGCATTCAAGTCTCCAAATACCATCCTCTCCTTCCCACACATCACATAGGAGGACGTCGCCACGCTCAAGACTACATATTCCCCTGCTTCATATCATTCCGAAGGTTACCTGAGTTATACAATGAAGTTGGGAACACACGGTCCTTCCACCTGGTTATTCCACATTCCCGCATCAGAACCATCCTCGTTCAAATTCTCGACCCCGTTCTTAAGCTTTAGATAGCGAGAATAAGGGAGGAGTTCTAGGCTATTTTCGATGGCGATGAGGAAGAGGAATGGAATATGACGCTTAAGTTCTTGCTTGAGTTCTCTGCCTCGACAGTGTCGACACATACCCTCACCCCTACCCCTCATAACACACATCAACAACGCACGCTGGATGCTCACCGCCCCTCAGATGGGTGTCATGCATGCTATGTCTACAATATCTGACCATGTACTTCACGCTATGTGTGTATGGGTGCTTACGTGAAGAGGTGCAGTCCATATCTGACGTTGGAGGTATGCGCGGACGGGCTGATGATGCAGAGAGAAGGACGAGGGCTAGCCCGAGGCTTTTGGAGGTAGAATCTGCGTGCTGCTACTTGGGTCTATGGGGGAGAATGAACTGGGAAAGTTTATGAAAGTCCACATCGTGTGCGTCCGTCTGTGGCTGTCAGTGCCCATCTTTGGTCTGCATCTTGGTTGCTCACAACGACCACTTTATTCTCTTTCGGGGACACCAACCCCATTCGAATCCGACTACACTGATGGAAGAACGGAGAAACTTTAGCGTGCCGTTGCCTGGGACAGGGACTGGATTAGGTTGTCTTCTTTTGGTTCGCTTTCGGCTCAAAGGAGCTGATATAGTTTCTTCTGTCTAGCCAGGAGCAGATCGACTCAGTGACCAACTATGTGTATTGGATAGCATGGACATATGTATCAATTACGAACCACTAGAATGAGAATTTTCTGTTATCTCTCCGTTAATGGTGTGATAGGATTTTTATCTCGAGGTAATTCAACATTAACGAACATAGCATGGGTGTTACTACAAAAAACGATTGGTAGTACAGATCTATATATATTTCATGTTAAGCACAGAAAGGCTTGTAACCCGACGTAACGCGCTGCTGCTGATGACATGGAACGGTAGCTGTAAGTTGGAATAGGACTCATGCCTTAGAAATTATTTTGTACAAGATACATGTAGCAGCATTCTTCGAAGGCGAATAGTATAAATCAATGATATCCTCTACTGCTCCGGATATTTAAACCTGATCCACATCATACTCGTCTCCAGAGTTGTTAGCGGTACCGGGAGCGGAGTGAGCGAAAAAGATTGATCGAGACACGGAGGAGCAACTCCACTTCCATCCACATCCAACATTTTTCGCAAATTCAGTATCAATCGAGACCCCTGGTGAATTCTAAATTTTAATCATTCAAATGAATAGATTAGAACCGACCATAAATGATATCATTCCAATGTACCACCTGTAAACATAAGTATGAGAAAGGTTTAGATTAACATTACTGGGGGGACTTACCCGGTGAAGTACACATTAAATGTTCCTCCTCTGGGATCCATGGCACTCCATGCTTGAAGTACTGCAAATACTAAAAAAAAATTTGATTGAGAAACCACCTATCTGAACATATTTCCAAACATTTCTTACCAAAGATAATGAAGAAATACAGTGTTCCATCATGCATTAAAGATATTACGATAGGGAATTTGCTTCTGCTTTGCAGGATGTTTCGCAGTCCTCCTTGAGCAACACTGAGATCCTTCGAAAATCTGAATATAGTAAGTAGAAACATAGAAACTGTTGAAATAAAATCAGCAGATGACCCTGTAAAATTGAGATAAATATACAATGGATGGCGAGCCCGAATCCATAATAAATGGTATCCAATACGTTGACCAAGTGTTCATATTCAATATCCGTCGTGATGCACACCATCCCTGGAATTTCAATCAGACTTTTACTCGTTTCAATGGAAAGTAGAATGGAATTGGCGCAGATTATCTATATATAAAAATTAGAGTGCAACAATTACATGGATAGGGGGTCTATTTAGCTTACGAAAAATTGTGCTAGATAGCTGGCCCATGCGCATCAGTCTTAATTGACAAACAGTATTAGAGCGTACCAGCTAAAGAGAGCCCTAGAAACCACACAACTGATTTCATTTTAGATTAGTAATTCATGTACTTGTGTAATAGGTGTCATACTTTTTCTACTGTACCCATAACATGCACTAACTCGGAATGCAAAGATAACATCGACAATTGTATACACTATGAATCCTCCCCTATACATAACAGCTATTATGATTTATGGAGAAGTATAATGAAATCGAATTGCTTACATTTCACTATACCAGGTAACTGTTCGACAGCTACAGTATATGTTAGAATTTCATATACCAAATTCTTTTTATAATTACAGCTGATTTCATCAATTAAGTTTATAGGATGGTAAAATCTTGTTGGAATTACTGACATTAAGTGATATGTTCCCAAGTACTTCAAAATATGGCGCTATAAAAAATACAATTCAGCTGAAAGATTTTACGCTGATGAAATACATAATACTTACGCATAAATGTGTCGATTCTATAGTTCTCAGAGATATGTCATTCTTGTAAAGAAATAAAACTTACGCAATGAAAATAAAACAATAGTATCTTGCAATAATGTAAAGAAGCTTCGGAATGGACCATTTCATTCCGCTGATTAAAAAGGAACATGTTTGAGACATGTATTATATAGTCCAATAGCGATCTCACCACCAGATGTATTACACCTACGAGGCATCAGCTTTAAATGTAACTTTAATAACTTGCGAATAATTATACCTCATCGAAAAAGCAGTAAACAATATCATATGCGAGGAATGATAAAATAGCAACTGAATCATAATGAGTGAGAAGATCAGACCCAACATATAACAACGACATACTGTAGACAGAATTTAATTTCCTGGCCTGATATACAATGTCGATTATTTCCTCAAAGGACATACCGAAGTAGGTGTCTGTGTTACTCATGGTGAACTCGTGTAATATGTAAGATGGGAGGCACGAAGCTGAGATCCAATACATATATATGTTATTAGCTTGCTGCTAACCTCGATAATACTTAGCTTCATCATATGCAACATATGAAATCGACTACTGAAGAATTGTCACCGGTATTATACAGCTACTGGTATGCGCAATTGGTATTGCATTGATGAATACGTAAGTTCTGAATCAATTTATTACCAATCATGAACGATAGCCTCATATCAACCGCCTTGTATGTGAATTATGGAATGATTCAACGCAAGGTGTTACGCAAATCATTACGTTTGTTGGGATCATCGCACTGGTAAGGATCATCGAAGTCATTCGTAGATCGAGCCCAGAACCATTTATGCAGTGTCAGCTGTACTAACAGAATGATTAAGCACAGATTGTGGAGCAAAATCATTACTGCATGATCATCGCAATCATGATATTTGGAGAACCATGAATTAGATTCACTGGTATTATCCTCATAGAAAAAATCATTGGATGATTCAAGGCAAATCTTAGAGCGATGCACTATTAAAATAATGTTGTGAAATAGATTCAATGGGAATGAGAAGTACATTGATGAAAAAATTGTGTAGACTAGTGCATATCGGTGATAATCAGAGATCGATAGAAATATTTGATGTGCCATATTAAGATTCCGACCCTCTCGCAAGGTTCTCGTTACTTGAACTTTACATAAATGAGGAGCAGGGGGAATTTGGTGTCGGAGGTAAGGTGAGAACCTTGCGAGTTTGAATGAGAGCCTGAAGGCGAAGAGGAATATGAAATCTTGCATGAGATAAACGAGCGAGATGAATGGGAGAGGAAGGGGTGTATGTATACCCTACCCCATCCCCGAAAACTGACTATCCCATCCCTATCCCAGTACGAGGTCGCGGTGCAATACTACCCTTCCTTCCTTCAACCAATCGGTTCCATTCGAATGCCAATGGTGGTCCTGACAGGAGTCTGTGCTAGAATTACATCTTTTGAATGACGGTGATAGAAACAAGGATGGTACTTAGTGGAAGTACTGGGGACGGGTCACGAAGACAATATTCATGATTGAATTAAAAGCTGTTCCATGTCTAGTTGACTCGGGACATAATGTCCGGAGGTGGAATAGGCGAGCCTCTGCGAAGGAGGTTTATCCGGGTAAAGCTCCGCAGCTATTCTACGATGGTAAAGTAGAAAGGGTGCTAAGCTATGCTAAGCTGGGGCAAGGCGTTTTGTCCTGGCGGCTATTGTAATAGGTTGCGGCAGGGACGCACAAAGCAGAAAAGAGTTCTCAACTGTTCTCGGCAAATCGGCATTTGATTCTTATCACGTGGTCTGAAACCATCGGGTCGTCTATTCTGGTTCATCTTTTCCCAACGTGACCAACCCAACCCCAACCCTGTACTTTCTCTCTTCCTCTCTATCTCTTGTACTACTATCTATGATATAACTAGAACCTCTTTACGGGTTCCACACCACGACTTCGACTTTCAACTAGGAAGGAAGGAAGGGAAGAAGTAGTATTACCCAAGATACTTGCAAGATACAGGGCCCAACGCAATGCGACAACCTCAACTGCCCGTCAGCTGTAAGCGATAGCTCGCTCATAACGATGCTGCTTGCGCCTCCTTCAGATCGAGCGCGAGCAGAGGATATAAGAGGGTGAGATCATGCCATCTGTCCTTTACGTCTGCTTTTATCGAGTTCGGGTCTTGGTTAAGAATCGGGATGGTTGGAGTTCTTCATTTGCGGTTGCAAGTTTGACGGGGATCGACAGCGTTACAACGGCTACTTGTTTGCATCCTCGTTGTGGACAGTAACGGTGTCGTTGGGGCGTTGAGCGCAGCAACGATTGCGGGATGTGTGGAAGACCTAGTGCGAAGCGGTGGCCCTGCTGAACAGGAGGAGGAAATAATTCTCTTACAGTTTCCACCGTCTCTCCTGGTCACCGGTCTATGGAAGAAGGTACTACGTTAAGGTACGGTGAACTCAAGGAGGATCCTAGTGCACCTCTATTCCCCTTATCACATTCTCGACGGTACCGCGATCCATCCTGTTCGCCATTGCGTGGGGGTAATGACGTCGCAGCACCCCGTATTCCCGTATCGTTATGCGTGAAGGGATTTGCTGTGCCAGTCTGCAGTCTCGTTATTCGCTATTAATTCAATGCGTTCGTAGAACTTGGTCGTTTTGTGGTTCTTTCCAGCAACCAACACCTCCTATCCTAGCTTGGATCCGACCACGGTCACAGTTGCACTAGTTCACAGTTCGGTTTCAATTACCCTACTTATCTTATTCTCGCTCTTCTTTCCTCTTCTGTTTATTACAACGTACTAACCTAGTCAGATCTATTAGGAAAAATGACAAATGCTGATTTCCCGCTTTTCGTTCTAATAAGCTAACTTCAGCGACTTGGAAAGGATGAGGTAGACTATGCGCTGCGTGCTCCAGTACGTACATTCTGTTCCTTGAACCCTCCCTTCCTTCTTCCTCCTTCCTCCTTCACTCCCCTCCGGTACATGTCCTCAGCACTGATTCTACTAGCTGGCAACACCGCTTCCCCATAGCCCACTTCAGCACAAGACACCCAGACCCAACACGCACGCACCCGTCCCGATGCAGTCATGCCAACACCCGAACCGCCCCTCAGAACCCTCCTTAGTGCATAGCAAAATAATTATCAATTATATGTGAACGCGCCCCTCAAAGGTGTAGTAGATTCTGGTAAGAATATGGCTTCTGCCGCTCGCATTTCACTGAGCGCCCACGCACATCGTGACGCGGACTCATTAAATATATAATTAATAAATACGTTTAGTATCAATTAAACCATCTGCTGATGCAACTCGCTAAACGTCAGGCAGTCGGATTGTTGTACAGGACCATTGGTTGTAGCAAAATGTTCACTGTACATATCTGTCATTTTTCGCAATTCCAATATAACGCGAGACCCCTAATGGCGCATAAACGTTAATGCGCTCCTCATAAGGTAAGGTGTGATGACATACCATAAATGACAACATTGAATAGTACCACCTGTATAATTTTATTAAATCTTGAAGTAGATGTAAAGGTAATAAATGGAATTACGGTTTTACATAGCCAGAAACATCTAGTTTTTCCGCTGTGTGATTTAATAAGAGCCCCATGAAAGGTACTGTAAACACTGATGTATATATTATAAGTGATCTAGGCAGGATTCATATTAGAGATGTCTTACCAATGATCATGAAGAAATGTAATGTTATGTCGCGAATAAGTGATGAAAGAATTGGGAATGGGCTTCGTTCAATTTGTAGTAATATATACAGTCCTCTCCCACAGTTAACAAGATCCTTCCCGATCTTGAGGGACATTAGGAGGAAGAACATAGCTGTCGCAATCAAAATAATTCAAGTTCAAAAAAATAAACAAAACATACCGTGCAATGCAAAATTGAATCCGAAATACACAATTTGCAACCGGTTCAGAAGATTTTTGTTTTCAGGCATATGCACTAAGCATATTATTCCCTGAACTTCAACGATATTTGGGGATTTTCCAATCGCAGTAAGTATCGAAAGAACGAATAATAACTAATGATGAAAATGAGATTCAGTGATGTTAGGTCAATGTTAGATGTAAGCAAACCGAAAATTGTGCTGGGAAATTTCCATTTAAACACGTGAGCATCGATAAATACATTAAAACTCACCACATAAACCCATTGCTAGAACTAAGACTACTATGGTTATTTCGAAATTAATGGTTAGATTACTATAATAAATAAGGGCAGCTACATACTTCGTTTGCTATTTCCATAACAAGCACTGACTTGACATGCGAATATTAGGTCAGTTGCAGTACCAAATACAATCAATCCTCCGCTATGTGACCGAATGCGATTCAGGCGAGTAATAAATTTAGTTAATTTGCTTACAATTGTGCAAAGCACAAATTAGCACGACTATTACAGGCTGGGTAGAGCAATTCAGTGGAATAGCCTTTTAATTTTGAAGTAAAACATATTACGAAGCACTGTTTCTAGCCTGCAATAAGTATTCCAGAACTTGTGAATCGCGTTACGCTTAATATAAGGGGAACCTCACAAGAGATAAAATGGGCAATAATAATGCACGATGATATAAAGAATCTTGGGCAGTGACCATTTCATTCCCCTGGAAGAGGCGGAGTTGACAAAGAAAACTGTGAGATGTATAATAACTAATGAGACATGCCACACCAATCTCACCACCATATATATAGCATCTAGCGATTTTCATCAGTTCTCGTATATCACACGCCAAAAGCGTTATTAGGACTAACCTCATCGAAGAAGTAGTATATAATATGATATCCAAGTGAAGTAGCAGCGGCAACTAAATAATAAATATTTTAAGTTGGGGGTCAACATACAGAATCGTACTAGACAGTAGATTCATTTTTCTAGCTTGATCAATGATATCGATTGTCGCATCGAAAGGAATGCCGGCATGTATGTCACCAATGTTTTCCATGATTAGTTTTTAGAATGGGGGTCGTGTAGTGGTTGCCATGCACTTGTCCTATTTACTATTTATGAAAGCTCAGCGTAGTCGAGCAGTGTATTGCGGTGTACGTTAGGTGGCATGGCATCTCACTAGAACTGCCCTCTCTTCTTGCATTGACGCCAGACACAGCGAATAAGCAGCCCCAGCAAGTATTAGCAGCGCTCTATCATTCGTACCCTTTTTAAATACACATTCAATGAGCTCAGCTTAATTGAGAAGGTTCAGTGGGATTATATGGGGATTGAGTGGTGTAATGCTGTAAGCGCTAGCGATACATACCTAGCTAACTCCATCGGCGCTTACGATCGCCATTTTGTAGATCTTCAGTTGTCCAATTTTTGGCATCCTCTGCGGCAACTCATCCCGATTTTACATCTTATGGATGCTTCAGTACTCGTCGATGTCGATTCTTGCTTTGCTTTATGGTAGAATTATCCGGTTTTTGCGCTGTAGAGGTGCGACATGACCTCCAAGTCTAGATTCTAGAATTTAGATGGCAACAGAAAGGCTGGCGAAGGCTGTATGAATTGTCTGTTGTAGAATGCTAATACACAGTTAGTTTATTACAGGCTGTATCACGTTAGCGGTGAACCACTGAACCACATCTTCTGAGTGCAGTTTTGGAAATAATATGTTGAGATCAAGCGTCAACTTGTTCGGAAGAAAGAGTTCGCGGCCAATCGGCATTTGATTCCAATCACGTGCTCCGAAACCATCAGGCATCTTTCTCGAACCAACCCCAACCCCGCACTTTCTCTCTTCCTCGGAGCTCCCTCTATCATCTCTTGTCCTGCTTTCTATGCTCTAACTAGAGCATGTTTTACGACTCCTTACCACGAATTTCGATTTTGACCTAGGAAGGGAGGACGATTTATTCAAGATACAGCACTCAATGCGATACAACAAGCTCAGCTGTCTTCTCCCGGCTCCCCAGCAGCAGCAACAACAACAACAGTATGCTCTACACCAATAGCAGCCGTTAGCGATGATTTTCTCAGAAGAGCGGCGCTTTCCCTTCCTCGAGATCGAGCGCGAGCAAAGGATAGAGGAGGCCATAACGCTCAGGTTGCCTGAGGTGAGTTGAAGTCATCATGGGAGCTCGGGTCTTGGTTCGTCGGTGGATTTGTTGGAGATCTGCTATGATGGGTGTTGTTTTAGCTGAGTTGGACGGCACTTAAATATGGGTGGAGCGTTGAGCGCTGGGAGGGAGGTAACGGTGTACCACGATAACCATCCAACGTGATATGTGGAGGACCTGGTGCGAGATGGTGGCACTGTTGTCCTTGTTTTGCGTTCAGTGAGAGAGAGCGAGAGCGTCAGCTACATTTACTACATTCCTCCTTTGACGAAGAGTTCACGTAACCGTGTGGAGGATTAGTTCTACGGTGGTACTATTCTCTATGTTTTGCGCTCAGCATCAAGAGTGAGTAGGAGCACTACGGTAACTACTTTCCCTTCTACCTATCTGCTGCTATGTGCGCTACGGTACCCCACCGTTCTCTACAGCGCGAGCAGGGGCAGTGCACATATCCTCCTCCCATTATCCCATTCCCGAATCCCGGGTATACCTGATACTGTTCGAAGAGACCTGTACGCTGCTCTGTGAAGGGATGATTCCTACAGCTGCCTTCTACGGTGCGAGGAGGAGCATAGTGCACCTATCTTCCATCATCCTTCTCTAGAGCATACCGCACCCGTTCGAAAAGATCTGGCCTGGGTGCATCAGGGTGAACGTCCTGCTGAGCGCAGGGAGTACGCAGTGACGCTACGCACTTGCCCACCCTCTAACTTCTTATTCTCAATCTCAAGAATGTCATGTTGTTATGTGTGAGGGTCTGGTGCTACGGTGCACTACGCTACCCAGTCCAACACCGTTTCTCTATGCTGAGCGCTGAGCGGTGGAGAGAACCACGATATCCACCACCCACTCCTGTTCTGCCTGGAATCAACGTGGCTCGTAGTTCGCGTCTTGTGCTTAGCACTGGCGGAACTTAGTACTCTTTCTGTGCTTCGTTGTTAGCAATCCATCATCGCCCAGCTCTTCCGTTCACCCCCCTTTCTCACTCATCTTCCGTCTATTCTTTTCATTTGAAATCCCAACATACAACGTACTAACCCTATCAAATCTATTAGGAACAACGCCCAACTGCTGACACATACCTTTCGTTCTGCCAATGCCATGAATAGCGACTTGGATGGGATGAGGTGGACTCCTGCTGCTTTGCGTACTCGGGTACGTTCCGTTTCCTCCCTCCCCTCTCCTTCGTTCAAGTCGTCAACGCTGAGTCTACTCGCTAGCAACACCGCCTCCCTACAGCCTCCCCTTCAACACAAGACACGCGCCACCATTCTCACCAAGGCAACTCGCCCATTCCTGTCAGAACCCCCGAATCAGATTACGTCCACATCAACTGTGAACTTGCATCACACCGCTTGTGTATGTCCCCGATCAAAGGAAAACACGGTGGTTCTCATCCCTGTGTTCTACATGATCTAATGGAATCTGCTTCTTCTGGCGACGCTGCCACCACATCCAACATCGAAAGAGAAAGAGATAGTAGGATGTTTGGAGAAACGAAAGCATTTGGGGGGTGGAATCTTCTTTCTGAAGTGATCGGGGATAGAGAGAGGGGGGAGGGGGGGGCAATTGCGTGTAGTTCTGAGAGAGAGAATGCGAGGACTGCTACTAGGCCTATCAAGGAAAATGGTCCTGAAAGAGTTTGCGAGACGACGAGGCGTGTGCATCCATCGGTGGTTGCCAGTTCTTCTTTAGTCTGTGTCCCTTTGCGCACAGCGACCCCTCAGTATCCCTACTACCCTCGCTGGTCCCATCACCCTAAGTACCGTCAGCAGCGACACCAGCATCGATACCGTCTCCTGCAGTGACAGGGAGAACACTTAAAAGATCATACTCTAGCACCGATCTCTTTAGGGGCCACCACCCGCATTTGAATCTGACGGTTTTGATGGAGGGAGGGGCGTTAGTGCTTCGTCGGATAGGACCTCTTTCTTCAGGCTTGTTTTTTCTTCCGGTTTGTTTTCGGCCCAAGGAGACGGGAGGGGGCGGGAGAGGGGGTCTACTATACCCTTCATTTTCACTCATCTCGTTTGTCACATTCACAACTGAAAATCCCCCCTTCGCCGTCGAACTCATCACATACGTGGGCACTTGGTGGGCACCGTCTCATTTAAGACCGTGAATTCCTCCTGCTTCACATTCGAAGCTCAAGATACCCGGACTGTATGACAGGGTAAGAAGCGCTATCTTTCCACCTGAGTTGATCCCCTATCAGAATCGAAGGGTATAACACAGATTGTTCCCCTGTCTCTGGTGCGTGAAGGTTGTGCGGAGGTTGGAGGCCCCTGAGGTTGGGCTTTTGATGTGTTCGATGATGCCGAGTTGGCGCTTCAACGTGGGCACGTTAGTGTATGACACTGTTTTCCTGGTTTGCTTTCTCTTGTGCAAAGTTTCGTCTTTCATGTACGATTTACGATCTCTCCTAACTGCGATTTACATAATTTCTATACATGTATCTTCTAAGGAAATATTTAGTATCAATCGATGATTCCCTCTGCCTCTCTGGAAGGCAAAGCCAGATCTATTTCATGTTCTTCTCCAGAGTTGCTGGTTGTACCAAGTACGGGACGAGCAAAGAAAATTGACTGTGGCATGGAGGAAGTACTTCCACTTCCATCCATGTCTGATAATTTCCGCAAATTCAGTATCAATCGAGACCCCTGATGGCTTCTAAACACTAATATTTACAGTAAATAAATTATAGCTGACCGTAAATGATAGCATTGCATTGTACCACCTGTAAACATGAGACATTTTTGATAAATAGTGTAGTGACTGAGATTTACCCAGAAAAATAGTCATTAACTAGAAACACTTTCGAATCTATCGATATCCATGTCGTAATAACCGTGAATGCTAAAAGACGCATTGATTATAAAACCACTTCTCTGAAAATATTTCAAAACATCTCTCACCAAATATAATGAAGAAAAACAGTGTTCCATCCCGCATAAAGATTGTTAGAATAGGGAAGTTGCCTTTTCTACTTTTAAATATGTTTCGCAGTCCTCCATGAGTAACACTGAAATCTTTCCATAGTCTAAATATTGTAAGAAGAAACATAGTAGCTGTTGACAGAGTTAAATTACATGCTTGTGGAGAGTTGGATTAAACATACAATGGACGGCAAGGTTAAGTCCGAAATAAGCAGTTGATAGCGAATTGAGAATGTTTTCATTTTCAAGATCGCCTGTGACACATACTATTCCCGGAATATCAACAAGATTCGTACTATCTGCAATGCCAAATAGTATGGAATTAGTGAAGAGTGCCTAAAATGATGATCAGAGCACAACAATTGTGTGGTGGGCAGATATATTTAGCATACCGAATACTGTGCTAGTACATTTCCATATGTACATCAGTCTCAGTCAGTAAATAGCATTATAACTCACCAAATAAAAATATTCCTAGAAACCACACTACTATATATTTAAAGATTAGTAAGTCTTACTTTAGCATAAGTAGTACTTGAATGGCAAATCACACCTTTTCTGTTGTTCCCGTAACACGCACTGACTCGGAATGCAAATATAAGGTCCACTGCTATATTCAGTATGATTGATCCCCTATATGACTGATGTTATGTTTTGTGCAGCAGAATAATTAAATTTATTTTCCTACATTTGCTGATACCAGAAAGCTGCTCGACAGCTACAGTATTTGGTTAGAATTTAATAAATCCAATTCCGCTTTTATAATTACAACTTGTTTCACAGATTCAGTGTATGCGACAGTAAATTCAAGTCGGAATTACTGACATTGGGTGATATGATTTCGTCTGCCTCAAAATAATGTGCTAAGAGAGACATAACTTAGTTAAAAACATTTCACATTGGAGGAATGCTTAATACGAAGAAGTGTAATGATTCTGTAGAACTCAAAATGTGAGGAGTATATTTGCTTATTAAAGAAGTTTAACTTACGTGACATACAGAGGACCATAGTATCTTGCAATAATATAAAGAATCTTAGGAACGGACCATTTCATTCCACTGAAGAAAAGGGAAAGCCTTTAAGATATATATTTTCTAATGAAATACCCTGGTACCCATCTCACCACCAGATGTATTTGACCTATATGGTGTCAGATTATATATATATTCCATTGAAGATGAGTAATGATACCTCATTATAAAAGCA
This sequence comes from Cyathus striatus, assembly GCA_025738555.1. NCBI lineage: Eukaryota > Fungi > Basidiomycota > Agaricomycetes > Agaricales > Nidulariaceae > Cyathus > Cyathus striatus. The sequence goes on from JAOVFP010000001.1 coordinate 8,280,427, forward strand.
GTAAATAACATCATACCAGAGGGAAGATGTAGCAGCAACTGAATCATAACGAGTGGGAAGATAGAATTTAACGTATGACGTACTATTGACAGTATTTGCTGCTGTGACTTGATATAACTTGCTAATTATTTCGTTCACGGGAATACCTGAGTATGTGTCGCTCATGGTGAAGTTATGTAGCGTTTGCTAATGTGAGAGGCACTAGACTGAGATCTTGTTTATGTATCTTAGTTGTTACATTTTTATCACCTACATATAGCTTAATTTGAGCTTAGAACGGAACCCCCATGGTGCTTCACAGCATCCGTAATTTACACCTGCACGGGATCAAGTAAAAAGGATAAGACATCGATGTAAGCAACCAGAAGCAACGATAAACTATAGATGTGATGTATCAGTTTCTTGTTATTCATCAGTCTTATATAAACCAGATGGCTTCCGGATAGGAAGGGGCGTCAGCATTACCTAGCGATTCGGAGGCTGACAGTGACATACGAAGCGGTCGAAGTACGCGTATTATTAATATTCAATAGTGAAACAATACCACACATACGTCGGGGTGCATCGGTTCCCGCCTATCCTCGGTCCTCCTTCATTATGGCCGGATTTCAGCCATATATTTCCATTGAAGTAACCAACCATTGCGAGTGCAGATATCAAAACAAAGGCCCCCAAAGGCTGTTCAGTGGCCCTTCGTTTTAAATTTCATTGTAACTCTAAGTGCATTGATCTAAAGTATGTTTGAGTCAACGCACGCCACCGAATAGCCTTTGGCTACCATTTTTTTTAAACGTCCGACTATAGCATGATAGGTGTGATATCGCCTTTTGATGAGAATGGATTATCGATTACTTATGAAAGGCTCTGTATTTTATGGTATTAGCAACTAATGTCAGTGCGACTGAAGCCTAATTTTCCGCTATTAAGTAATCACACGAATAAAAGTCAGAGATTCTTAGTACAGCAGCCATAGCGGTAGCGAGAACAGGACGCACAATGGGATGTAAACAATAAATAAGCATTTGATTCGCATCACGTGAACTGTCTGACTGTTATAAACGACACAGCCACGTGCTTGAAAATTCCTCCCTCCCCGCCAACTCCTCGCTCTCTCTCCTCCTCTCTTCCTTTATTATCTCTTGTCCTGCTTTCCATGTTATAGCTGGAGCTTATTTTATGACTCTCATCAAGAATTTACATTCCGGCCTGGGAGGGAAGAAGGAACGATAGCTCGACCGCGATACCCATGATGCAGCACCCACATACAATACAATAGTCAAGTTGTTCAATGCCCACCTCCCCAGCCCTAAAAAGACGTCACACGCACGAATAGCGCTGCTTTCTCTTCCTCGAGCGCGAGCAAAGGATGGTGGAGGACGTAGCGTTCAAGTTAACTGAGGTGAGATCATGTCATCTGTCTTTTGCGTTTGCTTTTCTCGAGTTCCTGTCTCGGTTGGGAATCAACGAGGTGGTTGGAGATCTTCATTTGTGGGTGTAGGTTTGGCTAGAATGGATAACGCCGCAACGGCTAATTGGCTACGTCCCCATTGTGAATAGTAACGGTATCGCTGGAGCATTGAGCGTAGCGACGATTGCGGGATGGATCTAGTGTGAAGCGATGGTCCTGTTGAACGGGAGGGGGAAATAATGCCGTTACAGTATCCACCTTCTCTCCTGTCTAGTCTGTGGAAGAAGGTACTGCGTTATGGTACGGTGAACGCAAAGAGGAGCCTTACCCATTCTCGATGGTACCGCGATCCTCGGAGGAATGTGATGAGCGATTCGTTATGAGTGAGGAAACTCGCTGTGCTAGTCCTGTATCGTTTCACAGTACCACCTTCCAATTCTGTTGGATGTACAGTCTCGTTGTTCGCTACTTGCGCTCGTAGAACTTGTTTATTTTGTGGTTCTGTCCAACTAACCTCGCGCCTCCTATTCTATCTTGGATCCGACCAAGGTTTCAATTGCCGTCTTTATCTTCTTATTTTCGCATTTCTTCCTTCTTTCCGTTCTTTGTGTTTCAAGTCTACCATACATATAACGTAATAATCTAGTAAAATCCACTTGGAACAATATCAAATGCTGATTCACGCCTTTCGTTCTGTCAAAGCCGAGTTCAGCGACTTGGACGAGATGAGGTGGACTGTGCGCTGCGTACTCGGGTACTTGCCTTCCCTTCCTTCAATGTTCCTTCTTTCTTCCCCCTTCCTTCTTCCGTACATGTCCTCGATACACAATACTGACTCTATTCGCTAGTAATACCGCTTCCCCGCAGTCCCCTTCAGCACAAGACACCCACACCCACCTGTCCCAATGCAGTCACGCCCAAAACACAAATCGCCCCTCAGAACCCTCCTAATCGTATTGCACCTACAACAACTTCGCATGCGCACCCCACCATGTACGTATGACCCCTAAAAATGGAAACACAGTGTTTCTCATACGTGCGTTTTGCGTGTACATTATCTACCAGCGAAAGTAGTACTAGGAAATCGATCTGGAAGAGAGACAAGAGTGCTTAGAGAAGTACAGTCGATGAGCGTGGCAAGGGCTTAGCAGAGCGAGAGAGGAAGGTGGGCTGTAGTTTATGGGGCGAGTGGAAGCCTAACTAAGAATTACCGCACCACCAACGTCACATTCCTCCTTGTTAATTTTCCTCTTTCTCCGAATCGATCGAAGTGGATGAGCGAGGTTCATCGAGTAGCTTGAAACTTCGTAAAAGTACCTGGTAAAGGGTATTCTAGGGTGATGTTGCTGGCGGTTTCAAGCATCCTCGCTAGCGCACGTACATCGTTGAGGTCATTTGTAGGGCGGGTGACGTCTTTGCGTAGAGTCATAACGGCCAGTAAGACATCAGATGATGATGGAAGGGAAGATTGCAGAATATCAGAGATGCGACGGTTGCGGGCGGACGAATTGTTAGAGGTAGTGCCTCGTGTTCGTTTCATCTACCACATCTCTCTTATCTCCATGTCCTCCAAGATTGCTAGCCATGACTCTCCACCTGTACATCTCCGAATCTGATGATCATGGTATGAGGATTCGGTGGACGCTTGTCACTAGTGCTGTTTACATCATAACAGCTAAAAGAGTCATAAAGGGCATCATGAAAGGCTGTCGTGTCGGAACAGCCTCGCTGAATGACGGTACATGACAGGACAAGAGTATCTTCGTTGCAGCAGTAAGGAAACGGCCTTTTACATGGGATAGTAGAATATACGTACCTTCATTGCAGCAGTAAGGAAACGGCAACGAAGGGAAAAGAAAGATAGACTGTTTATATATGAGAGGAAAGATACCAGTGCGATCAAATAAGTGCTTAGGGGGAACGGTTGAATAGGAGAGAGGGAACAAGGGAAAAGGTATTGGATAGAGGAAGGAAAGGTATTGGAATAAGAGAGCGTCATGGGATGAGAAGAGAGGAGGAAAGGGTGGAGACAAGAGAGTACTCGGCACGTGTGTGTCGAGTATTGGCATTGCGGTCATATGTGGTAAGATTGGTGGTAGCCAGGCTTACACATCATATGCGATCCAAACCAACGACTTGTGCCCACATTTCTGGTTGCCCTGGGAGACGATATTTATAACGTGATATAATTGCATACTGCACACTCGCGTTAACCACCAAAAAATGACTGTGTTGGCATTAATATAATTGCATGCTCTAAGCTAGGGTATTAATAGGCATGCATACGCATACTCAATGTATTTGAGTGCGCATTGAGCGTACATTAATTAGTAAAGCATATATATCCACGATCATATATTTATGCCTAAAATACGTGACCATGTCGAGACGGTGAGCGTCTATATATAATGTTGGGTGTGAGGCTTAAGTTAAGGGCATACAAAAAATAATAGTATGATAATTTATAGAGTGAGTGTGCAAAGTCGAATTTTGAGCTGCGAAGTTGTTGAGATGAGCGCGTATTACGTACTATGTTGTAACATCCATAAGGTTACATTTCTATTACAATCCAAAATAATGTTATAATCACGAGTAATACATTTTCACGCTCACGTTTGAGCGTGCGCGCTCAAAACTAGTACCCCGTGGAGGCTCTATTCATCGATCTATACAATGAATCATGGTGGCTTGCACAGGGATGTATATCAATCGAATGATCAAGTCAAAAACCTTTGCCTTTCAGGGGTTTCTGGGTGTAAGGATTCCTATAATACGAGGTATAACCCCATCACGCTCAAAAATTCCTGTATGGTGCCTTTATCTCCTCTCTGTAAACATTAAAGCCGCCCCCAACTACTATGGGTCAAATTTCTCTCAAAAAAGCATACCTTCTCGCTGCTTACTTCGAGGTAAGCTTAGTTTGCAATCGGTGAAATGCACAACAGTCAAACATTAATTCTTTGACTTCAGGGGCTGGTATATGGTAAGTATTCGGTACTGGTTGTAGTATAAGATTCCGAAGTCCACATTAACCCGCAACGCAGGTGTCTTCCTATGCTGCCTCTTTGGAGTTACACTGTACTTAAAGTTTAATCCCACTTATAACAAGAGACAACGGGACAATCACACATCGGTAATTAAATTGTTATACTTGAGTGAAAGCGATTTAATGATTAATACTTTGAAGGTCATGATAAGCATTTCCGCTATAATGTTTTTTATCGCCACGTTTCACCTCTCTATTAATTGCTACCGCCTTCTCCAAGGCTACGTTGATAAATGTATTGCTCCCTCTGGACCAGCTATATACCTTAGCAACCTCAAGTCTTGGCACTATATTCTAAAAGATGTTCTTTTTGGAATTCAACAAACTCTTGGTAGTTCTGCAGCGGTAAGGTTACAGTTTACATGCCTCAATTGTAATGTTTTAAACAAACAATTAGATATATCGTACATGGGTATTATGGAGTTACGACTGGAAGGTCATTGTCTTGCCAATTATATTACTTACAATTGATATAAGTACGCTTTTCTCGCAAGTTTTTGATGCCTAGTAGCCTCATGCTTACAATTGTGAACAGTTGTTGGCTCCCTCATTTGTGCCGCATATACTGAGATTGGTTCGATATTCAGTATTATTGTGTTTGACAGCTTGGTCCGGACATACAACTCGGTTGCCTTCGCTTTGAGTGTTATCACCGTTGGACTCATGAGCTACCGTATCTGGATTACACACCGAAATGCAGCCGATTATCATGTTGGCAAAGGAAAACTACTCCCCATTATGTGGATTTTGATAGAGTCTGCTGCTCTTCAGATAATAACGGAATTTATACTTTTGGTTTCCTTCTTCTCATACGACAACTCCCGATATATTCTACTGGAATGGATTATACCAATGGTTGTAAGTCTTCAGTTTAGAGCATAAATATTAGAGAGTTTTTAAACACCCAGCTTGGATATAGGGTATCACATTCAACTCAACCACAGTCCGCATAAAACTCCAGTCTTTCAAGGAGACAGGAATGCAAATGAAGGGTGCAAGTAACCCAGTTCAAACCATTGGAAGCATACCTCTGCATCACATTAAACTAAATATTACCGAAGAGGCTGATGATGATTTAGCACATTCGAGAAGGATACCTGAGAGTTCCATATAGTGACATATAAGGAGCTCAGAGATGGTTTCTTGAAGGCACGTTTCGGGAGCGTGCTGCATCCATAAACGTGCACAAATGATTTTCTTTTTTCAACATGTAATTATACACTAGATTTCAACTGCAGTTTAGGTCTGCTTTTAGTCAATTCTTTGGGCCATTGGGTCGTACTTAAGGTAACCCACTCGCCCATCAGAACTCCCCGAATTATATTACGTCCACACCAACCATGCGCTTGCACCACACCGTGTGTGTATATGTCCGCGACAAAAAGCTCAGTTTGTATCTCTTCGTGTCCCATCCTAACACGATACACCTCCCCTACGGCACTCCGAGCTCTCAAAATGGCTCTGGTATCGGCACCGACACAAGACCCTGAAGTTTGACAATGAAACCATTGTCTCTTCGCAAACTCCCTCAACCTGTTCTTTCTTTCTACATTGCACATAAGTATAAATACATATATTCTATGGCACAGGTACTTCGTTAAAATTGGGTTTTTACTTATGTTTATTGTTATTAACTCTTCAGTATTCATTTATCTACCATGATGATGATATTAAAAACATATAATCATGACGGAGTGTTCAATTTTATGAGAAAGGAATGTGAGAACATATTTCAAAACATAAGCCTGCAGATTAGATAATGTATCTACGATGTCGATCTTTGAATTAATGATTAGCATTTAATATGTAGTACAGTCGAAATCCTCCTAACCCATACCCGAGACAACCCATAACTCCTTATACCCCATGGCATTTCATGGCTCCCAAGTTGGGAGGCAGGGATTTCGGTAAAAAACCCATAATTTAGCCATACCCCATACCCATACCCCTTGGTCAAAAAAAACCCATAGGTTTAGTTACTATATATGGTAGTCAAAACTGTCTCTGTACGCAATATACGCAAAGCTAACTACAATTTTGTGGATCATAGTAATCATTCTACAGCTTACACACTTCTTGTTCTTAATTTCATTCTCCACATTACTCTGATAACTGATTGACTGCACATATCCAGGAAAAAAGTAGGTGCCTAAGATTTTTATAATGAATATAAAAAGAAAGTTATTACACATGGTTTTTGCATGGCTTGCAGATGAAAAGTCTTTACTGAATTGTTGTGGAAGAGGTAGCTTGAAGAAGCTAAGTCCGGGTCATTGAAGCTTATTATTTATTTGAATTAAGTTATGTATCAAGTTTCTACTACTTAAGTATTACCTTGAAGTAGTATAAAAATGCAACATTGTATGTTTAATTAATTTGTCGCTGATTTGTCATGTTTTTCATCGGCCGGAATATAATTCCCACGGGTGGTACGTTCCACCTATACCATGGCTCCTAAAAAGCCATAGCCCAAGCTACCTCCGGAGGGGTATGGGTTAAAAGGATTTCGACTGTACTTATGACGCTTACGTTCTGGTCTGCGAGCCGATCAGGGAACTGACGTGCTAATTCGTCCTCTACCATTTGATCATCCACTTTTCTGTCTACGTCGTCGTCACTATAGGCTGCATCTACTCTTGTTATATTCTCTTTTTCACGAAAGACACAGGCGGGAACGGTACGGAGTTTCAAGAAGAAGTGGATATTATGCAGATTGTCCATTCACCTCAGAGGCTGATACGATACGAATTGGATACGAAGGATGGTGAGCATGGGGAGGAGGACGATATGTTTTCTGCGAAGAATTTGGATAGTCTGCTAGGAGGTTGAGGACCATGGGCTGTGTGATATGTTCCAACTTCCACGATGCCAAGTAGGCGCCGGCAAGGCGTGACGCTGTTTTTCATTCTTGTGACTTTACCCAATGCACCGTCTATATGCTACGCTTTCCAGATACATGCATTTGTCCAAGGCAACGGTATAGTGTATTATAACTCAGTGATCCCCACTACTACTAGTACTTATACTACTCTGAACATCTAAACCAGATTCATTTCGTGTTCTTCCTCCGAGTTGTTTGTTGTACAAAGTACACGGTGAGCGAAGAAGATGGACCGTGACACGGAGGGAGCACTTCCATTTCCATCCATGTCTGATATTTTCCGTAAATTCAGTATTAATCGAGACCCCTGATGTATTCTAAAATTTAATTGTTCGACAGCATGGATTATGTATAACCAACCGTAAATGATAGAGCTGCAGCGTAACACCTGCAAACATATGAGAAATGATTCAATCAGCAACAGTAGCAAAGGTATTTACGGGGAAAAACAAAGATTAAATAATATTCCACTGGGATCGATTGTACTCCACGTCTGAGGTACCGTAAATACTAAAAGAATTTTTAATTAGAATACCACTTCACTGAACATATTTCGAGACATCGCTCACCAAATACAATGAAGAAATATAGTGTTCCATCTTGTATAAAGGATATCATAATAGGAAAGTTACTTCTTCTGCTTTGCAGCATGATTTGGCGCAATCCTCCTTGAGTAACACTGACATCCTTCCAAAATCTGAAGATAGTAAGTAGAAACATAGTAACTGTTGACAGAAAATAAGTAGATGCTCCTGTAATGTTGGAGTGAATGTAAGTACAGTGGATGACAAGGTTGATTCCAACGTAAACAATTGAAAGCAAGTCGAGAAGGCTTGCATTTTCAATATCCTCTTCCTTTACGACACACACCAATCTTGGAATATCGAGAAGATGTGTACTTTGTGCGATGGCGGGTAGTACGGAAGAAGTGAACAGTATCTAAAAATGATGGTTATAGTGCACTGTGCAACAATTACGCGAGAAGGCCGTTATTTAGCTCACCAAAAATTCTACTAGATAATTTCCACACATACATCAATCTTAATCCAAAATTAATACTGCAGCTTACCGGTTAAACATAGTCCTAGAAACCACACAACTATTTTTATGTTAAGATTAGTAATTCACAGGTTTGCTTAATGGTTGGGTGGAAAGCACACTTTTTCTGCCGTTCCCGTAACATGCACTAACTCGGAATGCAAAAATAAGATCTGTTGCTGTGTAAATTATGATTGATCCCCTATATAACTGCCGTTATATTTCATAGAGAAGAATGGCTAAATAAAATTGCTTACATTTGTTCATACCAGAAACCAGCTCGACAGCTATAGCGTAGGTTAGAATTTGATATATCCAGTTCTTCCGTAATTACAGCTTATTTCGCAGAGTCAGTTTAAAATCGTAAATTAGTGTGGAATTACTGACTTTAAGTCATACATTTCCGAATGCTTCAAAGGATGATGCTAGAACAATAAGGTAGGTTTCAACTAAAATGTTAAACGTTGATTAAACACTAATACAAAGGAAATTGTTCATTCTGTTGGAATCAGAAATATGCCTTCAATTAAGTAAATGGAACATACATGAGAAGCACAAGACAATAGTATCTTGCGATAATATAAAGAACCTTGGGAATGGACCATTTCATTCCACTGGAAACGGCTTTAAGATATACTATCTTGCACAATAAGATACTCTTCTCACTACCAGATGTATTTTACCTGAATAGTTTCAACCTTGAGCTTTAATATGTAAGTTCATAGCATGTGAATAACAATACCTCATCGAGAAAGCAGTAAACGATATCATACAGGAGGGAAGATATAATAGCGACTAAATAATATAGATCTGAAATAAGATCTGACATGGCATAATAATGACTTACCATAGACCATATTTGTTGCAATAATGATATATACATGGCTAATTATTTCGTCTAAGGGAATTCCAAAGTAGGTGTCGCTCATGGTGAAGCTGTGTAAGATGTAAGGTGGGAGACACAAAACCAAATTCAAATATATATATAGAGTAAGCTTTCTACTCCTTGTATAGCTTAGGATTCACTCACTTTAGAACCTCGATAACACTTCACAGCACACAACATATTAGTAGAATTTCACGGACATCACAGGAACTTCGATCATCCGTTAAGGAGTGTCCCAGAAGTGCTAATCAGTTGTGTTCTCATCTTTTGTAGAATTCCTCCGTACGGCAGAACTAATAAACAAGACTAACGGAATTTAGTTCAGGTCAATCTAAAAATGACATGCACTAACTAACCTTGTTTACAATCTTCAGAAGTTTACTGCACTTTGATCGAGTAGGTGTTTCTTATCTATCAACGATGTGATAAAATATATTGCGCTAAACCTCTTTTGCATGTCCGAAGATTGTGATCCGTGATTTTTTATTAAAGCTGTAGTGGGCCATGGCAAACCTACCGGTCGGCGGTCGCCGATCTACACTAAGCGAAACATGTTCAGTCTGATGTGCATCATTAGCAGTTGTACAGGGTCAAGTATACTATAATTCCCCCGCAGTTTAGACCACCCATCAATTAGACTATCACAGGTTTGTCACAGCTAAGCATGAGCATATCCGTACTCCGACAGATCAACTTGCTTGCAAGGTACTCTCTTGGTAGTCCAGAAGCCGAGCCGTCTAAAATGAGATCACGCTGGCGTCACATGACCGGCATGGGGTATCTCGTCGATAGGTGGTCCAGTTAGTCTGGAGGCCGTCCTGTCTATCGCCGATCTCACGCTGGCATCACATGACTGGCGTGGGGGTATCTCGTCGATAGACGGTCCGGTAAAATTGGTCAAGTTTGAAACAGGCGTCCCTTACGCACGTGCGACGCGCCCACTTCCCTCGCTCGCTCCTTCAATATACTCACTCCTCCCCTTGTCCCCTCCGTTCTCTATACCCGTTAGCTTTTCCAAACTTCGAAGAATGCCCTCAAACACCAAGAAGACCAACGAAAGCACATCAACCAGCGTAACGAGATCAGCATAACCGCAGAAATATCAATCAATCCTGGAATTTCTAGCAGATGGAGGGTTTAGGGAACCGTGAAAAGGATCTATTAGTTGAGGAAGAGTCTTTGGAAACCTCAGGTGCATTCAGTAGTTGAATTTAAGTCAGCTAGGGACTGAGAACTTGCACTGCTTACTTCTAGTGACGCTGAATTACATAGCAAGCAAACTGGGGCCAAATCTCGTACCGCTTGCCACTTGGTAATCTTTGAAGTTTGGCTAGGAAGAATATTTTATATTTATTTAAGACAGTGTTTGGACGGCCTATCTAAGTCCTGTATCATGGATTGTACAACATAAGAGATCTCTAGTATCTACTATACTGCATGTAGTATACAATTTGAAATTGTCTCGATATGGCCCATGGGGGTCGTCTAATCTTTCCATAGCTAGTATTTCTTGAAATGGGCTCGGGTTTGCGTAGGGGACGGGGGAGTAAAGGGGAGGACAGCTTCTGTGAGACTGCTTGTACTGCAGTGCAGCGTGGTGGACTCGTTAGGGAATCGGAATCCGGATGAGGTGCTTTCATTGATCTTCTTGGTGTAAATAGACACTTGAGGGTAATCTTCGATGTTAGAGGAGGTCACATTGCATAGAGACCGGAGGGAACAAATGGATGAACAGGCATATTGAAGGAGCGAGCGAGGGAAGTGGGCGCGTCGCACGCGCGTAAGGGACGCCTGTTTCAAACTTGACCAATTTTACCGGACCGTCTATCGACGAGATACCCCCACGCCAGTCATGTGATGCCAGCGTGATCTCGTCTTAGACGGTTCGGCCTACCGGACTACGGTCCGGTAAAATTGGTCAAATTTGAAACAGGCGTCCCTTACGCGCGTGACCATGAACTTGAGTCTAGCAAGCCAACCACCAGCACCCCACTAAACACCAAACCCTCCAAAACCATCTGCACACCAGGTTCATCCTTAGTCACGCCCAAACGCCCTGGCTCCATCTCCAGCATCTCCAGCACCAGTGGCCTCTCCAACCGCCTCCCCTGCGCTGGTAGCGAGAGCAGCTTTTCAGCACCATGCACAAGAAGTGCAAAGCCCTCCTATCCGTCGAATCGCGCAATACCTTCAAATCCAAATCCACGCCCAAAAGCCTTCCTCCTGTACCGGGCACGCCGACGAAGGGAGGGAGCACGAGTTGACCTAGGACGCCTGTGTCCCCGAGGAAAGGGGAGGAGAACCCGAGCTTGTTGACTGCAATAGCGAGATGGACCTCAGTGATGTCGATCCTGGAGATGTGTCGTTTGATGCTGATGATCATGCTGTTGAGGTGGATAATATGGTTTTCGTTCGGTGCGCTTTCCCCCCTCCTTTACTTCCTTTACTAACGATTAACGACTGGAAGATAATATTCGCCCTTTGAACAACCCTAGCGCATGGTCCCCTAGTACGAGTGAAATCTCTCATGCCTGCGTATCACAAGCCCACCACCCCTGCGCCCACATTCATATTCAACTCCATCCTCACCGGGTCGGAAAAAGCCTCTCTACATCACCACAGCGCGGATACACGTCCGCGCTGCAATGGAGGGGTACAACGCAGTGGTCTTCGCACACGGACGAACTGCATCAGGAAAGACGTACACTCTTACGGGAGACGAAAACGAGCTGGGTATCGTACCTTGCGCTACATGGGACATCTTCTCATACATCCGCAACATGCCAGAGAGGGAATACCTCCTCCGCTGCTCGTATCTAGAAATCTACAACGAAACCACCATCGATCTCATTGCCCCCCCTCGTTGGCCTCGGCGAACCCGGTACAGATTCAAGGGACAGGGAATGATATAAGTCTCGTTCCACTCCGTGAGGAGATTGTTACGATTTTGGCTGGTGTAAATGGTGTTTTGAAGAGGGGAGAAGGGAATAGGAGGACTGCGAGTACGGATTGGAATGAGACAGTAGTTGGAGTCATAGTGTTTTTAAGGTTGTTATTGAGAGCTGGGAGAGGGGAGGAGGAGAGGCCTATTACGCCTGGGTTGGGCGGGAGGCAGACTCCCGGGCCTGGTGGGGCTAGGTTGCAAGCGAGAGGTAGGAAGAGTGTGAGGACGTCCGTTTTGGTTTGTCTTTCTGCTTTATGATGTGGGTAGATGCTAATGTGGTTGGTTGTTAGAGTCTTATTGATTTTTTACCATACCGCAACTTGGAGCTTACGCGCATTCTGCAACTTTCCTTGTCCAGTAACACACAGACAACTGTGACTTGTGCTATCAACCCCGATCCCTCTACCGTCACTGAGAGTACGCTGTTGTTCGCTAAGAGGGTCAAGGGTATTCATGTGCATTTTACCTCTATTCGTTGCTGGGGAACAGTTTCTAACTTTGCTCCATAGCTTAATACGAAGCAGAAAGGGATCGTCGATACAGATGCGCTTATTGAACATATCGGAAGGAGATTGAGGATCTCAAGCGGAGCGTGAGGCTGATGCTCCTGTTCGTAATCATCGGTTGTCAACTCGTGAGGTGCGTGTTCTCCTTCCGTACCATTATCAACTTCGGCTAATAAGAGATATCATAACAAATTGACGAAACGAAGGCGATGCGTGATCTCAATGCGGGCATTAAACAGCTCACGAAGCTCATTTTGACGAGTCAGACAGTGGATGATGCTAAGAGTGGCGATTCGAGGCCTGTCTTTGATATGTCCCCGTATCAGGTTTGTCTTTCACTTACTCGTGCTGTACATTTGCTTACTACAATTATAACTACAGCAAGAGCTTCTTGCTGCCCGCATGCAGATGGAGTTTCAAGCCAACCGGCTTCTGTCGCTCGAAGCTGCGCTGATCGCTCGTCCGCCTCTTCCACCTACTGCCTCTGAGAGCGAGAAACATAAGCTTATCGCTGAGAAGGGCAAGACCATCCGGGAGCTTGAGATTGTCATTAGGGGGTATGAGGCGAACCTGGGTGAGCTGCTGCGGAAGGTTAAAGATGACGCCGAGCGGGAGTGGAAGGAGAAGCTCGATGAGAAGGTTAGGAAGAGGGAGGGGAAGGAGCGGTGGGTGGAGGAGGCTGTTAAACAGTTGGAGAAGGAGAAGAAGGTTGGTCTGTGTTGCTTAAAGAGGTGGTAAGTCGGTTGGGTGTAACTAGTAAAAGAATAAATAAGCGGGTCGATCGAGACGTCCGTCCGTTCTGGGGTGTTCTAAGGTGAGAGGGAGTAAACTTGATTCGATGATCTGTAGTGTAACTACAGGGATATGTATACTAGAAAAACCAATAAATCTAAAATAAGTAAGAGTGATTATATCGGATGAAGGATGTAAGGGGAAAAGTGTGAAACATTAGAAATGAATAGAAAACTCACTAAGAAAGTCCAATAAGTTGAAGTTTGCGAGGAGACAAGTTTTCTTGTCAAACTTCAGGGTCTTGATCCCCAGTGAAAAATCGGCCTAGGGATATCAAGCTGTATCGTGCGAGATATCATTTCCAGGTTTTTAACAAGGGACATCTAGGGTACTTTGCCAAGACACAAAATGAAGTCTTGGCAGCATTACACATACAAAACAGTGGGACGTCTCTCAATCATTTTCTCAGCAGCATCTGGGCATTTCGAGTGATATCTGGGGTAAGCTGGATTGTGAGAGTGCTATCTTAAACTTTCGCTTATGGCATTCATTTCCCATTTCCATCAGTTGCACTTACATATATAATTGTAACGCTTACGCGTAGCATATGACAGGCCCTTTCTTTTCATTCCCACCAGCTTCCCACCAACTTCTCGCGCCTCACGCAATTTAACTGACCCCTTTTCACTCCTCCCTCACCTTATTCTCACCTTATCCTCACCTATCTGCGAGCAACACTACGTGTCTTAAAGTGGTCTTTCATAGGTATGTGGCATAGTATCTTTTCGTCTTGAAATGTACCCATTTGACTCATTTATTAAACGAACTCGGAACCAGCGAGGACTTCATCTGACTTCCCCATATTCCCGCCTTCAACTTCGACTCCCAGCAATACTTTTGTCCACAATCAACTCACCATCGACGCTCTACTTCTGATGGTTGGTCCACAAGATGGTTGTTAGATTTCGGGTGTGTGGGTCGGCGAAGCGGGGTGTGACATGCGCAAGGTATGATTTCAGTTAATTTTCAGAAAATCATTGCTAACACTACTTTATGTCCGTTCAGTTGCATGAAGTTGGGGCTCGCACATAGTAAGTCAGTTGAAGTACTGAGGCTTGGCTAGTATAGTAGTATTGTAGCATTAGATGTGTTGGATACCGACAAATGTACCCCAGTAGATAAATTTCCAATATATGTGCTTTTGATTTTATTTCTATACCTGTACAAATCCCTCGGAAATGCTTCAACAACGCCAGATACAGCTAGAATATGATGAAAGCGGCACTAGATATCGCTATATTTGCCAAGAAGTTAGCAGTTGGCAAATCCAACTTATTCTTGGCACTTGTCCAGCCTCGACATACTTAGATCTTACACGAAAAAAATCGTTATATTCCAGATTTTATTGCAATATCGAGTCACATCTGGTCCTCGGTACCACTGGATAGCGCTCGACATCACTAGACCGACTTTTGACTGGGCTTGATCGTCGGTGCCGATGTCAAGCTATTTTGAGAACTCGGAGTGTCGCAGGGGATAGGTATGGTCGGAACGGTGTACGAAGACGTATAATTTGGGAAAGTGGAAGAGAGCGAGCGGGAATGACGAATTAAGGAGAGAACGCGAGCGGAATGCGTACGGACGCGTCAATGTAGCGTGATGCGTGATTGCGTAATCCGGTTTGGAACGTCTTGATATATCGAATAATTCCTGAATCGCAGCGCAGGCAGTTTGCCTGCTCTACATGCTTCTGGCTGTTGGGCTTTGCTAATTCTTTCGAATAGGCGAGGAAGCAGCTGGAGGAGGAGCGTCATGCGCTCGCTGTCTTCGTTAGCAAGTTTGATGCACTGGGACTGGGGCTTGGTGCTGCGCCTGTTTCCAAGCTACAGCCGCCCAAGCCAATCCCTGGAGGAGCAGTTATTTCTTTCTCTGAGAGACAACAAACGAGACTGCGTCTCTCCCTGTCTTCAAACTCCATCCTCGGGTCCACCACTGCGAGAACGTACAAAGTGCTGGAAGAGGAAGAACACAATATTACTCCTACTTCCTCTCCCATGCCTCCGGCTACTTCTGTGCCGGTGGAAAGCTCCCCCGTACGGCTCGGGCTTTCGTCGTTCCCTGCTCAGCCTAGTCTGCTGGACTATGAGCCGGAATGGCTTGATGGAGAGACGAGCTTTGACTCTATCTTGGAAGTGGAGAATGCTATTTTGCCCCTACTGCCTATTTCTGGAGTTAAGAAGCTGGCTATTGGGCCTGCGACTCCGCAGAGTCCTGTGAGAGAGGTGTTGAGTTATAAGCAGAATATTGCTCCTGCCGCATGGTGATGAAGCACTGGGTGGGAATTTGGATACTTATTATTATGGAGTTAGATATTTATCTCAAGTTTTGTTGTTGCTTTTTGATTTGCTGTCTGTTCTTTGTTCGGTATGCTTTGTTTTTTATTCAAGTGGATCTGGAAAAACTACTTTACATTGAGAATATTTGACAAGTGGGGTGTCGTCGGGAAAGCGAGCTGTCGTTGAGTGATGACTGGTGTATATTTTAGCTTGATAATGAAATTGTGTATACCTGTTGCGTTGCTTTTAATTCAACTATGAAACCATACCCAGGCTTCAATTGCAGTGGAGCCGTTTATGATGAGGCATTTATATCTTGCTTGAAACAAGTTGAACTACCTCATAAAAAGTTTCACTAAAGAAAAATGTTGCGGCCTCGTGCAAAAATTTGCGCCGAACAAGCCCCCGAAAAAGTTTACCCGTTGCTAATATGTCGACGAATTTTAGACTTTAACTACATCGTTTGACATATGAAGTGTACTGGTTCTTTCATCGTCGTCAAGGTGAATCGTCTAGTTCAAGTTATAAGCTCATGTGGCGTAAATAACTAGTGGCTAATAGTCAAGTCTGACGAACCTGAGGTCTGACACAGCATGCGCTTGTCATATATATATATAATTCAAAGTCTTTTTCTTCGTACTCCTCATCGACGCCCGAAATTTTCTGTAATGACTTCCTGTTTATTGGGAAGTGGGTATATCCCCAACACTGATACCCAGGTGATTTATCTTCGCTGTATAACGCTGCACATTTGGATTTACTCAAGCTTGGCTCCGATAGGCTGCGTTTGAATATGGAAGCCAGAAGCTCACAGGAATCGATGAAGAAACTCTCAGTATGCACATTGGAGATAATTCCCATGTACTCCGAGAATTGACTCTTCTGGCCGAGAGATTCTCTAGCCTAGGACGATGGAAAGCGGCAGAAATCGTAGAACTGGAAGTAATGGAAATGTGTACTACGATTCTCGGTACCGAGGACCCTGGCACTATTCGGAGTATGATCAACCTGGCAAGAATATACCGCCATCTAGGAAAATGGATTGAATCGGAGAAACTGGAAAAACAGGTCTTGGATGTGAGAACAAGAGTACTCGGTGAAGAGCATCCAGACACCATTCAGAGTGTGGCGAACTTGGCTGGAGTATGCTCTGCTCTGGGACGATGGAAAGAGGCCGAGACCATGAAAGCTTAGATCCAGGAAATGAGGGATAGATTCAAGCCTGCAGACCTTCTGAATCGTCATGACACGGTTCAGCGCATAAACGCTTCTGGGGCTCTGGATCACGGTGCTTCAGAAAAAATATTTAAGGAGGCCTTTTCTACATCCACTGAACAGGCTTCCAACGACATTGATAATCGCCTTGAATCAGAGTTCGCGGATGACGCTTTATTTCCTGGAGCCTTTTCTCAAACGCCAGGGTACTTCAGCAATGCTCATCACTTCGTCATATCCGACTCTAAATTCATAGATAATTCAGCATTCATACGGAGTAAGTACTTCACGTTAATCCAACTTCTGAAATTACTAAGAATCTTAAATAGTACATACTGGTGACGGTTACTTGCTGGCCGCTGGTGGAGTATTTGGATGGTTACTAAACACCGGAATGTCTACCGAAAGACTTGTAGAGGGGCGACAGACCATTATCACCATTGAAATAAATGTCGAAGAGAAGAAAGATAACAGTGGCAGTCAGCCTTACGCAAAATACTCCAGAGGGCACAGGAAGATCAAAATCGATCTATCACAGGACAGCAATCTATTACTTGCATCATCATACCTTTCCGCAGCTCAGCAGTATCGTGCAGGAGTTGAAGGGCTTTCGACGGGAGCTTTAGTACCTAGCATTAATGCCACTAATAGTAGATTACAATCCCTTTCATTCATACTCCGAGTCCTTTCTCGGAAGTCAAAGAAATTAATATGGACCTTGGCACTGTGGGGGATTATTTTTGTTACAACGTTAATTCCATTCTATACATAGTTTCAATTTTTACAAACCCAATTCAATAATAGTTGCGACATCCTCTCATGTTTTCAACTCTTAAACCTCGACATATTTTTTATAAAACAAAGACAAGAAATGAATTATAAGATTCCTAAGTGGTTGTGCATTAAGTATGAAAGAAATCCGAGCATGGGAAGGTATAAAAATTACACAAGTCTAATTGATGGGTGGTCTAAACTACAGGTGAACTATAGTAAAGTATAGAAATCGTTATAACCAAATATGTCTCTTAGTTGGATATCACACACACTACGGAAGATAATTTCCGTAAGTTTTCAAAGCAAGAGAGGAATGTTCAGCTGAACGGAGTCGAATGTCGACGAGGGTTTGTGTTGATGCGCCCTCCCATACTACTTACCCCAGAAAATTTCGAACCAAGTTGGCTCGCAGAGCACCCAGAAGTCTAGTGCCTCAGGCATGTTCAGCGTATTCATCTCTGCCATCCACATGTCGCAATATGGAGTATGAGGGATGTGTTATTTACTCTTCCCAGCATAGCCAAACAGAACAGCATGTATAATGTGGGAATGTTTTCGACGCAAGTTCGACGTCCGACAGTCACCGGTCACCGGTCGCCCTTAGCCTTTTCTTTCCCCAGCACTCTCTACCTCCAGCTTCTCCTCATCCTCAGATCTTGGCCTCCTTTTCATGTTGCCTTAGTTGCGACTCGCACCAAGAATTTGGATTTTCATCTATGAATGAAGAACTCGATAGCTTTGACTGACTTTAATTCCTATCGCGATACCCAAGATGCCCCGTTGCTTCCTTCCTGGATGCAACCGCAACATCAATAATCTCACCAACATCAGTAGGCGATATGTCATGACAAGCGGCAGATGATGGAAGAGGCCGAAGCGGAACTTCTAGTCGACTGAGGTGAGTTGTTGTTATCAGTTCTTCTGCGTGTGGGAGCTCGTGTCTCGGCTGTAGGGTTGATTGGTTGGAGATCTGTTGCTGATGGTCTGATATGGTGCGTGGATGCAATTCTGGTTGTGGGAAGGTGGTAGACGGCGGTGTCGTCGTTGAACGTGGGGAGGGAGGATACGGTGCTCCCTGGTACGCCACGACAAGGTAGGATCTAGCGGGAGGCTCATGTTCTACGGTAGCATTCTCCTATACACTCCACGCTGATCATAGAGAGCGCCACGGCGACCACCCACCCTCCTATTTATGAACTACGGTACGCCACCAATTTTTAGAACACGAGGAAGATCTTCCTCTATATGCTACTTTCGGTGGGCCACACATGTTCGAAGTGCACCACGATGATCCGTCGTACTCTCTGTTCTGGGCAGAGTGCCCACCATGCCATTCTCCTGTTCTCGAAGACACCATACCATACGTTGTGCAGAACAACTTACGCATCCTATCTCTCTTATCTCCCTTCTTTCTTTCACTCATTCTTTTCTTCTCATTTCAATATACTATGCAACGTACTAACTTAATACAATCAATAGGAACAACTTCAAATGCTGATTCATGCCTTTCGTTCTGTCAAAGTCTAGTTTAGCGACTTGGACGGGATGAGGTGGACTCCTGTCTCCTGCTGTACCGCGTACAAGGGTACGTTTCCCATCTTTCATTCCCTTCTCTCGATTCGTAGCTGACATACCTTACTTTCGTTTCTTAGCAACATCGCTCCCGACCAGTATCCTTTTCAGCCCCCAAACCTACGGCTCTCACGCCATGCAGCACACACCACCCACACGCCCACCAGAAGACAACGAATTATATTACCCACACAACAATCGCGCCCGTGCTCCGCATCGTGTGCGCATTCCACCTTGAAAAGGAACGCAGTGATTCCCCATCTGCCCGTTTTGCGTGATCTGGTGGAGGCTTCTTCGGCTGGGGATACTTCTACCAGTACCAGTGAACGAGATGGTAGGGGGGCTGGAGAGACGAGGGTGCCTAGGGTGATATAGTCGACTTCGTCAAGTGAGGGGATTGGTAGAGAGGGGGGGCTGTCGCCACCCGCGGTGGTGGTGCGAGTGCGGGTGGGATGGAGGGTCGTGATTTATTGCCCTCGTTATTCCCGTCCTCATCACCGTCTCCCTCCTCGCCCACTCCAGCGGCACCAGGAACATCCTTAACGTCAATGAAACAAGAACACTCAGAAGATATTACTCTAGCCTGACCTCTTCGGGGCACCACCCCCATTCGAATCCGACCATTTTTATGGGACGGAGGAGCACGGTTAATGCGCCATCTCATGGATCTGGGCCTGGAAGATCTCTATTGTCCTTTTCACTTTCGACTCTCGGACAGGCCGGAGATATTCCCTCGCTTTCCCTCCCTCGCTCTCGCTCATTTCAGTCGTCACATTCAAGACTCCAAATCCTTGCGACATATCACGTACGAGGGCATCGTCCTGCTCCCGGCTCCAAGTGCCCCCTGCTTCCCATCCGAAGCTCAAGTTACCCTAGCTGTACGATGGTGTCGGAAGCGCAGTTTTTACACCTTGTCTGCTCTCCCATCGGGATCATTCTCGTTCAACTTCACTGCCTCGTTCTTATGCTTCGGACAACGAGGTAGGGTTTGATGAAGATGGAGATATTTATGATTTGGCAGATAAGGATGATCTTGGGGACTTTGAGAATGAGTTCGAGACTGGTTTCAACGATGATGAGAACGAAGAAGAGTATAATGGGGGGAATACGACGTTTACGTTCAAGTATACGAGCTGATCAGGGCGCTGACGCACCGATTCGTCTTCTATGTTACATGTCATCTCCACATATCCTTACAGACATTATACTATACTTATTTTGTATTACAGACGAAGTGCTGCCGCTCATTGTATGTATTTAAGTAGTCTACCTGTAATGCTGTCATTGATGATGCATTCCATATTTCAACAGGTGTACAGCCACTCTTCCGATTTAAATGGTAGCTCAAATTCTTCGGCGAGTGTTGGGAGCAAGTCGGAAGTTGGGGCCGGAATTGGATACATGTATCTTCTAAGATAATCGTATAGTATCAATCAATGATGCCCTCTACTTCTCTGGAAATATAAACCAGAACCATTTCATGCTTCCCCAGAGCGGGTGGCTGTACCATGCGGAGGTTGAGCAAAGAAAATTGACCGTGACACGGAGGGAGCACTTTCACTTCCATCCATATCTGCCATTTGCCTCAAATTCAGTATCAAACGAGATGCCTGATGGCTTCAAAAGTTTTAATCATTGGAATGAATGGATTATAACTGACCGTATATGACTGCACTGCATAGTACCACCTGTAAACGTATGAAAAAGGTTTACATTAGCAACAATATCGATGAGATTTACGGGAGGATATAGCGATTAAATGCAATTGCTCTAGGATCGATCGAACTCCATGTCTGAAGTACCGAAAATACTAAGTAATGTTTCGATTAGAAAGCCACTTCTATGAGCATATTTCAAAATATCTCTCACCAAAGAAAATGAAGAAATACAGTGTTCCATCACGCATAATGGATGTCAGGATAGGGAGGTTGCTTCTTCTACATTGCAATAAGTTTAGCATTCCTCTTTGAGTAACACTGATATTCTTCCAAAATCTGAAAATAGTAAGTAGAAACATAGCACCTGTTGACAGGAATTAAGTATTCTCATTGAAATTTGAAGTAAACATACAATGGACAACAATATTGAGTCCAAAATAAACAACTTCCAGTGGCAGAAGGGTTGGATTTTCAAAATTGTTTATAGAGCACGCAAATCCTGGAATTTCAATAATATTCATACTTTCTGTGATGGCTAATAATATGGAAGATATTAATTGTATCTAAAAATAATGATTAGAATGCAACAATTATGTGGTAAGCATATATATTTAACGCACCAAAAATTGTGCTGGTACATTTCCATGGCATATCAGTCTCGATTGACAAATAGCATTATAACTTACCAATTAAACATAGTCCTAGAAACCAAACTACTATTGCAATTTATGATTAGTAAATCATAGGTTTGTATAATAGTTGGATGGAAAGCACACTTTTTCTGCTGTTCCCATAACATGCACTAACACGGAATGCGAAGACAAGATCCATTACTGTACACAGTATGACTGATCCCCTATATGATTGTTGTTATGTTTCATAGAGAAAACTAATAAGATTAACTCCCCACGTCGCACCAAACCAGAGATTCGCACGACAGCTGCAGTGTTAGGTTTGGTTAGGTATTATTAGAATAGACCCAATTATTCTACTATAATTACAACTGACTTTATAGATTCAGTTTATGACATGGTAAATTCATATGGGAATTACTGACATTGGGTAATATAGTTCCGAGTGTCTCAAAGGATGGTGCTAGGAGAAACACAACTCAGATAAAAATTCTCTAAATGAAGGAAAATTTAGTACGAAAAAATGTGAGGAACCTGTAGAACCCGGGATGTAAGTAATGCATTTAATTAGTAAAGATATGTAACTTGCGAGAGATACAGAGGAGAACAGTATCTTGTAATAATGTAAAGAATCTTAGGAATGGACCATCTCATTCCACTGAAAAAAGAAATCCTTTCAGATATACTTTAAATAATAGGATAGGGTATACCCCTCCCACTCACCACCAGATGTATTTCACCTACAAAATTTTATCTTTAGATATAAGTCCCATAACATGGAAATGATGATACCTCATCAAAAAAGCAGTAAATAATATCATATCCGAGGGAACATATAACAGCAACTGAATCATATTGAATGGGAATATAGGATTAGACATATAATGACATACTGCAGACAGTTTTCATTGTTATGTTTTCATATTTAAAGCTAATTATTTCGTCGAAGGGAATACCTGAGTAAGTGTTGTTCATGGTGAAAGTTGGGTGGAAGGCACTGGGCATACATCACTTACATATATATGTGGTGTGAGCATGGTAGCACCCATATAGCTTAGTGTGTACTAATGACGGAACCTCGATAGTACCTCACAGTATATGTATACTAACTAAACGCCTGTACAGGATATAAGACCAATGTAAGTAACCATAAGCATCAAGGAACTAGACCTTTCTCGAAGCGCGCCTGGTTTCAGGTCTTGTAAGCATCTTTGTCCAGACTGAGCAAGATCCGGTAGATGCGACTAACCGCCTATTCAAAATCCATAAAAGGACGACGCCCTTGCCAGGTATCACGTAGCTTTAAGCTGTAAGTAGATACTACCAAGGTACGTTACCTACCGGTAAGTGATGTTACCTTTAAGCTATGTTAATCATGGCCAGATGTCTGCGTGACACGGTACATAATATTACTCAGTAATGTACGTGGATAGATTAGATACATAACATGTATCCTAGAATAGAAATACCACCTCACTTCACTGGAGTTTTAACCGATAAACATCACTACTATACTTGCATAGATCAGACAAAAAATGTTGTCCTTTTTCTACCAAAATGGGATACCAGCTTAAAATTAATTGTGAACCTCACATGAAAATGTAATGATTTCAGCCAAGTTATATAATGCTGTGAAAATTTTCGTTCTCGATTATATGCCATGTAAGGCAGTTCGTGCATTAAGGCATTAAAATGTGCTTCAATGCGCTGTGTGGAAGATTTAGTTTTCATGACATATCTTCTCCGAAGTACTCCTTCACAGCTCCTGGTACTCTGGTGGTTGAGCATTTCCCTAATTACGATGGTTAGGGGTTCATTTGGGAGCCAGACGAGCCTAGTTTCTTCAAGGATGCAGTCATCCCTTTTCCAGCGCAGAGAGGAATTACTGTACTGGAGTGTATGGAGGCAACCGTCACGCATAACGCTGACCCGGTTGCGTTGCTAAAATCACCCTTCGTCACGCATAACGGAGGCCCGGTTGCTAACGCTGATAGCGTGACAAGCTAGTTTTGGACGTAATATCCGAAAAAAATCGCCAAAAATCGAATTTTGGTTGCCAATTCAGAAATTTGTCACGCAAAATTAAGTCTGGTTGCCAGCATTATGCCTGAAAAATCGTGTCACGCTCGAAGGTCCGTTGCCTCCATACACTCCAGTACAGCATTACACATTCAAATTCAACCAGGTACATCTTGCTACAAAATACAGTGAACACTGGAATGCTGGACATTAAACGATTTGAAACACCGCAGTGCTAAAGAAACAAGCACAAATATAGCTTATACGGATCTTAAAGTATACGCATTGCCATGCATGTCCGATTCGAGAAGAAGAGTAAGAAAGGAGAGGATGGTTGTTGTTAAACGTAAGAGACGCATGGGGTTGTGAATAAAAATGATACTGTACTCCAGGATGGGGGTGCACAGCGAAAGTCTTAAGTTGCGCCAACACTGAGTCAAGACGCGCAGTACGAGCCGTGCCGTAACAGAGGAGAGTGGTGATGGTTACTGTGTCCTGGCTCAGAACGACGCATGACAGGGTAGCGTAGCACCAGATCCCTCCACCCACAGCACATTATCGCTTTCCTCGACTACAGGATAGGGTACAGTGTGCTAGAGAGTAGCGTGACGAGTCGCAGAGAAGAGGCCCCAATTTCTGCCTCGCGAGTCACACTGAGCGTAGCAAATAGGTACCTCCCCATCCCAAGTACATTGCAGGGGAGGGTAAGTGCGTAGCGTCACCATTCCTGGGCTCAGAAAGATGGATCACCATGGTGCACGCAGGTCAGATTCCTACGGACAGGCACAGTGTAGTAGACAATGTGATAGGAGGAGGATAGGTGCTCAGGGCTCTTTCTCGTGCTCTAGAAAACGATGAGGTACAATAACGCACCCTTTTCATGCTCAGTGAAATCCGTAGAGAACATGCCACCGTCCCACACAACGCTATATCCCATCCTCGACAACGGGATAGACGGAGGATAGTAACCGCAGCGAAGCATTGCGGTTCTCTCCCCAGGTTCAGCGTTCCAGCGGAACTACGCTCCACGTCGTACTATAAAGAAAGAAGCATATGAGTGGGTGATTGACGTGGCGTCGCGTGGCGGTTCTCCCCACCACTCAACGCTCCGCACCCAGTAGAAAAACGACGCATGCCCAGGATAGGATGGGATAGCATATCACTACACACTACACACCATATCCCTCTACGCATAACGATATGGTATTCTTGATACGAACGTCCCGCACTCAACAGGGCGGATCAGCGTGACACAACATGCACTAAAACAGATCCCTTCGAACAGACATGCTCGAGATTGAGATAGAGGGGTAGAGCACGGGCTGCTCCTTGAGTACGGGGTAGGGGGGATTGATTCTTCCACGTGGGGACAGAGGGCGGGGGAGAGGGAGGGGTAGTTATCGTGGCGCTCGCACACCATAGAGAATAGTGCCACCGTTGTGCACGAGCTTTCTCCACACAATACGCTAGATTCTATCCTTGGCCACAGGATAGGGATCAGAATGGAAACCGTGGCGCACCATTACGGTTCTCTCCCCACGTTCAGCGTTCCAACGAAGCCACCATCCTGTACACGATTCATCCACAAAACGGAACCGTGGCGCACCATAACCTCCCTCCAATGTTCAACGCTCCAACTCCAACGACACCGTCACCGTCACTGTCACCGTCCAAAATAGAGGCATAGACGGGTTGCCGTGGCACTGCCATCCTTTCCAACTTAAACTGCATCCGCAAACCGCGTCTAACCGACGAAACGCAGATATCAACCATCCCAACCGAGACCCGGACTCAAGAAACGAAACGCAAACGCAAAAGAACTGATGATGACATGAACTTACCTCAGTCAACTTGAACGCTCTGGCCGCTCGCGCTCAATATCGAGGAGGCACAGGCGGTGCTATTCTGAGCGGGTGATGGCTTGTTGCTACTGCCGAGGAGGCAGCTGGGGCTGTTGTATCACTTGTGGGTGATGCATCTTGAGTATCGCGATAGGAGTCGGGTCGGGTGGATGTCCTGTTAGTATATGGTATACGATTATAAATATGCCGGTAAGGCTGGCCTCGGGAGTAGATAGATAGGGTAGAAGGGATCGGTGCCGGTCAAGTAGCGAAGGTCGGGTCGGTGTTCAAGTGGAGTCTTTTCCTTCCTTCCTTCTTCCAGGTGAAAATCCAAATCGTAGTGGGAGTCGTAAAGAAAGGCTCTAAGTTATAACATGCAAAGCAGACGAGATAAGTATGAGAGGGAGAGGAGGAGAGAGTGTGCGGGGATCGGGTTGGTTACTGTAGCTGAGCGTGGAGGAAAGACGGCCAGAGCCCAAATAAGCTGGTGGCTGTGTCGTTTGTGATGGCATTCAACAATAGATTCACGTGATGCAATCATCATGCCGATGCCCCTGCCGCTTGATTTCGCCGATGAGTTTTCAAGTTTCCATCATCTTGTGACTATTACAGACTTGCAGTACCTACCCCACCCTCGCACTCTCTAGGTTTCCCCTCTCCCTCTCCCATCTCTTGTCCTGCCTTGCTTGTTATAACTGAATATCTCTTTACGACCACCACTACAAAGTTTGATTTTCACCTAGGATGGAAGAAGGATTCAGATGGAAAACTCGACTCGACACTCAAGATGCAGCACCTACATGCAATACAACAACCCCAGCTGCCTCCTCCCCAGCAGCAGTAAGCCATGACCCGCTCAGAATAGCGCCTCCTCGGGATTGAGTGCGAGCAGAGGATAGGGCAGGCCAAAGCGTTCAAGTTCTCTGAGGTGAGCTGATGTCGTTTCTCGAGTGTTGGGATAGTTTGCGATCTGCGTTGGTGACATGTGACAGTTGGACACGGTGTACGGGTGCAGTTTTAGTTGGGATGGAATGATTGGAGATCTGTATTGGCAGGTACAGTTTTAGTTAGGATGGACAGCGCTGCTACAGTTGCTTGCCTACGCCCCCATTTTGGACGATAACTGTGTCACTGGGGCGTTGAGCTTGGGGAGGAAAGCGGGATGTGTGGAGCACCTGGTGCGAGACCGTGGTCCTGTTCTTTACGGCCTGCGCTGGGCGTGGGGGGGATGTAATCCCGCTACGGTATCCGCCCTCTCTCCTATCTGCTTTTCTGTGGGGGAATGTACTGCGCTATGGTACCTAGTCCTCTACGGTAAACGCGAGGAGGAGCCTAGTGCACCTATCATCACCCCACCCTATTCTCGACAGTACCGTGATTCCGTTCGGGGGTATGTGGTGCACCACGGCGATACGTCTTACGCTACGTTCTCTATGGCGCGAGGAGTAATGACGCCACGGTACTTCCTCTCGTATCGTTATGCGTCAAGGGATCCGTTGTGATATGATACAGTACTGCGCCGTATGCTTGTCTGTAGTTTAGCACCCACCATCCTATCCTCCTGGGTATAAACAGCTCGTTGTTCTCACCTTGCGCTCGTAGATCTTGGTTCTTTGCAACTAAGCCACGCCTCCCATCTTGGGCTTATGATAGTTCGCGATTTTCCGTTTCAGCCTCCTTCAATCCTTATCTTCTTATTCTCGCTCTCCTTCGTTCTTTTCTTTCCTATTATCTAATATCTTAATGTACAAGTTACCGATCTAATACAATCAAATAGCAACAATGTCAAATGCCAATGCACGCCTTTCGATCTGTCAAAGTCAAAATCGAGTTCAACGACTTGGACAGGATGGCGTGTGCCTCTGCTGTGCTGCATACTCGCGTACGTTCACTCTTTTCCTTCCCTCCACCCCCTTTCACATCTAACTTACGTTACCTTTCGTTCGTTAGCAAAATAACTCCCCCTCAGCACCCGAAAGTGCAACCACACGGGGTACTCACAACCAAACCCACTTCTCCCACCAAAGACAACCACACCGCCCTTAAGAACCCCCAGCATCATACTATGCAGACAACAACAGGGCCTGCGCACTACTACACCATTTACGGATCTGAATGAGAGACGAGAGTCCTCGAAGTATAGTTGACCTTTTCTCGAGAAATGAGCGTGGACTCGGGGAGGGCAAGGGGGAGGGGGAGAGAAGGAGGGGGGCTGTAGCCAGCGGTTCTGGAAGGGAGAACGTGCGCATTGCTACTGGGTCGGCGAGGGAGAATGTTGGAATTTCGGAGAGGATGAGGCGTGTGTGTCCGTCGGTGGCTGTGTCTCCGCTTCTGTCTTCATTCTCATCTCTATGTTCAGCAGCAGAACCCTCAGCAGCACCATCACCATCACAAGCACCAGCAGTGACAGCAAGAATACTTAAAAGATCCTACTCCAGCATGGACCTTTTCTGGGGACACTATGCACATTCAAATCTGGCTGTTTGGGTGGAGGGAGGGAAGAACATCAGTATGCCATTGCCTGGGACAGGAGGATCTCTTTCGTGTAGTTCATTTTGCTCAAGGGCAGGAGACATTAATTGCTTATCCTGTGCCCATTCCAAGGCAATAACTCCCTCGCTCTTGCTCATACCGTGCAAGACTACAAAATCACCCCTTCCACTCCAACACATTAGGTATGTGGGCATCATCACATTCAAGATCACAGACTCAACCCGTACCCGGTCCGAAGCTAAAGCTACCCGAACCATACGGTGTTCCCCCTTGGCTTGTTTCCGTTTCTTGATTATTAAGGACAACGAGGAAGAGGAGTTATATATTTGCAGTGAAGCTCCTTCTCAATCTTGTGACCCGACTCAATGTATCGTCCTCAGAGATATTAAATAAATATTACTTTGTACGATTTCAATCCCAAATATACATTCCAGCTACACGCATTCGTTTAAGGCAATAGTATAGTATCAATCAATGATTCCCTCTACTTCTCTGGAAAGTCTAAACCAAATCCACTTCGTGTTCTTCAGAGTTATTGGTTGTGCCAAGTGCAGGGCGAGCGAAGAAAATTGACCGCGACACGGAGGGAGCACTTCCACTTCCATCCATGTCTGTCATTTTTCGTAAATTTAGTACCAATCGAGACCCCTGATAGCTTCTAAACATTAATTCTTACAATTAATGTATTGTAACTGACCGTAAATGACAGCATCGCATAATACCACCTGTAAATGTATAAGAAAAGTGTATATCAACAACAGTACCCATGGTATTTACGGGGTATAACAGAAACCAAATAGTATTCCTCTGGTATTGGTTATAATCAATGTCTGAATTAATGTAAATACTAAAAGATACTTTGATCAAAAACCACTTTGAACATATTTCCAAATATCTCTCACCAAACATAATGAAGAAATACAATGTTCCATCATGCACAAAGGAGATCACAATAGAGAAGTTGCTTCGTCTGCTTTGCAATACATTTTGCAGTCCTCCATGAGTATCACAGAGATTCTTCCAAAATTTTAAGATCGTAAGTAGAAACATAGCAGCTGTTAATGTATATTGTGTTCAAACTAGTGGGTAGTTGAAGTGAACATACCATGGACGGCAAGTTTGATTCCACCATAGGCAAATCCTAGCGAGTTGATAATATTTTCATGTCCAATATTTATTGTTATGCACACCAATCCTGGAAGTTCAAGAAGACCTGTGCTTTCTTCAATGGTAGATAGTACGGAATAAGGTAGGAGCATCTAAAAATGATAATTGGAGTGCAACAATAATGTAGTATGCAGTTAGATTTAACTCACTGAATATTGTGCTAGTTCATTTCCACTTGCATATCAGTCTCAATCAATAAATAGTATTATAGCTTACCAATTAAACATAGCCCTAGAAACCACACTACTTTTAAATTGATAAATCTTCAGTTTGCATAAAAGCTGGATGAAAAGCACACTTTTTCTGCTGTTCCCATAACATGCACATACTCGAAATGCAAATATAAGGTCGATTGTTGTATCCAGTATGATTGTTCCCCTATGTAACTGCTGTTATGTTTCATGGAGCATAATAACTAAATTGACTTACATCATTTCATATGAGATAGCCACTTTACAGCTATTATGTTAGATTAGAATTAAGCAAATTCATTTCTTCTTTTATAATTACAACTTATTTCACCAATTTAGTTTATGGGACAGTAAAGTCATGTGGGAATTACCGACATTGATTGATACGTTTCCGAGTTCCTCAAAGAATGGTGCTAAGAGAATCATAATTCAGCTAATAATCGTTGGCACTGAAGGAATATTTAATACGAAGGAAGGTCCCGAGTCTGTAGGAATTGGAATGTAAGTAATATATTTTCTTAGTATATAAATAAGTATAACTTACGAAAGATACAGAAGCCCGTAGTATCTTGCAATAATGTAAAGAATCTTAGGAATGGACCATTTCATTCCACTGAAATAAGGGAAAGCCTTTGAGATATATATTGTATAACGGAACAACCGTCTAACCACCAAATGTATTTCACCTACATGGTTTCAGCTTTTATATATAAGTTCCACAACATGTGAATAATAATACCTCGTCAATAAAGCTATAAGCAATATCATACACGATGGAGGATATAGCAGCAACTGAATCATAGTGAGTGGGAAGATAGGATTTAAAGTGCAATGACATACTGTAGACAATATTTCTCGTGATGACCATATATGTTAAGTTAATTATGATATCGAACGAAATACCTGAGTAAGTGCCGCTCATGGTGGAGTTGTGCAATGTTTAAGGTGGGAAGCACTAGACTAAGATCACTCATATATATATATATAATATACCGTGAGCTTTCTAGCACCGATATAGCCTAGTTTGCACGATGGATGCAAGAAACTACAAATATCTGGAAATCACAGGAACTTAGTTTATCTGTCAAGAAGTGTCTTCTACTAGCAGGGCCGATCAGATGATTTTCTCACCGTCAGCACATATATCAATGGAGCTTTAAAATATACCTCACAATAAACCACTTTTGCTTAATCTTCGTCATGTTGAGCTGTATCGCGTTCAGATTGCAACACGAATTCAAGTCAATGTGTGCTGCTACTGGACCCTGAAGGGAGAACGAGAATGGGAGGGTTTGGAGAGGACGAAGTGTGTGTGTTCATCTGGGGTTGTGTCTCCTTATCCATTTGCTCCATGATCCCGTTGCCCTTAGCAGCACCCTAATCCGCATCATCACCGGCACCATCCTTGTTCGCATCATCTCCAGTACCTTTACTATCAGCAGCATCAGCAGTGCCAGCATTATATGAAGTTCCGAGTGTGGAATAATTCACCGTAACCGTAATTCGGCTGTGTCGTAAACTCGGGGCATCGTAATTCGTAAAATTCCGCTATTTTTCATTTCTTTCTGCATACATAGGTGCTATTTCATGTCATAATAATGTATATGTTTTTAAAATAAACATATGTCTTGTTATCGCTGTGCTATAGTTCATTTTCTGTCGATTCTTCCTCTTATCTTTTCATGTCGAGAAATTCCCACGCATAGAGAAGGCGAGCGAATACAAGATCTCTCTATTGGGATTCTATCTGTAGTATTTAATATGTTTTTGTTATATATACAGTATTACTTTGTGAACAAGAACTTCATAATTTATGCTGTCTATCGTTGTTTATTATTCATATGTATCCTCTTTCCAGCGTGTCGACACGCATGAAACATGTAGGCACTCTCATAAATACTATGTGTTTCATATGTAGTGACTTCAAATATATTATTTTTATTAAAATGTTCATATTCCTATGTAGTCGACACAATGAGAAAGTATGAGTTAACAGAGCTTACTAATATCTGAAACCTCGAGCCTTCAATTTACATGTATCCTGGCTTATTACAAAACTATAGCGGGGCGCTTCTTGCGGGGCTGTGCGCCCCGAGACGAATCAAAAAAGCGCTAAGTCTATTTTAGTATATAATGCAAAGATTGACTGAACTATAGATGTAAAAAAGAAAAAGGAACCCCTACGACAGACATATTTACTCTTATTCGCTCGCCTCTGTTAGCGTGGGAAAGTTCTCTGAAAGGAAGACGGGAGGAAGAAGTGATGGGAGATGTGCTATAAAACAACAATCATAGGGCATACATTTTTAAAAAGACATATATATGAATTATGATATGTAGTAGTACCTATGTATGCAGAAAGAAATGAAAAATAGCGGAATTTACGAATTACGACGCCGAATTACGGTTACGGTGAATTATTCCACACTCGGAACTTCATAGCAATGTTAGGGCTGTACACCGTACCGTACTTGAACATTTTTTATATCTCGAAAAAACGGTACGGTACCGTCAACGGTCAAATACGGTATATACGGCTGATACGGCACATTGCAATTTTGTATATACAAGCCGGACAAGTGGAAAGAAGTACTAGATAAAAGGCTGAATGCTGAAGAGGTGGAAAGTGCGCTACATGTACCTAAATAAAGAAAATATGCGAGTACATCGAGACGTCCGTCCGATGTGGGTGTTATTAGGTGGGAAGGAGAGAGTTAGAATAATAAAAACAAGAGTTTGCGACGTAACAAGAGAGATAGGACTTCAGTACGAAGTTCTTGCATGAAAATGAAGCGGCAAGAATGTATAAATCGATAAAA
Source organism: Cyathus striatus (assembly GCA_025738555.1). NCBI lineage: Eukaryota > Fungi > Basidiomycota > Agaricomycetes > Agaricales > Nidulariaceae > Cyathus > Cyathus striatus. The sequence continues at coordinate 8,312,585 of JAOVFP010000001.1, forward strand.
TCGACGGTGAGAGTGTAGAGACGGAGCATTAAACTTAGAGTATGAGTTCGAGGTGGCGAAGAACTTGATTAAAATGAGTTGTAGAAAATACAGAGGCTTATATACTGAACGAAAACAATTAATCCTAAAATGTGTAACTGTAAGTTAATACAGAACGAGGGTGAACAAAGATCTCGGATTAAGGAATGGAAAGTATACAAAATAAAATAGCTGAAACACAAAGAAAGAATGGAAATAAATTGGGAGAGCTTGGTTTTGAGGGGCTGCTAACATTTCGAGTTCCCCTTAAATTTTTCGAGTCAAAGTTAAGTTCTAGTCGAGTCAAAGTTAAGTTCCAGTTGAGTTATAGTTAAGTTCCGCTTTGGCCCCACTTATTTTTATTCAGTGAAAGTTAAGTTTTTCGAGTCGACTTAAGTTCCTCGCTAATTAATTCTCTGAAAGTTAAGTTCTCTCGAGTTAAGTTCCTCACTAATTTTTCGAGTTCCCTCAAGTTCAATTTTCAAAATTTCAAGTGTAAAGTAAAAACTAATCACTAGTACTACTATCTGAGTGAGTGTAAGTCGAGTTCCCTCAAGTTAAGTTTTTCGAGTCGACTTAAGTTCCTTGTTAATTTTTTTCTGAAAGTTGAGTTCTCTCGAGTTAAGTTCCTCACTAATTTTTCGAGTTCCCTCAAGTTCGAGTTTCAAAATTTCAACTATACAGTAACTATAAACTAATCACTAGTACTACTATTTGCTAATCACTACTATTGCTACCACAGCTCTGTCCCGCACCCTGCCTGATTTCATCGACATTTCCCACGCACTCTGCCCGCCTTTATTTACTTCTGTTTACGTGCAGTATTGAACGATCACATCTATCATAAACAAATGTTCATCACTGCGACATCAACACATCGTGTGATTTTTGATGTGCACTCTTCCTTATCATCAATGCTCATCATGCTCAACAATGAGCAAGTCTTTTCTGATTTTTAAGCTCAATTCTTGCTCTTTTTATTTCAGTCTTTTTGCATCACTTAATATAAGTTGTTATACATTTAGTAGGCCATATTATATTAAGTATTAATGTAAATAAACATATAAAAATGCGAGTTATATATGTATTTAGTCTTTTATTATAATATGTTCCATGCTTTGTACAGATTATGTGATTTGTGTAGAAAGTGTATTAGTTGTGAAGGAAAATAGGAGCGGAGGCGTGGGAAAATAAGAGCGGGAGGGCGGGAAATGATGAAATGAGTGGGAAATAATAAACAGAGGTCGGAACAATAAGCGATAGCGTGGGAAAATATTGAGCGGGGATGCGGACAGCAGTGAACAGCAGAAGCGGAGGCGTGGGAAATAAATGCGAACACCCAGTGAGCATCAGAAGTGAAAGCGAAAGCGTGGGAAACTATGAGCGGGGGGGCGGGAAATGATGAAATGCGTGGGAAATTGCGAGCGGAAGGGAGGGCAGGAAATAATAATTAAAGGAGAAGCGAAAGCGTGGGAAATGCTGAGTGAGAAGTGGACAGCAGTGGACAGCAGAAATAGTGAGCGGATGCATGGGAAATTATGAGCGGAGGTGCGGGCAACAATGAAGATGTGCAATTAATGGGAAATGAGTAAACATTGAATTATATGTGTGGGAAACAGTGAGCGGAGGGGCGAGAAACAATGCAAACTACTGTATAATTACTGTAAGGTTCTCATACAATACAGGTATACAACTTGCTTATTTTTTGAGTAAAAGTTAAGTTCCCTTGAGTAAAGTTAAGTTTCTCGCTTATTTTTTTGAGTGAAAGTTAAGTTCCATCGAGTTGAGTTGAGTTCCTCGCTTATTTTTTTTCGAGTGGTGTTAAGTTCCTAAATTTGAGTGTCAGTTAAGTTACCATCAAGTTACCATTGAGTGGTAAATTGACACTCAAGGACACTCGAATTTGGGTTGAGTTCCATTTGAGTTCTAGTTAAGTTCCAGTTAAGTTTCTATATTAAGTTTCTCAAATTCCATTACAAAACACCCATACTTTACAATCATGCTCATTGTTGTCACAATCCCTTAGCTCGTTGTTTCCCATGCCCACCCCTGCCGCTGTGGATGTGTAAAAATAGTGCCATCACATTAGCCATCAAATCCCCGATAACTCCACTCACTTCTGATGCATTGATGGTGATCGCATCACACTTCTTCCATCATCATGTTCAACAGTGAGCATGTATTTTGTGCATTCTTCTCTCAGTTTTTGGATTCTTCCTGTGATTTTTTTTTACAATATGAAGTTAGTTATTTTGCATGTAATATAACATCTTAGTTGCATAAGCATGATGTACTGTGCTTATATAAAATATAACATTAATAATAATAATATGAACTTTTCATACTATTTCATAGATAATTTAGCTGTACTGTAGAAGCATTTAATATACATTCATATTCACAAAAAAATTGAGAGGAATTGTCCAATAACTCGACAAGAAATGAAAATAATGGGTGCTCACTGTTTATGACGATGATGAGGCATATGAATGTGATCAAACATGCCATGGAAAACAATGTGTGGCACTCATTGATCAATTTGATGGAGGGAGAAGCATCAGATCAAATTCATCAGCAAATTCCCCATTGACTAAATTAGTTAAGTTAGTTAAATTAAGGTGTACCCCTTGCCTTATATTTCTATACATATCCTTAAATGTAATATATTTCGGCTTAAGTGTACTAATGCACACATGTACAGCCTACTAATCTTGGCTTAAATGCACTACTTCACATGCATTTAGGTCAATAGTAGGTCTATATAACTACTAATACTTATTAATTTGACCTTTTATTAACTATATTATAGTAGAGTTTTAGTAGAGTACTGAAGTATGTCCCTTGAGTAACGAGTCTTATAAATACCTGTACTGCCTTTGGTCTTACACATAATCCTAATGATTCAAAAAACAAAATGCATTTACAAAGTTATAATATTCAACGTGTTATCGATACATCTACCTGTAATGCACAACAAAATTCCAAAGTCTTGATGTAGCTAAATGCAAGTCCGACAGCTGCCATTAAGGTTAAGCCGAAATATTCAGCCGAAGAGCTCCTAAGCCAATCAAATCATTGGAAAGCTGACACGATTATCACATGACTTTTCCACGTCACAGACACGTTGTCGTTCAACTCTTTGAACTCTGAGCATGTTCAACTTTCCCCAAACCTTCCCCTTACTTTCTCCCTCTCGTCTTCCATGGTCCATCCACCTCTGCAAGCCATGCGTACACATATTGCTCTCCCCTCTCCCTCAAGACCCCTTCCAACCTTTCATTTATCTTCTGTCCTGGGTGGTAGGAGTCAGAACTCAGCAATCCGAGCCTTCAAGAACTTGTCTGGGTGTACTTGATTCATGTTTTGTCAAGCTGGGTGTCTGTGCCAGTAAGTACTTCCATCCCCTTTACTTATATCCATCTATTGAAGCTTGAAGCTTGAAGTTTGGCTACAGGGACTATCCACTCTTGTGCTCTCCCTCCTGTGCCCTCTTGCTCTTGTGCCCTCTCTCCTCTCCTTCTTGTGCTCTCGCTCGTGCACCCTCTCCTTCTCTCCTTCTCGTGCCCTTGCTCGTGCACCCTCTCTCTTGTTCCCTCCTCGCCCCCTCTCTTGTGCACCCTCTCTCGTTCCCTCCTTCTCGCACCCTCTCTTGCGCACCCTCTCTTGTGTGCCCTCTCTCGTTCTCTCCCTCTTGTGCCCTCTCTTGCGTGCCTCTCACTCGTTCTCTCCCTCTCGCACCCTCGCTTGCATGCCTCTCTCTCGTTCTCTCCCTCTCTTGTGCCCCCTCTTGTGCTTTCTCTTTCACTCAAACTCTCGTATGCTCTGTTTCTCTCACACACTCTATCTCTCTCTCACATTCTTGCTGTTGTCTGAACTCTCTCCACTGCTGTTCGCCTCTGCTGCTCCCACAACCTGTCACTATTTTAATATAATGGACCTCAGCAAATGCTCAACTAGTTCCTTTACTCGCTTGTGATTGCTCTTAGTGATACATAGACACCTTGTTATCCCATACATAGATTGTTGCTGCTTTTATCAGTCATTCATTGTATGTAGATTAATAGCAAATATTGAGTCATGCATATCCATTGGTAGTATCTGTTGTGAAATAAACCTATTCCCTCCTTATATGCAATTTAAATTGCAAGAGCCTACCTAATTTCTGCCTAAATGTATGATTAAAGTGGAACAATATCTATTTAAATTAGATTAATTCATAGCTTAAATCAACTAAGTTTGAGCTCAAACCTAACTAATATATTCCTAATGTGACGACATAAAGAAGGACGATGTAATTAAATTATATTAATTTACAGCTTAAACGACCTTAGTTCAAGCTAATGGCTTCTTATGCCAATATTATTAGTCGAAATAAGTACGGGACCTCTCCTTATTTGCCTAAGACATCTTATGGTACTATTTTCAACTAAATTTATCTTAAAGCAAGCTTTTTTCCACCTTAATTGCCTAAATTTGTGATGTGGGTATTTGCTGATGTTAATGATCAACATTCAGGGGCGTGGGAAATAATGAGTGCCGAGGCGCAATAGCGAGTGAGCATTAATCTAGTAATCCATAGCAGGGTCAGAATGTCTGTGATATATGATACAAATCAAGCTAATTTACATTTTTCAAGTTACAGGTGAGTTCCTAAGTTGAGTTCCACTCAAGTTCCTTTCAAGTTCCATTCGAGTTACAGGTAACTCGAAAAGTTGACGGCCCGGTTTTGAGGGATAGTGTCAAGGTACCCGTGTCAAACTTCAGGGTCTGATTATACGAGCAATGCCGGAGAGGTCTTGATGTGTCACAATGTTCCTCAGAGTTGGGTACAATGTCAGGATGGTGCATGAATATGTATATTTTGAGGAAGAGCCAGGGAGATCGAGCGGAGAGGGAGAGATTGGGGATAATGTTCTTCAGTTGCCCATTAAACATAGGCGATGATATAGGAATTGCCAGTTCGAGTAGTTAGAGAGAGAGCACCCATGACTTCCAGCTAAATATGATACTTCAGGATTGCATCTTATCTCAAAAATCAATGTACTTGTACGCTAAATCTCATTGCCATGAAGATAAGAAAATAATTTCATTCAAATATACCATACACCATACCAGACCGTAATATGTCCGTAATAGTACGGGTGCTATATGGGTGTAAACCATACCATAACCATACCATATTAAATCTACTTTAGAGCTCTTACGGGACGGTTACGGAGCCGTATATACAGTCACTGTACACCTGTACTATACAGGTACAGTGTACAGCCCTAGCCAGCATTGTCAACAACAGTGAGAACACATACAAGATCGTACTGCACCACAGTCCTATTTTGGTACCATCATCCACATTCAAAATGAACAACACTTGTGGAGGGACATAGAAGCATTAGTGCTCTGTCAACATGTCACCTGGAACTGGGATGGGGATATCTTCTCTTTGTTGGGTTTTCTTTCTCTTTTGTCATGTCATTCATCCAGCTGGGCAGGGCAGGGCAATGATCATACCCCCCTCCCACTCCCATTCTTGTTCTTGCTCGTCTCATGCAGGACTTCAAATTCACTCTATTCCCTCCAATTGAAAGGTTGTTGTGGGTTCATCAAAGGCACAGCCCACAACATCACATGTCCTTCCATATGTAGACATGTATGCTAGCCCACAAGCAATCTGCATGGACGTGTTCACTTATCTGTGAACAGTCTTGGGTCGAGACTAGAAGGATGGTCTGGATGGATACATGACTTCCATAAGCGCACTGTCGGCTTAACATTGATGGAATGGTGAACCAAATTTTCAACTTTCCTAAATGTTATAATGTTAAACACTCAACAGGCTGTACCTTTGAGAAATCAGTTAATCATGCTCAAGATTCTTGCTCCTGGTGTGTATCATGTTTATTTTATGTCGTTTGAACATCTAACGAACAAGCCACAGCTCACACAGACAGTCCATCTTCACTCTTACAGAGAGAGACACCATGAACTTGAATCTAACAGGCCAACCTAGTAATCCTTAATGATACTAGCAATGCCCCAGCACCCCACTAAACTCCAAACCCTCCAAAACTATCCACACACCAGGCTTATCCTTAGTCACACCAAAATGCCCTGGCTTCATCTCCAGCATCTCCAGGACCAGCGACCTCTCCAGTCCACAAGGAAAGGGGAGGAGAACCTGAGCTTGTTGACCGTGACTAGCGAGATAGACATGAGTAATGTCAATCCTGCACAGGTGCTGGTGGATTATTAGACTGTTGAGCCTGGAGATGTGTCATTTGATGCTGATGATCATGCTGTTGAGGTGGATAATATGGTTTCCATTTGGTGTGCTTTCCCCCCTCCCTTACTTCCCTTACTAACAACTAATGACTGGATGATAGTATTCGCCCTTCGAACGACCCTAGTGCATGGTCCCTAAGCATGAATGAAATCGCTCCTGCCTGCATATCACAAGCCCACCACCTGCCAGGTTGACAAAAGTCAAAGTGCTTCAAAGAGTGATGATCTTGCACATAAAATTTCCAGTTTATTGGAAGAAAATACTATTACATTTTAAAGCCTACCTGATCAACTAATTAGAGATGCAGAACTCAACAAGGTGGAAATAGAAACTGGATGCTTACTAGACACTGAGCCCTCTAGCCTCACCCTCACAACCTCACAGAGCGAATCACAATACATTTCCCAACTCATAGCACCTGCAGCTTCCTCTTCCTCTTCAAACCATACAAGGCCCTCTTAACCAAAAAAGACCTGCATTCCCTTAAATGATTTGTTTTGTTATCCAGATTTGGGGGGGAATTGCAATATCTTGGATTGCTACTGGAAAGGGGGAGTCAGGATAACCAATGCCGAGGTGGAAGCACATGAAGAGGCGACATTGGACTTGATAGCAGGAGAGGATGACGATAGTGATAGTGAAGAGGAAGGACAGCGTACTTGTTAATGAAGCTACATTGATGTGACATGTATAATTCTCACAAAATGTTATCTAATCGTTGTATTATCTTGACCATACTTGACCAATTTGACCAAAACTTGGTCAAATTTACAAATTTGTTGCAGTTCAAGGGTACTTGCACTGGGCCAATAGGATCGGTAGTGTTGTAGCATTTGGGCTGTGAAGCACCCCTGCTTCACGGGCGGCTGGCACAGTGTAGATCAACACGTGTGAGTTCCTCAATTATGACCTACGCGTCGAGGTCCATGACTCACCATGACTCTACTCAATCTCATTCTATTCAGTTGTGCGACTAAGTGTGGGTTCATTGGAGCCCACTGAATGATTGGTACAAGGAGGGCAGAGGGATTTGACAATCTGCATTCCTCCTCCCTCCTGCACCAGGTATCATTTTCATGGCTTCTTGTTGTCATTACTGATTCCTCCTCCCTCCTGCACCAGGTCCAGCTCTATCTATATTATCTACTCGTTTAAAGAATTTTTGCTATATTTCATCCATTGTCGTTCTAGAACCTCCTCATAACATCTGTTAAGTTTCAATGTCACATGAAGATAGAGCTGACAATGGCACGCAGAACTCACGAGGAGAAGATCTCTCAATCCGTGAACTTGCACCCAGAGCAATCGAGCGGATTGAGGGAACGAATAGATATAGAGAACACGGATCAACGACCCATGATTCCACCACAGCAGGCGGAAGCCGAGTTCCACATCAGGAAGGAACCGACTCCAACCAACGTCCTGCCTCTCTCGACTCCTCCTCCCGACCACATGATCGTTCCTCACTCCAATCTCATCCCGTACAAGGAGAAGCTCATCCATCTACCACTGGAACATCGTCTCAACATGACATTGGCGGAACGTCTCGAGCTGCGGATCCAGAACTCCACTCCATCTACAGTGGGAGTATTTTCGAATCTGAACTCAGGGACAAACTACGAGGGATCCTCAGTAAGTTCAGAGATGGAAAAATTACTAAATCATACGCAGTCGCTTCTCTCGGACGATTCCTGCCACCTTTCGAACCAGGGGATGGGTCCTCCACTGAACGGGCTTTCAAATGGTATCTCAAAAATATCGACAACCATCAAAATCAACAAGCATCTCGAGAAAAGGAGGGAAGAGCTCGACTCCAAGGAGAGGGAATGGAGGGAGAAGCTAACCAAGCGCATGTACTCCAGTGCAAACGATCTCGAAGCATTGACTCGTCTACTGACAGATCCAGTCACTTCAGTGGTGAACCGCAGCCGGTCGGGAAGAATTCCAACAAACGCAAGAGGATCTTCGAAGAAGATATGCCGTGGTATGACGAAGAAGAAGACCCAATCATTTTTCACCACCCCGATCTCGTCAAAACTCAACAAGCACTCCGTTTATTCGCCAACAATCCTACTGCTGCTAAGAATTGGGCCATGGAACGAGCATGCCTTGGACACTTCCCCAAGTCAGAGTGGGACAACATCATCTGAGGACGTGAAGTCAATCTCTCCAATGTCCATGCAGCCATCAATGGAGCAACAACTAGCACCAATGTTACACAACGAGTGGGAGACCTCGAAATCACACTACCGGGAGGGCCTCCTGTCAAACGAATCACCACTAGCGGACATTGGTATGCGGCATGGCACCTTGCTTCCGACGCAATCTGCCATGTATTCCCACACAGACGACATGAACTGCTCAGATATCATGGATACATCACTGACCTATTCAACAGTATCTGAGACCCCGGACAAGTCATCGCATTTGACCACACAGTTCGATCTCTCGTCGCATCGAGACGGGATGTACGACTCTGCGACTTCACTGAATTCTCACACCTACAGTTTGCATACCTCACTCCGCTCGGAGTCTGGACACCTGTCTCCGACAACAAGTCGCAACCGTCGTCGAAGATGAGCACAGGCCATGAAAAATCACTTGAAACGTGTCGAAAATTCAATTCAGCACTCGGTTGTGGATACAGATCTGACAGATGCAGATACCAGCATAAATGTCTACGGTGTGGAAAATCAGGTCATGGGGGTGTCAACTGTCGAAGTGATGGATCCAGAACCAAGGAGTGAAGAGACATTTGGTCTTCATCCTTCTCATCTGCGAAATTTTCAGCAGTTTTCTCCTTCCTTTTCCCTTTCTCCTGTCCTTTCATACACTCTTCATGCTAAACCGCTCTTACCTGTTCCTGCAGAAGTTAAAAATGATCCAACTCTTCATTCTGTCATCGATTCAAACCCTCACCTCTTCAAGATTGTCACTCCTATTAACGTTGACATATTTGAACGCTACGTCTCTCTCCACTCTAATCGACCCTTTACTCTTTCTGTTTGCGAAGGTCTTCGTTATGGCTTTTGGTCTCAAGCATCTATTTTCCCCGACTATCCACCTACACTGGATGTTTCAGACCAGCATCCACATCAATCTACTGCTGAAGAACTTTTTATTTACCAGCAACGTGACCAAGAGGTCTCTCTTGGACGTTTCTCCGTGGCTTTTGGACCAGATCTTCTCCCTGGCATGTACTCCATGCCAGTACATGCTGTGCCTAAAGTCGAACATGACTTTCGTTTGGTCACCAACCATAGTTGCAGTGAGTTCTCGTTGAATTCTATGGTTGAGCGGCATGCTATTGAGGGACGTTCCCCTCTTGACTCTCTCAAACCTCTCGCAGATGCACTTCTAGCACTTCGTCAACGTTTTGGTGCATCAGAACCACTTATCCTCTTTAAATCTGACGTTAAAGGTGCATATCGTCTGATTCCCATGGCCCCCAAAGCTCAAATCAAACAAATTGTCACTTTGCCTAATGGTGATCGTCACATTGACCGTTGTAATGTATTTGGGGGGTCTCCTTCTTCTTGTCTATGGATTGCCGTTAACTCGCTTGTGACTTGGACTGGGGTCTTTGTAAAAGGCATCCCGGATCTATTTCAGTATTCAGATGATGTCTTTGGGGCTGATCGCGTGTCTGCTATTTCTTGGTATGAGCCGTACCAGAAATTCCTCCCATCTCACCAGTCAGGACTTCTTTACCTTTGGGATGAACTCAGAATCCCTTATGAAGAACGGAAACAACTCTATGGCTCTACACTAACGATCATTGGATTTGAGGTCGACACAGATCGGATGACAATTTCTTTGCCAGGCGACAAAAAAGAGGAGTTAATTCGTTATCTCACAGATTTTGTTGACCTGCGCTTCATTAGACATACACTTCGTGATTTCCAACGTCTTGCTGGATGGGTCAATTGGGCCCTCAATGTCTTTCCTCTTCTGAAGCCGGGTCTCTCATCAATCTACTCTAAAATTGCAGGGAAATCTCATCCAAACGAACATCTCTACCTTAATAACGGCATTCGAGCCGACCTTCACTGGCTAACACAGCGAATTCAATCCTCTCCAGATGTTTTCATTATTGAAGACATTGCCTGGAACCCTGATACAGTTGATGTCGTCCTTCATGTCGATGCTTCCCTTGAAGGTATTGGCATCTGGGACTCCTCTCTTCATGACGGTTATCATTTTGTCTTCCCACCACACGTTCCACAACATGACATCTTTGTTTTTGAAGTTTTTGCTGTGGTTTGCGCCTTAGCAATTTTACCTTCTCGTATGTCACCCCCCCATACCGTTATTATTTACTCAGACAGCGAGAACACTGTCGCTCTCTTTAACTCTCTACGAGCGTCAAGCACTATTTATAATTCTCTCCTCAAAATTGCTATCGACATCCTCCTTCATTATGGATATCGTTTATGTGTCCTCTGGATCCCTGGGGAACAAAACTTTGTTGCCGATGCTTTGTCACGCCTTCGGCTTGCACTTGCTCGACGGTACGATCCACTTCTCTCTCACCATATCTTAAAACCCCCACAGGATGCGCTGGGGGCTATCTCGTCATGACTTCCTCCCCTTCCGGGTCCAGGCAACCCATTCGTCCCCCCTGGTCCCGAGAGCGCCTCCTTCGGGAACGTGCAATCACGTTTGGGTATGGTATTGATCGTTCTACCTCGAGCAACTATTCTAGCGCACTTAATTCTTATTTATCATTTTGCAAATCTCACGCTCTTCCTACCGAGCCTTCTAGCGACACACTCAGCCTTTATATCATCTTTATGTCGCATTATGTCAAATCCTCATCTATCTCGACTTACCTGTCCGGCATCGTTCATGAACTTGAACCTTACTACCCTACTGTTCGGGAGGCTCGTAATTCTCCTTTGGTCACGCGCTCTCTATATTGCAGTCGACGCCGTTTCCACCATTCCCCTCAACGGAAACCCCCCCTTCCTCTCCCTCTCCTGTCCTCTATCTGCACCTCTTTTCATGACTCGCTAGTCCATGATGATCTTCTCTGTGTTGCCCTTTTAGTCACCGCTTTTTACGGTCTCTTGCGTTTGGGCGAGCTTGTCTTACCTGACAATACTTCCATCAGAGATCCTCGCAAAATCATTTGTCGCACATCTACCACTGTTGTCCCCTCTCGGTCCTATCAATTTACCCTCCCAACACACAAAGCTGACAGGCTTTTTGAGGGTGACGTCGTTCTCATACAACGTCTTTTCGCACAAGGTCCCGACCCCATTCCTATTTTTAGCCGGTATCTCTACTCTCGTGATACCCTTTTTCCGTACCACCTCCCCCTTTGGCTTCGAGCTAACGGCTCGATTCCTACCCGTGCTTTCTTCCTATCTTTCTTTCACAGAACCGCTGGGACCCAATATTCCGGCCATTCCCTTCGTTCTGGTGGCGCTACTGCTCTAGCCGAGCATGGCATTTCCTCTTCCGATATCCAGCATATCGGTCGCTGGGCTTCGGGTGCTTTCGAAATGTATATTCGACAACACCCGACTCTTATCGCATCGCTACGTCTTCCCTTTTCTCTTTAACCCATTTTTTTATCTATCGCTACGTCCCCCTTTTTTCTCTTTAACCCATTTCTTTTATCTATTCTTTGCGTTATCACCCCTTTCTCTCAAAACAAAAAAAAAAAAAAAAAAAAATCTTCATAATACCGAATAGCCATTTCTTTATTTTACTTATTTTATATTTGTCCCTCCGTCTCCTCTGCTCACCGTTTTATCTTTTCTTACTCTTTTTGTATTTTTATTCGGTGCCTCACCAATATCATTCCTCTTGGCGGTGCTGAGACGCCCATCCTTCGTAAGGCGGGCGCCTCCCCACAGCTACACCTACCCTCTTTCTCATGCGAGAGTATCCGATTGGATCAACCAATTTGTAAACCTTGGTCTGACCATAGGTCATGACACCACTGTTTGTGATGGCCCTCAAACAATAGGTTCACGTGATGCGAGTCAAATGCCGATTGGCCGAGCCTCTTGTCCATATGTGTGCCCTCCTTTCGCGACCACAATGCCTATAGTTTTACGACATGTTCTGAGATAGAGCAGCTGATTGTCCAGGTGTGTTTGAAGCAGTAAAGCAATAGAACAGTAGATGATGACGACCGCTGGTTCTAAATTAGCGGTGGGTGGTGTCTTCACTAAATATGCATGTGGAGGCTTAGTGGGGCCATTTCGTCATTGTAGCAGACTCGAAACCGTTACTCCACTTTAATTTTCAACCTGCAGTAGGTTAGTCCCAATAGAATACTGCACAACCTATAATTTAGGTTGGTCCCGATTCAACCAAGGCTCAGTCAGCGCCAGGTTGAAAACTGATTGTCAGCAATTGTCAGGTTCATTACCAATCAGAGTGGGGTTCACAGTGCGGCCTGCTCCATTTCGGCGACAGCAGCCTTCATCATGCGTCGTATGCTACCAAGGGCCCTGCTCGTATCGAAGAATCAGCACAAAACAGAGCTAGCCAAGGAACACGTGCACTTCGTGTAATATATTTTTATACTACTGAATCCGTATTTGTTGTCGAATTCTGCGCATTTCGAACATTCTGTTCTCCTTGTTGACAGCTCCCATCATTTGTTCTCCTACTATTTATACATTGCGGGAATCTTTAACCAATGGTAGGTTTGAAGTCTCCAAAAGGAATAATCGCACGCCATCTGCAAGCATAAGTACGGTGGAACTCCAACGGAATACCACCAGCACGAATGTACTTCACTAGTATTCTATCTCTTTTGCCTCTGATCTCAGCTGTTTACACGACAAACCTCTATCACGATCTGGATGATCTACCAACTACTAATTTCGACTTCATCATTGTAGGAGGTACGTTGCGTATACGAACATATTACTTATAAGCATATGATAATTCTAATTATTACCGGATCAGGTGGAAATGCAGGACTAGTGATAGCAAACCGCTTGACAGAGAATCCTAAATTCAACGTCTTAGTTATCGAAGCCGGCCCATCGTAAGAATACAAGAATACTTGAAGGTGACATTGCATGACATTAACGGATACGCAGAAATGAAGGTGTGATGGAACTTCAAGTCCCATTTTTTGCAAGAGACATCCGGTCCGGATTTACCCCGTTGGACTGGAATTCTACGAGTATTCCCCAGCCGGGGGTAAACTGGCGGCCACTGCTATATGCCAGAGCACATGTACTCGGAGGATGTACCTCTCATAGTATGTTGACCGTCATAATGCTCATGAGCGAATTGTCAAAGATAGTGCGCAGATGGTATGATTTGGCTCAGAGGTTCAAAGGATGATTTTGATCGCTGGGCCAACGTCTCTGGTGACCCGGGTTGGTCTTGGGATCGAATGCTTCCCTACATGAAAAAGGTCTGTCCAATTTTAAATTACAGAATTGCATAATCTAAAGATAAGCCGATATATAGAATGAGAAATGGACACCTCCTACCGATGGTCACAACACTAGTGGGCAATTTGATCCGTCTACTCATGGATTCAACGGGATACTTCCAATCAGTCTCCCTGGTTTCCCGGGGCCAACGGACGACATGGTAGTGCAAGCTGTTCATGAATTGAATGAAACGTTTTCCTTTATTTCTGATACTAACAACGGTCGACCTTTGGGGACTGGTGAGTACTTATTTCCACGTTGGTCGTTATCTTACACCAGTAAGCTTGGATGCAAAGTACTATTTCACATGGAGTGCGAAGCAGTGCGGCAACCTCATATTACGAACCTTTTACTACTCGTCGAAACTTGCATGTGGTGGTAGACACCACGGTGACACGTATCCTTCGAGTTTCGAAGAGGTCCAACTTATTCAAGAAAGTAGAATTTACTCAGAATGCTGGAAGTAAGTCAGCAGTGATGGTCTTAAAATCATCGATACACATGACTAACAGGTCGGAAGCGTGTTTTGACTGCTCAAAAGGAAGTTATTTTGTCTGCAGGTGTCATCGGAACCCCAAACATCCTTTTACATTCAGGTATAGGTGACAGCAAGGAACTTGGACGGGTTGGAATTAACTCTACTTTACACCTCCCGATGTCGGAAAGCATTTCCACAATCAGGCTATAATTTCTTTCGCTTGGAACGCTAACACCACATCCCCCAAGTTTGTATTTTCATTCACTAAGTAGCACATCTTATTTATTGTTCTATAGCCTGGATGATCCGACATTCTTTGCTGAAGCGCTAGCACAGTGGGAAAAGGACAACACTGGCGCCCTAGGTGATACAGGACTTCATTTCTCTACAGGCTTGCGGTTGCCGACAAGCTCATCGATATTTGCCAACCATAGCGATCCATCAGCAGGAATAAATACTCCGCATTATCTATTGACATTCGATGTGTGTATATATTATTGCGGAACCAAATAGGCCATTCTGACTTACACTCAGAACGGTAATGGCTACAGCGGTATAAGGCCAGGCAAAACTGTTGGGATGACCGTAGCATTGGTAACACCTGAGTCACGTAGGTGTTTTTATTCGTCATGGAGCTCATCTCTGACGAGTTGCTATATACTAGGCGGCTCGGTCACGATAAACAGCACAAATTCTTTTGATCCACCAATCATTGACATGGGAACACTTGCCTCTGATTTCGATATCTTCGTCATCCGGGAAGGATATCAGTCAGCTCGCAAATTCTTCTCCGCCTCTGTCTGGAAAAACTATGTTCTAGACCCCATTGCGCTGCCTAGTAATGCTACCACAGCTGAGTTGGACCTATTTATTCAAAACACAGCCGGTGTTCCATCTCACGCAGTCGGCACCGCATCCATGTCACCATTCGGCGCCAAGGCTGGTGTTGTTAATCCTGACCTAAGCCTGAAGGGTGCGTCTGGATTACGCGTAGTAGACGGGTCAGTATTGGTGAGTTCTTTGCTTCATCAGTATTAGGACACCGGGAACAGACTTTTACTATCATAAACTAGCCGTACACGCCATCAGCTAACACACAAGCTCCTATTTACGCTATTGCTGAGAGAGCAGCTGATTTGATCAAGGCATCATGGAAGTAAAAATTCCTAGTAACCTAGTAGGTGTAATCATCAGTACATAAATAAATAACTGACTCTCGGGCGACGACTCGTGAACGTGAGCTTTTACGTAGGTTCCACTATAATTATACACTGACACTTCTTGTAGAGATTGTGTCCCAATGCCAATGTGTTCTTTTTTGTCTCGCCTTTGATTGGTTACAGAGTGTGTATATATGAATCAATCTTCTGATAGGCGGTAGCGCACTTGTACCGTGGATTTGTCCCGTCTTCCACTTTCATCGGCATTCCTGTTGCTGTCCGCAAGTCTATTGACCTTGCTGTTCCTGTTCTCTACACCATCACCCTCGTCTTCTTCCTTTCCTGCACCAGCAACACCTTCAACGTCAACGAAACAAGAACACTCAAAAGATCTTACTCTAGCTAGACCTCTTTGGGGGCACCATACCCATTCGAATCCGACCATTTTTATGGGACGGAGGAGCACGGTTAACGAGCCGCCTCCTGGGTCTGGGCTTGGAGGATCTCTAGCGTCCTTTTCACTCTCGACTCTCGGGAAGGGCGGAGATAACATTCTTCCGTGATGCCTGGGACCTCCAAATCCTTGAGATATAGAGATGCGTTAAAGAGTGACTTCTACCTGCAATGCTGACGGAAATATCATGAGATAGTCCAATCCAACGTAGAATTTTCAGTCTTCAGTTGGTCTTCAGTCCCGTTTTGAGGAAGTAGCCGAGTAAGCGATCCACTTAACCTTATTCTGGGAGAAGGAATGGCGCTCCTCCGCCAATCCACCAAAACAACCGGATTCGAGTGAGAGTGACATTTGCGGAACAGGTCCGTGCTAGAATGTGAATTTTTGAGTATCCTCACTGTCGCCGGAGCCAGTGTCGGTGATGGTGCTGAGGGGAACACGAATAGAAATGGTAGTGGGGATGATAGTGGGGACGCTGAGAGCAATGGGAACGTCGGCGGAAGCGGGGGCGTACTATTGGTCCCACGTACATCCGATTACTGCTGAGTCGGACTGTCACGCAGGTGTCACAGCAGTCCGATCAAGGAATTCAAGGTCCGGCGCAGGCTAGCCGCTAGTTTTCGCTTGGCCGCGTGGCGAAGCTATTAGTGACGTCACATCAACACTCCGCCAGTTCCGGTGCATGGCAAGCGGTGACACCTCATACTTTCAACAATTGAATATTCTGGATTTTCTATGAAATAAAACCATGTCTTATGTTATTTAAGTGATATTAGATTGTATGTAAAATTTCAGCGAGATCAAGCAATGGAAAGTTGTAGAAATAGAGGCAATCCGATTCAGCAGTAATCCAATGTACGTGGGACCGATGGTAGCCACCGAGCGAGGTGCACAACACATTCTCTCGCATACTCGAACATTCCCATTCTCCCTCCGAGCCCGGTAGCAGTACGTACACTATTGCTTGCTCCACGGGTTACAGTCAGTCAGCCACCCTCCCTCTATCTCCCCGCTTCTGTCCCGTCCCGTCTGCGCTCATCGCTTGGGAAAGAAGATTGCGCTTCCCTAAGACTCTCGTTTCCCCCCCAGATCCCATGCTATTTTCACTTTCGCCAGTAGATTGCTTTAAATCGTGCAAAACGCGCAGATGAGAACCACTGCGGTTTCCTATCACCAGGGCATACGTCAGCGCTTCTACGACCCCATCGCCGTCACCATCGAAAATAGCGGCATAGGCTGGGTTACCGTCATACTGCTATCCTCTCCTAACCAAACTGCACCCGCCGCAATGCAGATCTCAACCATTCCACTTGACAGCTGCGACCGGAGCTCCCGAACGTAAAAGACTGACGATGACATCAACTCACCACAGTCAACTTGACGCTTCGGCCCCTTCCATCCTCCGCCCGCGCTCGATCTCGAAGAGGCGTAAGTGAGCGGTTCTGGCTGGGTTCCGACTGGGTCATTGTTGCATCACATGTGAGTGGTGTACCTTAAGTATCGTGAGGGGTAGAGTCTGAGTGTCCTGGTATATGGTATACAGTTCTATGCTCTTAAGACCGGCCTCAGAAGTAGATAGGACCAAAGTATTTAAGTAAGAGACCGGTGCTGGTCAGGCCTTCAGGTAGTAGGTCTTCGCTGGTCAGGTGGAGTTTTCCTTTCTTCCTTGGGTGAAAATCCAAATTCGTAGTGGAAGTCATTAGGACAAGATATGAGAGGAAAAGAGGGAGTGGGAGAGTGTGCGGGGGCAGAGGCGGAGGCGGGCTCCTCTCTTGCAAATGCCACATTTTGAAAGCGTCGTTTCAACAATAAAAGGAATAACGCTGGTAAGCGGCAGGGCCCACTACCTCCTCATTTACCTGACATTTACCATGATAATTAGATGAAAAGGAACTTTGAACTAATAAGTGATGGTAGCGAGAAAGCATGAGAACACAGATAATAAAACAATGAATTTGGAGTGGAAGACCTGTGTACACCAGGGAAAGCGAGTTGGGAGGTTACATTCTTGGGAACATAGTAATGTATGGTAAAGCCGAGTAAGTAGGCCAGCAAATCATGGTACAGACGGGTGCTGAAGTGGGAGGCTGATTGACAGTCAGGGATTGTCAGAAAGTTGAGCTGCGGAGATAGGCAGAGTTAGTAAAGTGCACTGTGGATGACGAATCACAATATGGAAAACATACACAGAAGTAGCCGCATCAATTCATACCACATCGTGGTTGATTCCGAGAACACCGTATTGATGATACTGTACAGGCAAGCCTGGAAGGTACAGTGACGATGGACAGGGTCGGTCGTGAAGGGTGGATCGTGGCAGGGGTGGTGGGTAGTGGTTGACAACAGCAGTGATGGTAGAGACCACCATTATACCGGCGGGTTGTAGCATTGGAGGTGGTGGATGAGACCGCTATCGCGAGTTGGAATGAGTGGGAGATGGGGAGGAAAAGGGGATAAAGAAGTTAGTGGCACCGTTGTGCGTTGACGTCGATGATGTGGCGATAATACGTTGACACGACAGGGGAATCAACGGACAGTCGGCAGTGTGGATGAGGGAACTGTTGAGCTAGTGGAAGCGGAGGGAGAGCGGGAGATGCGTTGGCGGATCTTGGAAGAAAGGAGGTTGATGACTCGAATGCAGGAGCGGTAGTGGGAGACGGCAGGAGGGAGGTGGGAGACGAGGCGGGTGGAGAATGCGGTGCAGTGATGGGAGATGGTGGGAGACGACAAGCTGGTGGGGCTGAAGCGAGGAGAGGAGGTAGTAACACGGCGCCAGTGACTCTGCTCCCTTTTCGTCTTCAACTTCAGCCTCGTCAAGAGCCTTGCCCCTCTACCAGCCTCCTCGACCCCAATCTCACCCGTCGAGATTGACATCGTCAACAGCTTGTATACAGCCCTCCTCTCTCTTTTGTCTCCAACAGCCAGTGTCGCAGCGTCCCATCGCCTTCAACACCCAACTCAACGTCCCACACAACGGCCACTGCCTCCCCTTCCACCAACATCTCTACTCCCCCTTCTTTGGGTCTCTCTCTATGTTCGATTTCCCTCTGGTGTCGTCTTTGGCACGGTCTGCCGTCTCCTTCATGCCATCTTCTCTCTCTCATCACCGTTAGCAACCTGCTCTAACGGCCGGTACAAAGGAGGAAGCGTTGGTGGTCTGGGTCGGTGTTCTTCGATAGTAAACGGTGGCTAAATCTAAGAATTAACATTGACACGACGATGACGCGAGACATTACAACTTAGCAAAAGAAACCAACGTGAGAACAGAGAGGCACCGGTGGGCGCGCATCCTGGAAGTTGGGGTTGGGGCCTCGAGGGTTAGTTAAAAGGACATGAGGACTGTGACCAGGGTGAAGACAACAACGAGAAGGCAGAAATGACGACAAGCGTGCTTGACGATGGGCCATCAACGCCGTTGTTGTCAAAGGCGTGGCCGTAGACTTGACACGGGAAGAGAGACGAGGGAGGAGGGGGGCTCTGGAGGCTTTAAGGACCTAGCGAAGCCACTGGATTGTCGTGGTTGCTGTGATGCATAGCAGGAGGAAGAAGTCTAGGCACAAGGGAAGAGAGAGGAGGGAGGAGGACGAGGAGGACGAGGACGTAAGTGAGATCAGTTGCCAACACGTTACAATGTCACGACTCAAAGGCAGAGTGTCACTCAAAAGCTGTTAGCCAATCAGTGGGCCAGAAACTGAGATTCCGAACGCGATCCACAAATTGTCTTATTAGGAAATCCAAACGTCCCGTGGGAATATGCTCACGTGATGCGAGTCAATTGCCAATTAGCTGAGCGGCCGGAGCCTCTTCTTTTTTTGTCGCTCACTCATGTTTATCCTCTTTCCGAAGCCCTAACGCCTGTTGAGCTATAGCTAGGACATCCATAGCTGGATTTCGACGCGTAAAAATTAAAAGTGCCGTTGTGCGCTTTGGAGCCCTGTTGGAGTCGACTTGAGGGGCACCTCGCGCTGATTATTAGATTACCACTGCGATTGTGGGCTCTTGGTTAGTGAAATTTGCATGTAATTTATGAGGTGAATATGTTGGGAAGGTGTGTTTGGCTGCTTGAGCTTGAGACTTATAGGCTTGGTGATTAGCTCATAATTGTCCTTGCAGATGATTTTTTGCACCCCCTGCGTACATAGTATTTGACATTGTAGAGATATAATTACCCACTGCAGTATGTAGCTTTACACCCCTAATACAAGCGGCCAGCACCAGTATCCAAGGGAAAAATACGAAGTTGACAAAGCGATAAAATCGATATCCTCTATTCACTCTATCGTAGTGGCTCTAGTCTATGGTACTTAGTCGCTGTCAGAGTTGGTGTTGCCGTTTTACATAAGATACTGTATTTTTAACAAAATAGATCTCACCTAGTCTTGTAGCTACAGAGTACTTTAAGGAATTCACTGTTCGACTTCACTAACATGTGAGCTTTAGCAGCATGTTTTCGGATAATGGTATTCATTTCTTATGTCTCGTGTAGAGCAGGCGTTTCGCCTGCACTACAAAAATCGACATATTACAATTTCCATTACGTAATCAGCTGATGCGCGCATCGACGCGTTCGCGCGCGCGTTCTCTCACTTTCTCCCTTCAATGCCGACACTCCTGCATCGCTCTCAACGCCGCTATTACTCAATGCGTTTCAAGATCATCGGTACTGCGCACTACCAAGCTCCACTAAACGCGCAGTTTGCTTTACCAAAGGCCATATCAGCACCCTATGTCTCCTTCTCCCAAGTTTTTAGTTTACAAAATTTCTTCCAATTCATCGGTATGCTTTATGTTTCAAACCTTTCCTTTTTCTTCCAATAAATCTACAGTCTCTACACCTTTAATTTCCGTTCTATTTCACTATTCCTCATTAAGTACTCTCCTTATTTTAATTTTCTTTAAAAACCATGTAACTACTCCTTCCTAACTCAGTTAAATTTACCCTCCCTTCTCGACACCTTAGAACACTCAAGGTCGAACGGATGTTCACCGACTCGCTTACATATTTCTTTGTTTAGGCCTCAAGCTCATTGTTTCCTCTACAAAGTGGAGCCCACCGCGAGGGGTTTCAGATCCTTTTCCTATGCTGAACCCCTTGTCCCCGCGAGCCGATCCTTTTATTTCTTCGTCGACATCCTGTTCATTACCATGGCACTTGTTCACCAACATCCTCACCGTTACCTTGTCGACATCACCATCGCCATCGTCTTTCGTTCTCACGTCCAACGACGTTCTTCCGTCCCACACGCTTCTGTGCCGTGGTTGTAATTCCTCTGATAGGTTGTAAAAAGTTCCATATGGTGCCCGGGAGTTAGCTGTGCGGAGAAGTTACTTAGCTGGCACGAGGGCATTGCCGAAGAAGATTCGTGTCCGTCTACACGAGGATCTGCCATTCGTCTTGAAGACCATTGTTCATCATTCATCCCCCATCCCCCATCGCGCTTGCCCACATTTCAATTCCTGTCGTCTCCGCCGCCGCCAGCTTTCTGCCTCGAACTCAAGTCTCTCATTGTCACCACCATTCCCCTTTTGTCTCGACGTCGTACCAAGAAGTTTTATTGAAGTTATCGCATGCAGCACTGAATTTGATTGTTTTGATTGTTTTTCTTTGGATGGTGTTACTCAGTGTCACTCTTTTGTTTCGTAGCATAGCTTTCTGTTGTAGGGATTGACGAGGACGTCAATATCTGAAGTACCCATTGGATGTAGAGCAGGCATTCTGCCTGCATGGTAAAAATGCGGTTTTCATCTCCGTTACCTCACTCCCACATACTGTCATTTACTCATCATTACCTCGTGTCGCTTACCTACATAAATGTCGTACGTACGCTTTGTGAATGTCAGCTTCGCATTCCCCCCTTTTCTCTCTCTCGCGAGCTCACTGGATCTGAAGGGACAGACGGACGTCTTCCCACTCGCATTATTTCTTTGTCGAGAGGATACCCCCAAGCACATATCCTCCTCCACACTCGACTCGATGTACCATCCAACGAAACGTTGAATAGTAAGTCGTAGGAATGCCTTAGATATTATATTGTATGATTTCAATCACATATTTGACATATTTGCTATGCATTCTTCACAGATACATTATTCTAAGCCAATAGTATAGTACCAATAAATGATATCCTCTACCTCCCATATAGCCTAAACCAGGTCCATCCCATGCTCTTCTCCAGAGCTGTTGGTAGAACCGAGCGCCGGTCTAGCGAAAAAAATTGACCGCGACACGGAGGGAGCGCTTCCACTTCCTTCCACATCTGCCATTTCCCGCAAATTCAGTATTAATTGAGACCCCTGATGAATTCTAAGTGTTAATCCTCAAAAATTAATGCATTGTAACTGACCGTGTATGACTGCATTGCAAAGTACCACCTGTAATCATATGAGAAAGTTTTAGATGAACAACAGTACTGATGATATTTACGGGGAGGATGTAGATCCTTTCGGATCGATGGTACTCCATGTCTGAAGTACTGTAGACACTAACAGTGATTTTGATTAGAAAACCGCTTGTTGAATATATTTCCAAACAACTCTTACCAAAGATAATGAAGAAAAACACTGTTCCGTCACGCATAAAGGACGTCAGAATAGGGAGGTTGCTTGTTCTACTTTGCAACAAGTTTCGCAGTCCACCTCTAGTAATGCTAATATCCTTCCAAAATCTGAAAATAGTAAGTAGAAACATAGTAGCTATTGACAGAATTTAAATACATGCTCGTGGAAAGTTGAACTCGAAGTGAACATACAATGGATGGCAAGGTTGACTCCATAATAAACAGTTAATAGCGAGTTGATAAGGGTTGCATTTTCAGGAGTGTTTACCCTGCACATCAATCCTAGAATTTCAGCAAGATTTGTACTTTCTGCAATGCAAAATATTATGGAATACGTGAAGAGGATCTAAAAGCGATGATTAGTGTGCAACATTGATGTAGTAGGCATTTATAATTAGCACACCGAAAATTGTGCTAATACGTGTCCACATACACATCAGTCTCATTCAACAAATGGTAACATAACTTACCAACTAAACATAGTCCTAGAAACCATATTACTATTGTCATTTTAAGATTAGTAAATGTTCGATTTTCCTAATAGTTGGATGGAAAGCACACTTTTTATGTTGTTCCCGTAACATGCACTAACTCTGAATGAAAAGATAAGGTCCATTGCTATACTCAGTATGTTTAACCCCCTATGTTACTGGTGTTGTGTGTCGTGGAGGAGAATAGTTAAATTGATTTCCCTACATTTGATCAAACCAGGTGGCTGTACGACAGCTGCAGTCTTAAGTTAGAATCTAATATAAACAATATGTCTAGTGACATTACAGCTGGTTTCAAGGATTCAGTTTATAGGACGGTAGATTCATGTAGGGATTACTGACATTGAGTGATACGTCTCCGAGTGCGTCGAACAATGGTGTTAGAATAAACATAATTTACCTAAAATAATTTACATTAATGAAATGTTTAATACGAATGAATGTATCAATCCTGTAGGACTCAGAAATATGTCTTCAAATAAAGAAATGAAACTTACAAGGAATACAGAAGACCATAGTATCTTGTAATAATATAAAGAATCTTAGGAATGGACCACTTCATACCACTGATTAAAATGGCAAGACGTTCAAATATATATTATTAGCAATGGGATACCCATCTCACCACCATATGTATTTCACCTACAAGATGTCAGCATTTATGTGTAGCTTTCATGACATGTGATTAAACGTACCTCATCAAAAAAGCAGTAAACAATATCATACCCGAGGGAAGATATAACAGCAACTGAATATATCTGAGTGGGATGATAGGACTTAGTAACGTATAATGACGTACCGTAGACATTATTTACTGTTATGACTTGAGATATAGTGCTAATTATTTCGTCGAAGGCAATACCGAAGTAGGTGGCATTCATGGTGAATTTGTGTAACGTGTAAGGTGATAGTCACTTGACTGAGATCACTTATATAGTTGTGAGCTTAGCACTAGCGCACATGTAGCTTAGTTTGCACAAATGATGGGACCTCGATAGTATCTCACGGTGTCCGCATACCATCACCGGCACGACATCGATACAAGCAGAATCATCTCAGTAGAGTTTCGCAGAAACAGCAGGAACTTATCTGCGACCAATCCTATCTTTTACCTGCAATGCTGATCAAATAATCTTCCAGTCCAACGTAGAATTTCGGCTTTGACTTCTCTGTTTTGAAAATGGACCCGAATAAAAGGATCCGCCTAACCCCGTACCAGGGGAAGACGCACCAATGCTCCTCCGTCCCTCCATCAAAACGGTCGGATTCGAACGGGGATGGCGTCCCCGATAGATGTCTGCTGGAGTACGATCTTTTGAGTGTCCTAACTGTCGCAGCAGAGCTGGTGACGGTGCCGCTGGGAAAGGTGAGGAAGAGGGTGGGGGCGATGGGAACAAGGATGGTCGTCGGCAGTTGTCGCAATAAGATCTGTTTGACCTAGATACACTCTTTATATAGAAACTAGTAGAGAAGTTATACCTAAAGGAGCGGATGAAAATTTCTTGAAGCTAAGAGTGTGGTAAGGAATAGTGTAAACGAGTGCTTCAAGGAAACCTAGCGAGGGAGGTTTGTATATAAAATGTGAAGAAAGGTGGATGTGATATGAGTAGAAGTGGGAATGTAGCGATGGTGGGTACAAAAAGGTGAAATGTTGGATTCCTGATGTTGAGATCTCTGGCTTGTGAGCGAGTTCCGTAGTCCCTAGCTTCGCGTGTCTATAGCCGGGTGCTTGGGTTGCTTGTTAGCATGATAGTTCGTCCGGCATTGGGAGAAGTCGGTCCGATTTCGAGAGCGTCGGGGGGTATTGTGTAGATGGAGGTGAAGTGGAGCTGGCGATGTGTAGTAGTCGTGTATGTAGTACTTAGTACGCGTCCAAGCTTCAAAAACATAGTAGGTCACGCGACTTTAACGCGTCTACAGAACTTGTCAATATGCTGATTCCATGGGCCCTATTGGAGTTGACTTGAAGAACACCTCGCGCTGATGAATTACCACCTGGATGGGTTCTCGGATACGGTATGGCATAAATTAGCATGAGAATAGCAGGTGGAGTCATTAATACCTAGAAAAATAACTGATTTTCGGGTAACTCGGACTCATGAACGCGGACTTTTACCAAGGTTCCACAATACTTAATTATACACTGACATTTCTGGTAGGGATTTTGTCCCGAATTCTCAACGCTTTTCTTTCCTACGTACACAAGCCTACACTTCACCCACGGAACCACAGGCAATTTTGTCTTTTATCACTATCAACAACGTCTAAAGATATTCTACCAGTCAAAATATTTATTCTGATCCTTTAAACTCTTAGACTATGGTGCGATTACGACTTCTTACCAGCATACCAATTTTGTCGTATTATTAACGTCAATATACTATATCGCGTTGTACGGAGTATGTAATTATACTCACCGATCGAATGATATGCACCGGAACACTGGTGCTGCAAACGGAACCGCAACTGACGTTGAGCGTTGTAAACTCACGCAATTATAGGTATATATCGTAAACGTGCCATCTGAAACACTGATGCTTGATACCGCTTCTTCATCAGCATTCTACGCGATTTTAAAATGCAATCACCAGCCTTATTAAAACCGCTTTCTGATCTTTGAATTTTGCGAAGTTTTTTATTTCCAGAACTCCTCGGATACCGGTCCCGGATACTATACGTAACTAACGTATACGCATCACTACTACATATAACTATGAGATACTTATATACCTAAATTTACAATAAATACACGTATCGTCGTATCAATCAGATATCGTAATGTTAATTTTATACCTCTTGTATAGCAATTTCTTTTTCCTCGCACTTGGGAGTGTCCGCTACCTCATACATCAACTCTGTAGCACCTCCGGATTCATCACCGCGATCCGTATGTCGGAATGCTATAGGTGCAGACTTGCCACCTCCCTGCGTTGTCACCGCCGTAACGCTAGTATGATTGTATTCCCGTCCTTGAGCAACCCGAATGATGATCAGTAACTGTGAAATGGCCTAAAAGCGCTGAGTCAGAATACTATAGTTCAAGTGGAATGCCATACAACACTAACCTGCACAAGTGCATTCTGCAACAAAAGCAAATTTTGCACGTTGCTATGAAATGCGAACGCAAATAGATATATCAATTCGAAGATCAGGTACAGTGATGTTGATTCGACTAGCGTGGCAGTGATAGAAGTATACGGGATCAGATGTTTCCCTCCAAGCACGTTTTTCATACGTCTTCTAGCCATAAGGAGTTGGAGAGAAACTAGGAATGTGAAAAGGAAGTTGTAGCTGCATGACATTGCCAAAAACCCTATTTGCAGTTTGAGCCCGGAGAATACTGCTGATTTACCTGCGAGAACCATTATCGACGTTGACAAGCCTGATTGAAGATAGGAGATAAGGAAGGTTTCGAGCTAGTAAGAGACAGTGAAACTTACCGACTATGGATAGGAAGATGGAACCCATAAGAATTGAGACCCAGAGCTGGAAGTTCCATATCACAATACAGCGATAGAACAACAATGTATCCAATATCCAGACGAGCACGTATTGTCTTCGATATAAGGTCAGAGCACGATGCACGAACAAGTGATAGCGCAACTCACGTATCGACAGCCAACCTGTTATACCAAAAATCAAACTCGTTAATGATAAGATCTTCAGGTGTCCTTCCGTCTGCTCTGAAGTTTATCCAAATGTCCTCTGTATACTTCGAATTGGCCCCCATCCCAACTGTACCCAATGCAAACGTTACACCGACATATGCTAGGAGGATGTATCCAAAGCCTGGTTGTAGTTTGCCATTGGTTCCCCTTGCGCGCATTCCTCTTACGATCGAGAGGGATGATTGGATTGAGAGAATGAAGAAGATGCCTGTGGGGTGCGAGGTAAGTATGCGGAAATGTTAACTGACGCGTAAGTGATCACTTACCGTATGCAAAGGCAGTTAGTATCATCCCAGCTAGCCGCGACCTTTCAAGCCAAAGGTCAGTAGGAGGGGATGTGGACGCCATGTTGAAGTACTACGAGGTGGCTCGATGCTTCTCAAAAGCTTTAACGAAATCGAACTATATAGTTTCCGATATCAATGCCCGAAGAAGCAATAAGGATCTGTAGAATGTGTGTAAATTAAGATCCACGGCGGTCATTGTGAGCAATCATGGGATCTTCGTATCCTATCCTGTTAAATTCGTGTCGATCATGGGGCTTAGCGGGTTACTAGGGTCGTAGTTATCTCGACAGATGGATGTAAATGCTGACATACGTGGACATCGCTATTCAGTCATCTGCAGAACTCAAGCAACGTGCTTGCGCGCGGATTGAAGGAAAATGGAAGGTTGGTCTTTGACAGGTTCTGTGGAACCGAGCAAAAATAGAACATCTTCCGACTCCTGAGGGTGTGATGACATATCAGTGATCTTGGCAGTATCTAATACCTTCCTGCGAGTGTTTCGGATTCAAGAATAGCGTTTATAGCACTAGACATATACAAATGCTGTGATAGCTAGGGTGATTCAACGCAACGAAATATGTTTTAACGAAAATAACATAAGGCAGTGTTGCAAAAACTGAATTGACCTGCCATGTTTTCGAGCGCAGAAGTGGCCATCAGACAGCAGCCTGCAACTTAAAACAATAAGGAGTCAAAGAGAGAGGCTTCGATCATCGGAGTCAGTGCTTAAATTTAAGTTCACAATAACACTTATCTGATACTACAGAGCAGGAACGCGCCCCTTAATGTGAGCCACCGCATCATCATCAATATCAATCCCAAACAACTCCCTTAACGCCTTGATCCTATCAAGCTCGTTGTGAAATGTACGAGCAACTTCCGCCACACCTCCAACATGCTTCTTCACGTCCTTGTCCATCAGAACTAACCTAGACATGTAAAGATGCTCTGAATCGCTGACTGAGACGCCACCGTCCTCGAGCACCTTTTTGTCTTGGTCTATGAGTAGGAAGTGTTTCACGCATACGACGTGGTTGCAGAAGAGACCATCGGGGACGATAGATTGGGATACGAGGAATGAGGCGTCGATGGCATCTCTTGTGAAGAACTCTTCTTCAGAGAATGAGTAGAGGATTTTCCATGGTGCTTTTGTGTCGTCTTTCTTCTCGTGCCAGACTTCTAGGTTCCACTTTAGATCGGTTGACGTGCCGGAACCATTGGATGATTCTATGTTATGTGTCGTAAGTAGGAAAGTCAACTTGGAGAGATGAATTGATAACGTACGTAGACTGGACTCAGGAAGAGCTCCGCGAGTGAGTCGATGTTTCTCTGTAGGCGTTACGCCTATCACTACATTGTCCTCAGAATCTGAGAGAAGAATAGGTCTAGCGAGCCCATTGGCTCCAAAACCGACATCTACTAAGTATGTTTTATTACTGTCTGCATAAGGCTGTACCAGCACGACCATGTGCGTAAGTGCGGTGTAATTACGCGGTTCATGTGGACCGGCTTCGTTGACCCGGGCTGAGACGACGTACGCTCTTTGTATATAGAAATGTTTAATTTGGTATGTAGTCGTAGAGTGGGGTCGAGAACTCACCGATACCCAAGTCCACGAAGCATTCCAAGCAACACACCATTCTGTCCAAAGCAGTATGATCCCTTCCGGTCTCGGACTAGGCGCTTGAATGCTCCCTCCGGGCTAACATAGGACCCCTGATAATACTAAGGGAACTTAGATCCTGAAGACCAGATGTTTGTCCGGACAGATTTTTGGCCTATTTTCGAAAAAATGTCCGGAATGGATGTAAGTTCGTCTCAAATGTCAAATTTTGTCCGGATTTAGCGTTCCTAGTTCAAAAATTGTCTTTTTCGCATTTTTTCTCTTTAAATCTCGAGGTCGGAATATGGTCGTTGATGCAAAATAAGTATATAAATCTATGGTTTCAATGCTATATATACAAAATTTGTCTTTTACAGTCAACTTTTTTTTCCTCCTCTTGCAATGAAAGCTTTGATGGCTGCTAAAGACACGTTTGAGATTTGAGATTATCGGATATGCCTGCCATTGCTGATGTATTCCAGTATCATGAGTTGGAGACACCTTTCCGTGATCATTGCCATTCCTATCCACTCAGATTCACAAAACGCTGTCACCGTTTGATTGCCTCATTAAGAATAGTCAAGTCTTCAACTGTCCTACATTCATGTTTGGACATCGAATTCACGTTGAGTAGAGCTTAATGTGATTTGTCAAAAAGAGAGAAACACAATACGTCGAAAGTGGTGGAAGGTGGGTCACTAACTTTCATGTGATAAATCTTAACGGTTACAAATATGAAATCTTTTTTAAAAAAAGACAACATCAAGATTCGAACATGGAACCTCACAGGCCCTACTGAATTTTAACTTACATTAAAACCAGATATATGTCCGGACAAAAATTTAACTCCCAAACAACTGATCATTTTTGTCCGGTAAAATGATGCAAGTTCCACGGCCTCAGAGGCTAAAATTGTCCGGATTGCGTTCTGAGTTCGGGGCCTGCAGCCCCAATTTTTTTCCGGATTGGCATCTAAGTTCCCCTAGGATTATCAGGGGTCCTGCTAACATCCATCGTATGTTCTGCCGTGCTAAGAATAGAAGTGGAATGATAAGGGTCAAGGGTTTTGTTGAGCGTTTAATAATTACTTACTAGTGCATTGCTGTATTCTCAAAGGGGTATGTCAGGAGGTGGTGGCGAATGACTTTCGAGAGATTTTCCAGTGTCGTAGGGAATGTTCCTGATGTGATGGTATCTTCTGTGATATCTGAGAGTCCCATTACGGAGAGCCATTGGTAGATTTGCGCTGGGGTATAGTATGAAGGAACTTGTTTGATCCATGCTCCTTCGCGAAGGATTCCGTCCGATGTGTTCGTGGCAGTCATAGTAGTTCAAGAAGAATTGTAGTAAGAGTCCGGGATGGGGTTGGATATGCTAGAGATATTCGAGTCAGCTTAAGTATCAAGCTCGTCGCCGTGACTCATTCGCGTGAAGGTTGCGGGGGCCAAGCATATGTCGGGTATGCATGAAGATGACGCTGTTGAAAAGCAGCAGCGTCGCGCGTAAAAATAGGAAGATGACAAAGCATCGATTGTGCACGTGAGGTATTGATTCATAACGTGAGGTTACGAAAAAGGATGACGAGAGTGGGATTCGAACCCACGCCCCGAAAGACCAGATTTAGTGGACAGCGGCTGTCCTGATCCTTAGTCTGGCGCCTTAGACCGCTCGGCCATCTCGCCGCTGAATTGCTTCGAGGACGGTCAATTATGGATTCACAGTTCCAGTTTTACTTACACCTTCCGCAGGGATCCGGTTTGAGTTGGCAAAAACCTGCTGTGTCCTGTCGGTCAAGGAGGCGGTTCATTAATTTCATCTCGTGAATTGATCCTCAAGTGATCCTGGATAAGTAAGGTCTTTGTTCTAACAAGGTGCTGCCAATGCCAAACGAAGCCCAAATGTTGAAAGTACCGTCAAATGATTGCCGGGCCAGTGCGCTGTGTCTTGTTCGTATTACTATTAACAATGGTCACACGGGTTGCATAACATTTCCTTTTTATTACTTATGAATAATGTATTGCCACAACGCAGGAATAACACAATGAAGAAATAGTCTCAAAGCGTAACACAAAGGCTCAAGACGAGCTTGTTTCCCATGGTGGGTCCAACGGCACAATCAAAGGCAACGCATTTTACTTATTATGTCAGTGTAGGCTGCTTTATTATGTCTGCTGCATTATTCGGTACTCATTTTGGAAGGTCAACGTTTCGTTGGATTCCCTTTAAATTGCATGCTATTCAACCTTGATTCTTTCTCATCTTCACACTACTTCACCAACAGAACCGACTATCAACCCTCATCATCTGCCACCAGCAACATTTAAAGCACCATGTTACATCGTAAAGCCATTTTCAAAGCACAAACTATCCGAAATGTTCAGCAGGCGAACATTCCACCCCCCGGACTAGCAGACCCATATCACGGAAACGAAGCTATATCCCGCACGTGTTCGCGTTACTTGGCTCACTTGTTTCAGTCGTCCCAAGGCCCACCACCAAACAACCCTAATCCATCACTGTCACTACCAATATTTATCGCCACCGCCATGCACCTCACGCCCGGCCTCCATAAAAAGGCCCCAATAGTAGCTCTAATCATACTCAGCCGATTAAAAGCCAAGTTTGGACCAGGACTCACAGAGAACGGAGTAGTCGCAGTACATGGCTTGTTCATCACAGGCTTGATGATGGCCAGCAGATCGTTGAAGGACCAAACTTATTCTACTCGGTCTTGGTCCGATGTGGCTCAGAAAATAAACACAGAGGAGCAATTTATCGAGTGGGAAAAGGGGTTGTTGGAGATGTTATGTTGGGATGTATATATTGATGTGAGAATTCTGGCGCAGTTCGAGTGTCTCCTTTATCATGATTATGGAGAGGATAAATGGTCGTATCCACCGCCTTATTCTGCTGAAATCATTTCGCGGGCTGGGAACAACTTGCGAAGTTCCTCGCAAGTGTCACCTTCGAAAAAGGCTGCGTTGAAGAAGACTGAGCGAATCTAACAGTGGATTGAAGCCTATGCCATTATGACTTTTATCTATGGATATGATTATCACTTTTATATGCTTTTACTTTTCTGTGGAATTAATTTCGAACATATATAAATATTTAAAGGAATACCTTGTCACATCGTTAAGGTCATCTAACAGACCCGATCAAAACATATGGATTAAATGAAAATCAGAGACACGTCTGATTAATGTGAGGGAAATACAGAACAGATCTGCGTTATCCTGCATGTCTGGTTTGACTGCTTTGAATTCCTTCCTAGGAAGGAGCTCGATGGTAAGCTCTCTCATAATACGAAGCCCATCTTTACCGAAGTATCGATGAGACTGACGTGTTGTGGTAAGCAGTATGCCTGGAATGTAGTACTAAAGGGAATAGTAGTATACCTCAAAACACCACTGAGTAATCGCACGGA
The DNA here is from genome assembly GCA_025738555.1 of Cyathus striatus. Lineage (NCBI taxonomy): Eukaryota > Fungi > Basidiomycota > Agaricomycetes > Agaricales > Nidulariaceae > Cyathus > Cyathus striatus. The sequence goes on from JAOVFP010000001.1 coordinate 8,344,420, forward strand.
CCCAATTCCCCAAGGCATCTACATATTTGTGTACATCTTCATCAATCTCTGGACCCCAAGATGGCACTTTACGGTAGTCATCCAAGAATTTGTTAGTTATATTGTCAGATAGTTTGGCAATCCAATCAATAGACTCTTGAACGTTTAGTTTCAGCTGATACATTACCACGGTGACGAGATTATGCATCTCGTCACCACGAGCTTGCCTAGGCTAACAAAATGATTAGAAAATTGAGAAGAGCGATAATGCCTGCAGGTACTCGACATTGTAAGAATACAGATCATTTTCTAATAAAATCATGTCGACACAGCCAATTTGTAAACTTTTGATGATTTCGTTCTCCATCACGTAGTCCGGTATGTTCAAATGCATCTCGTTAATCGCAAACGAAGGTTTAGCACCAATGGTGATTGGGCGAGCATCGAAATACTCCTCAATAGTGCGAATATAGTTCTGGTCGCGCTCAACAGCCTGCTGTACCACGGAGTCGATATAATTTTTGAATTCTTTAACGAACCGTCGTTGCGATGCGGGAGTGACAGTTCTAATTGCATTAGCCCAGTATCTGTAAGTAGTAGATTTTTGATCAGGGAGACGATCATGATTATATAATTTTTCTGATATACTGACTGTCTTGCGAGTTCACCAACGACCCATTCGCCATGTGGACGAGGTACATGAGGATGGTATGGTAAATAGCATCCATAATAATATCTGCAAATTTCTGAGCTTCATGTGGATCTGCTACGTCGGTCCATTCGTCGAACGTGAAAAAAAGGTTCATAAGGCCACACCCAACTCGATATCCATCTGTGATATAAATCTGTTAATTAAGCATTCGCTGTATCATCTCATGATAGATAGTTAACCTTTATTCAGGCTTGCATATGCCATTGATGCAAGGAGGCCTGCAAATGCACGATTAGTTATAGGCAAACTATGAGAAATTAGACTTTGAAACAGACTAAAATTGCATTCATTGAAAGCCTTCTGAGCCTTTGGACTGAAAGCACCAAAACTTTCAGCCCATGCCTGAGATTCAGCTTTGCATTCTTCGTAGTGGGGATTGACGAATCCCGGCCAGGGCCAGCTACGAAGGTTATCTGGGATGTAGATTCTGTTCGACATCAGACTCGCTCGCTAGATAAATGTGGGATAAACTAGTGTTTATGGTGGAAGAGGTGAGATCTTAGCAGGATCAATGGAATTAAAAGCTGTTATAAGTAGTCTGTCTTCTGATATTTATGGAAAGTCTAACGACCACGCTCAAACACATCAATTATAATTGAACTCCGGTGTCCGGCACCGCGGCTTCTCGGTTAGATATTACAATCTCGGTTTCAGAATTTCACTTAAGCGAGACTGAGCGCTTACTAACTGAAGCATGGTCGTCCGGTACGGCGGTAACTTCAAGAAATTATTTAGTTCATTACTGTAAAATATAATAATATACCTATATTAGCTCTGATATAAGTATTTGTGGACTATGAGATGAACCTACGATGTAAGGCTTAAGCGATACTAGGCGGCGCTCATATTAAATGAATCGAATACTTGTTACAATTGTGTTATAACTTTGTCCATCGACTTGTCTCTAGTTCAAGTAAATTATGTCTGGCCCATATGAGTGTAGGATGGTTAATATTACATGGGAGTTGCTAATAATGAATTTTTGCTTGACATGATACAGTCTGTCTTATATTGATTTATATAATCATCCACAGCGGATTTATTGCCAAATGACAAGAATTCAATGTTAGATATTGCAATGTAACGCAGTGCTCTAAAATAAGTAGTTGAAATAGTTGCTTTAACACTCCTTATTGCCATGGGTTTCCTATTATTCATCAAAATAAATCGAATGATTTGCGCTGATAAGTGACTCAGGCTTGGTTGCAAGATTGGAAACTTTCCCAAAAAGTTCACAGTGAGGTGGCCCCTAAATTTTGAAGAGGTGAGAGTGTGGTTGCGTGTATCTAATAAAGACAAATTATGCGAGTTTGTTGAGACATTCGTCCGACTGGGTATTATAAGGTGCTAAGAACGAAATTAGAACAATAAAATGAGTGTGCAGAATGTAATAATTGAAAATGAACTTTGAGACAAAGTTCCAACGTAACGAGAGTTGGCGAGATCATAAAACGAGTGAATTCAAGATTACTGTCGATACATCGTATGAAGTTTAGTGCGAGTCCAAGTAAAATTGATTAGATTCTGTAGTGTAACCATACAGAGGTTTAAATACTGGAAAACAAATAAATCTAAAAGTAGTAAGACTATACATCGGACAAAGGAAAGAAGAAGAATATTTTTTTAAATAGATTAAAACATTAATAGCGAATGGAGAAACTTGAGGAAGGAAAATTGAAAGCCTACTAGTAATTGAAGAGTTTGCGACGAGACTGTCAAACTCAGGGTCTTGATTCAGTGCCGATGTCAGAGCTATTATTTTTGAGAGCTCGGAGAGTCGCAGGAGATAGGTATCGGTTGGAACAGTTCACAAAGAGGTATAATTTGAGGAAAGCTTGGAACAAGTGAGCGGGGAGGAGAGATTTGGTGGAGAACGCGAGCGGATACTAATAATACGGTAGGATATATACTGTATAGCTCGCTTACAATTCAGCAGGTCCCGAGTTCGATCCCCACCTTAGCCTCTAGTCCACAAATACTTATATTGGAGTTCATACTTATAGGTATTTTATTCTATTCATTGTAATGAACTAAATAATTTCTTGAGTACGCATAGTTACTGCCGTACCGGACGGCCATGCTTCAGTTAGTAAGCGCTCAGTCTCGCTTAAGTGAAGTTCTGAAACTGAGATTGTGATATCTTACCGAGAAGCCGCGGTGCCGGACACCGGAGTTCAATTATAATTGATGCATTTGAGCGTGGTCGTTAGACTTTCCATAGAAATTGGATGAATAAGATGCATTGTAGGAAGCTTGATTGCATCATTTAAGGACATCCACAACATAGAAGGAGACAGGCTACTATTAATAGGGCCGGGGGACCAGTAATACATACGTTCCATTGTAATCAGCTTGGCTGGTGGCGTTGAAATGCGACGTCTTGAGAGATTTGTATTTAATTCTGCATACAAAAGCAGTCAGGTGTATGTCACAGCGTTTTAGTTGTCGTAATTAGTTAGAGTTTGCTACATACTGAATTGAGTACTCTTTTGAATGACGCAACTGAAAGGCCTATGAAAGGCATGCATGGATAGAGTACTAATCTATGTTATTTTGACACAGCAGGAAAGCAGCGAGCAATGATCGGAATTCAATTGTACTGTAGTCATGATATTTTCAAGTTTACAGCAGCTCTTTATCCGCAGTTATTTATACCGTCATACTGTGTGATTATCCACCACGATTGCAGTAGTACAAACTTGCCAACGGTAAGTGAAGCTATTTTTAAGGACAACGCGGCCCGAGCCCCGCAGGTGCGAAGGATTGGTCAGCATGTATGCAATATTTGGTATTCTTTATTTTGTCCGTTCATCCAAACAAGGTCAAGTCCGTTGAAGTCTGATACCTCTAACTTCGTCCTCCCCGCCAGCTTCTCCTGACTTCAAAGGACTTATCTACCCATTCTTACTTGTGTCCTTGCTTGATCTCTCGGCGTATATGTGACTATTTCGGATGTTAGTATGAGTCCGTCGATTGCGTTATTATTTGTACGTTCAAAGAGTCGGAGAAACTTGTTCAGAAAAGCAGAAAAGAGGGTGCGAAGTGAGGTAGGTAGTATATGATCTTGTTGGATCTACATGTTATATGCCCATATTTTGAGGTATAACATATACTTACCTCGTGGTGACAGACTTTTGCATTAGACACTCTCTTCTCCATTTTCTCACCAGCTTCACGCTCATGCACCTCTTGGAATGGGACATTAGGTGAATGTATTGTCACAGTGCTGGCTACTAAAAAATGTATAGTGTATGGTATCATTTCCACTTCTCACTAGACCTCTCCTTCCTCTTGTGCACCATTCTGCCTGGGTCTAGTCTTGGTGGAGCTTTGCGCCAATTTGGTACTGGCGTGTTTGAACTTTGGGACAGTGCTAATTGGAGATCAAATTTTACATGTCGACAACTGACGTACACGGACCTCCTGTGAAAGAATAATTTGCATTGATTATGCGACGTGCGCTCCTTACGGAGCATTTCAACCTTCCTCCTACGTATGCTCGATGATGAGATGTAGCATATATTGGATATCTTGTGGAATAACCCATGTTGTAATTGAAATATAATGCTTGATAGTCTAGTCGCATGATTCCTCGTTTTGGAGTGAGTTTTGTCGGGGTTCAATTCCTTCTCAGGCCCCCCTTTTCCCTTAAAATAAGGATACAATGTATTAAAAAGAAAGAACCACCCTAAGGAGTCGTTAAGAGATGACCAAGCTTCACCCTGAGGCCGCAAAATGTGAAAAGCTGATGGTACTTAACTTTGCGGAGCCTTGGAAGCACGTCTGTTTGACGGTCTTTCCAGGACATTCAATGTCGCTAAACATAACTTTAGTTGCGGTCTTACCGGCCCTCAAAACCAAACAGGAAGGGGATGTTTGACTTGAATGTGTCGTGGTGAAAGTGGCCGGGCCGAAGATTCTAATTAGATTCTTATTTTGTCTGTGTCAGCCTATTAGTCTCTAGTGTACTATCCCCGAATTACAGGTGGAGTATACATAAAATAGTATCGTACGGAACACAAGAGACAGCCGATAACGACGTAGATGAATACCGGTACAACGGATGAAGGATAAAATTTCCAGAAATTCAGATATATGTCAGGACTAGTGGACACTGAGAAATCGTATGTTAAGGTGAACCTACTGAATTTGCTACATATATACAGAACTTTGTTTTTGACGTCTACATTCATGTACACTAGGCTAATAGGACATATGTAAGCTTTACACTTATTGGAGAACTGTTCACCGGTATTAAATATAGTAGCCGTCTGCACAGGAGATATCGAATAAATGTTGAATGCCATACGTAGCCTTGAACAGCGCGAAACACAAAAGTGATCACGAAAGAATGAACAAGGAAGGAACTGGAATAAAAGTGAACATTTTGCTGTAACATACTGTTAGCAACGGTAGACCCCAGTGTCCACCCAGGTCGGCATTACATTTAAATTAAACCAAACGCAATTTAGAAAACAGCGAAAGTATTCATAGGAAGAGTAAGATGTATAGTTGCCGACGACATCATGAATTGCTCGCAGTCTTCTCCACCGTCGAAGGAAATCACCCCGTTAAGTGTAGGCTCTAGGATGAGACACTGGTAACTTTAAATAGAGGTTCACCGCTCCCATTAGTATTACGACATGATAAATATACAGTATCTACTGTTCTGTGCAGTACATATTATTTCAAAATCTACTAAATTGTCGTGTTAAACTCGACTTAGACTAACCTTCCTAATGCAATAGCTCTTTCTAGCGATGTTTCGTCTATGTATAGCTACATATGTTCCCATCAGCATTACATGAGGTTGGACGCTCTACGAGCAATATAAATACCATACAGTAAGTACAACGTCTAAACCAAGATCACAATGGCTCTCCCTACTTCAACTTTCCTAGTCCTTCCAGACACCTTTAGGATCTGTCCCCTCAAAGACGCTGTTAATCCCCACTTTACTGATGTTGCTACCGAATCGAGAGCCTGGGCAACGAAATACGACATCATCGTGTCTGATCGCAAGCGAGCCAACATTAGACACGCTAGTTCGTCCATGCTTGCTGCTCATGCTTTTCCATATGCAAAATACGACCAGTTTAGGATGATATGTGACTGGGTATGTGGAAGTTCTAATGGATTTGTATTGAACTAAACCGCCTGCTCTATGCTCCAGATTTCACTTTTGTTTGTGATCGATGAAGTTACAGACGAGCAGAGCGGTAAAGATGCTGAAGCCACTGGTCTTTGCGTTATAAAATCGTTGGAAGACGTGGAATGGGACGATGGCTCTATGTTGGCGGAGATGACGAAATCGTAAGCGGACAGTTCAATAGGACAACTATGATGATTGATATCGTGTACAGCTTCAGAGAAAAACTTGTTTGTCATGGAACTCCGGATATGCTACGAAGATTTGTTAGTCGAGTTAAACAGTACATACATGCCGTTACAGGAGAAGCTGAGCTACGCCAGCAAGATGAAGTTCCAGACATGGAGACCTATATTCCCCTTCGTCGACACAACAGCGCTGTGGTGTCATGTGTTGCCTTGGTGGAGTATGGAATCGGTGTAGATATACCTGACATTATGTGGCAGAATGATATCTTTATGAGCGCTGTTTGGGCAGTAGTGGACTTTGTTGCATATACTAATGTGAGTTTCCTTGGTCTATTCGAATTGACTACTGCTATATGTTTACCTCTCTAGGATCTATTTTCCTATGACATGGAACAAGCAGAAGGCACCAGCGGAAACAACATCATTTCCGTGGTTATGAAAGAGAAAGGTCTAAACCTCCAGGATGCAGTTAATCATGCTGGCGAGATCTGTGAAGAGTTGATGAACACATACCTAAAGGCTAAAGAGGACTTGCAACAACTTCAAGTTGGGGAAGATGTTATTCGCTTTGTTGAGGCAATGGGGCATTGGACTATTGGGAACATTGAGTGCATCATTTAATTCTCCACCCATAAGCATTCCTAATACATTAATTTTCAGGTGGAGTTTTTCATCTGCAAGGTACTTCGGTTCGTCGGGCGATGAAGTCCGAAAGACACGAATTGTCAAGCTGCGTCCGAGGAGTCTACCTGAGCTGTCTGCGGCCATCTGATGACAAAGAAATGCTTATAGGGAATGAATGTGAAATAATGTACGGATAGCTCTCCCGTCGCATGGAAACAGGTTTAAATTCTCTACCCACAATAGAAATTAGACAGATTCCAAAACTGGAATGCCGAGATCATAAATGGCTATGAACTCCACATATCGCAAATGTACATTTTTCAGGAATACAAATTTACTGCGATGATAATAAGTACTATAGCTTGGACTCATCGTAGGAACCTTCAGCAATATAAAATAAAACTGATATGTACGAAGCAAAACTGGAGGGTTCCTACTTTATAGCTTATGTCGATTCTCATATGATAAAATATATTTCTGGCTTATAATCTTTTTTTAGAAAAATAACGAATCTTCGGCACAACGTTTGTCCAAGAGTAAATACCCATGGTACTTCCTTCGCTAAATACTCGCTCCTAACATTTCCCACGCATTCTGGCATTGCCCGCCGTCGTTTATAATTCCCAGTGAAAAATCCATCTAACGAGAGTGAACGTGGTCGTATCGCTTAGCTAGTCCGCTCACGTTAGATGCGGCAATATTTGCCAGAATATAACGATTGTAGTCAGACTGTAGTGAGGCCCAGCGAGGGATATCTGAAAACTTACTTTTTTGTCAGCCCATCTTAGTTTTTCTCAGAAATACAATCTAGTGTCTTATAGTGATATCTGAAACTATCGTGCTCGAAATTAAATACATCAAGGGTCTATCTTAACTCAGCTGCCATGAGTGCGGCCTATCGTAATCTCGTCCAACTTTGTCTCATTAAAAATACAACTGATTCGATAGGTTACACTAACCCAATACCAGCCTAGATTTCCATTAATTAATTTAAGTTTGGCTACGATAAATTCAGATGCTACTATATTTCGTCAGATATGATTTCTTGGGAAAGCTGAGAAGAGCTTAAAAAAATATTAGCTTCATATATCCCTCGCTGGGCCTCACTACAGTCCGACTACAATCGTTATATTCTGGCAAATATTGCCCCATCTGACGTGAGCGGACTGGCCGAGCATACGATCATGTCCGTTCTCCCTCGATGGCTTTTTCACTGGGTATAATTTCCCACGCTTCATCATTTGATCAATTCGTTGTTCCCCGCCCTCCGCTTTAAGACATTTAGAAATTTAATCTGTGTTTATATAAACCCTGTGGAAAGTCACCCACCAGCTATTAGAACTTAGTACCTTGCACTAGTACTACTGACCAGTGATAATCATGAACTATTACCATGTGAGTAACTGCAAATATAGAGCTGCTGTGAACTTGAAAATACTTACTGCCGCGAAGTACACTACAATCGAATTCCGATCATTTAACGCTGCTTTCTAGCTGGATCAGAATAGCAGAGATATAATTAACCACAGTGCATGCTTTCAAAGGCCAAACGACAATTGTCTTATTCACATTAACCTAGCAAGCTAGTCTGATCATGTCGAACACAATTTATATCCCGGATAACCTTCCTAGCTGACGTTCGTTGGGCAAAAGGTGGACTTGCAGTCTTCTTTATCTGGCATGGCACAACACACATGTGTCCGAAAACGTTTATTGGGTGGGGCTTTGTTGTCAGCTTGCAGTATGATACTAGTTAATATGCCTAGCGTACTTCTACCTACTATAAAAACATTATTTCTATATTCTACGCGCTACTTACAAACGGTATAATATATCTGGGTTGTAATTAGTAGCTAAGGTAGAGGTCCCGGACCATTAGCTAGCGTGGGAACGATCCGCGCTAATAAGGGACATTACTAGCCTAAGTAGGAAAGCGTCTAAGAATAGAAACATCGAGGTCAGAGTTTATTCTCGACATCGGTGAGAGATAATTACCAGTAAGGCCGGAGATCGAGCTAAGCGCGCGTCTATTCTAATAATAGATTATCGAAGCAATGTTATCGCATCATAGGAAAAGGCATGAGGACCAGACCCACGGCAAGTGCCGCTATCTAACCACGCTGTACCAGCACTGTGCATCAGCACGTCATAGGCGCCTGGCTAGGTCTGAGACCTGGCATTCTCGGCAGGCTGATTCAGCGTTTCCCATTTCCGCGCATCAAAGCGCGTGGCATCATACTTTCATATGGAGCGCCTCACCTGCGGACAGATTCTATTGTACTTTGTTATCTTCCCATATGGACGCGTCCTTGGCGCTCATATGCATGTCAAACCGTGATTTACTCTGGTCCATCCCAGACTCTCGTAGCTAGTCTACAATGTCTACTTTACAGCTTAGCTAATGCGCAATTACTGCTTTTGTATAAACTATATAGTTCCTCTTAGCTGTGTTCTGTAAGATATTTAATAGGTAGCTTTGTGTAGTAGAAGGGCAGTCTCCTGTGCCCCGAGAAATACCATCTAGCATCGTGCTTTAGTATTTGTGTGAGCTTTGAGATTCTAAGTGCAATGCGAAGTGAGAAGTCATAAGCCCGTGCTAAGTCCGAGATTAAGGAACGTGCATCAAAACGCGCATCAAAGCGTTCGCTAAGCCGTTTCCCTTCGTGAACGTCGGTCTTTGACACCCCCCCATTTACTTTACTTCGCCCGGAAGCATTTTGCATCTGAGTCTTACCCACTGAGCACCTTCTTAGTGAGCGTATGTGGTGTGAGTGAAATTACATATATTTTAATTTATACTACGTTGTGCTAAACTAGGTACTTTATAGTGGCGAGATGGGATGCTAAATTTTGAATTAGAGTGTACGTTGGTGGACGTAGGAGAGAGCAAGGTGATATTTACGGATGAAGTCATTGTGAGTTGGTTGGTTTGGGGAAATTGGTTCTGTTGTGTATGAGTGTTGGTGAGTTTAAAGAAAGGTGTGTAGCCTTCACAACGAAAGGCATGGTATTTATTTATACGACTTCAAGTGTGGCGCAGTATTCTTACTACTTTCAACTAATAAAACCGTATCCTATAAAATTCAATCGATTATCAGTACGAGCGCATCACTGTATATTGCTGTAATGTTACACATGGTGTTGTGGGTTTTCCGTGTAAGTCATGCTTGGGAAAGGTACTACGAACTTGTTTTATTATGTGTAATAAATAGCGTTCGGGCACGTAGATTTTACCGGGCACGCACAAAAGTGAGCGTGACTGAGCGTGCCACGCTCAAGGCCAAATTTTCACGCTCAATAGGTGAGCGTGTCACGCTCACGATGTGTGTTGAAGTCATAAAAGGCCTATTTATCGGTCAAATTACATGTAAATCAAATATATATACCGGTATAGTACTATTGTAGTCATATAGTCACCACAAGTAGAGTTTTAAAGCAGGTTAAACTCTTAGATGTCAAGGAATAAATTTTACATTTCACGCTCAAGGCAATATTTTCACGCTCAAGCTTGAACGTGCACGCTCATTTTTCACGTTCAAGGTGTGAGCGTGCACGCTCATATCACGCTCAGGGTCGACATCTCACGCACAGGGTCCATACTTTCACGCACAGTGTCTGAGTCTTCACGCTCAAGGTCTGTCAACTCACGCTCAATGTCTTTACTTCACGCTCATGGTGTGAGTATTCATTTTTATAAGATTAAATAATGTATTTTTATTTGGACCTCACTTACATGTGGGAAGAATAGTAAGTGCTAATAAGTACAATAAACACGGCCACACTTCAATGTAGGTGTGAATACTAATACTTACGCATGAGCGTGAATATATATTCACTTCACGCACACTCCCAAACTCATTTAAATTAACAGTGAGCTATTATGAGCATGATTGTGATGGATATATCTATTCACGCTCACACTTATCATTATATAAAGGATATGTGGTCAAGTACTAGATATCACGCTCATTAGTAGAGTATGAGCGTGAATGTACATATAGTATAATATATTTATCCTCACACGATCTATCCCATTCCGTTCGTTAGTACATAAGTCGATGGCCTATTTGATATACTCTTAGACACATGCCGTAGTACACCAAGAAATTAATATAAGTAAAGGTTTGATTTATAATAGCCCTTTTTAACTTTATTGACACTCACATATAGAATATCTGTGCTCAACATTTCCGGCTCACCGCCAAACTTGTTTAAATTGAGAGTATACATAAATATGCATGAGTGAGAACAGACCTATCGCACCCATGCTCAAACTCAAGTAAATTGAGCGTGAGCGTGAATATAACACTCACGCGCAAGTTATACTATGCAAGCAGTAGCAAATATGCATGAGCGTGATAGATACTCCTATCACGCTCGTGCTCAAACTCAAGTAAATCGGGTGCGAGTGTGAATATAACACTCACGCACAATTTATGGGAGATATGCGTGAGCGTGAAAAAAAATACCTATCACGCTCACGCTTGAACTGGGTTGGCATGGGCGAGAACTGGCATTACTATAATATTTAATTCTTTTTAGAATAGATCATAAGGATATGCTACAGTATATCTTTAGGATTATAGTAGTTTCTCAATCACATATGTATTGCTTCACGCTCACTTAAATATTATTCACGCACACATATGTGTTATTCACGCTCAGGGTCGAATTTCCACGCGCAGACCCTGAGCGTGCACGCTCAACTCACGCTCATGTGTGTGCGTGCCCGGAATTATCTCCCTGCCCATAGCGTTCAAGAACAAGCTAGATTAATGTAGTTATGTACATCCAAGCACGGTTCTCAATTGTGCAATTTGGTCTGTGGTGGTGGTAATGATGCTTGGTGCTATATTTCACGCCACAATGGCACACTGAGACTCATTTGGTTATTTTCCTCTTCCTGCATATTTTCTTCGTGATCTTTTGCTGTAGATTGAACCAGGAAATACACGAGCGCCCGAACGAGCGCTAATAACATGGCAGCCTGAATACGATCCTTAAAGTTTAGTCAATCTACTACTATCGGGCTAGTGGTTTTTGATGGTACTGCATGGTACACTGCACGGTACTGTGCGGTACATCAAAAGTTGTAGGGTACTATTTATGGTATGCATGGTACAATGTACGGTACATTTTTGGTTATGCAAGGCATAGAGTGAGTTGTCGTCGGGAAGGCGGGCGGCGTTGAGTAATGACTGGCGTATATTATTAGCTTCATAATGAAATTGTGTATACATGTAGCATTACTTTTAATTCAAGTACACATGAAAAAGAAATCAGGCCTCAATCTCAGTTGTGCTGTATAGGGAGATACATGATGCATGGTGTCCAACTTGAAATAGTACCTCATAAAAAGCTGCGCTGAAAAAAGTTGTGTTGAAAAAAAAAAGTTGCGTTGAAAAAAGGAGTTGCGTTGAAAAAAAAATTGCGCTGCCAGAAAAAGAGTTGCGGCCTTGTGTAAAACGAGTTGGGGCCTCGTGCAAAAAGGTGCGCCGAATAAGGCCCCGAAAAGTTGCGGTCCAATGGTCAAAAAAGTTGCGCGGCACAATAAATGTGCACTTTGACCGTCATAATGTCCCGTATCATTGGAATAGCCTTTCGACTTACACTTGAGGTTTTTCTTTTCGTGGGTGCCACTGTTAATCATCATCACTCATCTCTCATGATAGAATATACCTAACTTTCATTGCTTGGTGTTTAAAACGCAAACGATCAAATCATGTATAATCAACAAAGATAGTTGAACAGCAGTTGTCAAGGAGGCCAATGGTGAAGATGGACGAGATTAGTGTCTTTTTTTTGTCCTACATTTCTATGTCTGCATATAAGTCCTGCTCACTGAGTATATATATAAGCGATCTAGTCTGATCTCTCCCACCTCAACTGTTACAAAATCCACCATGGGCAACACTTACTCAGGCTTTCCTATCGACTCTGAAGTAATTGACTTTGCATATTCAGTCAGAATGCTGGATACTGTCAATAGTATGTTGTTATATGTTAGGTCATCGTTTCCAGCTCATTTTAATTTAGTTGCTGTTATATCTTCCATTGCGTATGATATTATTTACTACTTTTTCGATGAGGTATCATTGTTCATTTTATGGAACTTACATATGAAGCTGAAATTCTGTAGGTGAAATACATCTGGTGGTGCAATCGATATCCCATCGGATAATATATATATCTCATGGGTATTCATTTATTTAGCGGAATGAACTGGTCCATTCCTAAGGTTCTTTATGTCATTGCAAGATACAATTACTTTGTTACTTTCTCGTATGTTTCATTTCTTTAATAAGCAAATGTACTACTCACAATCTGAGCTCTACAGGATCGACGTGTTCCTTCGTAATAAGCACTCCATCAGTATGAAAAATACATAGCTTAATTATGCTCCATCTAGCACCAATATTTGATGCATTCGGAACCGTGTCATCCAATGTAAGTAATTCTCATATGATTTTGCTGTCTCGTGAACTGAATCTACGTAATCAGTTGTAATTATGAATGAAAAATAGGCTTTTCTAAAATCTAATCTAATCTGCAGCTGCCATGCGGCTCTTTGGTATGATGAAATGTGGGAAAGTCTATTTTATTCTGCTCCATGAAATATAATATTAGTCACATAGTGTGCCAGTCGTACTGAATACCGCAGTGGACCTTATCTTTGCATTTCGAGTTAGTGCATGTTATGGGAACAACAACAAAAGTATGTTTTCCCATCATACTAAATTGCCAATGTAAGACTGAAATAACAATAGTCGTGTGGTTTCTAGGAATATGTTTATTTGGTGAGTTATAATACTATTTGATGATTAAGACTGATATACATGTGGAAATGTACTAGCACAATTCTCGGTTTGCCAAATATAACTGACTGCCACATAATTGTTGAATACTAATCATCATTCCCAGTCATTCCTCATTTTAAGCATACTAGTTTCCATTGCATACACCAAAAATCTTGTTGATATTCCAGGATTGGTGTGCACAGTAAACGGTCCTGAAAATGCAAATTTTCTCAACTTGCTACAAACCGTTTATTTCGGACTTAATCTTGCCGTCCATTGTATGTTTAGTTCAACTTCACACGAGGATGTACTTATTTATGTCAATAGCTGCCATGTTTCTACTTACTATTTTTAGATTTTGGAAGGATGTCAGTATTGCTCAAGGAGGTGTACGAAATTTGCTACAAGGTAGAAGAAGCAACTTCCCTATTCTAGCATCATTTATGCGCGATGGCATATTTTATTTCTTCGTTGTCTTTGGTGAGAGACACATGCAAATAAATCCAGATAGTGTGTCTACTAATCAAGGTATCATTTAGTAATTAATGTACTTCAGACATGGGGTTCGATCGATCCAAATGGATTTGCGTTTGATACCTATTTCACCCCGTAAATCCCATCACTACTATTGTTTATCTAAAACTTCCTCATATAATTACAGGTGGTATTCTGCAATGCAGTCGGTTACGGTCAGTTATAAATAGTTTATTTCAATGAATAATATTTAGAAGTCATTAGGGATCTCGATTGATACTGAATTTGCGGCAAATATCAGATGAAAATGGAGATACAAGTACTTCATCTGTGTCGCGATCAATTTTCTTTGCTCACCCTGCACTTGGTACAACCAACGCCTCTGTTGAAGAACACGAAATGGATCGGGTTTAGACCTCCAGAGAGGTGGGGAGCGTCATTGATTGATACTATACCATTTTCTCGGAAGACACACGGTCCTTATGTAGTGTGGTTAGTATTAGGATAAAAGTTGGTTCTGTTGAGTGTGGGCTGGTAAGGCCTGAGTGTGAATTTGGTTTAAGAAAAGGAAGGTGATGTGTGTTCTAGCGAATATCATGGTATTTATGCGATTACAAGTGTGGCGAGCTAAAGTTTGCATTTTGGTAGCTCCAACACGCTACCAGCTTGGTTCTGTCGAACTGTTGGGGCCCTAAGGCTGGCGCTGTAGAGTTTCTATGAGCAGTGGACAGGTTTAGTATGGTCTACGCTCGTCATCATCCCCAAAAAGGCAACATTCACACACAGATTGATCAATCCCACGTATCCGTGTCCCGATATCCCGACAGGTTTCCTTTCGACCATCATCATCGCAGCACAGGCTCTATGCCCCTCGCAATCCATCCGAAATGACAATCCCATTACCCCAGCTGAAGCAAGTGAAAAACGCCGTCATCGGCAATCCATCCAAGAAGGCTGAGGTTGCGCGAGATGAGGGGTTTGTAAGGACGTGAGTCTTTTTCTTTTCTTCTTTTGGGTAGAGGGGTGTTGAGGAATGGTAGACTGGTACAGTGTCTTAATCCACCACACGGCCCGCCTGAAATACGCATTGAAGCTGCCCATGTCCTTGCTTCGCTAGCTTATGGTTTGTCTCTCCCCTCTCCCTCTCCTTCACTCCCATCTAACATAATGTAAAGGGACAGACGACTCCCTCGTATCACTCCTCCGTGCACGAACACATCAAGCGCTCATATACGCATTGGCACATATTCAGCCTACGGATCCGCCAGCGCTCGCTGTGGCCCTCGCGCGTGCGCTGAGAGCTGTCATGTGTGCTGCTGCCGATGTCCTGGGTCCACCTCTGTGGGGTCTGCGTGTGCATTATGGGAGAGGGAAGGGGAGAAGGATGAGTGACGATGAGGAGAGAGTGGTTAGAGAAGAAGTTGGGGATGCGTTGGATGAGTTGTTTAGGGTTCGTTTCCTCCCTTCATCTCGTCCTCCTCTCCACACCTATTGATTCTGCGTAGATCGACATCCTAGATACACTCCTCCCACACCTCAATACCATCAACACGCAACTCCGCACACATATTCTAAACCTCTTCGCATCTTGTACCCGCAGCACCACCCAACGCGCAGTGTTCACCACGTGGACACCGCCCTCCGAGCGAGCCAAAGAGGTGCGCGCGAGGAGGGGGTGGGAGGTTGCTCCTCTTGGTCCAGGGTGGGTTGTTCGAGAGCTTACAAGTATCATTCGACACGGTGGAGGTGGAGGAAAAGGCGGAAGAGGAGTGAATGAGGGGGTCCTAGAAAGCGCTTTATCGCTCCTCGCAGCCCTATGTCGCGATTCACCAGGTGTAGTTGGGGCACTTGTTAAACCGGATAGAGAGGGGTATGTTCCCCTCGAGAGCGTGTTGGGATATGCAAAGGGTAGGAGGGTGGGTGTGCAGATTGGGGCTTGTTTGTGGTTCGTTATTTTTTTCTTTTCTTTCTCCTTTTTTCTCCTTTCTTGCCATCTTCGACGTCGCCCCCGCTCGCTTTCTTTCATCCCCCATTTCCCCCATCAACCATCCTTTCCCTAGTTTCCTTTCCTTTTCCTCCTCTCTTCCTCCTCCTCTCCTCATCCCTCGTTCAAGCTAACGCTACTGACAGTCTAACACACGCAATCCGTGCCTCACTCACCACGCCTCCGACTACAGCGCCCATTCAGGCGCTTGAAGATACTTGCGTAAGGACGGTGATTAACGTCGTTGGGGGGTTGATTAAAGATGATAGGGTTGATGTTGGATTGAGGACGAGGGGGTGTTATGTTCTTAGTATGTCCTTTCTTCCTTCCTTTTCTTTCTTTCCCTCTTCTAGATCTTCTTCGTGTTCTTCGCGTTCTTTGTGTTCTCCGCCTTCCCTTTTTCTTGCTTGTAGAAGAAAACTAACGCAGTCCAATAGATTACCTAGCTACGGACCACCCTATGATATGTCGTGCGGTGATGGAGCAGGGGTGTGTGGAGAGTTTGGCGCTGCTTGTTAAGAGTATTACGCCTGATGAGGTGGTGGAGGGTGGGGAAGCGGGAGAAGAGCCGATGTCGATTTGGGAGGATGAAAGTTTGGGCGTTGTTGAGTTGCGTGAGGTGCGTTTTCGTATCTCCTTACTCCCTGTTACACGCTTTCATTCCCTACGCTCGTACTTTTACACCCTTCCACTCCTTATCGCTGCGCGCTTTTACTTCCTACGCTACTCCCTTTACGCCCTACACTTCTCCTTCATCCCCTACGCCCCTCCTTTATTCTCCACAAACTCATACTAATACCTCACCAGGCATCCCTAATAACCCTAGCAACCCTATCCCTCTTCGACAACAAACCCCGCGCATTCCTAACAAGCACCACACCCTCCCCCATCCCCCTCCCCCCCCTCCTCAACCCCAGACAAACCGCCCCACACACCCTCCCTCCCCTCCAACACCATAAACATACTCCTACTACTCAGCGTATCCCTGACGCATCCACACGCGGGAGTGAGGACCGCGGCGTGTCAGTGTGTGCGTGCGCTGAGTAGGGCGGTGGAACCGCTTAGGACGAGTGTGATTGATAGTGGGCTTGGGATTAGGGTTTGGGAGGTTGTGTTGGACGAGTGGGACAGAGGGGCTTGTGGTTCACGAGGTGGGGACGGAGGGAAAGGGAGAGGTGGGGGGGATAGGAGAGTGGTTAGTGCCGGGTTGGCGGTGGTGTGTAATATTGTTAATGAGTTTTCGCCGTTGCGCGATGTGAGTCCTTTCTTTCTTTTTTGAATAGGATGGTACTAACGGGTTAATTATGGTAGACGATGATAGAACAAGGCTTCGTACCACGCCTCATGCAGATTTTTCACCGCGCTTCGGAGAGTCCGATTCGGGTTAGCTGTTTGTGGGCTGTTAAGAATCTCGTTAGGATGTTAGACGTTGAGAAGAGGAGGGAGGTTATGGGGTGTGTTGGGTGGGGGGTTGTTTCTTCGTATGTCTTCCCCATATCATCCCCGAGCGCGCACTTATAGGAAAGGATAGATTATTAACGGACTCGGATACGGCCATTCAGGAACAGGCCTTTAATATCTTACATAATCTCGCTTCGGATGAGGATGGTGTGGATTTGGTGTTTGAGGAGGTTGGGACGGATGTGGTGCTTGATAGGATTACGGCTGTGCTTGGTGGGAGTGATGATGATGTTATTTTACAGGTTCGTCTCTCTATCTCCTCTTCTATTACACTATGCTTAACTATGAGAAAGGCAACATCACTTCTAGCCAACCTCGCGAACGGAACACAGCAACACAAACATAGTATACTCACCCACCCACGACTCCTTTCGGCCTTACGATCATGTATAGCAGAGTCAAAACCGGAAGCGAGAAAGCGCGCGGTAGCGTGTGTTGTTGAGCTTGCGGAGAAATCGAATAGGGAGGATAAGAGACGCATGCTGGATGCGGGGTTGGGGGGAACGTTGAGGCATTTGTGTGAATGGAGTGTTGCGGGTGTTGCGGCTCCCAGTTCGCCTACTGCTACTTCGCCGCTGAGGTCGGCGGCGGGGAGAAGGAATTCGAGTATTGCGAGGAGTATTAGTGGGGGGGCGCCCGGGATGGTTAGGAGTGTTAGTGGTGGGAGTGTGGGAGTTGTGGGTATCGGGGGTATTGGGGCGGTGCATCAGTGGAGGGTTGGGAGTGTTGTTGCTGGCCATGGGCATGGGGTGCATGGACATCATTCGGCTATGGAGGATGATAGGGATGTTGTTGGGCCTGCTAGACGCGCGTTGGAGTGGTTGGAACATGGGGATTCTTATTCGTTTTAGATGGTTTTGGTTTTTTTGTATTATAGGGTGTATTTTGTGTATGATTTTTCGGTTTGGAATGGTATCGGTTTGGGTTATCTATGTCATAGAAACCACATATATTATTTCAAAGTACCAAGGGAAGGGGATGAACAGACCTCTAAAGGAGTGAACACAATGGAGGTTGGGAAGTGTGAATGCAAGACTCTAGGGGACATGGGGGATGTGTACCATTAATATCAATTCGATGTTGTTGGGATCGGCAGCGTTGATCGTTGTGATAGACATGCTATATCTGATCCTGTTCATATTGCGCAGTCTTTTTTGATTATCGCACTGCAGTGTTTTGTATACGTACAGGTAATTGATCCCATTCTGTGCCGATGTTTATGAAGAGTTACTGACGTATTTTTCGTGCATAGCTCCGTTGATGATAATCCAGCGCGTCGCGCTGCAGAGGGCGTGGATTCGAAAGGAATTGGCACTACAAGTACATGGTTTTAGAACTACATGAAGCAAGAAGGCCAAGTACATTTATGATCAATATCAGATTTATTCGTTCCTTCGCATTCACCAGATGAAGAAGATGCAGATGGCGCATAAGGTTATGAAGGCCAGGAATATGAGGACAATGCCGACGGCCCAAATGAAGAATAATATGAGGATGCTGGCGGCACATATAGCTAGAAAGGCTAGTAGGAATACATGGGCAGTGCTGAGGGCAAAAGAGGTGATGGCCTCTGCGGCCTGGGTGATGGAGGATAGATTTTTGTTATGAAATGAATCTACGTTAACGAGAACAAATTGATTTTCCTCCTTGATCTCGTAACACTTGTCATGAAACGGAAGAGGGAAGACCGGCGCCAAATGAGCTTGTAGAAGAGTCGGTGGAGGAGGAAGTTATGAGGGCTTTTTGAGCTTGGGTGATGGAGGTCCTATAGACTTTTGTTATGAAATGAATCTACGTTAACGAGAACAAATTGATTTTCCTCCTTCTTGATCTCGTAACACTTGTCATGGAACGGAATGAGTATATGGTCGACCTTCAATACGGTACCATCCCCACAAGTTCCGTATTTCGCACCATCTTGATTGTTTAATGTTAGTAAACACATATCTCGCATGAGAACAGTAAAACTTACTCACAGGTATGCGCGTTATTCCACGCCATCCCAGCACCCGCCAATGCCACAGGAGACCTTCCAAAGAATGGAATATTTCCTAGAGCCCAAGCAGTTCCAGCCACGATGGCGGCAGTGCCAGAGGCTACAGCGATCCCCAATTCTTCCGCCTTCTTCCATGTCTCCTCGCTTGAAAATTCGTTACCATCCTTAGGTAAGCGAGCTTCGAATGTATGGGGAACGGAGGAGAGAGGAAATGCTGCTGTTTCACCGGATGAAAGATCGTTTTTGTATTGGATAGGCACAGCGATACTGAAAGAGACATGTAAGGGGGAGTCGGTGGAATTTCGAATGTGGATGTCTGGCATGTTGTGTAACTGAGTTCTATGGTGTGGAAGACGATACCAGCTTAGCAGTATCTTTCACAAAGAATGCGATGAATGAGAGTTGGGAAGACGTCCGTCTATACTTCCAGGATCCTAGTGAAATTGCAAGAGAAAGTAAACGGGGGGGAAGGGAAGCAAACTTACATTAATAGAAAGAGGGCACGTGTACTTAGGTAGGTTTACATGCGGACTATGTACGTGTGAATATGAAAATGAAATGAAATCACGTTTTTCAGTGCAAGCAAATTGCCTGCTCTACTATGGTACTATGGATTCGATTGGGCTTTTCCGACGCTCTAAATATTTCGACGTTATGTGGACAATTAGCTTGAGGGCCTTCCATGATGCTTCAAACAATAAACGGAGCAGCCAACAATCGCAAGCCTTTTCCTTGAAGAATACTTCTAAACATTAGAAACTGCGGTAATCAAAGATTGAAGTTGAGACACAGATGAAGAACTCCGTGAGTCTACTTGACTGCGCCTTTTCATGTCGCTCTGAAAAATGTACTTCTCGGGGTTACCGTTGCCGAGAAGGAGCAGGTCTGTCTTCTTCCAAGTACAGTAGCTCAGCCTCCGCATTTGGCGCTTCAACATCAAAACGTGATGAGTTTTAGGGGTCCTGGAACCCTGTTTTTTCTCTGCCTTCCCACCGAGGTACAAATAAGTATGAGCAGAGCAATAGTAGCAATATTTACCACTGGTTTACTAGTAAAGGTTAGGGCTTCCTCCGCAAATATGTTTATGTGACATTAGTAACGTAGGGCGCTCTTGCCAGCGTTAAATTTTATGATGGCATTACTTCGCTGCATACTTAGCAGTCATCGCCCGTGCGACAACAAACCCTGGGCCCGTAATATAATATGTTTCATACCAATAATTCATTAGTGTATCCAATTTAAAGCAGACATTTTCTGTACAGTCGAGCCGTAGAAATTAACATGTGCTAGAGTTGGCTAGAAGTTGGTATGCTTGTCAAAGTGGCACAGTTTAATTTAACGGGATTGTAAAGGCACCCCGCATTCTCAATTGCTCATGCTCGTGGACGAATTGTAAATATTAGAATTTTTCTACACCAGTAGTAGTACAATGATATTACAAGACTCGAGGTAAATACTTAACATATTACACTGACTACCTACGCTATAGTAAGTAATACATGATCTTCAAAACTCTGTTAAAGGTATTAGCTCCAGCGGCTAAATGTCTGCGTTATTGGTGGTATTACATTTTTCGCGGTGGTAATGATACTATACGACGTACTTACTTGAATACATAGGCAACTTGGAAGTCTTGCGCCTTCAGCTGCATTAGTGAACCGGCACAATTACAATTTAAAATTACCCATTAACATATACTGTAGTACATAGATCTATACCGAGACGCAATTAACAAGTCTTCTGAACCACACTTAAAATTTATATTAGGTTTGAAGTGCTCCGACTTATGATAAGTTAAACAATAAGTTAACAAGCGAGGATGAGCACTGAATGACCTGAATTCTGCTGGTAAACTACTAGTTGCTAGTTTTTTTATATCAGATACTATCTGATATAAAAAATTAGCAGCAGCAACGGAAAGCAGAGATCGCCAGAACACAGTGTGGAGTGTTGTACACTGTCATTTACATACAAGTATACCGCATACACACTTTACAAATACAACAATCAGCATCTAAGTAACAACTTATAACAATACGGAAAGGGGGTTGTTCCCATCGTAAATATACACTCAATAATAGCATACAACGTCCCAACAAGGACCCCGCTCATAACGGAACGAGAAGCCATCAAGCGCAACAGACCTGCTCCTTCTCGGCAACGGTAGGGGTTTAACGCTTCGGCACTAACCGTTCTGAATCGCAACTGGAGCTCATCCTAACTACTTACCCCGAAATCAAGTTGTTCATCGTGGTGTCCTCAATTTAAATATTGTACACATACCTAAGTAGTACAGTGATTAACTATCATATACATACCTACGGCTACACCAAGATGAAAATATACTCAATTAAATACGTATCTAAACCTCTTCTATGGAAGGATCTTTTCCCTCGCTTTGGATTGCCTTGGGAATAATAACTTTGATGTCCAGCGACTCATTAACGATACTAGATTCTTCTCCGGGGACCATGTGTCGAAACGTAATCGGCTCAGAGCTTGCTCCACCTGTACATCGATCAGTTACTACCATGGTTGTGGACACGGTGTTATAGTCCCATCCTTGGGCAACTCGTAAGATAATTTGTAGTTGTGATATGGCCTAAAGATAGTATGAGGACGTTCATCTTCAACACCGGGTGGCACATGAGGTTAAACTTACCTGAATAATAGCATTTTCCATTAACAATAAATTCTGAACGTGGCTATGAAACGCAAAGGCAAAATGATAAATAGGCTCAACGATCAGATATAGCGATGTTGATTCGACGAGAGTAGTCGTAACTGAGGTGTATGGGATGAACTGTTCCCTTCCCAGGACATTCCTCATTCGCCTTCGTGCCATGAATAATTGCATGCATGCGAAGAAGTTGTAACTGCTCGACATGGCCAGGAATGCGGTCTCATTTGGAGGCTGGTAAACACCGCTGCTCTCCCAGCTAGGACCATTATTGACGTCGTAACAGCTGTGTAGATGAGCGATAAGTGAAAGGAGCTCCTGTAAGCGAGAAATGAGCCCATTATGGATAAAAAAATCGATCCTGTAAGGGTAAAGGTGCGCTTAACACCTAAACAAAGAAAATATAATGCGAGAACTCTATGTATTGGTGAATAGTCCTCAAAAATTAACCGAGTGTCTTGATGTCTTGATGATTTTCGAGATATCTAGCTAGTTAACGGGACCAAGGATCTAACTCAGGACAAGTAGACGCCCAAAGACGCTCGTGATCTAATTAAGAAAGCAACTTTCACACGTGGATGGTCACGACAGCTTTCATCCGTCTCTCATCCTATAATGATTCATCCTCGTCTCCTCGTCCTCATCCTCGACTCTCTCCTACCACAGGCAATACCAATACCAAGTCTATGTTCCAAGGGTCCACGAGGAAATGACTATCCGGCTACCGCAGCTCAAACAAGTGAAAAACCCGTCATCAGCAATCCGTCCAAGAAGGCTGAGGTTACGAGAGATGATTGATGAGGCGTTCGTTAGGACGTAAGTCCATTTTCTTCTCTTCTAAAGGTGTGGGATGTTGAGTGGGGATGGTAGATTGGTACAGTGTCTTAATCCATCCCACGCTCCGCGTCCTGAAGTACGCATTGAAGCTGCGCATGTGCTTGCTTCGCTTGCTTATGGTATGTCCCCTCCCCTCTCCCTCCTCTCTTGTACCACCGACTAATAACGAGGATGAACTTTGTAAAGGGACATACGACTCTCTCATCTCCCTCCTCCGCACCCGCATACACCAAGCACTCTTATACGCATTAGCACATTCAGCCTATGGATCCGCAGGCACTCGCTGTTGCTCTTGCCCCTGTGCTGAGGGACATTGTGAGCGCTGCTACGGATGTCCTGGGGCCTCCTCTATGGGGTTTGAGGGTCCATTATGAGAGAGAGAAGAGGAGAAGGATGAGCGATGGTGAGGAGAGGTTGGTTAGAGAAGAGGTGGGGGATGCCGTTGATAGGTTGTTTCGGGTTCGTTCTTTGTCTACTTTTCTCTTCTTCCTTCTATTATTCATTCTTGCCGCTTATTGACATGATGCATTAGATCGACATCCTAGACACACTCCCACACCTCCACACCTCCAACACCCAACTCCGCACCCATATACTGCACCTCTTCGCGAGTACCACGCGGAGCGCAACCCAATGTACGGCGCTGACGTCCTGGACACCGCCCTCTGAGCATGCAAAGGAGGTACGGCCGCGGAGGGGGTGGAGGTTACTCCGCTTGGACCTGGGTGGGTCATCCGGGAGCTTATTGGGATCGTCTGGGGTGGAGGCGTCCGCCGAAGCGTAGGCACAGGGAAAGGGTGAGGGGGAGGAGGAGTAAATGAAAGCGCCCCAGAAGCCGCGTTATCCCTCCTCGCCACCGTATGTCGCGATTCACCGGGTGTGCTGAGCGGGTTGGTTAAACATGATCGAGAGAGGTATGTTCCTCTTGAGAGTGTGTTATGGTATGCAAAGGGGAGGAGGGCTGGGGTGAGCTTGCGGGTGTTTGGTGCGTCTTCTTTGTTTCTTCCTCCCTTCTCTGTATCCATAATCCAAGCTGACGGTGATGCACTTCATAGTTTAACACATGCCATCCGAGCATCTCCAACCACACCTCCAACCACACCTCCAACCACACCTCCAACCACACCTCCAACCACAGCGTCCATTCAAGCGCTTGAAGATACATGTGTAAGGACAGTGATTAATGTGGTTTTAGGATTGATTAAGGACGTAGGGGTGTTATGTTCTTAGTACGTTTCTTTCTTTCTTTCTTCCCGTCATATTATCTCCCATCGGTTTTCTCTCTTGTTTTGTAAAAAGAAGAAAGATAGCTGATAAGAATGATATAGATTACCTGGCAACAGACCACCCAATGATATGTCATGCGGTGATGGAGCAGGGGTGCCTGGAGAGTTTGGCTGTGCTTGTGAAGAGTATTACGCCTGATTGTGGGGCTGATGCGGGTGGGGAGGGGGAGGAGGGGACGGGTGGGTGGGTGGGGGAGAGTTTGGGTGTTGTTGAGTTGCGTGAGGTTTGTCTTTTATTATTCAGTTTTACGTCCCCTAGTTTTATCTATCGCCCTCCGCCCTTCCACCCCCACGCTTTCCTTTACCCTCCCCACGCATACTAAACACCTCAACAGGAATTCCCAACAACCCTAGCAACACTATCCCTATTCGACAACAACCCCTGCGCCCTCTTAACAATGGCACCCTCCCCATTCCCCTCCTCCTCCGCCACCCCAGATAAACCTCCCCCCTCCCACTTCTCCCACTTAATAAACATTAACATTCTCCTAGTACGCAATGTATCCCTAATGCACCCGCACGCCGGGGTGCGTACTGCAGCGTGTCAGTGTGTGAGGGCATTGAGTGGGGCGGTCGAACCGCTTAGGACGACTGTGATTTATAGTGAGCTTTGGATGAGGATTTGGGAGGTTATGTTCGATGAATGAGAGAGCGAGGTTTGTGGGGGTAGGAGAGCTGTTGGTGCCGGGTTGGCAGTGGTTTGTAATGTTGCTAATGTGTTTTCGCCTTGCGTAAGGTGTGTCCCCCCCCTCCTTTCTTTCTTTCCCTCTTGCCTTACGCGGATTTTCCACCCTGCGTCCGAGAGTGAGATTTAGGTAAGCTGTTTATGGACTGTTAAGAATCTTTTGTGGGTGTGCGAGGTTGAGGTTAGGAGGGAGGTTATGGGGTGTATTGGGTAGGTGGTTGCTTCTTCATATGTCTTCTTTTCATTCTTTCCTCCTTCTGTCCTTTGCTCAGAGTCGTTCCTTTGTTCGTTCGTTCATTCGTTCCATCTATCATCCTCAAGTGTTTCTTTTCTTTCCTTCCTCCATCTATCATCCTTGAGCGTATATGTACGAGACGGATAAGTTATTAACGGACTCGGATACGGCCATTCAGGAACAGGAGTTTAATATCTTGCATAATCTCGATTCGGACGAGGAGGGTGTGGATTTAGTGTTTGAGGAAGTCGGGACGGATGTGGTGCTTGATAGGATTACGGCTGTGTTGGGAGTAGTGATGATGGTGTTATTTTACAGGTTCGTCCCTCTCCTTCTCTTATTACATATGCTTATACATATGTGGGAAAGGCAACATCTCTTCTAGTCAACCTCACAAACGGAACACAGCAACACAAATATAACATACTAACCCACCCACGTCTACTATAGGCGTTGCGATCAAGTATAGCAGAGTAGAAACCGGAAGCACGAAAGCGTGCGGTGACATGTGTCGCTGAGCTTAGGGAGAAATTGATAGGGAGGATAGGAGACGCATGGTGGATGCAGGGCTGGGAGGGACGTTGAGGCATTTGTGTGAATAGAGTGTTGCGGGTGTTGCGGCTCCTAGTTCGCCTACTGACACTTCACCTTGCGCTCTTCGGTGGTTAGGAGGAACTCGAGTGTTGGGAGGAGTGTTAGTGGGGGGGGGGGCGCCCGGGATGGTTAGTAGTGTTAATGGCGGGAGTGTGGGGGTTGGTGTTGTAGGGGCGGTGCATCAGTGGAGGGTTGGGAGTGTATCTGGGCATGGGCATGGTGTTGGGGTGCATGGGCATCATTCGGTTACGGGAGATGATACGGATGTTGTTGGGCCTGCTAGACGCGCGTTGGAGTGGTTGGAGCGTGGGGATTCTTATTCGTTTCAGATGGGAGTACTATATGGATTGCGTTTTTTTTTGTATGATAAGGTGTATTTTGGGTGAATGGTTTTTTTGGTTTAGGAGTGGTTTATGATGTCAATTATTTTACATCATTGGATAATCATATTCCCATCCAACTCCGTTCTGACATCAACGCTTCCATTTTACTGTTTCCACCGAGCTGATTTGCTCTCCCAATAAGTATTTAAGTATAGTCTACATAGTCTGCAAATTGCCTTGAGCGCTGGGAGTAAGTTTTTGTGGGGCGCATGGTGTGGATGGTTATCACATCCGCTTATCATAGTCGAGAAGATAGAACGTATCTGTATTTGCGGGGCCTAGACGAGGTCATAACAATGATCTCATCGCAGGAGGTCCATCCTTGGAATGAAGAAGCACGAAGTGCAGGTCCCAATCCCGAAAGAACGCCAATTATATCTTTACGTTGATTTTAACTCAACAGCTAATAGGCTTAGATGGCAAGAATCTAAAACGAGAACATTTCGATCTATTATATTCATATTATGGTGATGGAAATATAGATATGTACTGCTGTTATGTCCCTTATCATTGGAGTACCCTTCAAATTTATGGTAGAGATTTTCATGTTATGGGGTGCAGTATGATCAACTATTGTCATCATTACTTATCTATCATGACGGAGTGAAAATATTTTTCGATCATGTTATGTATAGTCTACAGTCGCGCATGTAACAATATTGCATGAAGATAGTTGATCAGCACTTGTCATGGAAGCCAACTGCGAAGACCACGAGAATAGTGTCATTTGTTTGTCCTTGATTTTAGGCCTGCATGGAGTCCTACTCACTGAGTATATATAAGAAATCTAGTCTGATCCCTCCCACCTTAGCTGTTACAAAATCCACCATGGGCAACACTTACTCAGGCTTTCCTATCGACTCTGAAGTAATTGACTTCGCACGTAAGATCAGAATGATAAATACTGTCAATAGTATGTTATTATATGTTAAATCTTAGTTACCAACTCATTATAATTTAGTTGCTGTTATATCTTCCATTGGGTATGATATTATTTACTATGTTTTCGATGAGGTATCATTTTTCATTTTAGGGAACTTACATATGAAGCTGACATTCTGTAGGTGAAATACATCTGGTGGTGCGATCGGTATCCCATTAGATAATATGTATGTCTCATGGGTGTTCTTCTGTTTAGTGGAATGAACTGGTCCACTCCTAAGGTTCTTTACGTCATTGCAAGATACAATTATTTTGTTACTTTCTCGTATGTTTCATTTCTTTAATAAGCAAATGTATTACTCACGTTCTGAGTTCTACAGAACCTGTGTGTTCCTTCGTAATAAGCAATCCATCAGTATGAAAAATATGTAGAACTTAATTATGTTCCTTCTAGCACCATTCTTTGATGCATTTGGAACCGTGTCATCCAATGTCAGTAATTCTCACGTGATTTTGCTGTCCCATGAACTGAATCTATGAAATCAGTTGTAAATATGAATGAAAAATGGGCTTGTCTAGAATCTAATCTAATTCCGCAGCTGTATGGCAGCTACGTGGTATGATAATCTGTGAGAAGGTCTATTTTATTCTATTCCATAAAACATAACATTAGTCATATAGTGGGTCAGTCGTACTGAATACTGCAGTGGACCTTATCTTTGCATTTCGGGTTAGTGCATGTTATGGGAACAACAAAAAAAGTATACTTTCTCATCTAACTAATTTACCTATGTAAGACTTACTAATCTTGAAATAACAATAGTCGTGTGGTTTCTAGGAATATGTTTATTTGGTGAGTTATAATACTATTTTACGATTAAGACTGATCCACATGTGGAAATGTACTAGCACAATTTTCGGTTTGCCAAATATAATCAACTGCCACATAACTGTTGAACACTAATCATCATTTCTAGTTTTTCCTCATTTTAAACATACTAGTCTCCACTGCATACACCAATAATCTTGTTGATATTCCAGGATTGGTATGCATAATAAAGGATCCTGAAAATGGTGATTTTCTCGACTTGCTACAAACCGTTTATTTCGGATTCAATCTCGCCATTCATTGTATGTTTAGTTAAACCTCCCACAAGAATGTACTTATTTATGTCAATAGCTGCCATGTTTCTACTTACTACTTTTAGATTTTGGAAGGATCTTAGTATTACTCAAGGAGGAGTGAGAAATTTGCTACAAGGTAGAAGAAGCAACTTCCCTATCCTGGCATCCTTTATGCGTGATGGCATATTTTATTTCTTTGTTGTCTTTGGTGAGACAAGTGCAAATAAATCCAGATAGCGTGTCTACTAATCAAGCTATCTTTTAGTAATTAATGTAATCCAGACATGGAGTACGATCGATTCGAATGGACCCGCGTTCGATGTATACTTCGCACCGTAAATCTCATCGCTACTATTGTTTACCTAAAACTTCCTCATATAGTTACGGGTGGTATTATGCAATTCAGTCGGTTACGGTCAGTTATAAATCATTTATTTCAATGATTAATATTCAGAATTCGTTAGGGGTCTCGATTGGTATTGAATTTGCGGCAAATATCAGATGAAAATGGAAATACAAGCACTTCCTCTGTGTCGCAATCAATTTTCTTTGCTCGCCCTACACTTGGTACAACCAACACCTCTGTAGAAGAACGCGAAATGGATCGGGTTCAGACTTCTAGAGAGGTAGAGAGCGTTATTGATTGATATTATACCATTTTATCGGAGGATACATGGTCACTATGTATTGTGGTTAGTATTAGCGTGGAATTTGGTTCTGTTGAGTTTGATATGGCGGAGTCTGAGTGAGAATTTGGCTTAAGAAAAGGAAGGTGATGTGTTTTCTAACGAATATCATGGTATTTATGCTATTTCAAGTGTGGCACAGTGGTTTTACTTTCAAACTAAAGTTATGTTGTGAGGAGCTTCGATTTGGTTATCAGCACTTTAACATGCGCAAGTAGTCGTGCTGTAAACATAAGCGTAGCGTTGCGGGCTTTCTGGATAGGTGATTCTTGGGACAGGCACTGCACAGGTTATACAGCGTAAGAGTGTACGAGAACGACCTGGATTAATGTATCGATATATAGATTAGTGTGGGTCCCAATTGTGTGATTAGTTATTTTTGTGGTGGGTTTGTTGAGTAGCGTATAGTGAGTAACTGTAAGCGGGTTGTGTAGTGTTAAGAGGGTTTTTTTTCCACAATGCCAGTGGGAGTCCTTGGTATTTATGCGTTTTGAAGTGTAGCGAGGGAGGAGGTTTAATTAGGATATTTATATCAATGCGAGTATGTATAGCACTAGTAGCATGTGCACTTGTAGTACTGTATCGGCGAGTGTGGTGTTTGGGCGTACTTTGTATAATTCATGGCAAGAATAGTAGTCGTACAAGTTTATGTATTGTAATTCGGAGTGGTGTTCCAGAACTGGCCAAAAAGACCGTAAGGGTTAAAAGATCTTCTGTAGATATCGAGGCGACAACGCGTAAGCGCCAGTAAACACGTTTAACTGCAAGTATGATCTTACTTACTAGTAACTTACACGGGTAAGGATTTGACTTTTTTTTAATTATTCTGCATGGGCTGTAGCCTCTTGCTGTACCGATTAGGTTATCAGTGTGGAAGTAAATTTGGTGTTATGGGTTATCTGTATGAAGCTTTGGATGGTTTATTGAGATTTGTTGGAAATAGACGCCGAGAGACGCTCGTGATCTTCCCAAAAAAGAACATTTCACACACAGATTGATCCCACGCATCCGTGTCCGATATTCCGACAGCTCTCCTCCATCACACCATCGTCCTTTCCCCCTTCACTTTCCAGCACAGGCCCAACCATCACCAATACCCAATTCATGCGCCAAGTATTCATCCAAAATGACGATCCCGCTACCATAGCTCAAACAAGTGAAAACGCCGCCATCGGCAATCCGTCCAAGAAGGCTGAGGTTGCAAGAGATGAGGCGTTCGTTAGGACGTGAGTCCCTTTTATTTTCTTCTATTGGTTAGGGGTGTTGATTATGAGGGGTTTGGATGGTATATTGGTACAGTGTCTTAATCCACCCCACGCTCCGCGTCCTGGAGCATGCATTGAAGCTGCGCATATGATTGTCTCGCTTGCTTATGGTTTGTCCCCCTCTTTCCTTACGCACCATTGACTAATAACGAGGATATATGTAAAGAGACAAATGATTCCCTTATCTTCCTCCTCCGCGCCCGCACACATCAAGCCCTACTATACGCATTGGCGCATATTCATCCTACAGATACGCAGGCGCTCGCTGTTGCTCTTGCGCGTGCGCTAAGAGCCATAATGAGCGCTGCTGCAGATGCCCTAGGGCCCTCCTCTATGGGGTTTGAGGGTCCATTATGGAAGAGGTAAGGGGAGAAGGATGAGGAGAGGTTGGTTAGAGAAGAGGTGGGGGATGCTGTTAATGGGTTGTTTCGGGTTCGTTCTTTCTTTACTTTTCTCTTCTTCTTTCTACTATTCATTCTCGTCGCTTATTGACACAATGCATTAGATCGACATCCTAGACACACTCCTTCCATACCTCCAAACACCAAACACACAACTCCACACACACGTACTGCACCTCTTCGCCTCCTGCACCCGCACCACCGCCCAACGCAGCTTATTAACATCCTGGACACCACCCTTCGAGCGTGCAAAGGAGGTGCGCGCGAGGAGGGGCTAGGAAGTTGCTCCGCTTGGGCCTAGGTGGGTTGTCAAGGAGCTTATAAGTATTATCCGCCTGGACGGTGTAAGACGAGGGGTAGGAGGAGGGAATGAAAGCGTCCTAGAAGCCGCATTAAACCTCCTCGCCGCCATATGTCGCGATTCACCGGCTGTAGTGAGCGGGTTGGTTAAACCTGATCGGGAGGGGTATGAGAAGGGGGGAGGGTTGGGGTGCAGCTTGTGGGGTATTTATGGTTCGTCTTCTTTCTTCCGCGAATCCCTTCTCTGTATTCCTAATTGAAGCCGACGCTGATGCACTTGATAGTCTAACACATGCCATCCGAGCATCTCTAACCACACCTCCCACAACTGTGCCCATTCAGGCGCTTGAAGATACTTGTGTAAGGACGGTGATTAATGTGGTTGGTGGGTTGATTAAGGATGAGAAGGTTGATGCTGGGGTTAGGATGAGGAGGTGTTATGTGCTTAGTGTGTTTCTTTTCCTCTTCTCTGTCTATTTCGGTACGGTGCAATAGAACGCTAGCTAATCTAATCCAACCTGATAGGTTACTTAGCTACAGACCACCCGATGATATGTCGTGCGATGATGGAGCAGGGGTGTGTGGAGAGTTTGGCGCTGCTTGTTAAGAGTATTGCGCCTGATGAGGTGGTGGAAGGGGATGAGGGGGAGGGGGTGGGGATGTCTATGTGTTGGGAGAAAAAGAGAAAAATCGGCTTGTTGTCAATGATCTATACAGTTGATAACGATAGTAAATGGATTTCGCTCTTCCTTGCTTCTTGTACTTAATAAAAGTTTTAAAACTTCATGTTACATATCTTATATACTATCTCACGCTTTATCTAATTGTTCTTCTACCTTCGGTACCAATTCCTTTCGAGTCCAAGCTTTCTGTAGCGCAATGCGCTGGATTATCATCAACGGAGCTATGCACTAATGATACATCAGTAATTCTTCATAAACATCTGTACAGACTATGGTCAATTACCTGTATGTATACAAAACACTGCAGTGTTATAATCAAAGCAAGACTGCGCGATATGAACGGGATCAGTACCTGGATACTGCAATGTCGGCTGCGAAGAGGGCAAGTGTGGACCCCTCGGTTTCGATGGGGGCTTTGCGCAGTACGACGAGTTTGAGATCTTGACATGTAAGCTTTATTCTGATGTTCAAAATCACGAACAAGTGGTGTTGAATATTTTACGGCTGTACTGGGCTTACGAAGGTAAGAAAGGTATCATGTACTTAATCGTCCGGTCCATCATGTGAGCGACTACATAATACAGACATCACTTCGACGCCCCGCGAAACAACCAGATGTCTGCAGGGTCGACTCCTCCCAAGTCATCATTTTCTATACTGGCTATCCACTCCTTGAGAAGATCGTCGTTGTCCTGCACAGCGCGATCATAATCTTCCGGGAAAACCCAGCCACCACTCTCTACTCCAAGATACAATTCCATCGCTGATCGATAGTCATTAACATTCTGCCAGGCACGTTCGTCTTTGTATACCTGTGCCACATCCTGCTCGGAGAACGACCCTGGAGCTATCGGGCACGTCATGCCGGGCCCAGCAATGGCTTCCCACTCTACCATTGTCCGAATCAGCAGCCGCTTCAGCTTGGGGTAACCACCATGCCAACAGAATTCAGCGGCTGATGGTAGTTGCTGGGCCATAGTAAAATTTCCATCAAATGAAAGCGCGGAGGCCCACGCAATGTCCAAGTCGGTCTCTAGATACAACGCGTGATATGCCTTGCGCAGATAGGCTTTCTCTTTCAAGAAAGCTTCTTCCTCTTGTCCAGGTGCGGGCTTTGCCCCGTCGATGAATTCTGGAATGAGAGCTGTGAGGTAGAGCGGAAGCACCGCAACATTCTGCCAGTCGATGACAGCGGAGATCTCCACAGTACCATCGCGCTCGAAAGCCTCGCGAGAAAGGAATATGTTGCCCTGGTTCGAGTCGCGCAGGGTTAAACAGGGTCGAAGGACCCGGTCATCGTTATCTGATATGAAATACTTTGCGACCTTGTCATACATGTTCAGCAGACGGATATGCTCTTGAGGAACCTGTAAGTGTGAAGGAGGCTCCCATGGAGCGATGAACTTGCGGGTAGGGGCTTTGGCATATTTCGTGATCCAGGCGCGTTCACAGTTGGTGATAGATTTGAGGTAGGATTGCACATCTGGCCCTGGAAGACGTCAGAATTAGATCTTGCAATTAGAGTGATAGACATACAAGGGCCACGGTCAAGGTCAATATCTGTGGGGTTACCATAAATATCTTCCCAATAGCCTATCTGTAGAGTGCTAGGACCAAGGACAAACTCATCGTCCTTTCGAGCATTCACAAAGACGTCACGGGCCATCTGAGCTGGGATATCCTTGCGATAGTACAAGGAGCCATAGCCACCACCACTAAATGCATTGTTGACCTTGGACTCGAACTTGACCCACTGGTGAACCAGGTCTAATTTTTGGTTCATGGTCAACTGGCGCCAAACCAACTGAAGCTCTATGCCATCCACAACGTCCATGATGATATATTCGGCTCCAACGGACGTATTTGATGCTCGAGATGACGAGGAAATGATGCGTGGAACTTGAGTCAGTCCCAATCTATCACGCAGAAATCGCATGGTAGCAACCTCACTAGCAGTGACAAGGTGCGGTGGTCCAGAGAGCGGAGTAGGAATACGAGCAATGACCTCTCGTCCATTGGAAAGCTCAACACGAAATACCTTATTGCTTCTTCCTTCAGCCAGTTTTCGAAAATCGGTAACGCCGTCTGCTCCAGTGCTCTCCATTACGACACTCTTCAGGGCATCGACGTTGAATCGTTGGTAGCGCAAAGCTTGTTGGCGTTCTTCGTTGTGTATCCATCGCCCTGATGTATACCGGAAGTAGTCCTCGTGCAAAGCCATGTTACTGAACAGCCGCACATGCCGCAGGCTGGACAGCAGAGAAGTAGAATGGGGAGACAGGATGAAGATGGGGGAGAAGGAAGAGCCAGTCCAAAAAGCACAAGTTACAAACGATCGAACTGATCTCAATTTACGGCAATTTGGCTTTGCTTGGTTTAGATGTGATTCTGGGCCATTGTCTTATGTAAACACATCGTCCACCTGATACTGTCGCCCACCAGCGCCTACATGCGCCCACCTTGCACTGCCAAGCAACTGCCGGTGGTATGGAAGCATCTGGGTCAATTCTCGGTGTATACCCTGAGAAGATCTTATACGGTTAGATGCCATGTCGACAATGAAGAGCAGAGAGGTTGTTGTTAGACTCAAAAGGGGTATATCAGCCTGGCTCAACAACTCGCCTATCTCACGTTTCCGTTTATTGGGCGTAATTCGTAAGCTAACCGAAGTATTATAATAAGTTACATACATATGAACCACAATTCCACTGCGCTTATTACTGCTTAGCCCAAAACTGAGGGAACGAAGAGCCTTAGTTTCTAAAATATAAACTTGTGTTGAAAACTCGCAACACGCGGGAACATTAAATTGATTTACCGTGAACAACCCGCTATATTTCTCCGCTCAATGCCCAAGACGCACACACACTTTGGAGTCAGGATGTTACGCCTATATCGCGAATCACGAAGGGGAATTTAAGATGCATGTGTACATACTTGGGTATGGAACTGTTACGTCGATTGCTGTAAACGGCCGAACGCCTTTCGCCACTGGCATTGTTGTCTCCATACCTAAGTACATGCATACGCCCACATTCTGAAACCAGTAGGCTACGAGTTTATGACCGAGAAACGAACGAATGGAGAACCGGGAAAAAATGTCATTTTGAAGGTGGGTGCGTGTGTGTACTTGAGTATGAAGACGGCGATGGGCTGCAGTGGCGGAGCAGCTTTCAGAAAGCTTTTCGTAGGTACCTGTGTACACACAATCCGCTGCTTCGGCGTCTTCTATACTAGACCTTTCCAATTTAAGAGCTTCCGCAAAACGACCTATGTCATTCGTCGGTACTAAACTCGAGTATAAAAACCATAGAGGCAATGAAGCTAATAAATCAACAAAACCCCAACCATTAACACACTCGATCAGTTTAACATTTATTTCAAGCAGTACGTCCCGCCTCCAGGTCTCTCTTTAAGTATTAAGTATTATAATGCTGATAACGTCTTCGATAGTGTCACGGATCTCAAAGGATGGTCTCAAATTCTTCAAAGCCGTGCATGACAATCCGGGACAGGTTAAAAAGCTTCTCCAAGGATCCCAAGACAGTCAAGGCTGCCGTATTCTCCCCACTAGGACTAAAAAGAAGGACGAAGAGTTCGTATACCGCATCGATCAAGGCGAATTTTTCGACGACGGAACGTACAACGTCGTTATGCAGAAGAACGGCGACCCACACGGACCGATTGTTGCAAGGACGCGCGTCGATCCGAGGGTCGACACGGGAGATGACGTGATTGCTCGCCTTAGGGAGAGCTTCACCTGAAATACTTAAACGCCTGCGCCCTTGATCCATATATGTTACATAGACTGTATTACATACGTCGTCTTTTGAAGTACGTACTTAACGACTTTGGAAGTTTCCACTGTGTCGACTTTATCACCTTACTTTGAAACTGCCTGCCGGTGCTGTGAAAACATAAGCTCTTCGTTGTGCAAGGGGGATGTGAGGTACACACGACTCGTAGGTATTTCTGGAAGTGATACAGTTGGCTCTTGTCACGCTCTTCTGTACCTATAATGCTCTTGTATTAATTTGTATACAAATTTTTGTGTAGACATAGTTAATAAATAGCTACTCACCCTCAGTAAAAAGTCAAACGATAGTCAGACAATGCCGGGTGACATAGAAATTGGAGGATGGTGGTAGCGGTAGCAAATCGTCACCTCTCCACACTTAACGATCCAACGACTCCGTCACTGTAAAAACAGTGACGTAGGCAGGTTACATGAGTACCACCACCCACACCACTAACCGCACCCGTGCGTGCACGCCGGGTTCAACACCTAGCAAAGCAATATTAAAGTCGAGTCCTCTCAAAGTATCGTTCTTCCTTAGTATAAGTAAATCCACATTCTTGATGCAAATCGTAGGAAATACCGAATAGTAACATGAAAAGCAGAACGATAAATGAGTTTGAAGGGGAAAAGGCGAGAGTGAGAGAGCCAGGGAAAACGGAGGGACATCAGTAAATCCATGAAACAATTATATTCCATTATGTTGATTATTATTTGATGCAAGGAGTAACTTTGCGTTCTGAGCCGTTATAATGGATTATGATCTGTATGTTATTATCAGGTGTTAGTGTAAAGCAGGCCTTTCATCTGCACTACAAAACTCCACTTTTAACAAGTTTCAAATATCCAAGTCACGTGATGTATATCTTAAAAGATAACGCTTCCAGATCTAGCCGCGCACGCACTCGCCCTCTCCCGCTGGTTCCATCCAACACCGACACGTCCACATCGCCCCGACCTCCGCAATTACGCACCAGAAACTCAAGACCGTCGGTATTGTGCTACCAAGAGCCACTGAATACCGCAACTTGTCTTACCAACGGCGGCGTCATTGCCTCAAGTCTCTCTCGCCAAGTTTTATTCAACAAATTTTCTTTTAATTCATCGCTACGGTTTCAGTTTCGTACTTTACATTTACAATCTCAAACACCAGTGATCCCAGCCGTCTCGACTATTCCTTGTTAACTAACTTCTTTAACCCTCTCGTGCACCTTAGAACTCCTCAGTCGAACGGATGTTCGATAACTCATATCTTATTCCTTTGTTTAGGCCTTAAACTGCCGCTCACCCTTACACTAGTGTCAATTTACGGCGATTTGGCTTTACTTGATCTTGCTTTTGAGCATGCTGCCATGTTGCCGCTCAATTGACCTCCCCAAAGGGAACTTGAAAATGAGTCAGAAGTGGCTTAGGGTGGCTCCGGTCTGATCCGTCGCCAACCAACACCTACATGCGCCCACCTTGCGATGAATCGGAGGAGAGTGGGCATAGATTCTGAATCTATAGTTATATCATTAATTGATCTGGAAGTCCTAGTCAGTGGTGATGCGGACGATGAGGCTGTGGAGAATGGAAGATAACAACCACTGAACCAACTGACGCTTGTTCTTTTGTGAAGTATCAGATTAATGCATCATATATGTTCGGACACGAGGACGTTTACGAACGCCTTTTGAGCGTTTTTATCTCTTCTCCTCAGTTGGCGTTTTACATTCGTGAACTTTCCATAATGGATAGCGATACCAGCTATCCATACAGTTTTGTGAATCGGCCTACCTTTCCCCTCCTGCTCACTACTCTGCAAGATGTGTCGACATTTGACTTCGGTTTCTTCTCGAACGCCGACTGGAGTCTTTTATCTGAATCTTGCCAACAAGCACTTCTCAAAATTATGTGTTCGCCTCGCATTACAACGCTACGTCTCCTGTACTTCAAGTTGTACAATCTACCTGCAGTCGTTGCGAAGTGCATCATACACGTTCCGACTGTAATGATTGAAACGATTAAATTTTCCCGTAGCGAGAAGTACGAGCATTCGCCGAACCTCGACTATCGTGGAGGTCTAAAATTATTGGAATTCGGACCTATGGAGTCAAACGACGTGAAGCCTCTTGTCGAAGCCCTGTCGACTCGTCTCCAGATTGCAGCTCGGAGAAGTTTGTGGTTTCTCACGGTGCTGGGGATGGGTGGGGCCGCGTCGGGTTCGCTACGGCAATAATTAAAACCCATCAGACTACTTTGACCTATATTGAATACCCCTCTTCCTTATCTGTTAAATGTAAGTTATATCTTAGTATATAGTTCTATATGTACTGAAAAAACATCATTTTTCGTACATAAGATGACATCCCAAAGATCGATCCAAGCAATCTCCTTCATCTTACAAGCCTGAAATTATCACCTGAATTTATAGTAGAGAAAGGTGACTTGCTTGATACTTCAATCCAAATCCTTTCTGCAGTGCCTACAGTCCGTGACAGGCAAAGTCCACCAATTTTATTACGGTACAAAAACGAGTTTTTTAGGACAAACTAATTACAGATTCAGATCCAGAAAGTCAAAATACATACAAAAACGATGTTTTTAAGAAATTCCCACGAGAAAATAGGTTTGCCAAATTTTTTGGCAAAAAATCGACATGTTACATGACCTATTTTAGGATAAAATAGCTTCAAGTACCATCATGGCCTGATTGGAGACTTCATGGTGTTGGTGCTGCTTCCTCACAGCCCATCCTGCTGCTTCACCTGTTAAACAATGCCTATAAGCACTCATGAATCACCATGTTCAGTTAATAAAATTGCAAATAACATCCAGAGGACAAGCATCTAAGTATTTCATAACTGCATTTTTTGCATCTTGAAATGTTCTTTTCTCTTCTTCATGATACTGATATTTCACCCACCCCCAGTACTGTTAAAATGTATTGAATAATTTAGACATGGATTACAATAGAAAATATACTCATGCTACATGATTCCAGTCAGGCTCAGGGTCATCCTCCTCCAAAGCAATGTCCTCCAGATCCTCATCTGAGCAGTAAGGGTCTTGAAGTAATTCACCATCCTCACTGATTAGCTGTGGTTGAGACACACTTATAGATCCCCCCACTGATCAAATTTTCAGGACCTGTATTGGGCTCTGGGGAGGATGTGTTAGTGACAGGTGGTGGGGAGGAGCTTTGAAGATTAGTTCTTGACTGATTATTGCAAAGTCCACTTGTATTTCAGCTCTTTTTCTTGGGTCAACCTCCTAGCATGGTGGTTAGAAAGATATATTTTTGGCACTCATTGAGGCAATTTGGCTTGTGGAATCTTAATTAATACATCGTAACTATGCTATTCCGACGGTTTTCGGAGTTTAAAACTTATTTGTCATTGCTGAAAAACTCACTTAAGTTCGCTCAAAAAATTGGTCGGTTTTGCCTGTTGTGGACTGTATATCCAACAAAATTATCAAAATTTATATTGATTTTATAAACATTGGTGCAATCTTGAGGTCAAAAGACAGTGCACTCATAGATCAATCATATGGGCCGAAGAAATGGAGATTCTACAATGAAGCATATTCAACTCCATGAGAATGTTTGGATATGGTGCTAACAGAATTTATGCTAGCTAAGCTGAAAAAGATTTATGTCGACTTTAATACTATCCACAATGCTCCAAAGATGACAAGCCAAGAAATTGAGAGTTTCATTTATAGTTTTCTCCCAAAGACAGTGAAGAAAGGACTGGTTGAAATTGTCACATGAACCTGTAGTACTTCTAAAATTCATATAATAGTTGTTGTGTTCCAAGGACTTGAATTGAAACTTTATGTTGTCAGGAACTGTGTCATGGGGAGTATAGTGTTGTATGAATCGTGAGTGACGGAATGTAGTTCTGCAATTCAGCTTGAGTTCCTGTGGGACATGGAGGATGGAGAAATACAGGAATTGATTCATATAACTCTCTGGTTCAATGTCTGGAATTTAAAATTGACAGAAACCGCTGACAGATAAGCTTATCACTGATGATATGTGGGAATAAGATAAAAGATAGAATGATGGTCAAGAGGAGTAATGTTGAGTTGACTGACACATCCATCTCAGGAAGAGGATTCTGAAGAATGTCCCAAGGACAATTAATTAATTGTGGACTGTAACTGTATCAGCCCAGTGTGTTATCAGAGACTGATATTTGGCTCACAGTTATATACAGCATCTAGGAGGTGATCTGAGGCAATGAGTCAGATACAGTAAGAACCCCAAGAGTAAGGTAAGGAGTCCACATACCATAAAATATTCAATCATTCAAGAAAGTTCAAAACACATTTCCAAACAGCCCCTTGACTCTCATTATCATCTCATCATCCTTCTCCCTCTTTCCCTCCCTTGCCTCCAAAACCATAGCCATAAGATCCTGCAGCATGCTAGGCAACTCAGTGTATCCTCCAACATCCTCCTTCAATGCTGTCTTCCCTTTCTCGTAACCCTGCACACTAACCTCCATATACTCCTCTGCATATGTCTTCTTCAGCTTAGGATCCAACATTCCAAGTGGAACCAGGACACATGATCAATAGGCTGGCTTGTGCTGGGCTGGTCTATAGCCCATATATTGAAGAGCCTATTGGGGGTAGGGAGGGTAGATATTTGCACTGTGAGGTCGAGGATATGAGTGAAGTCGTTGGGATGGAGTTTTGTTAGCGACAGACGAGCAAATACTCAAAGCCGAACTTAAACACTCGAATGTGAGAAAGAAGTGAGTCTTTATTACTAGTCTGGAATAAACTAGCACAAGAATGACTAACTACTAACTAGAAAGACCATATTTATAGAAAAGAACCATGAAGTAATCACATGTACATTAACCTACACTACAATGCATGTTACTGTGCTTCTACATTAATAACTCATGTACTACGTATGGCCGAACTGTGTAACTGTGCCCACAGTCATGATGAGTAATGTATGTTGATACACATGGTGTTCGCATTGTAGGTCATGTGACTAATCACATGACATAGATAAGATATGATTAGATAAAAGATTAGATAAGTGACGAAATCCTGACAAGTTTGTGGATTGTGCTGAAGTGCAATACTGCTATGTCCAGTGTGAAGAGGGCTAGTGTGAACCCTTCAGTTTCGACAGGGGTGTTGCACAGTACTGCGAGCTTAATGTCTGAGCAGGTGAGTGGTGTTGAGGGAGGAAGTGGGGTGCTGTGTGATAGGTACTTGGTGAGTGAGATGGTGGACATTGATGAGGGGTGGTGATGGAGAGAGGGCTTTGACAATGATAGCAAGTATAGATAGAGTGTAAGTGCCCCTATGATGATGGAGGTAATGATTCGGAATTCAAGTGTGTGTTCAACAGAACAGCAGTGTAATAGTTTGAAATGTGGGACGAAAGCTAAGATGATAGAGAATTCATGACATTGAACTCATAGTGTTGCATGAGTGTCTCACCACCATGTGACTAACCAAATAGATATGCACTGAAGCCTGACTAATGCACTGTATTGGCCTGCCTACACTCCTGTCTGGTGACTTTTTTGCCATTTGCAAAATTCATCCAAATTCAACCTCAATTATTTTAAATATGGGCTGTCAACTTTTCAAGTTACTGATAACTCAGATGGAACTCAACTGGAACTCAACTTAGGAACTCACCTGTAACTCAAAAAATGTAAATTATCTGAATTTTGATACGCCTAGTAAAATATAAGGGATATTTTTCGAAATATAATAGACATCTAAGTACCAGTAATACAATTAGAGAATCAAGTCCAAGAGTCCAAGAGTTGGGGTGAGTCCTGAGCTGCCAACTAGAGTATTCTATATTGAATAACACTATCAAGGGAAGAGTCCAAGGGCTGGGGTTGAGTCCCACGCTGCCAGTCAAAGTATCTACACGATACAAATCAAGGGATTCGACACAACGACAATATATTTGGACTACTGATTCCTATAGAAATTACGAGTACTAGATAACTATACTATAAAGAAAAGCCCAAAAGATAATACTCAGGAATGTATTTGTACTTCTCCATACCCAGAATAACGCACCCAGTACTAGGCAAGGCAATCGCATACCTTCAGGGAAATACTTCGGACTAGAGGATTCTTGGGCCACTGGTCCCACCAGATACCGCAATGCATAGCTATCGCGCAGTCTCTCAAATAACCTGGGATGTCCATATGTCTCTTCTGTATAATACTGCCACCATGTGGGAAACCACATGCCCCTAGAACTTTGAAACACGCGCCGAACACTTCCTGCGGCACATTGGATAGTGCCATCAGACACGCCAGTACCGGAAACACCAGTGTCCGTTATATCCGAGTACTTGGCCAGACTTAGCACATGTACTAGTGCGTGTCTTGATGCATGCCTATTAATAGCACGGCGCGGCATTTGATGCATCTCTGAAACAGAGTGCGCCCTCATGGATCCTCATATGGAGGGTTGACCATACCTCTTCAACCATTAGGATGCACTAGAACATTATGACGTACCATTTACCTTACCTATCCCATTGCGCATGAGACCGCTGCCATGTAATTAAGTATATAAGTAGTTTAGACATACCTTAGAATACTTTAAGCACCGCACTGGCTGTACTTCCGTTCTCGCAGTAGAGTACGTTCTGAATTGATATTGGAATTCTGAGTATAAATCTGAAATCTGAAAGTCTGTTCTGAAAGTATCTGAAAGCAATCACACTATCTACTATCAAATACATTGTTCATTTTACTATACTTGAAACTCTTGCGCCCTCGAACTAAATATAAATCTAACTTGGAATATATGTTCTTTGTTAGTGGTGTTAATACTACGTAAATAAACATTCTCTAAAAGTTAGTCTTATCAATTTGTATGGTATATCACAGACATTCTGATGCTGCTATGGATTACTAGATTAATGCTCACTTACTATTGCGCCTTGGCACTCATTATTTCCCACGCCCCTGAATTTCCATCAAATTGATCAATTAGTGCTGCACATTGTTTTCCATGGTGCATTTG
This sequence comes from Cyathus striatus, assembly GCA_025738555.1. Classification (NCBI taxonomy): domain Eukaryota; kingdom Fungi; phylum Basidiomycota; class Agaricomycetes; order Agaricales; family Nidulariaceae; genus Cyathus; species Cyathus striatus. The sequence continues at coordinate 8,386,634 of JAOVFP010000001.1, forward strand.
ATTGCATTCATAAGTCTCATCATCGTCATAAATAGTGAGCACTGATTATTTTCATTTCTGGCCGAGTTTTTTTGGCAATTCCTCTCTCAATATTTTTGTGAACATGAATGTATATTAAATGCTTCAACTGTACAGCTAAATTACCTATGAAATAGTATGATAAGCTCAATTTATTATTATTAATGTTATATTTTATGTAAGCACAGTACATGATGTTTATGCAACTAAGATGCTATATTGCATACAAAATAACTAGCTTCATATTGTAAAAAAAAAATTACAGGAAGAATCCAAAAAGTGAGAGAAGAATGCACAAAATACATGCTCACTGCTGAGCATGATGATGGAAGAAGTGCGACGCAATCACCATCAATGCATCAGAAGTGAGTGGAGTTATTGGGGATTTGATGACTGATGTGATGGTGCTATTTTTACACATCCCCAGTGGCAGGGGTTGGCATGGGAAACAATGAGCTAAGGGATCATGACAACAATGAGCACAATAATAAAGTATGGGTTTTTAGTAATGGAATTTGAGGAACTTAAAGTAGGAACTTAACTGGAACTCAACTGGAACTTGAATGGAACTCAACTCAAATTCAAGTGGAGTTGAGTTGTCATTTACCACTCGAAGGTAACTTGATGGTAACTCAACTGACACTCGAATTTAGCTTAAGTGAGGAACTCAATGGAACTTAACTTTTACTTGAAAAAAATAAATAAGCGAGGAACTCAACTCAACTTGATGGAACTTAACTTTCACTCAAAAAAATAAGCAAGAAACTTAACTTTACTTAACTTTTACTTGAAAAATAAACAAGTTGTATACCTGTATTGTATGAGTACCTTACAATAATTATACAGTAGTTTGTGTTGTTTCCCACCCCTCCGCTCGCTGTTTCCCACACCTATAATTCAATGTTTATTCATTTCTTATTAATTGCACATTCTCATTGTTGCCCGCACCTCCGCTCATAATTTCCCACGCTTCCGCTTAACATATCGCACCTACATACTTTTGCACTCAATGTTTCCCACACTCTGCTCATTGTTGCCCGCACCTCCGCTCATAAATTCCCATGCTTCCACTACCATTCTGATCTCTGCTTATGCTATCTCGCCCTCCCACTCATAATTTCCCACGCTTCTGTTATTATTCTGCTTCACTACTGTCCGCTTTCTGCTCAGTATTTCCCACACTTTCGCTTCTCCACTAATCCGCTTGCAATTTCCTGCGCATTTCATCATTCCCGCCCTCCCGCTCATAGTTTCCCACACCTCCGCCTTTCACTTCTGATGCTCACTGCTGTCCACTTCTATTTCCCATGCATCCGCTTCTACTGTTTACTGCTGTCCGCATCCCTGCTCAACATTTTCCCATGCTTTCGCTGATCATTCCGACCTCTTTTCGCTTTCCTGCCCTCCCACTCATATTTTCCCATGCCTCCGCTTTTCAGACTAAATACATATGTAACTCGCATTTTTTATAAGTTTATTTGCATTATTACTTAATATAATATGGTCTACTATGTGTATAACAACTTACATTAAGTGATGCAAAAAGATTGAAAGAAAAAGAGCAAGAACTGAGCTAAAAATTTAAGAAAAGACTTGCTCACTGTTAAGGATGATGACTAGGAAGAGTGCCCATCAACAATCCCACAATGTGTTCACATGTTGATGTCACGGTGATGAATATTTGTGTTGATGTAAGTGATGGATAGTACAACATGCATGCAAATGTGTGTAAATAAAGGTGCGAGGAGTGTGTGGGAATTGTTGAGCAGAGCTGTAGAAAACATCAGGCAGGGGTATGGGAATGATTAGTGTATACTTACCACACACTTGAACTTTTGAAACTAGAATATTTGGAACTCAACTTACACCTGATTGGAACTTAATATAACTCGAAGGAACTCAACTTTCACCAAAAAAAACTTAGTGAAGAACTTAAGTTCACTCAAAAAACTTAACTTTAACTCGAAAAAATTAACAGGAGCTCGAAATATTAGCATCCCCTCTACTTGACTTGAGGGAACTTGACTTTCACCCAAAAAATACAAGTGAGTAACTTAACTTAACTCAAAGGAACTCGACTTTCACTCAAAATAATAATAAGTGATGAACTTAAGTTTACTCGAGGGAACTTGACTTTTCCAAAAAAAAAAGCGAGGAACTTAAGTCCACTCGAAATATGAAAAGGCCACTCAAGGTAACTTAACTTTGACTTGAAAAAAATAAGCGAGCTCAAAAGTGGAACTCAACTGTAACTTAAGTGTGACTCGAGTTTAACTCAAAAAACTCGATAGGAACTCGAAATGTTAGCAGCCCTTTAAATATTGACTAGTGCAAAATCATAGACAAATATTACATTTTGTACATATTTTGTATGAATACAAATGATTCTTTTTGTTCTAATTTTAGCTTAATCAAAATAAGTGTCAAATGTAACGTTGTGAACATGTTTTGACCTCACACAAAATTTATTGTTTTGTATGACTGGATACGAGATATCCCAACTAAAAATGTGCAGTGTTAGATTTTGTCTCGAGATATTAAATAAGAGTACTTACATCCATACAGCTGCTTCCACATGTGGTCGAGCTCTGGAGAAGGCGGCTTCTGAAATGGCGATAGGTCGTCTCCGATACCGAATGAGAACGACTTGACTTCATATTCCACAGCATCCTCAGCTGGTGCTATAGCAGTAGCGTTCACATGGTCCTGTCAAATTTCCGTGAAGAAATGACTGCTTACAGTATATGTAAACGTCACTGTGTCGCGATTGATGTTTGAGCTGAAGTGCGAGTATGAAGATGCCAAACGATTGCATAATGATGATAAACCATAGCACGGCGAATAGGAAGCGAGGTCGCGTTTGAGCAATCGGACGAGGGGAGAAATCTTTCTCTTCCCCCTCGTCGAGAGGACCCTGCTGCTCTGTATATGATGAAGTATCAGAAGGAGACATGGGGAGTAAAGAACATGCAGATTCAACGAGGTATATTTCCTACATTTCATGAAACGGCTATAGCCCAGTCCGATATGGATCAATCCGTACATCCACCGAACCCGCACAAAAGCCAATGTTGTGTAGGTTTCTATGGTCCTCTAGGCTTCTATGTGTGCGTGCACTACACCTTTTCAAGATTTTTTTGTACTGACCTGTTCGTGACATGCTCCCTTGGTCCTTGACCCAACCCGCACCTGTACCTGCTGCACACCCTTGGACTAACGCAAGTTACACTGAATGTTCAACACAATCGGCCAAAAGGAGGCGGGGACGCGTTTGAGCAAGATGAGGGGGGAAATCTTCTCCTGTTCGCCAAGAAGCCCTTGCTGCTCGGTATAGGACGTACTATCTGAAGGAAACATGTGGGATAAAATGCGGGCAGATTCATCGAAGTATATTTCCCATATTTTATGAAACGGCTATAGCCCAGTTGTCTGATATGGATAAATCCGTTCATCCGCGGAACCCGCACAAACCCAATGTCATGTAGACTCTATAGGGAAACCTAATTTTTACTGTGCACAATCAGCGTCGAATTTCCACGCTCAAAATAACTTGAATCTTACTAGACTTTGAAATGAGCGAATTTAGTCCGTGATGTTTATTTTGAGCTTGTGGGCTCGACCCTGAGAGTGCACCACGCTCACGTTTGTTCGTGAACGGTAAAAACTGGGTGCCCGTCTGTGAGTAATAAGTTATAATAAGGACTCCCGAATGCTGTCTCTTGCACTGTTTTTGCGTGCACGGTAGAAACTAGGTGCCCGTTTGTGAGTAAAAAGCTTTAATAACTCGACCCTCTAATGCTGTCTCTTGCACTATTTGCGTGTACGGTAGATACTAGGTGCCCGTTCATGAGTAAAAAGCTTTAATAAGGATCCCTGAATGCTATCTCTTGCACTATTTTCGCGTGCACGGTAGAAACTGGGTGCCCGTTTGTGAGTAAAAAGCTTTAATAAGGACCCTTGGATGCAGTTTTTTGCACTATTTCTGCGTGCACGGTAAAACCTAGGTGCTCATTTGTGGGAAATAAGCGCTAAGCTCTAATAAGGACCCCTGAATGCGGTCTCTTGCACTATTTTTGCGTGCACGGTAAAAAATCGGTGCCCGTTTGTGGGTAATAAACTTTGAAGATAATAAAGACCATTATACGCTGTTTCTTGCACTATTTTTAGAAAGTTGCACGATAGATGCCTGTTAATTGCAAAGCACATGGTTTATTAATTTTTAAAAGAGTTTATCTTGATGTATAAAAGCAGGTTTGTGGCTGTAGATGCTCTACAGAAGATCTACTTCCTTCTACCGTTATTAACAAGCTTACTGCAAAGTTACACTACGATGAAATCGTCATTCCTCGTCGCTCTCATTAGTGCTGCGATTGTCCATGCAATTGTAGTACCGCTTGAGGTCGTGCGTTTACTACTCAAACTCTTGTTTTTACCAGACTTAATGAGTTGGTTCTTGCAGCGCGCCGAAGCTGACACTGACGTTGATTTGGCGAATATAATATATCGTCGCTCTGCTCAGGCAGATCTTGAGCCCACTCAGGGTGTCGATCAGGGGAATTCTTCTTCTGATCTTCCTTCCTTCATGATTGGCACTCAAACCGGACAGGGTACTTTCTATGGCAGTAAGCCTTTTCTTCTCTGTTGCAAAAATAAAAGAAAAACTCATTTTTGCAGCTGGTTTGGGTGCATGTGGCTTCGTCAACACAGAAACCGATTTTATTGCTGCTGCTTCCAAACTGCTCTTCGACAACTTTCCGTAAGTTTGCCGCGCGTTCTATCTTCCAACTATTTTTCTCACATAGGCCATAGTGGATACACCCATGTCAACCCCAACAATAATCCCATCTGCGACAGAAAGGTGAAGGCTACCTGTACGCATTTCTAAATTTACATCTCTCCATCGCACCTATTTATGTCTCTTCCAGACCAGGGCAAGTCAGTCACAGTTGCCATCACAGACCGCTGTGAAGCATGTGCTCTTACTGATCTTGACTTTTCCCCCTCCGCCTTTGAACAACTTGCTGATTTAGAGGATGGCCGTATCTCTAATACCTTCTCTTTCCCTTTCTCTCTTTATTCGTAATTACTATGTTTCCAGTGCTCACTCACGCCTAGTGCGAATCTCATATGAGATTGGAGTGCACCGCACAACTTATGACGACTTTTTGTGATATTTGACTCATCATCCGATACAGGCTACGAACGACTTGTGACACTGACAGTATCAGCTGCGCTTCTGTTTCTGATGATTTAGAAGAAGGGCCAAAGACAGTAGGTGCGTAGTCCAAGAAAGTGCCTACCAAAGTCGGATGGAGAGTTCGAGCTAAGTGCTATAAAATACGTGAGATAAATCTGCAATAAGTTATAAAAGACGTACCGATATGAAGTGGAACTTCAAACTGTTTGCCTCATCTGTCTCGTTCAAATTAGACATATTTTCTAAATCTTCGAAGTGTAACACGTGGTCTTCTGAGTTGATAAACGGATATCGACACCAAAATATATCCATGTCTGAATCCTTTTCATCCTCTTCCAGCCATATATACTGTGTTGCTACTCTTGATCTAGCGCTTGAGCATTCCGATAAACCATGAAAATGACTATACGCCGCCGAGCTAGTGAAGGAGGACTTCATGAACCATGGGCATCGTATGTGTATGGGAGGTCTGGGAGTGTGCGGGTCATTTTTTAGGGATGTGAGGTGGAGTTGGGAGGGAGGGTGAGGAGGGAGGGTGAGGAGGGAGGGTGAGGAGGGAGAGGTCGGAAGGGGAGGGGGAGAGGGATGAGGTCATTTGTTTGGGATAGTTGTGTTTTTGTATTTGTGCGTGGGAGATTCGAGGATTACAAATCGATCAGGTGGGAGTCTGGGCAGTGGGACGTGCCGATGGTCTTGCACTTCGTTGATACTAACGCCAGCTACACCTATCTTCGACGTTCGTACTCTAGACTCTACAGTACGCCCTCGCCTAACCTCTAAACACACCATTCAACGCTCTCGGGTAAAATCGGACGGAGAACGTGCGTCCCGACGTTCGGTGCAATGGCAGGCTCGAGTAACATAATCACCTGCTGCATCATCAGCATCAATGAACCATCCTCACTGCTTCTTTCTGCACACGTTCGCCACAAGTGATAACATCCACATGTACCCATTTCAAATACACACTATATTCAAGCACATTGTTCATCTTCAAGAGCGATAAAGTCTCCAGAGGGCATTGATGTCCGATACCCTCCCCTCACAATGCGTTTCGCTATTCTCTACTTCGTTCCTATATTGGGTGTTTATGCAGCAAACCAGTCATACTCAAAGGACAAGTTTGAAGTGTTACGACATTTGGGTGCAAATGGTCAATGGTTTCCTGGTACGTCTCTCTTCTCTACTCCACTTCATTCCTCTAAAGATCTTACAGGTCCTGACGTATTCAGCCTTGGCGGACCAGACGAGTTGCCTTCGGGATGTGAAGTCGATCGGGCAGTGTACATCTCGCGACATGGAAGTCGATATCCAGATCCCAGTGCATGGAATGAATGGAATGCCTTGTATGACAAGGTGCGTTCTTCCTTACATACAAGATAAACAGAAGATAACTCTTCGTTCCGAAGATTCAAGCGGCTGAATTCACATCCCACGGATCCCTCTCCTTCCTCAAATCATGGAAACCTGTGCTTCAACATCCATCAGACGATATCGCACAGCTGTCAATTACGGGGTATAAGGAGTTATATGATATGGGTCTGTTTCCGTCCCCTTCCCCAACACCCACTTCCTAACATTCTTACGTAGGCACAACGTTACGATTCAGATACCCGAACCTATACGCCCCAAACACGCGCTTTAATGTCTGGGCGAACAAATTCCAACGCACAATCGACTCTGCGCGTCTTTTTGCTCGGGGGTTTGCGGGACCTAACGCTACTTCCCTTGTGGACGTGGTAGTGGTCGACTCTACCAACCCGAAATCTATCGCGAACTCACTCGCAACGTCTGATTTATGTCCGTTGTTTAAAGATGATTCGACGAATCAGACCGCAGTATGGGATTTGAAGTATCTCCCGCCTATAGTTTCGAGGCTGCAGAAGTTGCTTAATGGTAATTTAACGTTGACGGAAGGGGATGTATCGCTATTCCCGTATCTTTGTGGGTTTGAGACGCAGATTGTTGGAAGGCCGAGTAAGTGGTGTGGAGTGTTTACTGAGGATGAGATATTGGAGTACGAGTATAGGCAGGATTTGAGGTATTGGTACGGTACCGGTACGTTCCCTCTATCCATTACATTTTCCCCGCTAACTTTTTCTTAGGCCTAGGAAGCAACTCACCAACCAAAAACGTAATGCTCCCCATCGTACACTCCATCACCAACATCCTATCCTCGAAGGAACTTACAACGCCGTCCCCGCTCGTCGTGGCTTTTACACATGATAATCAGATCAACGAACTGGCTAGTTCCAGCGGGATATTTGATTCGCAAGCTTCGCTTGTGACGGATCGGGTGTTGGAGGGAAGGCGGTATGTGAGTAGTCGGATAACTCCTATGAGGGGGACTATTGCATGGGAGAGGTTGAGTTGTAAGGGGAAGGGGTATGTGAGAGTGAGGCTCAACGATGCTGTTTATCGTATGTCTTCCTCTTTCCTTTTTCTTCTGGTGGGATTGAGATTTGGTGTGTAGCGGTTGAGAAATGTTCAGATGGACCTGGCGAATCGTGTCCTGTGGAGAAGTATAGTAGGTATATCAAGGAAAAGGTGGATTTGGTGGGTAGTTTTGAGGAGAGGTGTAATTCTACCATGAGGGGTGTGGAGGGGACGGTGCAGAGCTTTTTTGTGGATTTGGGGTTGGAGTTTTTGAGTGCTGTACAGCCATGAGGGAGTGGTGGGTGAGGGATTCTGGTATTATAAGTTGGATGTAAGCTACAGTTTGTGACACTTAAACACCACAAATTTATTAAGTGAATTTTCTAGCAACCACAAACAACTTTTAGCTTCTGAAAATTGTTGGAATAGGATGGTTACAATGTAATCTACAATGTTCCACAAGCAGATTTTCGAAATTCTGATTTTTTGATTTTTTAGCCCAAAAATTTGGCACTTGGCCATAAAAAATAGTAAAAATCATGAAAAATGTATTTTTAGTATGCTTTCATCAATAGTGATATGATTCCGCAAAAAAACGGCCTCTGAATTGCTTCACTGGGTGCTAAAAAATCGTTTTTCTAACCACCATAAGTGAATTTTATAGCAACCAAAAATGACTTTTAGCTTCTGAAAATCATCGGAATAGGATAGTTATGATGTAATCTACAATATTCCATGAGCATATTTTTGAAATTCCGATTTTTTGATTTTTTAGCCCAAAAATTTGGCACTTGGCCATAAAAAAAATAGTAAAAATCAGGCAAGCAATGTATTCAACATGAAACAGTTATTTCTGAGACAAATCCATCCATTGAGTATCAAGGAAAGGTCCAGCAGATGACACTGCCTGATGGAAGGCCAAAAGGACTGCAGACTGTTTTAAAGGAATGAGGCCCTGTGTCATATCTGTGACAATCCCTGAACCATTGGGGTCAACTCTGGGTTTACTCCACTTTTAGTATGTTTTCTCCAGACCATGTATACTTGTTATATATTGAACTCTCTCTTACTAATGTTTACTTGTAACTGTTTACTTGTTCCTTCCCTTTAATATTACTACCTTGTTCTCTGGCTGCAGCCATTTCTCCTATGACTATAATCTACAGGCATACTACTAGTTTTACTATGGTCTACATTCTATGGAGTTTACTTACCCCTAGGTTGCCACATACCCATGGGCATTACTCTGTACACATTTGGACAAAGTAGTTTACTATATAAACTACTCCTGTAATGTAGATATACTTCAGTTTCGAATCAACTACGTCTACACCCTTCTCCCACTTGGGCCTTGAGCCAACTCCACTATTTTGTCACTTACTCCACTTTCTTCTAAATATGGAACTGGAAGTCCAAGGGGCACAACACACAAGTTGAAGCCAATGTTCCACTACTCCCATACTTGTTCACTACCTCCACACACCCTACTAACATGTGTGAGTTACTCCGCTCCTTAGAATATCAACTCTGGAGTTCTTGTCCTGAGTGGAATAGAACGGGATGTGACACCCTGACATTTCTCACCTTCATGCAAAATGCTCACCAGTTTGCCCTTTTGAAAGTAAAGATTGCTGCATGGCCTGTCTACTTAGTCAGCAAGATGATTTTGTCAATCAGAAGTCAATGCTTGAGATATTAATCACTAATGCTGGACATATTTGTATGTTTCTGCCAAAATTTCATTGTGAATTGAACCCAATAGAAATGGTATGTATGTTTTAATAATATTACAAATTTAAATTATTGAGCATACACTTTGACAGTACTGGGGGTGGGCAAAATATCAGTATTGTGAAGAAGATAAAAGAACCTTTCAAGATGCAAAAAAAGTGGTTGTGAAATATCTAGATGCTTGTCCTCTGGATGTTATTTGACATTTTATAAACTGAACATGGCAATTTATGAGTGCATATAGGTGTGGTTTAACAGGTGAAGCAGCAGAATGGGCTGTTAGACAGCATCATCAACACCATCAAGTCTCAACTTGTGCTATGATGGCACTTGAGGCTATTGTATCCTAAATTAGGCTATATAACATGTCAATTTTTTCACCAAAAAATTTGGCACAGCTATTTTATTGTGAGAATTTCACAAAAACATCATTTTTGTACATATTTTGACCTTCTGATTCTGAATCTGTAATTAGTTTGCCCTTAAAAATTCATTTTCCTACCATAATAAAATTTGTGGTGTTTAAGTGTCACAAACTGTAGTAGCAAGAAGGGTCCTGACATTGTTTGGCACCACATATATATGCACACCAAAGCAATGCATGGACCTTCTGAACATCGAGCAACTTAGACATTTCAAGTTCAACAGTGTGTTCAAAAGAGTGTACTGAGCATGTACATCTAAGCACTAGTGAAAATGCAACACAGAAAATTGACGTACTTAGATTAGATAAAGATAAAAATGGCTGATCAGTCTGTGTGAAACAGTTGACACTGATAGGGTTGGATGGGGTCAGATTTCACTGGGAAATTCAGATCTGCCTGGAGCAGACCTGCACTACTTTTGACTGGGATTGATCACTCAGGAGATAGACATGCAATTCAATTAAAGTCACAATGCAGACTATAATATGATACTATACAATACTAGTGACACGCCAGATACTAGTACCAAATTAGGACCAGCCGGTGTGGAGTCAACAAAGACAGTCTTTCCTAATTTATGGGATCTGAGCCTCACCCTTCGCGTCAAGACTTTGTCAAGACTAATGGATGGATATTGGCACTCATCTCGGTCTCCCAGGAAGATGGTTGATCATGATCAAGTAGTGAGGTGTGCACTTCGTGCACACTCTCCCCCACACCCCATGAGCAAGCAATAGGCTACAATTAATATTACTACAAATACATTATTTAGTGATACAAAACAATTTTCAAAGCATAAAATACTTAAAGGAAACCTGAAGTGCAAGTCAAAGAAAATTGGTAAGCAGGAGTGGGCCAAAATTTGATGGAAAGTCAGGCAATTAATTGCGGTGGTCAAGTAAGGCCTTGTCATCAGGCACAATGAGTTCTCCTAGATGAAGAAGGCCAAAAAAGCCTGTAAGAAGGACAGAAAGGCAGAGAAGGGTGTCATGGTTAGTAGAAGATTGGAGTTTGGTGCAGATATTGATGAGGGAGGCGAGTGGGAGTGAGAGCGATCGGCATGGGGTTTGATGTCGAAGAGGGATATGGTTGCTAGGGTTGCTAGGGTTGTTAGGGTTGTTAGGGATGCCTGTTGCGGGTGTTAGTATGTGTGGTGGGTAAAAGAGATGTGTAAGGCATGAAGGGAGGAGCATAGGAAGTGAAAGCACACAGCGATAGAGAGTGGAAGGGTGTAAATGGAGGAGTGTAGAGAGTAAAAGCATGTAATGGGGAATAGGGAGATATGAAAACCCACCTCACGCAACTCAATAACACCCAAACTCCCATCCCCCAAAATTGACATTTCCTCTTCCCCCGCTTCCCCACCCTCTACCACATCAGGTGTAATACTCTTAACAAGCAATGCCAAACTCTCCATGCACTTTTGCTCTATCACCACATGTCATATCATCAGGTGGTCCATAGCTAGGTAATCTGTATAATTTTTATTAGCTATCTTTCTTTCAGCATTAAAAGGGATATGGAGAAGGTGAAGAGGTTGAAGATGGAAAGAAAGAAGGACGTACTAAGAACATAACACCCCCTCATCCTCAACCCAACATTGACCCTATCATCTTTAATCAACCCCCCAATGACATTAATCACTGTCCTTACACATGTATCTTCAAGCACCTGAATGGGCGCTGTAGTAGGAGGTATTGTGAGTGAGGCACAGATGGCATGTGTTAGACTATTGGCATTCTTTTGTCAGACTTCATTTGGGGAGGAGGGGAGAAGGAAGTAGGATGATGATACGAAAAGAGAAAAAGAAGAAAGGAAAGAAGGAAAGAAAAAGAAAAAAGATGTACCAGAAGCAAGCCCCAATCTACACACCCACCCTTCTCCCTTGCTGGAATGTGTGAGGATGGGGGTGAGACATGGATAGTGGTGATGGTGGAATGGAGGAAAGCTGTCACAGCTGGGATATCAGGACAAGGGTGCGTGGGATTCATCAATCTGTGTGTGAATATTACCTTTTTGGGATCATCACGAGCATCATTGGTGTCTATTTTTAACCTACTTCAATAGCACGTTTACAGGTGCCTACAAGTTGTCACCTCGATATCTCTTTTAACCCCTCTCGGGCTTCACTATTAAGAACAACAGAAATTTTGTATAGCTCAGAATATGTGACCTTAGAAGAAGTGCAAATCAATACCTGCACATACAAAGCTACATTTCTGCTTAGTTCTCAAACATCATGTTAAGTACAATACATAAACCTGTACACCTTATATGAGCCCGACCATCATTTATACAGAATAATTACACCCACAAATCCATACAGGCCCAACAATACAGCTCTATAATTACAGAAAAACTCAATTTAAACACCTCAGTGACCTCCCCTTGCCACACTTAAAAACACATAAATACAAGCTTGAATCCCACTTAAAACACAACATGTTCTCCTACCCTCAGACACACACCTAAACTCACCACACAACACCAATAATAACACAACAGTGACAGCAACTGTAAGCCCCTCCCCACCTCCCTCCCTTCCAAACCACACACTAACCACCCCCTGCAGACCTTCACCTCGCCCACATTATCCTGCAGCATCAGAGATTCGGAAACATACAAAGAAACGGGCTACTAGATTTTGATGTTGCCCATATTTTGACATTGCCGTGACATTGCCAGTGAGGCAACGTCACACAACGCCAGCAATGTCACGGCAATGCCAGGCAATGTCACATCAGCCTGTGATCAATCACACCCTTGCTAATCAATTCTCCCGCCCTTCCCTTTTCATTTCACACACATATCACCATTGCCTGCCTCCCACTCATTATTTCCCACACCTCCGCTCTCACTTTTTATATTTTTATTACATTTCCCTTAATCAAAAACAGAGTCTACTATTTATAATAAAACATATTATTACCTATTTCACCAAGGATGGAACATATTACAGTAGAAGACTATTTAAAACTGTCTCTGATTCACATGTTGAATAGCTTTATCCCCTTCATTAAATAGTGAAATATTGTATAGTACATATATCATAATATATATTGGACAATGCAAAAATAATCAAAGAAAATGATAAAGAATTGACCTAGAAAATAAGACAATACTTGCTCACTGTTGAGCATGATGACAAGTGTGATGTGTTACCGTGGCAATGAGGAAGGGTACTTGATGGAGTGATAGATGGGATCAATATTGTGTACAAATATAAATGGGAAGCGGAGGGTGCGGGAAACATTGAACCTCCAGCAATGCCAAAGGCAACGTCAAGCAACGTCACGGCAACACTATTCGGCAACATCACAGCAACGTCACGCAACGTCACAGCAACGCCAGGCAATGTCCGAGCAATGCCAGCAATGCCAAGCAACGTCATATCTCGGATTGGCAACGTCAAAATCTTATTTTCAACAATTTCTACAACTAGTATAAAAATGAGTAGAGTCCATTTATCTCTACCAAATATTTACTTTTATTTCTATATATCATGTATTTACAACATACAAGCTGTCTAGAGTAGAAATGTTGTGTACAAAGGAAAAAAATACTTATTTTCAACTTATTTCACTGTGAGATTGCAAATTATACCCTGTTATTACGGTGTCCGGGAATCGCATGCACTTACTTTTTAGTTTGTGTCAGCTGTCAACACTTGGCGCCTGGCGCTCTCAATTTTAATTTGTAAGCGAACCGATCATGAAGTGGAGGTGTCATGTTCAGTGTTCGCTGCGTTCCTTCTGGGACAGCTGGCACCGTGTTCTTACTGAGTTTATGAGTTGGATTTAAGTAAGTAAAAGGCGAGTAAATGCACAGAAATTTATGTACTTGTATATATCACTGATTGAATAAGGGTACCCCCGGTTGGTGATCCTGCAAATGATATTGTCTTATCAAATTGCTAAGTGTGCCAGCCGATCGTTATATTTTAATCACAAAAGATTTGGACGTCGTCATGGGATTTGAGATTGAGGTTGGGCGGTAATTGAGACTGGAGCTGCGAGGACTCCGATGAACTACGGTGATTGTATGGGGATGGAACTCGCTACCTGCTGAATGCTAAGCGAGCTATAATTACGCTGTCGTATTAATAGTTCTGTTATATTTATAGCTTTTCTGAATGCAAGGAAGATCCATGCGTAGGACCTATGTCAGACGTCGCAAAGGGGTATTTCATTCGTGTAATTGGTCTATTGTTTGTAATAATCGATAGGTAGTAGTACATTCCGGCCAGCATAGATATGTATGTGATAACAACAACTAATGCGAACCTTTTCACTAAATGCCGACATGTATACAACATGGAGTAAAGTATGTGAAAAAAAACTAAATAGGGAGGTCATTTCTATGGATGTTGATATGTATTCAACGTAATATTTCGTATGTTAATGTGTCGGCCGAAGTTAAAAAAAGGAGTGGCCCTTCAAACCGCTTCCGAGTTATTTCCCGACTCACCGCCAACCTGATCATTTTGACCATAATCCTCACTGGCACTACCTAGAAGCTCGTCAGATTCGTCCACTGAGCTGCCAGAGTCTGATTGAAGGGCTGAGAAAAATCATAATTTATATTTAGTCTATGTTTGATTATATGTGAAACATAAAATCACTTTCATGGTTGGTGTAAGTTTAAGTTTTTTGCAGATTCTGTTGCCTACGGAACATTTTCATTCCTTCTGGACCGCTATCTCCAAGTCCTATAGTGTATAATTTACTAGAATTGAACGAGTCAGAAAAGAATAAATGAATGAGTTCGACAAAAACATACCTGTGAGCCATTACATCAAAGAGTGTAATTATATTTGCAAAACAAAGCCCTTCTTCTATGACTTCTGTATTGATCCCTGTTACATACAATTCAGTATATAATTACGACAAAATATAGCTTTATGGTACACACCTTGGATGATGTCTACTGGTACGAATGTGCCACCGGAGTCAAGCGTGAAGTGAGCAAACGCATCGCAAGTTATTCCTGAGAAATCATGGTTTTCACCTGTGACGTTTGTCCCAGAAAACTTCCTCATTTTACGAAAGTCAAGGAGACAGTCGACAAGCCAGCATTTACTGTTTTCTTGCCCCTTGCATACTTTAAGTATAAATGAATCTGCGACCCAATAAATATGACAGACCTGATCTCCTTCACTTCGGAACACCTGAAAACGTTGCGGCGTGCAAGAATATCTATGTTGGTATTGGACAACCCAAGCTCAGTGCTCGTGTTGGCTGGTAAATTTTTAAGGAGATGGTGAACCATCATATTCAACAATATACTTCGGAATGAATCATGATATCGATGCCATCGTTGATAGACTTCGAGCTCACAGCCCACTTGTAGTATGCTAGCACACTAATATTACTCAGGCTGCTGTTCCGAGCTCAATCAGTATGTTCATGCTTAGTTATTGAAATATCATCTCAACAGGCATTGTGCCAATGTCATTATTTTTAAATTTTATAAAACATCCGCATATCCATAGCTTATCAAAAGCTCTTCATATTACGATGAATGTGTCCGGCCTACGCATCACATTCAAAAATCTATAAATAAAGCAAGGCTATTAATATAGCTGCGTAATTATAGCTCGCTTACTATTCAGCAGGTCCCGAGTTCGATCCCACATTAGCCCAATCTCCAATCCCTGCACATACTCCAATTCTGTACTTACGTTGCACTCGCCGTTGCCTCTCGCTTGATTACAGAATCAAATTACCTCGTCGTCCACTATCACTCAATAGGTTATCAAGTAAGTGATTCTTTTTTATTTCTCGGGGGATAGAATAGCTTGGACATAAAAGTTGCGGACACTATCAACACTATCGCTCTACTTACAAAGTCCTTAGGACACCATCATAATATATTATACTTACATATTAATGGTCTACTATTATAACAATACTAATTGCGGCCTGTTTTGAATCAAGCTGAGACTTTCATAATCGGTTCGCTTACAAGTTACATTGAGCGCTAAGTGCCAAGCATTAACACGAATTAAAAAGTAAGTGCATGCGATTCCCGGACACTGTACCTACTAATTTATTGTATTTATTACTAACTAAGCATGTACACAAGTGGGGCTCGAACACAAGACCTCAGCAAGCAACGCCACTGCAACGCCAAAATTAAATCGGCAACGCCAGGCAACGTCAATGCAACGCCCGGCAACGTCAACTTGGGCAACGTCAAAAACCGGGCAACGTCAAAATCTGTAGGCCCCAAAGAAACGGGAAAAAGCAGTATGTGCAAAACTGGAAAGACTACGAATCTCCCGACCGTCCTGAAAGTAGCCATTATCGGGGGCATCAGCAGGGTAATGAGGAGGATGGTGGCGAGAATAAGGACGGTGATAAACCTTGAATGTGTGTTCCCCTTTTGTTCATCAATTATATTCTCGTTCGAGTCTCGTTTTCTCATTATCTCACGTTAATTTGATTGAAACTCAGCGTGTTCGTTGTTATATTTGGACCAGGATTTAAGAAACTCGTCTAAATAAGGTACCATTGTCACATGAATGAAGCTGCTTTGCTGGTAGAGTGTTGAAGCTACCAAAATGCAATTATCACTACCTTCGTGGCGTCGTGAACGAAATCCACATAACACTATACGCTACTACTCAACAAACACACCACAATAACTAACAAATCGGAGCTACACTCACATTAATGGGCCAGCTCATTCTCGAACACGCTCACACTGAACAAATTTGTGCAGTGCTTGTCCCGAGAGTCACTAATCTAGAATGCCCACAACTCCACGCGGACATTTACAGTACTACCATTGCGCATGTTAAGTAATGATACGCTCGCGCTGATAACCGAATCGAAGCTTCTCACACCCAACTTTAGCTCGGCACACTTGTGATCGCATAAATACTATGATATTCGTTAGAGTACACATCGCCTTCCTTTTCTTAAACCAAATTCACACTCAGGTCCCACCAGCCCACACTCAACAGAACCAACTTTTATGCTGATATTAACCACACTACATAATGACCATGTATCTTCCGAGAAAATGGTATAGTTACAATCAATGACGCTCTCAATGACGCTCTCTACCTCTCTGGAGGTCTAAACCCGCTCCATTTCGCATTCTTCTACAGAGGTGTTGGTTGTAACAAGTGCAGGGCGAGCAAAGAAAATTGATCGCGACACAGAGGAAGTGCTTGTATTTCCATTGTCATATGATATTTGCCGCAAATTCAGTATCAATCGAGACCCCTAACGACTTCTAAATATTAATCATTGAAATAAATGATTTATAACTGACCGTAACTGACTGCACTGAAAAATACCACCTGTAATTATATGAGGAAGGTTTAGATAAACAATAGTAGTGATGGTATTTACGGGGTGAAGTATTCATCGAACACAAATCCATTTGGATCAATCGAACCCCATGCCTGAAGTATATTAATTACTAAACGATACCTTTATTAGTAGACACACTATCTGGATTTATTTGCACATGTCTCTCACCAAAGACAACAAAGAAATAAAATATGCCATCACGCATAAATGATGCCAGAATAGGGAAGTTGCTTCTTCTACCTTGTAGCAAATTTTGTACACCTCCTTGAGCAATACTGAGATCCTTCCAAAATCTAAAAATAGTAAGTAGAAACATGACGGCTTGTGACGCAAATAAGTACATCCTCGTGGGAAGTTGAACTAAACATACAATGGATGGCAAGATTGAGTCCGAAATAAACGGTTTGTAGCAAGTTGAGATAATTTGCATTTTCAGGAATGTTCATTATGCACACCAATCCTGGAATCACCAGTGGCTTCGATTCTGATTGATCGCTGTCGGTAAGCTGCGGGGCTGCAAAATGTTTCGTCACCGAGAGGGTGATTGATTTCAAATATGGTAGGGTGAAATCAATTACTTACCATTTTAATAGTTTGTAATCAATGAGAGATTAATCAATTAATTACATTAAGTAGAAATCAATCCTGGTTCGATCTGAACTCATTAGAAATCATTAGAGTGAAATCAATGAGAAATAAGTCTGCAATCAATGAGAAATCAGTCAAAAATCAATGAATAACTCGAAATTGTTAGGTACCCAACTACAGGATATACTAAGTACTAGGGTGGTTAACTATATACATATACTTACTTTATCTACTAGACTATGAGTCCTTTTCTAGCAAGTAAACTTTACTCTATATTACACATACCTGGAGAGCGAAATCAATGTTCAAATCAATCATTTGTACTTAGTTTAAATTACATTTCAAAGTGAAATCATTGCTGAAATCAATCCTTTTGGACTTTGTAATATTATTGGTACAAGTTTGAAATCATTAGGGAGATCAATATAAATTCTAAGGGAAATCAATGTGAAATAAATGCGAAAATCAGTGTTATATAATATGGAAATCATTGCTGAAATCAATGCTAAATTTAATGATATTATAATACTTGTTTTATATTTATTTTCATCATACATAAATGTACATATTATGTAAAAGTGTTATAATAGTAATAATACTGCAGCTTAGAAAACGTGGTCACGTGATTTCATCGTTCTACCATTTATGAAACTAGTGCATCTCTGTAAAGGCTATAGAATAGAATGAAATAATATATTAATTTTAGTATTTATTTCCCATTGATTTCCCTATGATATAACATTTATTTTCACATTTATTTCACATTGATTTCCCTTAGAATTTATATTGATCTCCCCAATGATTTCAAACTTGTACCAATAATATTACAAAGTCCAAAAGGATTGATTTCAGCAATGATTTCACTTTGAAATGTAATTTAAACTAAGTACAAATGATTGATTTGAACATTGATTTCGCTCTCCAGGTATGTGTAATATAGAGTAAAGTTTACTTGCTAGAAAAGGACTCATAGTCTAGTAGATAAAGTAAGTATATGTATATAGTTAACCACCCTAGTACTTAGTATATCCTGTAGTTGGGTACCTAACAATTTCGAGTTATTCATTGATTTTTGACTGATTTCTCATTGATTGCAGACTTATTTCTCATTGATTTCACTCTAATGATTTCTAATGAGTTCAGATCGAACCAGGATTGATTTCTACTTAATGTAATTAATTGATTAATCTCTCATTGATTACAAACTATTAAAATGGTAAGTAATTGATTTCACCCTACCATATTTGAAATCAATCACCCTCTCGGTGACGAAACATTTTGCAGCCCCGCAGCTTACCGACAGCGATCAATCAGAATCGAAGCCACGACTCCTGGAATATCAACAAGATATTTGGTGTATACATTGGAATATAGTATGTTTAGAATGAGGAAGAACTAGAAATGTTGATTAGCATTCAACAATTATGTGGCAGTTAGTTATATTTGGCAAACCGAAAATTGTGCTAGTACATTTCCACATGTGGATCAGTCTTGATCATCAAATAGTATTATAACTCACCAGATAAACATATTCCTAGAAACCACACAGCTATTTTTATCTCAGTCTTACATTGGCATATTTGTTTGATGCGAAAATTTACTTTTTCTGTTGTTCCCATAACATGCACTTACTCGAAATGCGAAGATAAGGTCCACTGCAGTATTCACTATGACTGCCACACTATATGACCGATGTTATATTTCATGGAGCAGGATAAAATGGACTTTCCCACATGTTTCCATGCCGAATACCTGCACGGCAGCTGCAGATTAGGTTAGATTCTAAAAAAGCCTATTTTTCATTCATAATTACAACTGATTTCGTAGATTCAGTTCACGAGACAGCAAAATCATGTGAGAATTACTGACACTGAATGACACGGTTCCGAATGCATCAAAGAATGGTGCTAGATGGAAAATAATTAAGCTATGTATCTTTTCGTACAGATGGAATGCTTATTACGAAGGAACACGCAGATCCTGTAGAACTCAGAATGTGAGTAGCACGTTTTCTTATTAAAGAATGAATCATACGAGAAATTAACAAAATAACTGTATCTTGCAATGACATAAAGAACCTTAGGAATGGACCAGTTCATTCCGCTAAATAAACGAACACCCATGAGATATATCATATTATCTAATAGGATATCGATCGCACCACCAGATGTATTTCACCTACAGAATTTCAGCTTCATATGTGAGTTCCATAAAATGAAAAATGATACCTCATCGAAAAAGTAGTAAATAATATCATACGCAATGGAAGATATAACAGCAACTAAATTATAGTTAGCTGGAAACGAAGATTTAACATATAATAACATACTATTGACAGTATTTAGCGTTGTGATGTAATGTGCAATGTAAATTGCTTCAGAGTCGATAGGAAAGCCGGAGTAGATGTTGCCCATGGTGGATTTTGTAACAGCTAAGGTGGGAGGGATCAGACTGGATCTCTTATATATACTCAGTGAGCAAGACTCCATGTAGGCCTAAAATCAAGGACAAATATACAATTAACACTAATCCTACTCCGGTGATAAGGGTCATAATCAACGGTACATATTGATATTTCCATCACCATAGGATGAATATCATAGATCGGAATGTTCTTGTTTGAGATTCTTGTCATCTAAGCCTATTAGCTGTTGAATCAAATGCTACGTAAAGATATAATTTGCGTAAACTACCAAGACTTTACCGGTGGGTTATAGGTGCTAGCAGATATTCGTACTCACATCAGATGTTGAGCTTAAATAGCGTCGAGTTCGGTGAAAATTATGCATTATGTGCAACATTGATTAGCACTCAGTGAAAAGCAGTCTAGGAAAATAGAGATTTATGTATTTAGTGAAGTCTAAATACGCATAATCTTATCATTAATCTTATCATATTTAACATCAGATGTTGATCGGCGATGTTTTTCGGAAGATGCCACCCGATTTATCGTCGCTTCGTGGCTTTTGTGACTCAGGGTAGTTCATGTCCAATTTCAGACCCTCAGTGTTTCACATCAGCGAGCTTCACTGGTAATCATTTCATCTCAGGGAACGTAAGATGTTTCTTCGTCTGTTGTATAACTGCAAGGTGGGATCTTTTCGGTTATATCACTATTTGATGGAGGTGGTGGAGTGCAATTGCACTGGGTATAGGTTCAAGCTATGTTATCTGGCGTTGTTTTTGAGCATACTTCGACAACGGGAATAAGATCTATATACCTTTAATGGATGGCTTCTCGCTGGATTTAGAATCCCGGAATCTTTTTCTAAAATTAAAATAGCGACATTTGGAGAAAATAAAATGAGTACTTAAACCGTAACACAGTAGCATCTCAGACAGCACCAAATCGGATCAGGGTAAATATGCATCAGGAAACACGGTTTTGGCAACATTTGTAAGTGCCAAGATCGATAGCCAATGTCGATCATTGGATGTTTATGCGGTTCTGCATAGTCGACATAGCACTCTGTAGGACATGAGGAAGCATTATAGTTCTACAAAAATGCAGTGTGGTACTTTGTAGTTCCAAGCAGCTCAAGTGTATATTACAAAGACACTATATAATTATATACTTTACAGGTTATTCTGCATAGAGTACTCTAGCCAACTTATATTACCATGTAGCCTTAGACAGTGGATTATGGTGTTACTATTAGTAGTACTATTATCTTAATTCTGCTACTTCATAATACTAGGAAGGACGGAAAATGTGGGAGGGAAACTGAGTGGGCAGTAGGGACAGTGCCAAGTACACGCAAGCGATGGAGAATTCCGATGCACGGATCAGAGTAATGTCAACGTCACATGCACACGACCGCAACCGATCGCTTCGGGTTCATTCGTTCATCACTTCAAAGTTCTCAAATCTTCAAGTTCCTGTCCTGTCCGACTCCTCATCTCTCTATCACCACCATCCTCCATCCCTCAAAACCATGCCTTACATCAAATTTCTTTGGAAGTATGGCCAATAATACTCAATGTGAGCTTCTATTTCTACTTTAAGCTAACATGCTACATCACTAACCCCCTTTTTGCTGCACAGAATGTATCACATTATTCTGCACGACACTTGTTGGACAACAGGATAGACAGTGTCCACTACACAAGGTTGTAAGTACACTATCAGTTATACCTTTCTTTGCTAACCCCTCCTTACTCGCCCCTAGATGATTCTCCTGTCTCTCCTGAGGCTATCCCCAGCATAGATTGGCTGATTGTTGTGGTTTAGGTATGTCAGTTTTCTTTCTACCATTTACTTATGTGCCTTCACAGCTACTCTTATGCCACTCCTTTGCTTCAATAAAGTGGATGCCCTCTCAACCTCTTGCATAATGGGCTATGTAAACTCAAGTGTAGAAGGCTGGTGGCTGGTGGATCAGTGTTGTAAGGTTGCATGGATATCCACGTGGTATCCATGAAGTCAGACACTGTGGATACACGCCATAATTCATGGCTGTGGATTTTCCATATTTGGTTGATGCGTGGATCACTTAATCAGCTAGCTGCCATGTCTATCTCAAACGTTCACCTGCTCGCATTTTTTCCCTATCACTGGTAGAGGTTGCTGTTTTGTAAGTAGAATTGTTTAAATAATATACTACATTTACAAAGTATGTTTATTGGGGAAAGACCACTACTAACCTACACAACAGCTTGAGTAATATTGCCTTCATCACCTTCATCAATATCATGGTCATCCAAATCAGGGGGTTCATAAAACTCCATTTTGTTGTTTAGGTTATGCATCGCCAATTTTTTCCACAGCTCCATCTAATACTTGTCATTGAAATTGAATAGTTCAGAAAGGGGGATCTTGAGTGTGTCCTGGGTTATTTGTTCAGAGGGATAAAGTAAGTTTCTGTCTTGGTTATATTCTCTTTCTGCACCTTCAGCAGCTTCAGCTAATACTGCTGTGATGGATGAAAATGTGGTCAATGTGATGGTCCCGATAAGAATTTCATCATTATGGTCCTGTTCATCAATGTTATTGGTGCTACTTTGGTCTATGGCTGTTAAGTCAGCACCGGTTGCTCTTGCATGTGTGGTAAGATCACTTTTCAATCACTCCTTCACTAAGCCATATTTGACATGCTCCTCATGCAGATACATTCTGAGCTCAGCAAGCGATGCCATGGCACTTGATCTGAGCTGTGAGCGTAAACATGTTAAGGTAATTCCAAACATGCTGAAGAGCCACTCGCAAGATGCTGAGTTTGCAACAACAGACAAAAGACAGTGTGCAATGTGTTGTAAGTTTGATGTGTTAGTTTTTATACCACTATAAATATCAAGTGGATCGATTGAGGTACCCTGTAGTAGAAATAATGGTTAGATATCAGTTGCATGGAAGTATAAATTTCATACATTAGATTCAGCATTATTTTTTAGAGCAGCAATGAGGAATGCTAGGTGCCTATAGCTCCCAGACTCATCACAATATTGTCTGACCTCATTAAATAAATCAAATGAGGATGTTTCATTGTAGAAATGCTTCCATAAACGACAGAGAAGAGTCCAAAATCCAGCAAGGGTGAGATCAGGATGCTGCTGAGAAAAAGGCAATATTTTGTAAACCAGGTTGCAAAATACTGCAGCAATAAATATATCTTGATCACTGGCCATCCAACGTTTATCCAGGCTATCAAGAATGGACTGTATAAGTCCTTCTTGATCTCCATCTTCATTCTTTATTTCACTATATTCCTTGTAAAGGGTTCCAAAAGTGATTAAAACTTGATCTAACTGAGTATGTATTGCCTGTAAAATGCAAGATGCACGTGCAATTGGTTCCAAATGTTTCTTCATTCTGTTATATAGCTTAAGTGAATAACAGGTATTTAACACATATATATATTCATACACACCATGCAATTGTATCCCAAAATTTTGCATCTTTAATTATTCAACCATTGCCTCACCTTTCTCTCTTGCAGCACAGTTTCCATTGATAAGGCGCCACTTACTTCTATCTGAAATATGCTCATCTTTCCGAACCAATGCCTCTAAGACCCACTTCAAGTCCAGAAGCCTATTGTATGCAGAGTAGTGTGCAGTCCACCGTGTCAATACTGGATGGATGAGGGTAAGAACCCTTCGGTTTCTTTGAGCTGGGTCACCTTCATCCACTTCTGCTTCCTGAATTTGGTGTATTAATGCCAAAACTTGGGTTTTGCTACGCAACCATGAAATTAAATCAGTTTCTTGATCAGCATAGGTAATAAAGCCACATCTTTTTGCATGACGAAAGTAGTCACCAACCACAAGTGCAATCTAAAATAGATATTTGTCTCTGAGATAAATTTTAAACAATTAAATACATACCTGATGGGCATAGCAACTTGGCGTCATAAGCTCTGGATATTCTTCCAAAGCAAGCTTTTGAACTTTCACAGATTCTCCAGAAGAGTCTGTGCACACTGCAATAATATTCACATGCCATTCATCTTTTACCTTTTGATGAACTTCTTTAGTTAATTTGTAAAGATTTTCGGCAGTTTTAGGTTCAGCAGATGCATCATGCACATGAATTGGATACATCTAACAGCATTTAATCAATTTACATGTTAATTATGATAATAAATTTTAAACTTACTTTGTGCTTGTCAGTGGTCATTGCAAATGCTATCAAATGATGAAAGTTAATACCAGTCCATCCATCACATTGGATAGTTCCATATGATCTATAATTTTCAGAGATTGCTCGAGTGCTTGAGTCCTATATTTATCAACTTCCAATGGAATCCAATGATTTGCCAGGCTATTTCTGTTAATAAATGCAGCCTGTGGTATATAATTAATACAGAAAGCCCACCAAACTGGATTTTCAACCCAATGAAATGGGAATCCACATGAAGCTGTAATGCAAGCAATCCATCCAGCAAATTCATCTTGTTCCCCTTGTGTCCATGGCTCTGGTCCTGTATGATTAAGTGAAGCACTTCGTGATAATGCACTTCCAGTAGTACATGCATGCTTGCTAGGAGGTGGAACTGAACCTCCAGTTAATAATGGAGAAGGGAATGAAGGTTGGGAAGGGCTATTACTCAGACTATGTGTAAGTAGCTGTAGCTGTGGGTGCCCAAGCCCCAAAGTATTCAGGTGTGGAGAGGAAAGTGATGTAAGTCCCATATCTGTAAAAATAGGACTCTGGGCTGCTTGCAAGCTGGAGGCACCTGAATGACTGGGAAATAATGGTGATACAGATGAAGAGCCAGGTTGACTTGAAAATGTGGAGCCAGGTTGATTCTGAAATGCAGGGCCAAATTGACCTAAGAATGAGGCTGGTGTACAAGTGCCAGATACACTGGCTGGGTGTAAAGCAGGAAGAAGTTCAGTTTGATTGGTCTGCATATCTGATAAATATTCATCATAGTTTTGGCGATTTGATTTTGCATTTGGACTAGCATCTGTCTGCAAATTAAGGCATATGCATTCCTGTTCTCCAATTTGTTGTTCTGCAAGAGTAGAATTTTTACATTTACTCAAGTGGCATGCAAAGTTTTCAACATGCCCTTGCATCCAAACTAGCTTATTAGACTCTATATGGGCTGGTCCACTCCATACTTAATTTAACTTAAAATTAGTATATAATATTTGTCAATATACTAAGCACACACATGCATTAGCAATTTCTACCACCTGCCTAGTTGCAACTCGTGTACCAGCTCTAACTTCAGCTTCATTATTAGCCAATTGAGAGAGACACAATGCCTCAAAGCACTTCCTGCAGGCATATTTTGGGTGTCCACCAGAAGAAGCTTCAGGTGCCCTGGTATCTTTCAGAGGATGAGGTATGAAATATAGCAACCGAAGGTCAACATGCAACATTGTAACTGTGATATAACAGTGAATATTACAGGGGGCTTTAGATGCAAGAACGTTGCATGCACTTCTTGTTCTATAAACTTATATACAATGCATCATGTTGTATCCTCAAGACCCCAAGCTCTTGTCCTCAAGGACATTCTATTTTTATAGCTTAGCTTCTCGCCCATTGCCACACCCTAGTGGACCGAAAGCTGCAACAGACCACATCAGCATAACCCTGAATATCATCATTCACATGCTGTATCCATATATCCACCAGTGGATATCCTTGTGGACATCCATGATCCATGTGGCATGGCTACCACATCCTGCCAGGTCCTTTACAACACTGGATTTGGACCCTGTAACATGTCGATTTTTTGGTCAAAAATTTTGGTGTGCCTATTCTGTCATGGGAATTTCCTGAAAACATCATTATTGGACATTTCTGATGTTGCTGATTCTGAATCTGAAGTCTGTTTGTGCCCAAAAATTCGCATTGTCAAGATATAAAATTGGTGGGGTTTATGTGACCCCAACTGTAGGTGATTTATATTTTCATGCAGGCAGTCTTCAATAATGCACTCGACTAGTACAGTTACAGTCCACAATCAATTAATTCTTATTGAGATCATTTCTTCAGAAATATATTCTCAGCTCTTTCGCTCTTTCTCCTCCTGAAATGGATGCATCAGACAACTCAACAATACTCCTGTTAATCATCACTCTATTTCTTCATCTAAATCATACACATTAATGCGAGCCCTGGCGAGACTGGCAACAGGATAAATAGACATTTGTCTACTATGCATACAAAATATCTACTGTTATCATATTCCCATTGAATTAAGTAATGAGTTAGCATCCCAAGGCTCATCAGCCTCTTCCTGTGGTCCTTGAGGGAGTAAATTTTCAATAGAAGGGAGCTGTCCTTGACAGATGGTATCAATAATAGAAGTATCATATACTTCTCCCACTGGAATTAATGCACTGAGACCATCACCAGTCTCAGTAGTAAATCCAGACTGCTCTAATGCTGCATATTCACTTTCTAGTTCATTCAATGCAAAACTTTCTGTACTCTCAATGTCTGCACCCTCAAAGCTGGTTGCCAGAGGAGTAGGAATTGAAAAAGAATCTGTCAAGATATCAGCACATTCTGAATCAATACCTTTTGAAGTAATATGCATATGTGCATGATGGCGATGTGGGTCCTTTCCTGCTGTACCAGCAGCCTCGTATAATTGACAGTTGTAGTGGTTCCATAATGTTCCTAGTGATTCCAGATGAGCAATAGTCAGGTGTGATCTTTTGATGCTCTGAACTCCACCCAAATTGGAGAAGAAGCACTCCACTTCAGCTGCATGTGAAATGATTGACATCATCTTGATAGCAAATGTTTGTATTGGATGAAATCCAATGACAGACTTCCACCATACAATTGCATCGGCTTTCCCTCCTTTAAATGGTGGTTCCTCATTTGCATATGCTTGTATATCTTTCAACAAGTGCTCAGCATGTTTTCATGACCAACCCCATTTCTCTGCAATGCCCAAGGCAATATGAAAAGCATCTTTAATAGTTTGTGAGTGGACAGATGAAATTATAGCCAGTTTGCGACAGAGAGGGTGGAGAAACAATGCAAGCCAGTGAAGTTCAGTATTCATGGAATGAAAATAGTGTGTAACAGTCTCTTTTGCGTGCCAAAGAAATCCTTTATCTTCAAAATCTGATTCTGACAATTTACAGATCTCTTGCTGTGCCCAGATAAGTTGTATCATGCAATCTGCCAGGGTAACATCCCTGGATTCAGTGTCTCCAATTAAATCTAGAAGTGGCTTGCAGATCTGAATGAACTCTTCATTTAGCTGCCATTGGCCAAGTTCTAAAACACTGGCAATGACATCACATTGGATAGGTGAGAGTCCATTTATTGCACACTGAGCTTCATCATGGCTGCATAAAAGATATAGGATCTGCTTATGCTCTTGGATACTGAGAGCCTGAAGTATAACAGCATAAAACCAAGACTCTGTGTTCTTTTTCAATCCATGTGTGACCCTATTCTCTTTCGCAAGTTGATCCAGCTGGCCACCCCAATAGTGTGATGCATTGAAGAATGTTACAATTTTGGTATTCTTCATAATTAGGTCCTTAACACTCAGAAAGCTCACCACTTTCCCCATGATAGTGTTCACACCATGAATAAAGCATGGTAGTTGCTATTATTTACATGGGTCAGCTCAGTATCACTCATTTCATAGTATTAATACTCACCAGAATCCAAGGGTGGCTATTTGTCCATTTGCGATGAAAAGCTTGCATGGTTATTGGGTTGTCCATACAGACAGCGGTGATAGCGTGAGAATTAACTTGCTTCTTAGTCAATGCTTCATCAGCAATGACAACAAGGTTGTCTGCAGTTGCATGCATGCTGGTGAGTTCTTTCAATGCTAGAATAATAGGATATTCTCCAACTTCTGATACAAGACACCCATAGGCACTCTGCTTCATGCTGTCTTCCCACCCATCCATCAAGTAGGTCAAATCCCCCCTAGTTGCAAGCCTTTCAACATCTTCATTGTATGCATGTGCTTCTTCAGCTGGCAGATATGTTGACATGAGAATGAAATGCGAAGCTGGGGAATAAGAAGGATGAATGTTTCCCACCCACTTCCAAAAGAAGTGACTATCAGCCTGATTAAATGGGATGTTTCCATGTATAAACCACCTGTTCTCGTGGTTAGTCCCATGTTACTCCCCTCACCAGTAATTGACTCACTTTAGAAGCTGTGTATTAGCACTATCTTGCTCCCCCTTCGTAAGTGCCCTATCCACAAAGCTTCCCATTCCAGTTGTAATGATCATGTTTCCAGGTGAAACTTTCTGTTTCTTCTTGGGATGAGCCGCCATAGATACATCAACATCACCCCCTGAGTCTGACACTGTTATGTTCACACCTCCACCCCGGTCCATAAGAATATTGTTTGCATCTTTTCATACATCTTTTGGTGCATTATGACATTCATTAGGAGGCACAAAATGCTTTGGACAATGGCCATCACGATGAATGAGTAATGCTGAACAGTACTTGCATTCTACTGTCCAGTGTCTCATCTTTGCATTCTTCTCTTTCTTAATAAAATTCTCAGAAACAAACATGTCTTCTGGTGGTCCACCTTTGGCTCCACTCATTTCAGTGTAGTATGTATTGTAGGCAGCGAGGAGTACTCAGATATCTAGCGGAACGGAGGGCAGTTCCAGCAGAATCAGGTCATTTACTTATTTTTCTATTTACATAATAAAGTGGTCTCGCCAGGTCTCGCCAGTATCTAAATCTGAGGAAGTATCGCCAGGTGGCGATACCTGGCAAGGCGAGGTGGTGAGGTTGTGCCAACAACACTACCCACAGGCTAGTCCGCAGAGCTGAATGTGCATTTACCTCTGGTTCAGGCGTCTATCTGTGAACCAGGCATGGGAAATGTGTGCTTCCACAACAAATTCAGCACCAGTTCAGCACCTTCAGTGTTGTTTCTACCATTCTTGGGGTGTTTTTAATTGCAAGTACTTTAAAACATAATTTATTCCTTAGGTAAAAACTTCTAATCATTTTTAACATGAATTATGCATTATTGAATATTGAACACAACAAGTACTAATGTAATTCAATCATGGAACATGCCTATAGTATATAAGTAGATGACGAGAGAGACAAATTAAGTAAAATAGGAAGTAAGTATCTTGTCATTAAGTGGTTTTAAATAGAGTATTAGCGGAGGAGACTATGGTAACAATTGTTTAACACTACTGCATGTTCAAGATGTGAATATCTAATTATTTCTTAAACCACAATTTTGAATGGCTGCAGAAATATTTCACTTTGATTAAATTGTCGTAGTGCTGACAAGCTCATGCTGAGCTCAGTATGATAGTCCTCGTTAATATACTATATTAGTATTCACTACTATTCTAAAATAAATATGTACACTACCAGGTTATTTCGATAATATCTCACGTAAATATAATATATATTCTTAATACTAGTATGAGCTAGTAATTGGTGCTTGTGAACTATGAGGCAATGTACTTATTTTTTTCATAGTCAACTACATTTGTGGCTTGTTATACATGAGGGTGGTCATTATTTATTAACATTAGACATAAGGCAAGTGCCGGCTCAGTTATCATTGGCATGCTTTTGAGCTGGCATGGCGCAACCCTAAGCCGGAACAATTCGCTTCCATATATGGTACAGATCCACTATCAAGATATAACAGGGGACTACAGACTCCCAATTCTGCTCACTTCTCAATGGCATGTGTCCAACATGCATTAGCCTCACCTCACACTTGACTCCCTAAGTACTCGAAACCTCCTCTCAAGATCTCATCCATACCATGAATGCACAGGCTTACACGCTAACGATTCTCCCATTGTTTCCTGGAGTGCTGTCCATGTGTCCACAATAACCCGCACTACTCATATTCCTGTATATGACCGGCCACACACACTCAGGATTTGCTCAGGACGAGTTCGAAGTTGCACGAAGTAAATAGATATTGGCTCCCTGGTGCGTGTTTCGCATCTCTAAGATCTTTGGTTCTGACTTACTATCTAACGCAACTAGGATCAGACGCATTCAACCTTCAAGCTATAAGGTGGAAAACAAGTTATCAGCGCAATATGACGTCGAAATGGCCATGCACCATTCTTGATAGGTTAGTCAATATCTGTATCATAGGTCACGGAACAAACATGATGGTGATTGCGCTGTACAGCCAGGTACTTCCATTCTTTTGACCACATATTCAACATTGTGATATATTCCATATTGTTTGAGATCCAATCTGTCTATCTCACAGCTCCTGGATTTCTCCCTCGGTGACCCCGTCCAAGGCCACAGGTAATTTTACATAGTGGCTTCTTAATACCTCATCCTCCCCCATTTCAACAAGCTACAGTTCATACGATATAAAGACATATTCACTGCTTGCAATGTCAACACTCCAGGAACTTAATACACCTTCTTGGTTGTATTCGTCACTATCTTCTACATGTGAGTCAAAAGGCGATGGTAATATGGGGATCTTGGATAAGGTCTCAACCTGATTGGCTGGAGTTGCTTCTGAATTTATGTGACCCTTGTGATCGCCAGTTTCTGGTATGGGCTGGATGTGACAAATATTCTCTCTGTGGCTCCTGAATGCTGTGGAGGAGGATATTTGCTTGGCAGTATCCTCTCGACAAAGAAATATGCGAGTGGGAGGCACATCCGTCCATCCCTTCAGATCCAGTGAGTGCGCATTAGAGAGAGAAAAGGGGGGAATGCGAAGCTCCATTCACAAAGCGTATGTACGACATTTATGTAGGTAAGCGACACGAGGTAAACATATGTAAGGAGTGAGGTAATGGATATGAAAAACGCATTTTTACCATGCAGGCAGAATGCCTGCTCTACAATGCGACTGGTAGTGATACGGACCCGCACACTTAACAGCCCACAACTTGACAAGAATGTCATCTTCAGAGCTCCCTCTGCCTTTCCATATGTTCTGCAGACTGTTCCACTGCTAGACAATAGCCCAGTATTTCTGGTACTGTGATGAAGTGAATGGAGGGAAAATAGACTTGAGACTACGAGATTTGCGAATAAAGTTCATTATCCATGGATATGGATATCCTCTGAGTTAAGTCAGTCACTCAAGTGGGATGCTGCACTAGTCATATACGATGGTGTGTTACTCAACTCGTTTCTAAACCCTCCAAGCACCCCGCGGAGTGGTTGAATATTCGAAGTACGTACAACTAAGTTCATTTCAACGTGTATCGCTCATATTCCACACTTTTTCCAGCTTTTCACCTCCCTTTTATTCCCCATGCTTCAAATGGCTTTCCTAAAGAATATATGACGTTATAATGCCTCTCTAGACAAATCGAGAATGCTGGACGGCTCAATAGCGAGGGTTTAGCAAAGTAAGCTCGCCCTTAAGATATACATTCTTCAAGACTCTCTTCCTTCAAGCTTCAAGGCTGGTATTTCGATAACCATAGGGTGATTATCATACCCAAACCTATTCTCCCATTTCCTTCTTGGTAATACCGCACTAAGACTTCTTTGTGATGCAACCGTCCACCTCCGAAACCCACCTAGGTTAGAAGTTGAAAGGAAGACTGCACGTTTTGCACTGCCTTTACTACACTACCAGTGGCAGGCCAGCGTAGTTCTACAATCCTCAAACATATCCTTTGCGCATTTTCACTTGTACTGGCAGCCTCTGATTCAACATCGTTAATCTCAGGCTAGAAGCAGACCCCGGTACATGTCGTATATTCGATGTATATTTTTTTGCTGCTGATTTTATTTATTATCAGTAGTTCAACGTGGCGTTGTCGGAATGGTCTTGACACATTTAAAATTCCTCGAATATGGGTAAAAGTTCGAGACGGTGTTGGGTGTAGTACATTTTGAGGAGACGAAAGGGATAATTTAATTAGAGCGGGGGGATGAGGAGAGAAGTTCAAGTTGAGACACAAGCGGGCATGACGCATATTGGACTCATACGAACACGTCATGTCAATGTCTTCTTGAATAGTACGTAATATTATATTGAGCGTCTCAATATGTATGCTGAATAAGTATGCAGGAATTTCCAGCGGAGGCACAAGGCTCGAAGAGTATATCGAACGGGAGGGAGCAAGGGAGAGTTGGTAGAGACAATGATGGACCATTAGGTAATCAATCCATCATAGGTCTTTCGCTTAGACTCTTAGAGGAATTAGAACTGATGAAAAACAAAAATGCATGCGGTTCTGGAACATTGTACTCGGTAGTGGGCTTTGCTTTTTGTCTGCCCTATTCCTTTATCTATTAGAACTACTAGAGCATCTGAACACAAAGGTTTGTTTTGTTTCAGCTGATGTAAAGCCCTCCTAACTTTTTCTTTTCTATTTTTTGGTTTACCTCACTCTTACTATACAATTTGTGTTACTCTACCGCTTTCAACACAAACACACTGGTCTCAATTTTACCATCAGAACGTTTTCTGATAATTAATAAATTCAATACAAACTTATTTAATGTAATCAATTTTATAACAGGTAGTGGGCTGTGCCGCTTGCCGGCCCTATTTCTTTATGTGTGTGAATGTTACCTTTTTGGGATGATCACGAGCGTAGATCATACTAAACCTGTCCAGTGCTCATAGAAAGCCTACAACGCCAGCCTTAGGGCTGTGGAGGAGGATATGTGCTTGGGGGTATCCTCTCGACAAAGAAATAATGCGAGTGGGTGGCACATCCGTCCAACCCTTCAGATCCAGTGAGCTCGCGCAAGAGAGAAAGTTGGGGGGAAATGCGAAGCTAACATTCACAAAGCGTACATACGACATTTATGTAGGTAAGCGACACGAGGTAATGATGAGTAAATGACAGTATGTGGGAGTGAGGTAACGGAGATGAAAACCGCATTTTTACCATGCAGGCAGAATGCCTGCTCTACAGGGCCCCAACAGTTCGACAGAACCAAGCTTGTAGCGTGTTGAAGCTACCCAAATGCAAACTTTAGCTGGCCACGGATAAATACCATAATGTTCGTTAGAACACACATCACCTTCCTTTCCTTAAACCGAATTCACACTCAGGCCCTACCAGCCCACACTCAACGGAACCAAATACTAACCACACTACATAATGACCATGTATCTTCCGAGAAAATGGTATAGTATCAATCAATGACGCTCTCTACCTCTCTGGAGGTCTAAACCCGATCCATTTCGCGTTCTTCTACAGAGGTGTTGGTTGTACCAAGTGCAGGATGGGCAAAGAAAATTGATCGCGACACAGAGGAAGTGCTTGTACTTCCATTTTCATCTGATATTTGCCGCAAATTCCGTATCAATCGAGACCCCTAATGTCTTTTAAATATTAATCATTGAAGTAAATGATTTATAACAGACCGTAACTGACTGAATTGTATAATACCACCTGTAATTATATGAGGAAGTTTCAGATGAACGATAGAAGTGATAGGATTTACGGCTTGAAATAGACATCAAACGCATTTGGATCGACCGAACACCATGTCTGAAGTACAGTAATTACTAAATGATACCTCGATTAGTAGACATCCCATCTGGATTTATTTGCACATGTCTCTCACCAAAGACGACAAAGAAATAAAATATGCCATCACGCATAAATGATGCCAGAATAGGGAAGTTGCTTCTTCTACTTTGTAGTACATTTCGCAGTCCACCTTGAGCAATACTGAGATCCTTCCAAAATCTAAAAGTGGTGAGTAGAAACATGGAAGCTATTGACATAAATAAGTACATCCTCGTTGGAAGTTGAAATGAACGTACAGTGGATGGCAAGACTGAGTCCGAAATAAACGGTTTGTAGCAAGTTAAGAAAATTTGCATTTTCAGGACTGTTTGTTAAGCACACCAATCCTGGAATATCAACAAGATTTTTGGTGTATGCAATGGAAACTAGTATGCCTAAAATGAGGAATAACTAGAAATGATTATTAGTGTTCAACAATTATGTGGCAGTCAGTTATATTAGGCAAACCGAAAATTGTGCTAGTGCATTTCCACATATACATCAGCCTTAATCATCAAATAGTATTATAACTCACCAAATAAACATATTCCTAGAAACCACACGACTATTATTATTTCAGTCTTACATTGGCAATTTAGTTTGATGAGAAAATATACTTTTTTTGTTGTTCCCATAACATGCACTAACTCGAAATGCAAAGATAAGGTCCACTGCGGTATTCACTACCACTGGCACACTATATGACTAATGTGATATTTCATGGAGTAGAACAAAATAGACTTTCCCACATTTCATTATACCAAAAAGAAGCATAGCAGCTGCAGATTAGGTTAGATTCTAGGAAAGCCTATTTTTCATTCATAATTACAACTGATTTTATAAATTTAGTTCATGAAACAGCAAATCATGTGAGAATTACTGACATTGGGTGACAAGGTTCCAAATGCATCAAAAAATGGTGCTAGAAGGAACATAATTTAGTTACATATCTTACATGCTGATGGAATGCTTTTTACGAAGGAACATGCCGACCCTGTAGAACTCAGAATGTGAGTAGTCATTTGCTTATTAAAGAAATGAAACATACGAGAAAGTAACAAAATAATTGTATCTTGCAATGACATAAAGAACCTTAGGAATGGACCAGTTCATTCCGCTAAATAAATGAGCACGCATGATATATATATATTATCTAATGGGATATCGATCGTACCACCAGATGTATTTCACCTACAGAATGTTATCTTCATATGTAAGTTCCATAAAATGAAAAATGATACCTCATCGAAAAAGTAGTAAATAATGTCATACCCAATGGAAGACATAACCACAACTAAATTATAATGAGCTGGAAACGATGATTTAACATATAATAACGTACTATTGACAGTATTTGTCATTCTGACTGATTGTGCGAAGTCAATTACTTCAGAGTCGATAGGAAAGCCGGAGTAGGTGTTGCCCATGGTGGATTTTGTAACAGCTAAGATGGGAGGGATCAGACCAGATCTCTTATATATACTCAGACTAGATCGCTTATATATATACTAAGTGTGCAGGGCTTTATGCAGGCATACAAATGAAGGACAAAGAAATGACACTAATCTTGTCCGTCTTCATCACCGGCCTCCTTGACAACTTCTGTTCAACTATCTTGTTGCAATATTGTTACCTTCCGGACTGTTAATCACACATAACTTGATCGTATGCGTTTTAAACACCAAGCAATTAAAGTTGAGTATACTCCATCACGATAGATGAGTGATGATGATTAAAAATTACACCCCATCAGGAAAAAGGCAAGGCAACGTAGTACTACATAGTCCGTATAGCACCTATAATCGGGTAGGCTAGTCCCCCTTTTATAGACTTACATAGCAACCCGCCAAGCCCTCATAGATCGACATAGCTCACCATAGCCGCAGTGATATCTCCATCATTCCATGTGACTCAGACTAAAGCTTCGTAGTTAACCAGTCTACCCAGTTATAAAGGATATAGAGATTAAGATAGAAAACATAAATCAACCTACTTCTACCATACATCGTCATTCTTAATCAAAGCTTGCTATAGCAGTTGAATAGTGAATGAATGATTAGATTTCAAATAAGTACTACTAGCTATTACATATATAGATAGACTAACAAGAGAGCGGGAACAATAGGTATACAGCAAAAAAAAAAAAGGAACATCCCGACTGCACGAGCTAAGGCGAACATACCTTAACACCAGCTTGGCACGACTTACCATCGACAATCCTACCATAAAACCGATATCCAATTGTTCCGGAACGGATTAAGAATCAAGAATAGTCTATATTTTGTACGAGTAAGTTATTTAAAGAAAGAACTTGAAAAGATAAATTGCTGACTGCGTCAGCGGAAACCTCGCTTGCCAAAAAAGAGTGAAGTGGGAAACCTAAATATTGAAGGGTTGTCGAGGTACTCAGGACAGACAGTCGCAGTCGATCTTGGAGAGTTTGGTAGACGTCATATGGGTGTCTGGGGTGGGAGGGTTAGATGCTAAATGCTAAAGAGGGATGTCATGTGCAAACGTGGGAGTTAGCACGTGCAGGACGAAAAGTGAACCTAATTTTCACTTCCAGAGAAACCTTGGCAAGCAAGGTGATATTTTGTACGAGTAAGTTAGTTAAAGAAAGAACTTGAAAAGATATATTGAACGCACACATGACTGAAGACCAACCAGGCCAACCACCACTCGATTCAATGGGGGCGTTTGATGCAGATGTGAGAGCAGCCCCATCCTAGATAAAATACAACAGAAGATTAGCGTGTTAATACATCACAAAAGCAAAGAGAATCGTCGCACATGAGCACTTTAGCATTTACAAAAGAGATCTTGTGCACGAGTTAGCAGTAGATCAAAGGACAAAATAAAGGAATCCATACCTGTAGTAGAACCAGTAGTGGAGGAGAGGCAATGGGGAGCCCAAATAACGTTAAGTACAATTGACACACTGAGAAAGGGGGGGGACGGGAGGAAGGGAAGGATGATGGCGGTTGAGAAGTAAGGAAAATTGTATAAACTCCGCTTAGTGTTGCCGCGGAGTGAAGTGAAGTGAAGTGATCTGACTTTTCGGATACAGTCGGTGACAGATCACAACAAACGATCTGACGTGATTTGTTCCCGATTTCGGTTGTATGTCGGTGTTAAAGTAGGTAGCTAATCAAATCGTGGGTAGAAAATATCCGACCTTATCAAGTACATATACTAAGTCGTTAAGGAGCACGCATGCGAAGATAATACATATCATGGTATTATACTATCAGTATGTAGCGTAATTTGGTAATTTTAATGCTGGAGCGGGGTATCCTTCAGACTCTGCATTTTTAATTAGTTCTGTTAGTTCTTCAACGTTATCAGTCTTCAGTAACTCCTGTACAGCATATGCTGTTACTGGGCCTGATATACCGCAACCATCTGGTTTTGCAGTCTGAATATCGTCTGTAAACGTTAGTCGTTGCTTCTTGAACGAAAATTCGAGTTACATACTTGATTATCAATGACGATCCATCGCATCAACAGATGATAAAATGTTTCCTTGCAGAAAACACCATTTTCACGCATCGTAACAGACCCATGTCGCTTGCCTAAGTTACCTTTATTTGTACTTCCCTTGAGCCCTTGAGCCTGAACAATTGAGTCCCAAATTTTGCGATGGTTGTTCTGGAAATGTGCACGATAGCAACTTGTCATGCTCTTGCTTCCGTGGTGGTGCCATTTTTTCCATTATTTTCTTCAACCAAAGGAATTAGTCAAAGGAAAGCTGGTGTATAGTAAGTATAATATAACTTACATGCAAAGTTTGCAACCAACGAATTTGCTGGTTGGCCTCTCAGTAAGCTGAGGTTCAGTCACCAGTGGCTTTCATTCTGATCAATCCCTGTCACTAACTAGTGGGGGCGCGCACTAGATGGTCAGTGAGAGGTCATTGATTGCATTCTAGGTCTGAGTGCAATCAATGGTTAGTTTGGAATCAATAGTAAACTAGAAATCATTGTAATATAAATCAATTAGAAATGAAATCAATGGAGATCAGTTCGAAATCAATCAATCTGCGAATTCGTTAAAATTAAAAATCAATCACAACGAAATCAATGCAGAAATTAATTCAAATCCTTCGGTCCCCCACTACAGCTCAACATACAAGTAGGGTAGTTAACCATGTAGTAATAACCACTGTACTATAGTACCTTTTCTAGTTAATCTGCACAAATATACTTGATACATAGGTAGAAATCATTTGTACCTTGAAAATCAATCAATGTAAGGTGAAATCAATCAATGTAGAGCGAAATCAATGCTATAGACTTAATAGAATTACACTCTACAGGTGGAATCAATCAATTTAAAGTGAAATCAATAGGTAGAAATCATTTGTACCTTGAAAATCAATCAATGTAAGGTGAAATCAATCAATGTAGGGTGAAATCAATCAATGTAGAGCGAAATAAATGCTATGGACTTAGTAGAATTACACTCTATAGGTGGAATCAATCAATTTAAAGTGAAATCAATGGGTAGAAATCATTTGTATCTGGAAAATGGGCCGTCAACTTTTTGAGTTCCCAGTAACTCGAATGGAACTCGACTTCGGAACTTACCTGTAACTCGAAAAATGTAAATTGTATGGTATATGACAGAGATTCCAACACTGCTATGGATTGTTAGATTAATGTTCACCTCCACGCTCATTATTTCCCTTGCCCATGAATGTCGATCATTAATTTGATCTGATGCCTCTGCCTCCATCAAATTGATCAATGAGTGCTGCATGTTGTTTTCTGCAGCACATTTGATCACATTCATGTGCCTTGTCATCGTCATAAACAATGAGCACCTATTTTTTTCATTTCTAGTTGAGTTCATGGGTGATTCCTCCCAATTTTTTTGTGAATATGAATGTATATTAAATACTTTGACAGTGCAGCTAAATTACCTATGAAATAGTATGAAAAGCTGAAATTATTATTATTCATGTTATATTTTCTGTAAGCACAGTACACCATGTTTATGCAACCAAGATGTTATATTACATACAAAATAACTAACTTCATATTGTAAAAAATAAATCACACAAAGAATCCAAAAACTGAGAGAAGAGTGCACAAAATATGTGCTCACTGTTGAGCATGATGATGGAAGAAGTGCAATGCGATCACCATCAATGTATCAGAAGTGAGTGGAATGATCGAGGGTTTGATGAATGATATGATGGTGCTATTTTTACACATCCTTGGCAGTAGTGGTGGGTGTGGGAAACAACAAGCTAAGGAATCATGATGACAATGAGCACAATTATGAAGTATGGGTTTTTAGTAATGGAATTTGAGGAACTTAAGGTAGGAGCTTAACTGGAACTCAACTGGAACTTGAATGGAACTCAACTCAAATTCAAGTGGAGTTGAGTTGTCATTTACCACTCAAAGGTAACTCAATGGTAACTCAACTGACACTCAAATTTAGCTTAAGCAAGGAACTTGATGGAACTTAACTTTTACTTGAAAAAATATAAGTGAGGAACTCAACTTGACTTGATGGAACTTAACCTCTACTTGAAAAAAAATAAGTGAGGAACTCAACTTGACTTGATGGAACTTAA
Source organism: Cyathus striatus (assembly GCA_025738555.1). Taxonomy (NCBI): domain Eukaryota; kingdom Fungi; phylum Basidiomycota; class Agaricomycetes; order Agaricales; family Nidulariaceae; genus Cyathus; species Cyathus striatus. Next base: position 8,425,787 of record JAOVFP010000001.1, read on the forward strand.
ATTTCACTTGAAAAAATAAGCAAGGAACTCAACTTGACTTGATGGAACTTAACTTTCACTCAAAAAAATAAGTGAGGAACTTGAAGACACTTAACTTTTATTTATTTTGATTTTTACAGTATGTAGTATACAGGTTACATTGTTTAATGGTTTAGGTATATGTTCATTGTGGCCAGCAAGCAGCAAAGCACACACCCCCAGATTTTATTTAGGTTAACTGTAACTCAAGCTCATTTAGATACATGTTTGATATATTTTGTAGAACTATAACTACTATTCTCAAATTTAATTACTCTAATCACATGCAGAGGGGTGGAATGCAGTAGCAGGAAGGTGGTAAAGAATGAAAGGCCTGTCAAGGACAATAGGTAATGACATGATTCATCAGCTCTCCACTGCAGCCTTGATCTTTTTCATACATCTTTTTCTTCAGCTTTGCGTCCTAGTCAGGAGCCTTATTACCAACAATGTCCTGATGACCAGGTACCCATTGAGCAGAAAAATGAAACAATACACACACTAGTCAAACCATGAGTTTGACATGCATCACTCGAAAAAGGAGAGGACGTATGATGGGGGGGACACATGGTTGTTTTTTGAGTAGCAGGAGGTGATGAGATGTCAAGGAGGACTGAGGGGAACATTAATATTCATGAGTTTAAGTTAAGTTTGTTCCTTCATTTCTTCTAGTTGCTTATTCCAATCATAACAAACACTTCACGCCAATTCCTATCCTCACTGTGACCTCTTTGTGATCTCTTCATTCTTGATCTCACACATTCTTTCATATTGGTAACTATAATTATTATCTATTTGTCATTATTTTTTATTTTCACAGCCATCTTATTCCTTTCAGTGCCAATCAATGAAGAAATGGCTGTATGTATTCTATCTTTCTCTATTCTGTTTTCATATCCTTAGCATGCATAACAGCCAATTCTGGTCTACTGTCCTGTCTGCAATCACATGACACACCGCAAACAAATGGAAGCCCTGGTCGCTGCCCAATGTGCAGTGTATCAAAATTTGTGGCAGGAAAATTGTCGCAATATATGACACTGGGTCCTGTTGTAAGTCTTTACTTGCTCTTTCATGTTACCTATAAAGGCTGGTGCTTCAGGGCTCCTTTCCATGACAGTGATTCAGACAGTGAACCACACTATACCCTCAGAGAATTCAAAATAAATGGAAAAGCTATAGTGACCATGCACATATACTCATGTACTCAGGAGCATTATTTCGATAATGGTGGGGCGGAATGGGGCAGTTCAGGAAAGCTTCAAATGGACTTCAGCAAGGATTGTTATCAGCTTTGAATATAATATGTAGTATAATATAGTTTGTGGAACATTGTATATACTCATGGGTACCAAAAGTGATGGCAGTTCCCACACTCAAGGTTACTCTCTCCTTTGCGCTTATTCTGTTGTCAGAAGTATAGCACATCACAAATTGCTTGGAATACTCTATAAAATTATATAGATGTAGTATATCGTATCCTGTACCACATTACAAATTTACATATTACCTGAATTACCATTGGCTGTGATACATTGGTAGCAACTAATAAATGATATTTGTGAGCTACAGCCTACTAATTAACATGTGGGGATCTTCATAGTGGGTATTTCTGCTCAATATTTTGAGGGTTTGAACTTTACGACATAAAGTATGGAATAGACAAAAATTTCATATATAGCCCATCTATGTCTAGGTATATGATGCAATTAAACTGAGTCTTCCTCCTTCTCTGATTTTAGTAAATCCAACATCATAGTTTTCATCTTCTAAATACTGCTAGAATGGCATAATATCTGATCAATATTTACAGAATGAACACTGTAGACAAATAACATGTAATTATACTGCTACCTATTCAATTGGAGGTAGATATCCAATAGGGGAGGATGAAGCTCATGAATCAATGATGTTTGCTGAATATTACAACTCTAATTGTGGGTCACCATATAGTGCATAATATATATAACTTGACTAATATATGTTATGTAGTTAGGACTATGTATAAGAGAAATATTGGAGCATTTCAAATTCTACAAGAAGCTCTGTAAAGCAATTAATTGATCCTCAATATGATTGTGATATTTCTAAAAAACAGCCTGTATTGTGGTATAAAATAGACTTATAAACATGTAAATTTACATATATATTTGATACATCATATAGTACATAACAATAAAGTATCAAGTCATTCCAAGCTGTATGTGTGATGCTACACTTAAAAATATATGAGGAACTGCTCTCCTGTCATGTGGGAACTGCCATCACTTTTGGTACCCATGAGTAAGTGATCCTGAGTACACTAAGTGAAATTGAAGATCTGAAAACAATATTGTCATATCTAACTGAGATGCTGCAGTGCCAGATGTCGGAGCCCAATTATATTTGATGTGTTTGAGCATGGTTGTTAGACTTTCCATAGTTCCAAGGTCTCGGCTATTTCACCTCAAGGTAGCTTGAGGTATTACCAAGGTACCTTGGAAACCAATATCATCTGACTAACAGAATGTAGTGTTATGTGATATTAGGGTGAAACTAGTGTACAATGTTGGTACAATGTACATTAATATTATTTGTAGTCTTACTGTTGCTACTAAATTACTCCTGTGATAGATCAATTAAAGATTCTAGCTCATCAATTCATTCTGCCACTATCATTTCCTCCATAACTGATGAGTCAATATCAATAACCATGGCACATTCTTCTTTGGTTGCCAAGAGATCTTCAGTGAAATTGAGACAATTAAAACAAGTGGAGTACTTGAGAGTTTGAAGCTTCTCCATCATATCTGAGTCTAACCATGATCAATGGTGGCTATCAGTTTCTTTGCTAAATGAAAATATGCATTCACATGGTACTGCAGAAGCTTGAGCAGGATGAACGTTGAGTGCGATATGATAGAGTAAAGGAAATTCAAATTTTCGACTCTAAGCCATTGTAAATTGTTAATACTGAATCAAAGAGAAGATGCTGAGTAAATTAACTACCTGCCAAAATATAACAAGATAGAGTTCCTCAATTTCTTTTGGATCTGTAATAATCCCTGCAGATATCCACTGATTCAGCTCCTCCTCAATGGCAGCAGTATCTTGAGCTATCAGATGGGCTTCGGTCATTTGAACAGAAGAAACACTTTCTACAGGCTGAGAAAGTGAGCTGTTAAGTTTTAAACTACCTGAAGATAGACTCCTCGCAAGTGCATTCAGTCTTGCATGACTACTTGTTTGCACCTGTGCCACACAAGATGGTATGTTAATTTTATGCCATCCTAAAACTGCTGGTGTCTTCATTCCTGCTGTATGCATAGCTCGCCGATGTCTTAATGTCTGCAGTGGCAATGTCACTATTAGTTACTTTAACATAATTTACACATTATAAATGACTTGCCAGATCATGTAGTGCTTGCATGGCTTCCAACTTCTCTTCTTCAGTCAAAGCATACACTGCCCATTGTAGCTTCATTGTTAGATTAATAAGTATCGGATTAAATAAGAAATTGTCACATATATATGTAAAATGATTACCCATTGCTAAGACATAAGCCTTTGTGTGACATGCTTTTGCCATGTATTCTTCAAGCTTCTTAATCAATGCCATGACACCATGTGCGATTCCTGGAAGTAGACCCTTCACATCCTGTAACATTTGGTGGAGCTGTTCAAAAACAGGTAGAACAAGTGACAGCATCGGAGTTTTCTCTTGAGATACTATTTGTTGAGGTATGTGAAATATGTTGAGGAAGTATAAGATATCATTCAAAACAATAAGTTGTGATTCAGATAATATAAGTTTCCAAAGGTCAGACTTAGTGTCACTTTCTGATACCATTAATTTGATAGCATAAGAAGGTATAAATCATGTTAGATTGCAATCAAATTGTATGAGTAACACTCACTGGGTAAAGTGCAAAAACTCGGTCTATCATCAAAAAAGTTGAAGACCATCTGGTATCAACATCACACAATAACTCCAACTCTGGTAACTTGTCTTCACCAAATAAACCATTTTCATTTCCATATTGAATAGCATTTCGAAGTGCCATGTGATGCTGATCAGATGCGTGACATGCATTCACAAGTTTACAAGTGGCCCCAATGACATCCAAATCAAGGGCAATGCAGTAGGCCACATCAGTACTCCTATTGACTTTGTCAAATTCTTCAGATATATATTCTTGTAGAATCTCTGTATTGTCCTTCAGAGTTCTTGTCATATACTTAAGACCCATCTTCACACATATATTGTTGATGTGAGAGAAGCACCTGAATAGTATTTAAGCTATTAAACAAACTAGTAAACTTGAGAAAACAAAATAGATTGAATATGATTTTCCACATGATCAAATTCAATGAAATCACCTTCTTCACTCATCTGTCAAGCCAGTGCCATCATCATTGTGTTATTATTTGATGCATTGTTGAGTGTCACCATACCAATCTATCACAACAATAAGTACTAAGAATAAGGCACTAGAGAATATTAACCTTTCATAATATCCCAAGTTCCTCTAGAATTTTCATAGCTTCCTCGGCCATATTTTCCCCCATGTGACTTCTATGAAGGGCATGAAAAGCAACAAGCTGGCTTCAAAGAATGAGTTGATTGTCAGAGGACATTGTCAAATAATGAACAGTCATGTCCATGTGCAGACACAGGTACTGTCTGGACCAAATGCCACTTGTAACAGAGATATTTCCTAGAGCATTCTTAGACAATAGTCAATAGTAAGTAATTATCAAATCAAAAAAATGAGCCCTTACTCGAATTTCCTCTGCCATTTTGTTACACTCCTCTTCAAACTGCTCTCTGATTAAATCTGCCACCTTTGTTTAGTGAGGTATATCATTTTATGTAATGTCAGCATTTAAAAAAAGGAGTAAGTCTCGTAGTTCTGGACATTCAACAACATTCATGGACTAGAAACAAATGAGGTGTTAATAATATGAAATAAAGCGAAAATTCAACAAAAATTTACCTGGTCATCAACCACAATCCACCTAGCCAAACATGTATAAAATCCATCCAGAGTGAGCTGCTCATGGTCAACCTATACTCCAGTATGCACACTTTGCGATCACTTTCCTCCATTGCATACAATGTCTTCCCAGCCTTTGAGCTTCTCCTTTGTAACAGTCTCACTGTAAACCTTCCAATGTTTCTCATGAAGATGTGTACATATTGCAGATGTTTGACCCTCTGCACACTTTCACACAGAACAGTTATTTTCTCTGTATAAATAGCAGCATAAGTGTCAGCCAATTTGATCACAAATTGCTCAGGAAAATGGAGTGCTAGTGATCCTAAATATCCACCAATGTGACATGTGTGACAGGCCTGTGACAGTCTAATTGACTGGTGGTCTAAACTACAGGGGAACTATAGTATTCTCGTGCATCGCATGCATCACACATATTCCCATGTGTCACATTTGTCACGCATATTCCTGTACATCACGCATATTCCCATGTATCACATTTGTCACATTCTTCCCATGCATCACATCAAATTACACATATTCCTGCATGTCATATTTGTCACATTTTTCACGCGTGTCACGTCTGTCACAATTCTCCCACATTACGCATATTTCACACTTGTCACGCTTTAGCGCGTTTGTCACGCTTTGCATGCGTGTCACGCGTCACATTTGTCACACTCTTCATGAGCATTACACTTTTATACATGTTATACATCTCACATCTGTTTGTCACACTTTTCATACTCGTCACACATGTCATGTTTTTGAGTCATGTTACACTGTGATGATTTGCATGCATGTCACGCTTTTACATATGTTACATGTGTCATTTTCTAAGATACATCATGTGTTTACATCATGTGTTTTTCATGCATGTCACATTTTTCAAGTGCATTGCAACTTTACACAAATGTCATGCTTTCCAATTACATCAGATTTTTCTGTCTGTACCCCTATTCAAGTTATCATGGGAGTGGAGTAAGTATCTAATAGTATAGAGTGAATTATATATGCAGAGGAAACAATATGTACTTGTAGAATTGGAGGTTGTAACATGGAAAATAACAATTAGAAAGTTATAGAAGTGTGGTAGTAATAAGAAACTAGAATGAAAGATGTAGAGTGCATATGTAGCAGAAGTCTGAGCCCTATTGACTGAGCATGAGAAATTTGGAAATGGGATGATATGAGATGTCTAATAATTAGGACTAGAGATGTATTAAAATGACAAAGTAAAAACTTGTTAGATATTCTGGGTTGCACAGCTTCTTTGACAGCTGTCACTTGTCACCTGTCATACTTGACAGTTCTGTGATTGACAGATACTTGATTGACAGATATTGATTGACAGATTGACAGCTGTCAGTGACCTTAGTTACAGGACTTTGGTTGGACTTTGGTAGACACACCCAGTATATAAACACTCTGTAACTTGGTGGTTGTTAACAAGTTTCCTCCCCATCTGTGTCTGTGTCTGTGTTTGTGTTTGAGTCTTTCCTCCATTATCACACTCTATTCTCACAACCACCCCCTCTATTCCTTGTTACTTCTGACAAAACTATAATGGTTAGTCTGGATATGAGAGATGGTGAGATCATTATGATAGAATTGAATACTTTGGAAATATTTAACAACTGAACAGAAAAGGACATGTAGTAAAAGAACCACATATGGATAACAAATGTGAAAGAATGGTGAGTATATGTGATTTCATATCACATCTAACTCACATGTCTCAGTCATTAGCCACACTCAAAGTTGAGCTACCACTTTGGTAGCTCAGGCTACAGAAAGTGGTAGGTGGCAGTGCACCTGTCTAAAACAGTGAATTTGAGAGTCTGATGCATTCAATGTTATGCTGCCTATCCTGATTGCATTATATAATAATAAATATTGCTCATTCTTGCTCCCAACTTGCTCTACACACTTATATCTTTTGCTATTTTTCACTTGGAAACTCAAGAAGAAGCCATTGAGGCTTATATATTTTGTGTGCTGCTTTGAGATAATTTAAATCCACCAGAAACTCTTGAAGAAGCCCTGGGATGCAGGTACTTGTGTAGTTTCATCAGACATAACAAATATTATGTAATTATGTGAATGGAAGCAAAGGAGTAAGGGGTTACTACTGTATATATAGAAATGACTGTGGATGTGTGTTGTTAAATATGGCTCAGCTCAGCTAAGTGGCTAAGCCACAGCTACATCTACATATTAGGAAGTTTGCAAAGTAAAAGCCTATAGTGGCTGAAAAATAGCTGTATACCTATGAAATATATATTTTATTTATCTACATGTTGAGTGCAGATGTACTGACATTAAAATTATAGCAATAGAACCAACCTGAGAATAAAAACAGGACATACAAAGCGGAAGTAAATAAATTACATAATATAGTTCTGCAGCTGTGAACAGCACTATCACAGAGTGTCACAGCTTTGTCACATTGGACTCTCAAATTCACCACTTTAGGCAGGTGCACTGCCACCTACCACTTTCTGTAGCCCAAGCTACCAAAGTGGTAGCTCAACTTTGAGTGTGACTATTATATGATCATGATGCTTGCATTAACTATTGGTTATTCTGATATCTTCAACAAATATATTGAGTCACTATATGCTTACTCTATATGATTACATGATACTTCTACACTGTCATATGTGTTTCACCTCTCTGATTTATATATTATAGTTCTTTTAGTATTAGTATTCATTCATATATATGAAACCCCCTCCTGTACATCTCTGCACTTTCATGGGTAAATATGGTACAACCCAATGTAGTTAAGAATTAGAGTATGTACAAAAATATGTCATTTGGCTAATTAATGTTCATATTTAGAAAATAATTATGAATCAGGCACATATCAAATCCATGAGCATTATTGAGTATATAACAATAAGACATATGTAGAATATCATACAAAAATCGGTTACCATACCAATGTATGAACAAATCCTGAATTGGGGCACACATTTGTCCCTTGATCCTATCATATTCTCACATCTGTCACACATATCACACTTCCATCTCATATCACTTGCTTGTCAAGATACTCTCCTTGTTCAAAAATAAAATTGCACTTTTGCTTTCATTTGCACACCCCACAGTCACACATATCATACATGTCACATGAAAAGGTCACATGAAAAGTGCTCACTAAGTGATTCACATGCATTACAAATTATATGACAAAGGCACTTGACTACTTTATGAAAATTACATTTTCTCTTACTGTTTACCTGTATTAGTTGAATTCAATATTCATAGCACTAGGCTGAAATCACATTGTGTCAACACTACTTTCTGGCAATCACAATGTTATGTTTTAATAAGCCAGTCAGGTTCTATAGTAGACATAACTGTACTTAGATACTAATTTTGTCTAACTAATATTAATATGTATCATGTATCTTCATCACATGTTACCTGGTCTGGTTATGTTGACTTATCTATATCTTCTATTCAATTATTACTTCTATTGTCACATCACTTATATCTTTGTCACACTTTCCATCAGCCAATCAGATGTTTTTCTTAACTGACCAATGGGCTATATGATTTCTTGTGTCCCTCTTAACAGTGCCCACTACTGTTCAATTTTCATTGTTACAGAATTGCAAATATCTGCTGTGTGATCATTTCATTACATTTACTATTAGATTTTGAAACATAAAATGTGACATATATGAGATGTCTGACTAACATAATACTGTAAAATTGCAACTTGTGATAAATTCTATACCATTTTAATACAGCCACATGTCAGAAAGCATCAAATGATATCAAAATTTTGCCTATTTCAAACTGATTTAAATGGTACAGTATTACAAATGAGAGATGTGTGACATGTGAACAAAATGTGAATAAATGTGATGTGTCTAAAAGTGTGATATGTGGTGAAAAAGTGTGTGTGACAAAATGTGAAGTGTGAAAATGTGTGACATGTGTAAAAGTGTGACATGTGTAAAAGTGTGACATGTGTGACACAATGTGATATACATGACAACCTATTATGTCATCTGCATGACCTAATAATTACTTATAAGTGTGTGAGAATATTTTGCTAATCTTTTAGTAAATGATCACATTTGGGTGTGGGAACAATCTCCTAGTCCTATCATAAATGATCATATTTGAGCATGGGAGTATTCTGCTAGTATTATTGTAAATGATCACATTTGATTGTGAGAATATTCTGGTGGTAATATGTAAATGATCACATTTGAGTGTGTGAATACTGTGGTAGTCCTATTGTAAATGATCAGATACGAGCATGGGAACAATCTGCTAGTATTATAGTAAATTATCACATTTGAGCATGAGCAATTAGCTAGTTCTATGTAAATGATCATATTTCAGCATGGGAACAATCTGCTAGTATTATAGTAAATGATTACATTTGAGTGTGAGCAATTAACTAGTTCTATGTAAATGATCACATTTGGAGTCAAGGTGAACATAGGATGTGGTTTGTGCATGCCAAAATTGTAGTTTAATAGAACCACATATTCATAATTTTTGAAAATGTAGTGTAGTATGGCTACTTTCCTAATACAGACATAGTCTTATATTGCTACAAGTTGTTGAAAGCTCTAATAAAATCGGGTGACGGCATATATTGTGGGGGTAAACGCACATGGTAAACGACGTAATGTACAGATTTAAATACAAAACATGTACTACATAAAAGGCATAGTTAGGTGGCATAGAATAAAATGGAAGACATACAGCTGAAACATAGTAGTGCGAGTGGGGATTATTGAGACATTTGAATATGGATGTCTCTGATATTCCAACACAAGTGTTTTACTATTAAACATCATGCTGACTAATATCTAGCTTACCATGCATGGAGGTACATAGGTATGTACCTGTCATTTGGTATATTTTATGTACCACTCTGGAATGGCACATCACATACTACCTATCTGGTTTTTGTAGTGCAGGTGAAATGCCTGCTCTACAGAAGGTGGCTTCTGAAATGGTGGTAGGTCGTCTCTGACACTGAATGAGAACAATTTGACTTCATATTCAATTGCATCCTCAGCTGGTGCTATAGCAGTAGTGTTCACATTATCCTGTCAAATTTTTGCAAGGAAATAGCTGCTTACAGTATAAGTAAATGTTATTGTGTTGCAATTGATGTTTGAGCTGAAGTGTGAGTATGAAGATGCCAAATGATTGCATAATGATGATAAATCATAGCATGGTGAATAGGAAGCAAGGTCGCATTTGACCAATCGGATGGGGGGAGAAATCTTTCTCTTCCCCCTCACTGAGAAGGCCCTGCTGCTCTGTATATGATGAGGTATCAGAAGGAGACATGGGGAGTAAAGAACATGCAGATTCAACAAGGTATATTTCCTATATTTCATGAAACAGCTATAGCCCAGTTGTCCAATAAACCCTAAGGCTGGCTGTTGCCAGCAAAGCCTACTACTACTTTCTCATTCTTACACATTCATTACTTCTATTTCTATACTAACTCTGTGTGAACTGTAACTACTCTGTAACGAAAAGAATACCAGGTTAAGACATCGAGTAAACATTAATTTTTGATTCCAAAGGTAGGAAATTGAATTTGGAAATCTAACACAACATCACACAAGTCTTGAACAGAAAGTGAGCACTGCATAAAGCATTCAAGTAATAAAGAATTAAGCTTGTGAACAACTACTAACTAGTTAGGTAATATCCCATAATACTGTGACACAAACCAACACTATGCTTGCACAAGTTGCACTATGCGAAACAAAATATTCACCAGACACAACATGAATCGAAAAACATGCCATGATGATATTGCAGTGTTGTGCACAACAGCAGCATCTTCAAAATGAAAGGGGGTGGCAGAGAGGGATGGCAGAAAAAATCTTGTATGTGTCACTCCCACACATGTCTCAACTGACTCTCATCTGACTCTCACCTGACTCTCATCTAAGTCTCAATAGTCTCACCTGACTCTCATTTGACTCTCAACTAAGTCTCAGTAGTCAGGTTAGACTCTCATCTGACTATCATTTGACTCTCAACTAAGTCTCAGAAGTCAGCTGAGAGTCTAAACTAGGTCTCAACTGAGTCTCAAAAGTCAACAGAGAGTCTCATTAGAGTCAGTTGAGAGTTAATTGAGAGTTTGTTTGTTGAATAAGCAAGTTGTCAATACATTATTGGTGATCAATGTGACAAGGGAAAGCATGACATGTTGGAAAAAGCAGGACATGCTGGAAAATATTGGAAAAGTGTGACATGTGTGACATGTTGGAAAATGTTGGAAAAAGTGTAATATGTCTTGTCACTCTTGTCACAACCTGACTAGTCATTACACTTGTCACAGTATCATAGCCATCACACTTGTCACACTTTTTCCAACATTTTCTAGCATGTCATGCTTCTTTCAATATGCCACACATGTCACACTTTTTCCTGTATATCTCACTCCTCCATGAAATCAGGTGAAGTCCAGGTGGACTCTACTGAACTCAAGTGCTTAAGCTGTACCTAGACTCTATTGTTACAGTTGTGAAGAGGTGATTAGTCGGTTGGGTGTACCTAGTCAAAGAATAAATATGCAAGTCGATCGAGATGTCTGTCCGATCTGGGGTGTTCTAAGGTGAAGGAAAATTGATTAGATTTTGTAGAATAACTACAGGTGTTTAAATACTAGAAAACTAATAATCTAAAATAAGTAAGACTAATTATATTGGATGAAAGATGTAAAAGGAAAAGTGTGAAACATTAGAAATAAATAGGAAACTCAGTAAGATAGTCCAATGTGTTGAGGTTTGCGAGGGGATAAGTTTTCCAAACATCAGGGTCTGGTGTTGGTGCCGATGTCGGAGCTATTTTGAGAGTTCTACATGTCACAGGAGTTTGGTATAGTGTCAGAACGGTGAACAAAGAGGTATAATTTGAGGATAGTATGAAGAGAGCGAGCGGAAGGAGAGGACAGGTTGAGACGAGTGGTGGACACATCAATGATGCATGATGCGTGATTATGTAATCCGATTTGGAACGTCTTCAGATGTCCGAGATATCGTGTTTCGCATCGCAGGCATTTTGCCTGCTTTACAGTTGTAACATGTTTTCTACAGTTATCATACTTGTCATACATGTGCGAAAGCGTGACATGTTGAAAATGTTGGAATAAGCATGACATGTGTGACAAGTGTGGGAAAAAGTGTGGCAAGTGTAATGGCTATGATATGTGACACTTTTCCAATATGTGACACTTTTTCCCACACATGTCTCACACTTTCACACATGTGTGACAAGTTTGATGACTGTAGGAAACATGTTACAACTGTGACAATAGAGTCTAGGTACAGCTTAGGCACCACACTTTTCCAACATTTTCCAACATGTCACACATGTCACGCTTTTTCCAACATTCTCCAGCATGTCACACTTTTTCCAATATTTATCAGCATGTCATGCTTCTTCCAACATATCACTCATGTCATGATTTTTCAACATTTTCTAGCATGTCACACTTTTTCCAACATTTTTCAGCATGTCACACTTTTCCAGCATTTTCCAATATGTCATGCCTTTCCCTTGTCACATTGATTACTAATAATGTATTGACAACTTGCTTATTCAACTGACAACTATCACTGATAGTCTAATGAAAGTCCTATCAATCTAATCTCAGATTACTATTGAGACCTGAGTGAGAGAGGTTTGAGTTTTGTGAAAATTTATCATCTAACTCTCACCTGACTCTCACCTAGCTCTCATCTGACTGTCATTTCAGGCTAAAAATCTCAGCCTACTCTCAACTGACTCTCTGATACTCAGTTGAAACATGTGGCTAAGTTTAATGATCTTGAAAAATCTAACAAAATATGAAGTTCCAAGTGTTGAAAAAGTTGCTGCCACCATAAATTGGTTGCCATCACCATAACTTGATTGTGTCACATCTACAACAGTGCTGTATCTAAACTGGATCACTGTAATTGCTTGATATTTCTACTCTTTTGGTGTAGTAATAAATATAATATGTGCTACATAGCATGTAGTGCCATTAGATACTACTATTCACATTATTTTTTATCTTTTCTCTATGTTCTTATCATCTGAAATTCCCATGCTCTTCTCAGCACTCTTCTGCCTTCTGAAAAGGTACTGAGAATGCCGAATAAATTTTTCAGTTATGTAGCCCTTTAAATTCCTTGAATACAGTACACCCTCTCGATGTATATGCACTGTAGCTACAGAGATGTTTAAGTTGTAATTCTAGTAGTTTATTATACTTATTATTAGTAGGCTTCAATGTAATAAATTCATTCTTTCATGTCACTGAAGTTCAGTACTTAAATCTGCAGAGCACCTAGTTTTTACCATGCATGCTCAAGATATATTTAATAGTTGTAAAAGGCCTATTTCTAAGTCAAACTAATTGTAAATAAAGTATATATACTTGTACTATACTATTGTAGTCTTATTGCCCTGTAGATAAAGTTTCTGAACAAGATAAACACCCTGATATTGAAGAATAAAAATTTAATTTCATGCTCAAGACTTTACTTCACACACAGGATCTGAATTTTCATGGCCACTGCAGCATCAGTATTTATTTTCATATGAATAAACATTACATCTATACTGTGACATACATCTGTGAGTATGAATATAATGTTAGATATTCTGGGTTGCACAGCTTCTTTGACAGCTGTCACTTGTCACCTGTCATACTTGACAGTTCTGTGATTGACAGATACTTGATTGACAGATATGTGATTGACAGATTGACAGCTGTCAGTTACCTTAGTTACAGGACTTTGGTTGGACTTGGTAGACACACTCAGTATATAAACACTCTGTAACTTGGTAGTTGTTAACAAGTTTCCTCCCCATCTGTGTCTGTGTCTGTGTTTGTGTTTGAGTCCTTGCTCTTTATCATCCTCTTATCTCTCATCTACTCCCCTTCTCACTTGTTACTTCTGACATATAATACTTTTATGTACACTCACTCTCAATTAGTCTTTATGCTTCTTTCCTATAAATTGAAAGTGAACTTGAGTGTGATAAGCATGAGCGTGAATGTGAATATTTTAGAGCAGGTGAGTGTTATTTTCATTATGTAATCAGCTGATGTGTGTGTCGACATGTTTGTTTGTATTTGTGTTCACATGCACACACACACTCTCTCTCTCTCATTTTCCCTCCAATGTCGACACTCCTGCATCACCCTCAACACTGCTAATACACAGCAGGACTCAAGATTGTCAGTATCCCGCTTTACCAAGTCCTGCTGAATGCTGCAAAATGGTTTACTGAAGGCCGTCATTATTAAACTGAGTTCTTTATCAGTGCTCCTTTACAGCTAATTATAACAAAAGTAAGTGAAACTAAATAGAGAAGTGGAAGAAGTTCTGCAAGTACAATAGTGTTCATATATTGCTTTGCATAGAGGGAACTGTACAGAACATTAAGTAAGCTACAACTGAGCTACAATGTAATTATTAAATTCAGATGATATTGAGATCACATTGTGATATTTACTGAAAAGAAGTAAACCAAGAGATGTTTATGTACCTATTACAAATCTCAGTGGTGCATACTGCAACACTGCTCATATTGTTGCACATATGTCCATAGACTCAAATAGGTCATAACGAGTGAGCAAATGCATGATATTTTATGTGTATACTCACTTCATCGAAACATGGGAATCCCATTTGTATCAAGAGAAGGTTAGATTGAAGTTCAATTTACATGGTATATACAAAATTTAATGGTCTTATACAATGCAGTTATGAGAAATTTATGTGAATAGTATGTAATGACATCAAAAAAGTACAGAAAAGATAGAATTTTGAAGTTACAGTCTGGATGCAGCACCTTGTAGATACAGTACAATCAATTTATGGCAACGGCAACCAATTTATGGTGGCAGCAACTTTTTCAACACTTGGAACTTCATAACTATGATGCTCCATCCATTACAGCTGTTTGCTGAATGATGTAGCACCCAGGTTGACAGCACACATAGACTGAGTTGGTCAGCTCATCCATCCAAGCCCAGGGACATGGCTGCCTCAGCAACTATTCCTCAAGAAGTATATAACACCTGTGGTTGCCCCAGCACCAGTTTTATTCTTAGACCTTCACCAAGTAAACTGTATGTGATCTGTGGAATATACTATCATCTTGTTGATGAATTTATAAGTGGAGAATGTGAGCAGAGAGAAGATATTAAAGGGTAGCTAATTGTTAACTGAATATGTGATTCCCCTCTTTACATGTAGCCCACAGTGCCTAAACCACCCTTTTGCCTTCACAGATGTAACCTTAAATATAATGTCCCATATCATTGCATATGCATTCGTGGTATGCTCCCCTGTGACATTGCTGAGAACATAGTCCACGATTGAAATGAAGCCATACTTTGACACAAGAAAATGCCTCTTCAATTGGACAAGTATGAGTATGCAAGGACAAATTCAAGTTGTATTCCACTACAAATCAAGTTTCAGGAAGGGTTGAATTGTATTTATAATAGCCTGCAGGCACGCCTTTCTTTTATCATTTCACACTGGTTTGCAGACTTTCAGATCCACATGTTATTCATGATAACTACTGAGTTGTGCAGTGAGAAATGACTCATTTGTTCCAGTAGGCCTTTGATAAAGTGCAAGAATCTCCCAGCAATGACCGAGGATTTGAAAATGTCGAGATATTACCCAATGCCATTGAGGGAAAGAGTGTGTACCATTGAGTTCCTACAGGAATGTAAGTTGCTCAGATCATAACGAAAAATATACAGACAATTTACCATTGTCCATGCACGAAAAATTGTGGTTAGACACTCTCCATCCATTCAAAGCCCATCCACTCTCTTGATGCACAGAATAACCTTTTCATGTGGCTTCCATCAACAAAGAATGCATTCAGACAATTATGTTCTTGATATCATGAGAGCTGAAGTGCTGAAGTGTTGGATTCCAGCATGAAGGTAGAATGTAGTGGGTATGAAGACAGAGCTACAAGTTAGCATTAAGCAGGTGGAGTGGTCTGGTGGAGTGGACTAGTTAGAGGCGTAACCAGTTGGTTGGCTAAGGACTCTGCAGTGTTAAGCCAATCAATTCAGCTATGTGTGCTGTCAAGCTGGGTGCTACATCATTCAGCAAACAGCTGTAAATCAAGATCATTAATCGGCAAGCAACTCAACAAAGAGCAGAATTTAATTTTAGTTGATGGGTAACCAAAATAGATATTGATTACTTTCGGAACAGTCAAGTGATCCAGTCTTTCACGTCTTGCAGCCCACTGCTCCTTTCCATTTCTGTTTTTTTTCCAGTTCTGTTATTTTTCAGGATGATGTGGATGAGGTGAAGGTCTGGTGGGGTGGTTAGTGTGTGGTTTGGAAGGGAGGGGCTTATGGTTGTTGTCATTGTGGGGTTGGTGGTTTGTCTGTTGTAGTATTTGTGAGCTGAGTAATGATTTAGTTTGAGGAAAGGAAATTCCTGTGTCTTGTGGTCGGAGGGCCTGTATTTATAAATTTTGAAGTGTGGTGAGGGTAGGAGTTTTAATTAAGATATGTTGATATCAATGCACTGTAAACATGCTTAACTGCAAGTGTTGGTGTTACTAAAGGGCAGCTTGACTTATTGTTTATTCTTCTGGGTGGGGTGTACTGTCGAACTATCAGGGCCCTAAGGCTAGCTTTGTAGGCTTTCTATGAGCAGTGGACAGGCTCGTGACCTTCCAAAAAAGGCACACTTCACACACAACTAATAATACCATATACTATAAAATTCAATTGATTATCAGTATGAGCACATCACTGTACACTGCTGTAATGTTATGCTGATCAACTATCTTCATGCAATATTGTTACATATGCAACTGTTGTGGAGGAGGATATGTGCTTGGATGTATCATCTTGACAAAGAAATCATGCCAGTGGGTGCACATCCATCCAACCCTTCAGATCCAGTGAGCTCACAAGAGAGTGAATTTGGGGGGACATGCAAAGCTGGTATTCTCAAAGTGTATGTATGACAGATATAGAACCATGGTAATGAATGAGTGAACTATTTGTAATCGACAATGAGGAGATGGTGAGGTATGGAAATGAAAGAATGAAAACCGCATTTTTATTATGCAGGCAGAATGGAGCTCTTTGTGCTCCCCCCCCCCTTACATGTGAATTTCACATGAATTAGTGAAGTTCATGTGAAATTCACATGAAATTCATGTGAACTTTTTACCCACTATTTTTTTAATTTTTGGGTGATGATGCCGCAAATTATTTCACATGAATTTCATGCAAACTTCACATGAACTTCATCTATTCACATGAATTTCAGGTGAAAGATTCACCTAATATTCATGTGAATTCTCACATTCCAAATTCACATTCACTCTAAATGTATGTGAAATTCATGTGTAATTCACATGAAGTGCGAATGGAATATTACTCTTACTATATAACACTATATAACCTTATTTCTCTAAGGTACTATATGCTATATACTCACCCTATACTCTCTACCCGCCAATTTTTTTGTGCAATATCAAATAACTTCCCACATTGTTGTTCAAGGTAATAGATACCTTAGGTGTTCAGCAGGAAGTGACTTTATTCGTACCTAGCACCTGGGGGTCGAGGGATACTGATTGTATGTATTCCTGCAAACTCCTATGATATGGGATGTACAGTGAAGACTGTAAATGGGAAATGAACTGTGGGGCTTTGCTAGGTTTGCTTAGAACTTGGCCCATGACTAGTGTGGTACAGCGAAGGCTGTAAATAAGAGATGAACTGTGGGAGTTTCTAGAGTATACGGCTAAAGCTGTATATGGTAACAACAACTGCTAGAAACACTAGGAAAGCTTGTATGTACAGCGAAGGCTGTATATAAAGATTAGTGCTGTGATGAAGGTCGAAACGAAGTTGAGGGCCTTGGTTGTTTCTGACTGTAGCTTGGTGGCTGCAGCGCATAAACTAATATGTGCTGTTACTGAATAGATATGATAAAAGTGATGTTGAGATTCGATACGTTGAGTTGAGCTGTGTTACGTTGAGTTGAGTTGAGTTACTTTGATATTACTGTGAATTTATTTATATGGTGAGTTGTGCTGTGTCATTTATGTTAATAATAGAACTGAAGAAAAGCACAATAGATTCTGTATCTAATGTGTAAGAATAACTACTGGGGATGGACTGGTGAGTAAGATCCTAGCTAGTGACAGGCTATTTGGTAATGGATAAAACTACTGTCTAAGGCTCAATTCCTCTCTCCTTTTATGCTCTTTTCCTCCTACTGCTGACTAATCCTATCCAAAACCAATCCTGCATTGTCCTTCAAATTTGGTAATGGTGGATCCATTGTCTTGAGGTGGAGGCTGTGCAGAACAATGGTGTTCAAGGAGATGAGTCAGGTCTTGAACAATGGTGACAGAAATAGTATCACATTGTTCTGGTGATGAACAATGGAATTCTATTTATAGATCCCAGCAAACAATGGGCATGAAGACAATGGGTGAATAGGAGGACATTGTTCTGCACAATGGGTGCAAAAGAACAATGGAGTCCTATTATTAGAAACAATGGCATAACCTTGGTAAGTGAATGCATAGGCATTGTTCTGAACAATGGGTGTGAGGAACAATGGGGTTCTATTATTAGAAACAATGGCATGTCCTTAGTAATCGAATGCATAGGCATTGTTCTTGAACAATGGGTGTGAAGAACAATGGGGTTCTATTATTAGAAACAATGGCATGTCCTTGGTAATCGAATGCATAGGCATTGTTCTTGAACAATGGGTGTGAAGAACAATGGTGTCCTATTTTTAACGGTATCGATTATTGGTCACCAAGAAGTTGGGTATTGGCTTGTGTTTTCCATATGTTTGTTTCTTGAGAAGCAGTGCCTCATGAGAATTATTTGGTAGTGTATTTGGAAAGATCCGGATGATGTGGATTCCGGACATCGGGCCATATAGCCATATGTGTGTGTTTATGACTAATCAAGTTTCACCCATGACAACGTGTTCGCTGTCATACCACGCATCCCCCACTGTCCTTCCACCACCACCACCACCACCACCACCACCATTCTGCTCCCCCCCCTCCCTCCATTTAACTCCATGTGATAGAGCGCCGTTTCATGCTTGGTAAGTTTATTCACATTGCGGATAGTGGTGTTGGGGTTTGGTTCCGAACCTAGGTTCAAATGCAAACCCATCAAGAACCGGACATATGTTCAGTCCAAAGTTTGGCTTACTAAGGAGAACTGAACCTCATGTCTGGTTCTTGGTTCTCAAAACTGTAGTTTACTCTGAACATGTCCGAATGGGTTCAGATGTGTTCGAACCTATAAATGTGGAGTATTTTTTTGTTAGTGTTATGACATAAGTATGATGAACATAGAGGTAGTAGTAAGTACTGTGATGACCAGTGGCATGGTCCATTCAGCACAGAATGTCACTGCCACAGTATTATTCAGCGATACGGATCAATGTCACATCCAATTCTCAATCTTTGTATTTATTGGTCTGAACCTCAACATTTGTCATTAAAATTAAACACTTGCTATCATTTTGTAACATGGACTGTGCGATGACCTCAACATTGGTCATCTTGTAACAACAAGACAAGTAGACACCATATACCTCTGGAGACTGGGTGCCAGCAATAATTTGAATCTTGGTAGTACTAACTTTTAATTCAATCAGCAACAACTCTGGTCTCCGAATCTCAGAGTCTGGCCCATGGGCAACATCTTGACGGGCTAATAGAACTTACTTGAAATATGCAAACAAAACTGCTTAGGCTGTGCGACGGCATCGACAGTGGATATCACGATCATTGATCTCCCTGCTCGGAGCTCTCTTCAAGTTGAACCCGTATTCAATGTTGGGGCTACTTGGTCAATAGTCTGTGCAACAGCTCTTTAATTTTGAAGTGACATGGTCTGTGCAACAGCTGTTCAACTTTGAAGCTACCTGGTCTGTGCAATGGCAGCTAGTCATCTTTTTAATATAAATACACCCTTCAGACTGCACTTTTCTTCAAGTCTTACACTTACCACCACACTCCAGTCACTGCCCCACACCTCTCTTTTTATTCCACTCCTTACTTGCTTATTACTCATGTCTTGCTCTATCGATGACTCTTGTGCTCGAAATGTTGATGGTACTCTGAAGGATGCTTCCGAAATCATATGGTACAATGATGTGGATGATGAGGCTCCCCTATCTGGTATGTTATATATCTTGTTTTTCATTTACTTTCCTCTTACTAATTGAATAAAATAGTTAACCAAGCTTCCAGTCCTTCTCCCACAGAGAAGGGTAAAGGGAAAGCTGTTCGTCGTTCTGATCGTACTGTCAAGCTGACCCAGCGTGTCCTTGACATGAAGAACAATGGAAGTTCTTCCAGTACAGCCTCAAGCTTGAGGAAGAAGAAGCGCAATGCCTCAGGAAGCCCTCTGAAGACTTCATCTCGCCACACCAAGAAGGCAACTGTTGCCTCAGAGTCAGATAATGATGAGAAGACCGACACCGATGTCAATGAAGGCCCTGTCATTACCGACAATGGCTCAGATCTTACCTATGTCAGACTGAGGGTAATGGCTGATGCAGATAGTCAGGTATGTTCATATATTATTTATATCTTGTTGTGAATCTAATTATTTTATTAGAAATCTCCTCATCATTCCAAAGAGGAGCTGACAGCTGATATTTGCACCGTGTTCCAATGAGACGACGCATATCAGAATCCTTTAACTGGTCAGCTGCAAAAAGGCCACCAGTGTAAGATTTGCTTGTAAGTACTCATCTTTTAATATACACTTCGCATTTTTCACTCGTTCCAACTTGTTTTAGCCAAAATTAGTCAAAATCTTTTTTATTTACTGGAGGTATATCAACACTTCGCACTCATATTGCAAGGTATGTATACTTATATATGGTTTAATTGGGTTTAACATATAGTAACTACTTAAATTGTAGGCGGCACTCTAAATAATATTTGGAATTATGTGAGAAGCTGGGAATTACACCCCATCCTCGTGCAATGCCAAAGAGTGCATCTGAGGGGAGCCTTGGGTAAGTTATTATTGGGTTAAGTGTGTGAATAGCATGTTAACTCAGTTTACAGGTTAACACAGAGTAATCTAGATTTATCTATTACTTGTGAATCTAAGCCACCGGTCTTCACCATGGCTGGACTTCTGGATCACATTGTGGAACTCATTGTATGTGAGGATGAGGTGCATGTTTTCTTCTATTTAAATATATAGTGTACTAATTTTTATTTAGGCATTCCATCTTATTGATAGAGGAAGTTTTAGACGGCTTATTCGATACTGCCGTCCCTCTATTGCTGAGAGTGACATTCCTCATCGAACATCCCTTCGAGTAAACATTCTTCGATGCGCAAAGCTGGCTGAAGATCATATTAGAGATGCTTTCAAACTTATTGACAGCAAGTTCTCATTTACATTCGATATGTGGACCTCAAAGGTGGGGGACCCATACATTTCCATCATGATTCACTATATACATTTCCCACATGATCATCCCAATGACTGGGAATTAAAAAGTGAACAGCTGGCATTTGAACATGTCAATGGCCATCACACCGGAGTGAACATCGCTGATATCATTACAAAGATTGTAGATCATTATGATCTTCATGGAAAGGTAAGATATTAAATTAAATGAAGTTCATTGATCTATTAATAATTAATGAATAGATTGGCTGGTTTACGAGCGATGGTGCACAAGTTAATAGAACAACTCTCCGTGAATTTCAGAAGAGGCTCTCCGCAGCTGATATTGGTTGGACTGCAGAGGAACATGACATCTTGTACATGCTTTGTAAATTATAAACCTACTTGGTTACTGATTTATATTTATATTACTAGATGCATGAAGCATGCACTCAATCTCGCTGAGTTTTATATTTAATCACAATTTAATCATTACTGAACTCAATTTTATTTGTTTTAGGAACCATCTGAAGTCCAGCAAACATTTTCGGATGAGAAAACACCTACCGTATGGCGTGATATTCCTGCACTTGAGTTTCTGATCAAGTGTTAATGCAATGATTGCTGAGCTGAGATATCGAGAAGTAAAAGATGCAATGGCACAGGGTGTTACCAACTTACAAAAGTGGTACCATCGTGTTGAAGATACATCTTCCGCTTATTTCATTTGTCTTGGTAAGCTATATACTATCAAATGTTATTACATTCTAACAAATATATAAATTAGCCCTTGATCCGAATGTAAAGCATTTCTATTGTAAGGCACACTGGGAACCAAGACAATATCAGGAAGGGATGAAATGTCTTGAGAGAGTTGTAAGTTGTATTTTGATTTCCATTTCACTCATCTAACATTAATATTACATCAGTTTGACACATATTATATTTCACTAGAAATAACTTCATCTGGCCATTCAAATGATGGTATGTATATTGTGTAGCTTCATGATTTCGTCAACTTATAATTACTGTTGCAGATGTAAATCAAAATAACTCACATACACATAGGTATGGAGGGACCTACCTTTTTGAAACTGTACAGTCCCTCCAGCGGATGGAAAAGACTTCTTCAAGTCCTTGAGATGAGCTGAAGCATTATCTTGAGAGTGGAATTGAAAAGATGGATGATGTCATTGGCTGGTGGGGGGTAGGTCTCTTATTATTTTTTATGAGTTCATTGTTCTTACAGAATTTCAGAAGCAAAGTGATACAAAATATCCTACTCTGAAGCGCATGGCTCATGACTATCTAGCCATCCAGGGATCTTCAACCCCATCGGAGCAAGCATTTAGTAGCGGTGGAATCACTAATGCTGCTCGATGTGGAAGCCTTACATCGGAAATCTTCGGTGCACTCCAGATTTTGAAGAGTGCATATCGCAACGGTCATATTTCAGCTGCGCAGCAATCTAAAGAAGGTATTGATGCTCTTATTGCTGAGCTTGATGCGGCATGCAATGCGCCTGTGGATGAGTATGGCGAAGAATTTTAGTTCATACTTGAATACTTCATGTATGTAGACATAAGTAGTTAATACTATTGTTAACTTCTTTTTCTTAATACATGAGTGTTACTTTTGAAATGAAAGTACTCAGTACAAGTAATTATCATTAACATTACACCACTAATTTTCTAAAATATGTTGAAAAAAAAAAAGATACCATTGGTCCAGTTCGACATTCGAACTCACTGTGAACCTGAACCAGACCCCAGAGAACCTGAACCTCAAGTCCAGTTCTAGGTTCAGAGAAAATGGTCTCTGAACCGGATGGAACTGAACCCCAACACCACTAATTGTGGATGATCGATATCAATGGATATCAATGAGTACTGACCACTGTTTCTTCAGAATTGATTCCCCCCCCCCTCACCACTGTCGACTCTCACCATTGTCGATCCACCTGCATTCGTCAGTGGTCGCTTTTAGGTAAGTTTTTTTTTAGCATGTATTGATATCTACACAACTGATAGTTTCTTATTGATTACAGCCCCCACTCCCACACACGCACTTCATATCAATGCGGCAATATTGTGTTCAACACGTCGACCCACCTATGTTCGTCAGTGCTCACTTGTGGGTGAGTTTTTTTGGTGTGTATATATATCCACACAACTGACAGTTTCTTATCAATTACAGCCCCCACTCCCACACACATGCTTCGTATAGATACAGCAATGTTGCATTCATCAGTGCTCTCTTGCAGGTAAGTTTTTTTTAGCGCATATTTATATCTACACCATCTACACAACTAACACTTCCTTATTGATTACAGCCCCCCATAAGTGTTAGCCAATTTGATCATATAACAGCAGTGTTACATGATTGCCCCAATCACACAAGCCCAGCCACTATATGATTGGGATCATAAACAATCATTGAGGTTCTAATTGAATGTTACTATTGTATAAATGTATTAGATGATCATAAACAATCATTGATTTCATCTAATTGAGTATTACTATTGTATGAATGGTTAGGCAATCATAAACAATTATCAATTTTTTCTAATTGAATATTAGTATGAATGGTTAGGCAATCATAAACAATCATTGATTTTTCTAATTGAATATTATTATTGTATAGATAGTGAGGTAATCATAAACAATCATTGATGTTTTCTAATCTAATATTAATATTGAATGGTTAGTTAGGCAGTCATAAACAATTATTTATTACTACTAATTGAATATTAATATGGGTGGTTAAGCAATCATAAGCAATCATTGATAGTTTATAATTGAATATTATTATTGTATGGGTGGTGAGGTAATCATAAACAATCATTGATTTTACTAATTGAATATTAGTATAGATGGTTAGGCAATCATAAGCAATCAATGATAACTACTAATTGGATATTACTACTGTATGGATTTGTCACATTTCCTCACATGTCACGATTGTCACACATATTCCCACGCATCACATATTTCCCACGCATCACACATTTCCCATGCATCACATATTTCCCGCATGTCACATGTGTCACAGGTATCACATATATTCCCACACTTTATGTTAGCTACCTATGTCACGCTTTCACATATATTCCCACATGTCACATTTATCCTGTGTGTTACAATAGTTACATACATTCCTGTGTGTCACGTGTTTTATACGTGTCACTATTGTCGCATTTGTCTCATGCGTTGTCACATACATTCCCACGCTTCATGCTAGTCACGCTTTTCACGCGCGTCACAATTGTCACATACATTCCCACGCTTCATGTTAGTCACGCTTTTCATATTTGTCACACACATCACACTTTTAGCACTCGTCACCCTTTTCACATCACTACATTTGTCATACTTTGCAGTGTCACATTTGTCCCATGCATTACAATTGTCACATACATTCCCATGCTTCATGTTAGTCACACTTTTTATGAATGTCGTATTTCTCACATTTGTAACATCATTACATTTGTTATACTTTACACCTTAATAACCATGCTTTATAAGCATGTCACTTGTCATGGTCTTAGTATAGGTGGCAAATTGAAAACTATATTAATAGAAGGATAGTTAGCAATAGCATGTGGATGGACCACTTCCTGATATTTTCTGAGTAGTTACCTGATTCATTCTGCTGGTAGTCATATGCTTATCTTAAAGATTAAGCTATGCATGTACAAGGATAAACAACATATATCAGAGATATCAACACATATGGCAGTATAGAAGTGAACCTGATTGTCATGGAAGAAGTTTCTGAGTTGAAGGAAATTCTAAGACAAAGAATTGTGAGTTAATAAGCTGAGTATTGAAAAGAGAAATAAGACCAATTCTATGGGACAGGCAATTTGCCTGCTCTACATTGTGACACAATATCAATATGAGTCAAGATAGTTTTCATTACCTCACTGTATCAATAAAGCAAATTGTCATGACTCACTAATGTGTATTGAAAATTTCAGTATAACCACTAGTAATACAAGAGTCATGATCATCTAATGACTGAGATCTGTAAGTTTGATGTGATGTAGAATTACATATCTCACTGTTCTTTCACATTTTTTGTCCATGTGTGGATCTATCCCCAAATGTTTCAATATGAAAATATTCAATGCCATCATATCACATCTCTAGTCTTGATTGTAAAATGTCAATGGACTTACATACACACTCTACATTTTTCATTTTAGTTGCTTCTTACTGATTGACTTCCATAATTTACTAATTGTCATATCCCATGTTGTGACCTTCAATATAACAAGAACATATTTGTTTCCTTTTCTTTAATAATTAACTCTGCAGTTTTGGATAATTCTGTTCTGTTACAATTTGAACAATGGTATAGATATGCAGGTAACCAAACACATCTGACCAGCTCAAGTGTAAGCAAATGTAAGAAGCAAAATTAAGTTCACATACTTACAGTTGTTATATCTTATGTCAGATAAATAAAGTTGAAATATTCAACATGTCATAATAAGTTCAAGAAATCTTGTTTTCCCATGAAATATGTGACAAATGAGATACATATTGAGAACATGACAAACTTGACATGTGACTTGCATCAAAAACATAATACAAATGAAAACCATGATAGAGTAGTAGAGCATAACAAGTGATATGCTGAGTATCTCCCACTTCACAAAGTTTCAAATTTAAATATGTTGTCAATGTCAAAGACCAAATTAGGCTACTGAGCTGTGAAAATTGTGGCAAATGTAACATGTGAAAAGAGCATGATGAATGACACACATAGGATATGTAATATGAATTGAAAGAGTAATACCCATGAAAGGCATGATTGAAAAGCATGACAAATGTAGTGATGTCACAAGCGTGACACACATAAAAGCGTGACACATGTGAAAAGTGTGACTAATATGAAGTGCAGGAATGTATGTGACAATTATCATGCGTGAGACAAACATGACATGTGGGAATATATGTGACAATGGTGACATGCATAAAACATGTGATGCGTGTGACTAACATGAAGCATGGGAATGTATGTGACAATTGTCACGCGTGAGACGAACGTGACAATGGTGACACATATAAAACATGTGACACACAGGAATGTATGTGACTATTGTAAAATGCAGGACAAATGTGACATGTGGGAATATATGTGAAAGTATGACATAGGTAGCTAACATGAAGTGTGGGAATATATGTGATACCTGTGACACGTGAAAGAATGTGAAAAGCGTGACACATGTGACATGCAGGAAATATGTGATGCATAAGAAATGTGTGAGGTGTGGGAAATATGTGTGACAATCATGACATGTGAGGAAATGTGACAAATCCATACAGTAGTAATATCCAATTAGTAGTTATCATTGATTGCTTATGATTGCCTAACCATCTATACTAATATTCAATTAGTAAAATCAATGATTGTTTATGATTACCTCACCACCCATACAATAATAATATTCAATTATAAACTATCAATGATTGCTTATAATTGCTTAACCACCCATATTAATATTCAATTTGTAGTAATAAATAATTGTTTATGACTGCCTAACTAACCATTCAATATTAATATTAGATTAGAAAACATCAATGATTGTTTATGATCACCTCACTATCTATACAATAATAATATTCAATTAGAAAAATCAATAATTGTCTATGATTGCCTAACCACCATTCAATATTAATATTGAATTAGAAAACATCAATGATTGTTTATGATCACCTCACCATCTATACAATAATAATATTCAATTAGAAAAATCAATGATTGTTTATGATTGCCTAACCACTATCCAACACCAACACTGGATTAGAAAACATCAATGATTGTTTATGATCACCTCGCCATCCATACAACAATATTCATTTAGAAAAATCAATGATTGTTTATGATTGCATAACCATTCATACTAATATTCAATTAGAAAAAATTGATGATTGTTTATGATCACCTAATACATTCATATAATTGTAACATTCAATTAGAATAAATTGATGATTGTTTATGATCACTTAATACATTTATACAATAGTAATATTCAATTAGAACCTCAATGATTGTTTATGATCCCAATCATATAGTGGCTGGGCTTGTGTGATTGGGGCAATCATATAACACTGCTGTTATATGATTAAATTGGCTGACACCCCTCTGTGGAGGGGGTGTGAGGTTGCTCCACTTGGACCTGGGTGGGTTGTCTGGAAACTTATTGGGATCACCAGAAGCTGCATTACTTCCCTCCTCACTGCCATATGTCGTGATTCACCGGGTGTACTGAGTGGGTTGGTTAAACCTGATTGAGAGGGGTATGTTCCTCTTGAGAGTGTGTTAGGGTATGCAAGGGGGAGGAGGAGTGGGGTGCAGCTTGTGGGGTGTTTGGTACATCTTCTTTGTTTCTTCCTCCCTTCTCTGTATCCATAATCCAAGCTGATGGTGATGCACTTCATAGTCTAACACATGCTATCCGAGCATCTCTAACCACCCCTCCAACCACAGCATCCATTCAGGTGCTTGAAAATACATGTGTAAGGATGGTGATTAATGTGGTTGGAGTATTGATTGTGGATGAAGGGGTGTTATTTTCTTAGTACATTTCGTTCTTTCTTTCTTTCTTTCTTTCTTTCTTTCCATCATATTATCTCCCATCTGTTTTCTCTTCTCTTCTCTCTTGTTTTGTAAAAAGAAGAAAGATAGCTGATAAGAATGATATAGATTACCTGGCAATAGACCACTTAATGATATTTGTGCTGTGATGAAGCAGGGGTGCCTGGAGAGTTTGGCTGTGCTTCTGAAGAGTATTATGCCTGATTGTGTGGTTGATGCAGGTGGGGAGGGGGAAGAGGGGATGGGTAGGTGGGAAGGGGAGAGTTTGGGTGTTGTTGAGTTGCGTGAGGCTCTTGTTTTGCTATTCAGTTTTATGTCCCCTAGTTATAGCTATCATCCTCCACCCTCTGCCCTTCCACCCTAACAGACTCAGATACAACCATTCAGGAACAGGCCTTTAATATCTTGCATAATCTTGCTTCAGACAATGGTGATGTGGATTTTGTGTTTGAGGAAGTCGGGACAGATGTGGTGCTTGATAGGATTACAGCTGTGCTTGGTGGGAGTGATGATAATGTTATTTTGCAGGTTCGTCACACACTCTCCTCTTCTATTACACTATGCTTAACTATGAGAAAGGCAACATCGCTTCTAGCAAATCTAGCAAACGGAACACAGCACAAACATAGCATACTCACCTGCCCATGACTCCTTTCAGCTCTATGATCAAGTATAGCAGAATCCAAACCGGAAGCGAGAAAGCACATGGTAGCATGTGTCGCTGAGCTTGTGGAGAAATCAATAGGGAGGATAAGAGTCACATGGTGGATGTAGGGCTGGGGGGGGATGTTGAGGCATTTGTGTGATTGGAGTGTTGCAGGTGTTGTGGCTCGTAGTTCGCTGACTGCTACTTCCCTGCTAAGGTCGGCAGCAGTGAGGAGGAATTCGAGTGTTGCAAGGAGTGTTAGTGGGGGAGCACCGGGGATGGTTAGGAGTGTTAGTGGTGGGAATATGGGGGTTGGTGTTGTGGGGCAGTGCATCAGTGGAGGGTTGGGATTGTATCTGGGTATGGGCATGGTGTTGGGGTGCATGCACACCATTCGGCTATGGAAGATGATAGGAATGTTGTTGGAGCTGCTAGATGCATGCTGGAGTGGTTGGAGCATGGGGATTCTTATTCGTTTCGGATGGGAGTACTATATGGATTGTGTTTTTTTGTATGATAAGGTGTATTTTGGGTGTATAGTTTTTTTGGTTTAGGAGTGATTTATGATGTCAATTATTTTCCAACATTGGATATCTGGATAATCATCTTCCCTCCCAACTCTGTTCTGACATCAATGCTTCCATTTTACTGTTTCCACCGAGCTGATTTACTCTCCTAATAAGTAGCTAAGTATAGTCTACATAGTCTGCCAATCGCCTTGAGCGCTAGGAATAAGTTTTTTGTGGGGCGCTTTGCAGGGCCTAGACGAGGTCATAACAATGATCTCATCACAGGAGATCCATCCTTGGAATGAAGAAGCACAAAGTGCAGGTCCAAATCTTGAAAGAGGAGAGTCGCACACAAGG
Organism: Cyathus striatus; assembly: GCA_025738555.1. Classification (NCBI taxonomy): domain Eukaryota; kingdom Fungi; phylum Basidiomycota; class Agaricomycetes; order Agaricales; family Nidulariaceae; genus Cyathus; species Cyathus striatus. The sequence continues at coordinate 8,455,352 of JAOVFP010000001.1, forward strand.
AGGAAGGAATGGCACCCCAGTACTAGGGGTGATCTTATGAGTGGTGAGACATATGCGACACATCAGAAGAACATAAAATAACACCCCTAGTGCTGGGGGTAATCTTATTAGCTTTTGGTATTGAACCACTCGCACAGGGGTACTGGGTTCAATTCCCAGTGCATCCACAAGATTTTGCTTTCAATTTCGATATGTAGTTTATACAATTCCCGATGTAGTGTCGCTACGTTGTTGATATGCCAACTTGGTGTTACATACAAAAACTATCATTTATACTAATCTGGGATATGACTGCCTGGTGGTGGCATACTGGGGGTCCCCGGTTTGTCCTGGGGGAGCTTAGATCCTTAAGAGTGGATGTTTTACCAGACAGATTTTTAGCCTATTATCGAAAAATGGATGTAAGTTCGTCTCAAATGCCAAATTTTGTCCGGATTTAGTGTTCTAAGTTCAAAGATCTATTATACTCATCTTATGGTGATGGAAATATAAATATGTACTGCTGATTATATCCCTTATCATCGGAGTAGCCTTCAGATTTATGGTAGAGGTTTTCATTTTATGGGGTGCAGTATGATCAACTGTTGTTATCATTACTTATCTATCATGATGGAGTGAAATTAGTTTTCAATCATGTTATGGTGTCAATTGTTTGTCTTTGATTTTAGGCCTGCATAGAGTCCTGCTCACTAAGTATATATAAGAGATCTAGTCTGATCCCTCCCACCTTAGCTGTTACAAAATTCACCATGGGCAACACCTACTCAGGCTTTCCTATTGACTCTAAAGTAATTCACTTCGCACGTAAGACCATAATGATAAATACTGTCAATAGTATGTTATTATATCCTAAATCTTAGTTACCAACTCATTATAATTTAGTTGCTGTTATATCTTCCATTGGGTATGATATTATTTACTACTTTTTCGATGAGGTATCATTTTCATTTTATGGAACTTACATATGAAGCTGAAATTTGGTAGGTGAAATACATCTGGCAGTGCGATCGATATCCCATTAGATAATATACATATCTCATGGGTGTTCACTTATTTAGTGGAATGAACTGGTCCATTCCTAAGGTTCTTTATGTCATTGCAAGATACAATTATTTTGTTGTTTTCTTGTATGTTTCATTTCTTTAATAAGCAAATGTACTACTCACATTCTGAGTTGTACAGGATCTCCGTGTTCCTTCTTAATAAGCACTCCATCAGTATGAAAAATACATAGCTTAATTATGCTCAATCTAGCACCATTATTTGATACATTCGGAACCGTGTCATCCAATGTCAGTAATTCTCACATGATTTTGCTGTCTCATGAACTGAATCTACAAAATCAGTTGTAATTATGGATGAAAAATAGGCTTTTCTAGAATCTAACCTAATCTCCAGCTGCCATGCATATTTGTGGTATGATGATATATGGGAAAGTATATTTTATTCTCCTCCATAAAATATAACATTAGTCATATAGTTGGCCAGTCATACAGAATTCTACAGTGGACCTTATCTTTGCATTTCGAGTTAGTGCATGTTATGGGAACAACAAAAAAAAGTATATTTTCCCATCAAACTAATTTGCCAATGTGAGACTAATATAACAATAGTCGTGTTGTTTCTAGGAATATGTTTATTTGGTGAGTTGTAATACTATTTGATGATTAAGAATGATGTACATGTGGAAATGTACTAGCACAATTTTCGGTTTGCCTAATATAACCAACTGCCACATAATTGTTGAACACTAATCATCAGTTCTAGCTATTGCTCATCACATTGATACTAATTTCCATTGCATTCGCCAAAAGTCTTGTTGATATTCCAGGATTAGTGTGCCAAATGAACAGTCCTGAAAATGCAAATTTTCTTTACTTGCTAGAAAGTGTTTATTTCGGACTCAGTCTTGCCATCCATTGTACATTCATTTCAACTTCCCACGAGGATGTACTTATTTATGTCAATAGCTGCCATGTTTCTACTCACCACTTTTAGATTTTGGAAGGATCTCAGTATTGCTCAAGGAGGACTGCGAAATTTGTTACAAAGTAGAAGAACCAACTTCCCAATTCTGGCGTCCTTTATGCGTGATGGGATATTTTATTTCTTCGTTTTCTTTGGTGAGAGATACATAAAAATAAATCCAGATAGTGTGTCTACTAATCAAGGCATCATTTAGTGATTAATGTACTTCAGACATGGTGTTCAATCGATCCAAATGCATCTGTGTTTAATGTCTCTTTCACCCCATAAATTCCATTGCTTCTATTGTTTATCTAAAACTTCCTCATATAAGTACAGGTGGTATTATGCAATGCAGTCGGTTACAGTCAGTTATAAATCATTTATTTCAATGATTAATATTTAGAAGACATTAGGGATCTCGATTGATACTGAATTTGTGGCAAATATCAGATGCAAATGGAAATACAAGCACTTCCTCTGTGTCGTGATCAATTTTCTTTGCTCGCCCTGCACTTGGTACAACCAGAGTCGTGGCTTCGATTCTGATTGATCGCTGTCGGTAAGCTGCGGGGCTGCGAAATGTTTCGTCACCGAGAGGGTGATTGATTTCAAATATGGTAGGGCAGAATCAATTACTTACCATTTTAATAGTTTGAAATCATTGCTTGTATGTAGAAGTAAATATAACTGAAATCAATGCTAATTAGTATGAAATCAATGAGAGATCAATCAATTAATTACATTAAGTAGAAATCATTAGAAATCATTAGAGTGAAATCAATGACAATTAAAAAAGAAATCAATGAGAAATCAGTCAAAAATCAATGAATAACTCGAAATTGTCAGGTACCCAACTACAGAATATACTAAGTACTAGGGTGGTTAACTATATACATATACTTACTTTATCTACTAGACTATTAGTCCTTTTCTAACAAATAAACTTTACTCTATATTACACATACCTGGAGAGCGAAATCAATGTTGAAATCAATCATTTATACTTAGTTTAAATTACATTTCAAAGTGAAATCATTGCTGAAATCAATCCTTTTGGACTTTGTAATATTATTGGTGCAAGTTTGAAATCATTGGGAGATCAATGTAAATTCCAAGGGAAATAAATGCGAAATAAATGCGAAAATCAATGTAAAAATCAATGTTATATAATATGGAAATCATTGCTAAAATCAATGCTAAATTTAATGTTATTTCAATACTTGTTTTTATTTATTTTCATCATACATAAATGTACATAGTATGTAAAAGTGTTATAATAGTCATACTCCTACAGCTTAGAAAATTCGGTCATGTGATTTCATCGTTCTACCATTTTTGAAATTAGTGCACCTCTGTGAAGGCTATAAAATAGAATGAAATAATATATTGATTTTAGTATTGATTTACCATTGATTTCCCTATGATATAACATTGATTTTAATATTAATATCGCATTTATTTCCCTTGGAATTTACATATTTTATATGTAATGTGTCAGATGCATTAGAAAATTCTAAATTGGGTAATACATCTGCTTATTGTTCCAATTGTTTCGTGCCGATTTTACCTGTGCAACGTGAACTGAGCCTCCGAAAATTTTCCGATTGGCCTAGGAACGGATGGGGTCACAGATCTGATTGAAAATATTGTGCATGGATCGGTCAGTTTTCCTATTCTTGCACATATTCTAGATTTGCCCACACATCGGTCAGATAACATATTTTAATAACTATTCTAATTGTTAAGTAAATCGGGTTGTACCATATTTACAGCAATCCGATCCACCCTTGTCTGAGGTGCCTCTCGGTGACGAAACATTTCGCAGCCCCACAGCTTACCGACAGCGATCAATCAGAATCGAAGCCACGACTCCAACTGTACCCAGTTCTCTCTATCAAGAGCTGCAAGAATATTTATCTTGTACTGGACATTATGCAGTGCACATAACAATGATACAGAATCTAAAACTAGAAGCTGAAAAAAAGGTTTGAACATTGATACATATTTATATTATTATGTCTGATTTTATATTCAGAACAAGTCACCTAATCCTCTTCAATAATATCAGGACATGTCATCAGCTGATCCGGATGTCGCCGCTCTTCTACTAATTCAACTGGCTAGTAGAATTCTAATTATCTGTTCCAATTCAGCCTCGTGTGAAAGGCTATTTAGCACATTTGGTCTCATTTTAACCAAGCTTCGAACTCGACTAGAAAAAACAAAACCCAACAGATCTCGCTGAGCTGAAGATGCATTTGAGGGACATACAGCTTAGGGGTGCCGATGTGAAGAAGAATATACAAAAAAGAGTATTTGGAATTGAAAAGGAGAAGCAAAGATAGGTTGTACCGCTGACAAGCACTTCTATTACAGCTTTACCTGAACCCATACCCCTACATGTTTCCTTATCGCATTGAGCTATTGCCATGCAACCTCCTTCTATTCGTATTAATGAAGAGAATCGTCACACATGATCACTTCGAGCATTAACGAGACATTTAACCAGCTTGGAATCAGAAGGTGATGCTGATACAAATGATGCTGTGTTTGATGCCAGCAACATCAATATCACACTGGCGGATTTATTCGACTTCAACAGATTATATTGGGAAATTTAGATGCAGAGCTTCGGTTCTATGATTGATTGGATTTAGATGCGGATGGTGAAGCTGATCTTGACCCAGATATTGATGATACCATTGAGCATCTTATGTTAAGTTGAGTTATCTTATTTACAATACGTAGAATATGATCTGTCAATTACTTTTACTACGGTGGTTGTATGCAAGAATTTGTTTTTGGGTATTACTTGCGACGCGATGGAGTGATGAAGCGAACCGATAAAGCCCACATAAGTTGTTGAACCGAAGTACAAACTTCGAACTTGAAGCTTGAAGCTTCTGAAGGACCAGCCTGTCGGAGCTTGAAATGCCCATCACCACTGCCGGAGGGAAAACCGCAAAGTCGATCAAACCCAATTTCTGCCTTAAACCATCGACCTTACTCGGAACGTCGATGGTCGGCACAACACTTACTTAGTTACAGTAACGCCCCCGTGGAAACCGAGGGTTTCGCACTCGCCCTCTTTGCGTCTGACATTGGGGTATCCCAGTACGGCACCATCCACATACTTACGCAAGACGATTTCAATCGTATTCTAGACTTCGCATAGCAAACATCCACTCTCCCCACCCCCGATAGGTTCTGCAATACATAGGTTATAGACCGGCCGTGTACCAGTCAGCCTATCGATCGTGTTCTGATCTCACTTCGAACATTGTCTCTTAAGCCGAAAGAAGCGTATGTGGAGGATTATAGAGAGGTTAGCGTGCAGAGCTATGAGAAGACGGCGCAGATGCAGGAGCCTGGGGGCTATACCAAGTTGCCTAAGGTGCTTCAGGATCTTATGGGTACGGTTTTGGAAGCGCGGGAAGGGAGTACAGAGATGGTATCGAGAGTTAAGGGGCCGCTCGGGAACACGTGTTTTGAATGGATGTGAATAGATGTGAAAGGTTGTATATGGCATAGTATGTGAACTCCTTACTCTTCGGGTTGATATCAATGTCATATCTGATGCTCTGCCTCCTAGATGATTTATATTTTTATGCTGACGGTCTTCGATAACGTGCTCGACTAGTACAGTTATGGTTTACAATCAATTAATTCTTCTTGAGATCATTTCACTCCTGTCTGGCGACTTTTTTGCCGTTCGCAAAATTCATCCAAATTTGACCTCAGTTATTTTAAATATTGACTAAACATTTTGGCTGTCGCAAAATGTTCACTATTGATTAGTGCAAAATCGTAGACAAATATTACATTTTGTACATATTTTGTATGAATACAAATGATTCTTTTTGTTCTAATTTTAGCTTCATCAAAATAAGTGTCAAATGTAATGTTGTGAACATGTTTTGACCTCTCGCAAAATTTATTGTTTTGCATGACTGCAAAACCCGTGCACAATGAAACATTTTGCTTTTTCTCTTAAAATAACAGGTTCACCAGTTCTGTTATTTTAAGAGAAAAAGCAAAATGTTTCATTGTGCACGGGTTTTGCAGTCATGCAAAACAATAAATTTTGCGAGAGGTCAAAACATGTTCACAACGTTACATTTGACACTTATTTTGATGAAGCTAAAATTAGAACAAAAAGAATCATTTGTATTCATACAAAATATGTACAAAATGTAATATTTGTCTACGATTTTGCACTAATCAATAGTGAACATTTTGCGACAGCCAAAATGTTTAGTCAATATTTAAAATAACTGAGGTCAAATTTGGATGAATTTTGCGAACGGCAAAAAAGTCGCCAGACAGGAGTGTTTCTTCAGAAATATCTTCTCCGAGTCGGCTCTTTCGCTCTTTCTCCTTCTGGAATGGATGTGTCAGTCAACTCAACATTACTCCTGTTAATCACCACTCTATCTCTTCATCTAAATCAAACACATTATCAATGGTAAACTTACCAGTTTTTGTCGATTTCATATATCATTGACAGACAACCAAACCAAACCAGAGGGTCGGATTCCGTCGAAAAGTGGTGAGTGCGCAACATAATCATTCTAAGCCAACTTATTGATGTTTATGTGTCAGAACTTATATCATACATACGTAGCTAAGCCAACTTTCAAACAATTGGAATCAGTCCATCAGCTGATGGTTAAAAACATGACTAGAACAAACTTATAAATGTCTAGTTGGCGAGCGACCGGCGACCACTGCCGTCACAAATTCCTATTCGATTCCGACCTTTACCGGCATACTGCGTCAATATATATATATGGACCCGGACCCCTGCGTAGGCAGCCTAGACTGCATCCCTGACGCCCCCTCCTCCAGGCCAGAATATACCCCATGGCTGCTATAGCGCATTCAACAGATCTTTGGCTTGAGAGGTCCCGTCTAGCTGGGATTATACTGGCGTCTTTCTCTTATGGTGTGTAAAGTGTATACGCTTGCCTTAAAGTTGTCCGCGTAAGCTGATGATAACGTACCGTATAGGCATATTCTTCGTCCTCTCTGTTCAAGGGTGTCAATCTATTGTACGGGGAATGCGTTCTCGAGGGACTACAGCTCTGCGGTCAAAGCTAGGGTGCATCCTATTAGGATACGTCATTATAACATTTATCCTGAGGTCGATTGGGATGGGCGCCAATGCACGATACACGGAGGACATTTGGATCAACTATCGAGCGGAGGGTAGAACGCCGGTGGATCTCATCGTTAACGAGTTCGAATTTTGGTATAACAGGATGGCTATAGATTCGTGAGTGACATTATCACTAGTGCTCAATACCCGTTTCGACCGATATATCTATTGAAGTCACTTCATTTTGGTCTGGGTCCTCGACATGTTATTATTCTATCGCTGTATAGTGATTTGGAACTACCAACTTTGGGTTATTATCCTCATGGGATCGATATTTTTATCCGTAATCGGTACGCTTCTCGCTCATGGGAGCTCCTTTCACTTATCGCTCATCTACACAGGTATTACAATGTCAATAATGGTCCTAGCTGGGAGAGCGGCAGTGTTTACCGGCCTCCAAATGCAGACCGCATTCCTGGCCATGTCGGTCAGCTACAACTTCCTCTTCACTTTCTTAGTATGCATGCAACTATTCATGGTACGGAGGCGGATGCGGGATGTCCTGGGAAGGGAGCAGTTGATCCCATACACCTCTATCACGGCTATCCTCGTCGAATCAACATCGCTATATCTGATCGCTGAGCTTGTTTATCTTTTTGCTTTTGCGTTTCATAGCCACGTTCAGAATTTATTGTTAATGGAAAATGCTATTATCCAGGTGGGTATAAGCTCTTATGCTGCTCAATATTTATGATAAACATCCTCATGCTTTCTTTAGGCCATCTCACAGCTACTAATTATCTTACGAGTTGCTCAAGGACGGGACTACAACACCGTGTCCACGACGATAGTAGCAACTGACAGATGTATGGGCGGAGCAAGCTCTGAGCCGATTACGTTTCGACACACGGTCCGAGGGGAAGAATCTCGTATCGTTAATGAGTTGCTAGACATCGAAGTTATTATTCCCAAGGCCACTCAAAGCGAGGAAAAAGATCCTTCCGTGGAAGAGGTTTAGGCGTAGTTAATTGAGTATATTTTCAGCTTGGTGTAGCCGTAGGTATGTGTTTAATAGTTACTGTTAATCCTTGTACTAGTACTTAGATATGTGTATGATATTTTAAACGATATTTCGACCGAGATGGGCAGCGCAATTCTGAGTACAGTACATGCAGAGCGACATGAGAATGGGCAATCAAGCAGACTCACGGTTTAACTCAGCTTCCGTCGTTGATTACCGCAGTTGTTAATCTTAGAAGCATTCTTCGAGGAAAAGGTTCGTGATCGTTCGCTGCTCCGAGCATCATGGAAGGTCTTCAAGATGATATTCCATATAAAATCGAACAATTTTTGTCGAAAAGCCCATTCCCATTGAATTACAACGACGACATGCCAGACATCCGCATTCTAAATTCCACCGACTCGTCCTTACATGTCTCTTTCAGTTTCGCTGTGCCTATCCAATACAAACACGATCTTTCACCCGGTGAAACAGCAGTATTTCACCTCGCCTCCATTCCCCATACATTCGAAGCTCGCTTACCTAAAGGCGGCAACGAATTCTCGAGCGAGGAGACATGGAAGAAGGCGGAAGAATTGGGGATCGCTGTAGCCTCTGGCGCTGCCGCCATCGTGATTGGAACAGCATGGACCCTAGGAAGGATTCCATTTCTTAGAAGGTCTGATGTGGCATTAGCAGCTGCGAGGATGGCATGGAATAATGCGCACACCTGTGGGCGAATTTTAATTTTCTCATATGTGTATTTACTAACATTAACAACGAAGATGGTGCTAGATACGCTACTGATGGGGATGGCGTCGTATTGAAAGTCGATATTCCGTTTCATGAAAACTTGTGTTACGAGATTAAGGAAGGAAATAAATTCGTGCTGGTTAACTATAACGATTGCTAGTAATGAGCAGATATAATGTTTGTTTCATTTACTTATTATTAAATTGTCCGTATTTGAGAGAAGATTCTACATTCATTAGGATTTCAGTGCCTGCCTATTGGATCAGATGAGCTGTATTACTAGCAAATCAACGGGCCATTCATCGTTCTATATTCTCATAATCATGAAACTGTATCCTTAAACTTGCTAATGTTTAGTCAAAGCAATGTAATCACTAGCACTTCAAAAGAGAATACGGCAGGAATGGGGCAGAAAATATAGGTATGAAACTAAAAGAATAAAAAATGAGAATCTTGAATTGGAGTAGCTAGAGATACACGTACCATGTAAGTTTTGTGGTCATATCGCGCGCCACGCATTTGAAGAACTCGGTAGGCAAGGATGACGTGGGGTGTTACTGTGAGAGTCCAGGGAGAACCTTCAATTATGCGTACGAGATGAAGGATATAAAGCGAAGCAGGGATAAAAACGAGACTAATTATAAACCTGGTCTCCCTGTCGCCAAATACAAGCAGCATAGTCTTACGTCCGACAACTACATCACCCTTGATGCCGTGAAAATCCTGAACGTGTGCCAAAGTTCCAGCCCACGCAGAGACTGCATACCCGCAGGCCATCGAGCTAGGAGTGTGTGATGCAATAGACTTCCATGATGCACTGAGCATAGCTCCTGTTCCGATCGTTATTGAAACCGTGTTTTTTCCAAACCAGTGTCGACCTCCAGGCGTAATACACATGAAGGCTGCTGTAAACACCCAGACTAAAGTTTCTGGGAAAATGGAATCAACAGTATTGGTGCAAAATTGGTGCACTACTACGATGATCAGAGCTTCCGATGTCACCAACATCACCTTGCTTGCCCAAGTTTCTCTGGAAGTAAAAATGTTGGAGAAATGGGTTCACTTGTGACTTTTCGACTCGCACGTGCCTTTCCTCCCATTGTATTCATTCACCCATATCGTATTTTTCCCCTCTTCTCTCGACGCTACTCTTATCTCCACGACTTTTCCACGACCCGCTCCCAAATCGCTCCCAATATTCCTCTTTTTCCCACGTTCGCTATGCTTCGCCGACGCCAAGCCTACGCTCATTACGTTGATACTAACTAACTAAGTACGTAATCAATTTTTATCTGCCTCGCTTCTTATCTATCTTCCTATCTGTAATCGGTACTTTACTCGCTCTTTTCGCTTGCTGCTTATCTACGCGGGTAAGTATTTCGACGTCAATATTGTTCCTAGCCGGGGGAGCAGCAGTATATACCAGCATCCAGATCAAGACCACTTTCTTGGACATGTCTTGCGGCTACAACTTCCTAGTCATGTTTCTAGTATGATGCAACTGTTCATGGCACAGGCACGGATGAGCAATGCGGGAAAAATGATCCCATACACCTCTATCGATATCACGGCTACTCACGTCGAACCAACCTGATTGTATTTGATCATTGAGTTTATTTATCTTTTTGCTTTTGCGTTTCATAGCCACGTTCAGCATTCATTATTAATAATGGAACATGCTATTTTCCGGGTAAGTATACAATCTCCTGTGCTGCTCGGCATTTAAGAAAGATGTCCTCATGATTTTTAGGCATCTAACTACTAATTTTCTTATGAGCTGCTCACGTATGGACTACTACAACACCGTGCCCACCACCATAGTACTGACCGACCTATAGACGGGCGGAGCCGGGCTCGGAGCCAATTACGTTTCGACATACAGTCCAGTCCGCGGAGAAGAACATCGTGCTATTAATGAGTCGCTAGTCATCAATACTATTACTTCCAAGGCATCTCAAAGCAAGAAAAAAGATCCTTCCGCAGAAGAAGTTGAGGCTAAGATAAGTATTGAATTGAGTATATCTGTGTAATTGGAGGGAACAATCTTGCATAATTCTGGGGTAAGTAGTTAGGACGAGCGCCAGTTTTAACAAGGTTAGCGCTCCAGCGGTGAACGCCGGGAAGTACATTTTTGAGAGTGACATGAGACGGGGCAGTCAAGTTAACTAATGGAGTTCTTCATCTCGGAAGTGTTTGAGCATCTGTCGTTGATCATCTTGATTCTTGATGCATAATCGAAGGTCTTCAAGCTAATATTCCACATAAATTCGAAATATCTAGAGCGTCGCTGGGAAAAGCCCCATCGAACTCTACCACTGAACTCAGTTGCACAACATGCCAGATATTCGCATTAGAAATTCCACTGGCTCCACGTTATATGTCTGTTCTAATCTTTCTCGCCAAGTCCAATATAAAAGAGACCTCTCATCTGGAGAAACGACAGTGTTACCTCTCGCCTCAGCTCCATACACATCCGAAGCTCGCTTACGTAACACGGACAGCCAATGTTCAAGCGAAGAGACCTGGAAGATGACCGAAGAATCTGGTACTGCATCCATCGTAGCTGCCAGAACCACTTCACCCCTTGGAAAGGTCATGTTTCTTGGAGGAACCAGAGTGACATCAGGAGCTATTGGGTTGGCGTGGAGTAACGCGCATACCTGTGAGTAGATTTCACTGTCGTCACTGGCATGCAAGATATTTACTAACATTAACAATCAAGATGGTACACGATACGCAACTAGTGAAGATGGAGTCGTATTAAAATTCGACCATCCACTCATTCCATTCCATGACGAGTATTACGAGGTCAAGAAGGAGGGAAATCAGCTCGTACTCGTTAACGTAGGTTCCTTTCATAGCAAAAGCCTTTCCCCCATCACCCAGACCTCAAAGACCCGCATAGTTTCCTCCTCCACCGACTCATCTGCACGCTCATTTGTCGTCGCCAAGTCGATCAATTCAGAGGACGTCTTCCCTCATCAGTTGGCCACCGCCTTTATTGCCGTCAGCCTTGTTTTCCTACTAATAGCCTTCGTAGCTATATGTATCGCTACTATCCTGATATTCTTCTTCATTTGGGCCGTCACCATTTCCCTCGTATTCCTACCCTTTCTAGCCCTATGCGCCACCAGCATCCTCTCAATCAAATTCCGCGTTACCCCAACCCGTGCGGGCGTCACCTACCTCTAGGCGGGTCGCGCTGGGGATAGTATTAGGAGAAAAAGAAAGAAATCGGTTTGTTGTCAATGATCTAGACAGTTGATAACGATAGTAATTGGATTTCGCTCGTTCTTTCTTCTTGTACTTAATAATAGTTTTCAAACTTCATATTACATGTCTTATATACTATCTTACACTCTGTCTAATTGTTCTTCTACCTTCGGTACCAATTCCTTTCGAGTCCAAGCTCTCTGTAGCGCAACGCGCTGGATTATCATCAACGGAGCTATGCACTAAAGATACATCAGTAATTCTTCATGAACATCTGTACAAACTATGGTCAATTACCTGTACGTATACAAAACACTGCAGTGTGATAATCAAAGTAAGACTGCGCGATATGAACGGGATCAGATATAACATGTCTAATACAACGATCAACGCTGCCGATTCCAACAACATCGAAATGATATTAATAAGCCTTTTGCCTTCCTCACTGCCAAGAGTGACAATGTAAATGTGGCAGAAGTACGAAAGCCGCCCTACAATCATGGCAGTTATTAGGACATTGAGGGACATGCTGACTGCAACGTAGGATATTGGACCGGACAGGGGTAACATTTCCGAATGTGAGACGGCATGTATCAATGTGATTCCTTCAACTACAATGCAAGTCAGTACCTGTGAAACCAGTATTTAAAACATTACATACTGGATGTGTAGCAAAATAAAACCGTTATAAGGGAGCGACACCCATATCGATATATCGCACTATCACAATCGCGATAGATGACAATGGACCTCCAGAGCTTCCGAGCAAAAATATGAAATCATTGTTTCAATATTAGCCTTGAATTTCTAGGGTAAAAACTCACCAATATTCCATCAGAAGCCCAGTTAGTTAAGACGAATGAGACGGATCCAACGGGGCCCAGCACATTGAATGGATCCTTCTCGATTAGTAGAAAGCATTTTGAACCCAGGATCTCGTTGTAGGTAACGTCTGCATTTGCAGCAATAGCTATGGTGCTTAATACGAGCATGACCACAACATAAAACATCAGAAACATGTTCCGCATACGTTGCTCTTTGCCAGAGAGCATCAGCTTTGAGAGGAGGAATACACATTGAAAGCAGACTAAGCAGACGATGCCATATCCGATCCCTGAGATAATAGCTCCAACCACCCAGGTTCGTATTTCTTTACGACCGAGAGCCGTGGATAGACAGGAGGTAGAACCGGGAAGATCTGACATAGCGGCCTGCCGCTGGGGAAGGGGAGAATGTCTTTGTAGCCTTAGTACGTAATTGAACGTCACGAGTATAAATATATACGTTGCACAGATTACTAATTGTTGGCTTTCTAAAGTAAGCACTTGCTGTAATTAAGGCAGTTACGATTCCGGTACACTTAGTTACATAGATGCATACTCGGTTTTTTATACTCGAAAAGCATTTACATCTTTCATTGCAGTGGTGATAACTTCAGCCCGCTAGAAATTATCGATTCATATCATGTCGAAATATAGTAGCATTGATCATGGCGACAATGCAGACCAGTAAATTAAAAGAGATAATTAAAACGATAGACCGGGTCAGCCCGCTAGAGATCATCGTTGTGTGATTCTCATGCAACATGTGTATGATGCTCGTCATGTGCCTGGGTGCTGCAATGTCGGTTGCGAGGAGGGCAAGTGTGAACCCCTCGGTTTCGATGGGGGCTTTTCGCAGTACGACGAGTTTGAGATCTTGACGTGTAAGCTATATTCTGATATTCAAAATCGCGAACAAGTGGTGTTGATTATTTTACGGCTGTACTCGGCTTATGAAGGTAAGAAAGGTATCGTGTACTTAATCGTCCGGTCCATCATGTGAGCAACTACATAATACAGATATCACTTCGCCGCCCCACGAAACAGCCAGATGTCTGCAGGGTCGACCCCTCCCAAGTCATCATTTTCTACACTGGCTATCCACTCCTTGAGAAGACCCTCATTGTCTTGCACAGCGCGATCATAATCTTCCGGGAAAACCCAGCCACCACTCTCTACCACAAGATACAATTCCATGGCTGATCGATAGCCATTCACATTCTGCCAGGCACGTTCGTCTTTGTGTACCTGTGCTATATCCTGCTCGGAGAACGACCCTGGAGTTATCGGGCACGTCACACCAGGCCCAGCAATGGCTTCCCACTCTACCATTGTCCGAATCAGCAGCCGCTTCAGCTTGGGGTAACCATCATGCCAACAGAATTGGGCGGCTGATGGTAGTTGCTGGGCCATAGTAAATTTTCCGTCAAATGAAAGCGCAGAGGCCCACACAATATCCAAGTCGGTCTCTAGATACAACGCGTGATATGCCTTGCGCAGATAGGCTTTCTCTTTCAAGAAAGCTTTTTCCTCTTGGCCAGGTGCGGGCATTGCCCCATCGATGAAATCGGGAATGAGAGCTGTGAGGTAGAGCGGAAGCACCGCAGTGTTCTGCCAGTCGATGACAGCGGAGATCTCCACAGTGCCATCGCGCTCGAAAGCCTCGCGAGACAGAAATATGTTGCCCTGGTTCGAGTCACGCAGGGTTAAACTAGGTCGAAGGACCCAGTCATCGCCATCCAATATGAAATACTTTGCGACCTTGTCATACATGTTCAGCAGACGGATATGCTGTTGAGGAACCTGTAAGTGTGAAGGAGGCTCCCATGGAGCAATGAACTTGTGGGTGGGGGCTTTGGCATATTTCGTGATGCAGGCGCATTCACAGTTGGTGATAGATTTGAGGTAGGATTGCACGTCTGGCCCTGGAAGACGTCAGAATAAGACTTTGCAATCAGAGTGATAGACATACAAGGGCCATGGTCAAGGTCAATATCTGTGGGGTTACCATAAATATCTTCCCAATAGCCTATCTGTAGAGTGCTCAGACCAAGGACAAACTCGTCGTCCTTTTGAGTGAGATGCCTGACGGGCGTACACTACCTATAGTTGTGGATTTTAGCTTTTCTATACATGTAATTAGTACTCACCAAACAGTAACAAACATGGGTTAGTTACAGAATTGGAGTGAGACCCAAGCTGCCAGTTAAAAGTACTGAGAAGTACACTTACCAAGGGTATGAATATGACAAAGCCTAAGGTAGTACTATGCACAGAAGGGACAGTAAAGCAGCGGCACCAAACTCAGTGACTAAATGGATAACAGCCAGAACGCGTCTAGCGACGCGCAAAGGTCACGTGATCGAACGCGATCACTGCCCAAGAGAAGCAAGCGATGACGAAGTGCCTCACTAGACGCCTCGGCAAACCCTGGAACCCTGAGCCAACCGATTGACTTCTCTCGGAGTAATCGACGAAGTGATGCATGTTTAATTAAAGTAATAAGCCCTGAGCCCTGATAGATCTTTGTGCTATTCTTAGCACATCCGCGTATAGCCAATCCCATCCCAACCGAAGGAACACATGTGGCGCCATATCCCCTGTCGTGCAACCTCCTATGACAGACGCACGACCCCCTGTCCAGCACGCTCCGTGAGCGAATGGCTTCCCCCTGTCAGTGACATAGTTTACCCTCCCTAGTACCCCGAATGTACCTATCTAGCAGCTATGTAGTACCATCAGCCACCATATTTCCAGCAGTATATAAAGTAGATGAGTTTTGTCCTGTAGACCAAGCTATCCCCCGTGCAGCTTCCGTTATAAAGTACCTTGACGTAGTGTAGTGAAATAAAGCATATTCTCCAAGATCATTGATTAGTAATTTGATTTGAGTCTAGTAAGAAGAAACCGCAAACTCATAGAGAATCGTGTGTTTGCCTCGTACATAGCCAGAGACATTATCTAACCACTACTTAGTTATTCCTTAACCTTCCTATACATCCCCCTTCCACCCCCTTTTGCCTGGAAGCATTCTTAATACCGATCTTCTGTGAAATTCCCTCCAAACTTGCCACCCCATTACGTTGTTTTAGGAGTAAGTAGTTATTATTACATAATCTAGCTACCATCACCCCATTGTAAACATCTCTAACCTCTTATGAGCATCCACAAAGACATCACAGGTCATCTGAGCTGGGACATCCTTGTGGTAGTACAAGGATCCATAGCCACCACCACTAAAGGCTTTGATAACCTTGGACTCAAACTTGATCCACTGATTAACTAGCCGAAGTTTTTGCTTCATCGTCAACTGGTGCCAAACCACGTGAAGCTCTATGCCATCCGCAATGTCCATGATGATATATTTGGCTCCATTGGACGTACCTGGTGCTCGAGATGACAAGGAAATGATGTGTGGAACTTGAGTCAGTCCCAGTCTATCGCGCAGGAATCGCATGGTGGCAACCTCACTAGCAGTGGCAAGGTGCGGTGGTCCAGAGAGCAGAGTAGGAATATGAGCAATGACCTCTCGTCCATTGGTGAGTTGAACACGAAAAACTTTATTGCTTCTTCCTTCAGCCAGTTTTTGAAAATCAGTAACACTGTCTGCCCTGGTGCTCTCCATTACAACACTCTTCAGGGCATCAACATTGAATCATTGGTAGTGCAAAGCTTGTTGGCATTCTTCGTTGTGTATCCATCACCCTGATGTATGCTGGAAGTAATCCTCATGCGAAGCCATGTTACTGAACAGTCGCACATGCTGCAGGCTGAACAGCAGAGAAGTAGAATGGGTAGACAGGATGAAGATGGGGGAGGCGAAAGAGCCAGTCCCAAAGGCACAAGTAACAAACGATCAAATTGATCTCAATTTACGGCGATTTGGCTTTACTTGTATGATGCTCCAACTATAAATAAATTCATCGTACTAAAACCTATGCCATATTTCGGTTCGCCATACTTGGGTGTCACCATAAACTAAGAATTGGTTTATTTCTCACTATTTTAAAGATAAAACTATTCTACTTTTTATGCTATATACCCACATGCTATAAATCCGCACATATGTTAGAGAAAAGGATCTATTCGATGACTTTTTGCAGCCTCGGAAATCTCCGAATTAATTCTCACGCTCTCCAGACCGTACAGCATCGCGTACATTTAACCTCATTCAGCCGCATTTACTTTTAAGCATTATAATTTCGAGTCTCAATTTGTAGTTTTACATTATATTAGTAGATAATTGACACTATGTAAGGGCTTTTAAATGGTAGTTAAAATGTTAGAATTTATTTTTGGTACACTCATTCAAGTGTGTCCATGTTCAGAGCAACAGTGCACCGCTGATGACAGAAAAAAAACATAATTTGATCTGGTTATATGGCATTGTCACGTTGAATAAACAAGAGCTATGTGCTTAGCAAGTAGAAATATATGATACAAATATGACAAGGCAATTGGTACCTCAGGATAATCAGGTCAAGTTGTTTTTTTTTTTTGCCATCAGCAGTGCACTGTTGCTCTGAACATGGAAACATGTGAATAAGTGTGCCAAAAATAAATTCTAACATTTTAACTACCATTTAAAAGCCCTTATGTAGTGTCAATTATCTACTAATATAATATAAAACTATGATTTGAGACTCTAAATTATAATGCTTAAAAGTAAATGCAGCCGAACGAGGTCAAATGCATGCGACGCTGTACGGTCTGGAGAGCGTGAGAATTAATTCGGAGATTTCCGAGGCTGCAAAAAGTCATCGAATAGATCCTTTTCTCTAACATATGTGCGGATTTATAGTATGTGGGTATATAACATAAAAAGTAGAATAGTTTTATCTTTAAAATAGTGAGAAATAAACCAATTCTTAGTTTATGGCGACACTCAAGTACGGCGAACCGAAATATGGCATAGGTTTTAGTATGGTGAATTTATTTATAGTTGGAGCGTCATAGATCTTGCTGTTGCACATGTTGCCAGTCAATTGCCCTCGCCAAAGGGAGCTTGAAAATGAGTCAGAGGTGGCTCAGGGTGGCTCTGGCCTATCTGTCGCCCACCAGCGCCTACATACGCCCACCTTGCACTGCCAAGCCACTGCCGGTGGTATAGAAGCGCCTGGGTTAATTCTCGGTGTATACCTGAGAAGATCTTATACGGTTAAATGTCATGCCGACAATGAAGAGCAGAGAGATTCTCCATGTACCCACCAATCTCCTCCTTCAACACAGTCTTCCCCTTCTCATAACCCTGTATGCTAGCCTCCATATATTCCTCCGCATATGTTTCCTTCAGGTCAGGATCCAACATTCCAAGTGGAATCAGAATACGATCAATAGGTTGACTTGTGCAAGGCTGGTCTATAGCCCAAGTATTGAAGAACCTGTCAAGGGCGGGGAGGATAGATGTTTGTGCCGCGATATGGCGTTCAAACTGCACATTTATTCGGGTGCCATGCTACTTCTTGATGCTAGCGCCCCTTTTGGGGGACCAACTTAGCGCGCTACTTTTCGTTGGTACCACGCCACTTTTTCTTGACTTTGTCTCGACTTGCCGCCACTTTCTCAGTTCATCCAAGCGCTACTTTGTTTTTTTTTGTCGCGCGCGCCACTCTCTGAATTCACTCAGCACCACTTTTTGTAGCCAGATAGCTTAAGTACTCCAAAAATATCAACAATTACTAAGTTAAATGAAATATATTATATACTACGAGAAATAATACTAGTCTACAGTGTCTTTTAATTGTATAAAATATTTATTTTTGACTTAAGGCGCTATGAGAGTGAGGGTGTAGAACTAGACCGCATTATGTAAAAGGCGGGAGCGAACAATGCGCCAGCAACCCCGAACACCACAGGATACGCCAAACCCCAATAAAGATAAAAACACCTGCGTGAACCCCAGCAACGACAACAGAAAGACACCTATCTGAAAAATGCTTCGCAGCCAGTCATGTACTTGTCCGCATGCATGAGTACAGCCCTCCTAGCCGCCCACAACTCTCTTCTAAGAGCGGATGGTTTCGGTAATGGTACCAAAGGCACGAGAAGACAGACGGTGGGGCTGCATATAGAAATGCAGAGCGCTAAAGTTCATCATAGCCCGGCGGTGATGGTGAAGTTTGAACCACTGGCATCCTGTTTCATGAATACATTGAAAATAAACAGCATGTCAGTACTTACTTGGTGGGAGAAGTCGTAATTGAGCACGAACCTATGAGAACAGAGGACCTTAAGCCAGCTAGAGCAATTCACATTCGCTTGTTTCCGATAATCCTGCGACCCAAGCTGGAAATGGAGAGACTAGAACAGAGACAGAACAAGTATAGAAGCCAAGATGATCAAGCGCAGAGGAAGCACAGCACAGAGCGTCTTTGAGGCCTGACTGGGACTGCTGGCAATGGCAGCAGAAGACGAAATGCTAGCTCGAGTGCTGGCAACGGCACTCAGCTCGGGATCTTGTCGCTTATGCATGTCCAATGGATTGCCGTTGTATTGTGCATTGTTCGCTCCCACCTTTTACGTAATGCGGTCTAGTTCTACGCCCTCGCTCATACCACCTTTAGTCGAAAATAAATATTTTATACAATAAAAAGACACTGGACTAGTATTATTTCTAGCCGTATACAATATATTTCATTTAACTTAGTAATTGTTGATATTTTTGGAGTACTTAAGCTATCTGGCTACAAAAAGTGGCGCTGAGTGAATTCAAAAAGTGGTGCGCGCGACAAAAAAAAAACAAAGTAGCGCTTGGATGAACTGAGAAAGTGGCGGCAAGTTGAGACAAAGTCAAGAGAAAGTGGCGCGGTACCAACGAAAAGTAGCGCTAAGCAATGTCTCCCAAAGGGCGCGCTGACATCAAGAAGTGGCGCGGCACCCGAATAAATGTGCAGTTTGAACGCCATACTGCGAGATCGAGGATACAATCGAAGTCGTCTTGCGTGAATTTGTGGATTGTGCCGAAGTCCGATACTGCTATAAAATTAATGGTTCTCAGGATTCCGATGCATCACGCGTCCGCGTCATCCGGCCGTCCGGCCCCGCGGTCCTCTTTACGTGAGTAGTTAAATATTTGTATCTATTGGGATTTTCCAGCCTCACTTTGACGTCTTGAGGTTTAACCCTGGACCCAAGTCTAACCACCTCCTAGCACAGGTAAGAACTTTCAAGGAACATCCATCTAGCATCCAGTAGCATCTTCAAGGTGAGTGCAAAAGCGACATGTGGAGTGTGCACTAATTTCAAAAAACTCGCTACAGTTATCACTAGGTTTAGGTCTGGACACCTTCAATGCGGATCCTATTCAAACTCGTACAATTGATCATAGATGATCTCGCACTCGTAGATGAATATAACTCTCCAAGTCTCAAGGCATGTGCTCTAACTTGTAAATCCTTTGCCAAAATATGCCAACGTCACATTTTCCACTCGGTCTATCTAATGTTGCATTACGATGACGATTACGAACGCCTTTTGAGCGTTTTAACCTCTTCCCCTCACTTGGTGTTTTACATTTGTGAACTTTCTATAATGAATAGCTGCATCAGCAATCCGTATAATTCTGTGAATCGGCCTACCTTTCCCCCCCTGCTCACTATTCTGCAAGACGTGTCGATATTTGACATCGGTTTCATCTCGGAAGTCGATTGGAGTCTTTTATCTGAATCTTGCCAACACTTCTCAAAATTATGTGTTCGCCTCGCCTTACAACGCTACGTCTCGTGTCATTGTACAATCTACCTGCAATCATTGCGAAGTGCATCATACACGTCCCGACTGTAGAGATTGAAGAGATTAAAATTTCCTGTAGCGAGAAGTACGAGCATTCGCCGAACCTCGACGATCGTGGAGGTCTAAAATACTTGGAATTCGGACCTCTTTCTATAGAATCAAACGATGTGAAGCCTCTTGTCGAAGCCCTGTCATCTCCAGATTGCAGGTTGGAGAAATTGGTGATTTCTGGCGATATTGGAGATGAATCGTGTAGAGCAGGCAAAATGCCTGCGATGCGATTCAGGAATTATTCGACATATCAAGATGTTCCAAATCGGATTACGTAATCACGCATCACGCATCATTGACGCGTTCGTACGCATTCCGCTCGCGCTCTCTGTTCAATCACCATCCCCGCTCGCTCGTTTCAATATTTCCTCAAAATATACTTCTTCGTACACCGTCCCGACTACACCAATCCCCTGCGACAGTCCGAGTTCTCAAAATAGCTCTGACATCGGCACCGACACCAGACCCTGATGTTTGGAAAACTTGTCTCCTCGCAAACTCCTCAATTCAGTGGACTTCTGTACTCGAGTTTTCTATTCAATCTTTATATTTCAAGCTATGTTCTTTATAATAATTTATATTCCTTCTTCCGATGTACACAGTCTTACTTATTTTAGATTTATTGGTTTTTCTAGTATATAATTCCTGTAGTTATTTTACAGAACATCGAATCAATTTTCCCTCTCACCTTAGAACACCCCAGATCGGACGGACGTCTCGATCGACTCGCTTATTTATTCTTTGACTTGGAACACCCAACCGACTTACCACCTCTTCAAAGGGTGTAGAGCACGCAGTTTGCCTGCGATGCGAAACTCGTGTTTTTCATTACCGTTACACACTTCATTCTTACTGTCGCTTACTCATACATACTGCATTCGTTAGCTACTTAAACTGTCGTATGTACATTCATTGAATTCAGGTTTTCGTTTCCCCCCATTTCAGCTCGAATCGTACCTCACTAGAACTGGAGGATCGACGGACGTCGTTCCACTCGGATATTCTTTGTCGAGAAGATACCCCCAAGCTAGTATCTTCCTCCACAAATCGAACGACGTCGAGTTTGCTGTGGCAGTAATTAAAACCCATCAGATCACTTTGACCGATATTGAGTACCCCTCTTCCCTATCTGTTGAATGTAAGTTATATCTAGGTATATAGTTCTATATGTACTGAAAAAACACCATTTTTTGTACATAAGATGATATCTCAAAGATTGATCCAGGCAACCTCCCTCATCTTACAAGCCTGAAACTATCACCCAAGTTTACAGCAGAGGAAGGCAACTTACTTGATGCCTCAATCCAAATCCTTTCTGCAGTGCCTATATCCAACAAAATCATCAAAATTTATATTGATTTTCTAAACATTGATGCGATCTTGAGGTCGAACGACAGCGCACTCATAGATCAATCTTATGGGCCGAAGAAATGGAGATTCTACAATGAAGCATATTCAACTCCATAGGAACGTTTGGATATGATTCTGACAGAATTTACACTAGCTAAGCTGAAAAAGATTTATATTGACTTTAATAGTATCCACAATGCTCCAAAGATGACAAGCGAAGAAATTGAGAGTTTCATTTATAGTTTTCTCCCGAAGACAATGAAGAAAGGACTGGTTGAAATTGTCACATGAACCTGTAGTACTTCTAGAATTTGTATAATAGTTATCGTGTTCCAAGGACTTGAATTGAAACTTTATGTGGTCAGGAACTGTGTCGTGGGGGTTATAGCATTGTATGAATCATGAGCGAAGAAATATCATTCTGCAATCCGGCTTGAATTCCTGCGGGATGTGAAGGATGAAGAAATACAAGAATTGATTCGTATAACTCTCTGGTTCGATGTCTGGAATTTAAAACTGACAGAAACCACTGACAGGTAAGCTTATCACTGATGATGTGTAGGAATGAGATAAAAGATAGAATGATGATCAGGAGGAGTAATGTTGAGTTTACTGACGCATCCATTTCAGGAAGAGGATTCTGAAGAACGTCCCAAGGACAATTAATTGATTGTGGACCGTAACTGAACTAGTCCAGTGCGTTATCGGAAACCGATATTTGGCTAACGGTTATATACAGCATCTAGGAGGTGATGTGAGGCAGTGAGTCAGATACAGTAAGAACCATAAGAGTAATGAGTCCACATACCATGCCATATTTAATCATCCACGAACATTCAAAATACGTTCCCAAACAGCTCCTTGACTCTCATTATCACCTCATCATCCTGCTCCCTCTTTCCCTCCCTCGCCTCTAAAACCATAGCCATAAGATCCTGCAGCACGCTAGGCAACTCAGTGTATCCCCCAACCTCCTCCTTCAACGCTGTCTTCCCTTTCTCGTAACCTTGCACGCTAACCTCCCTATACTCCTCCGCATACGTCTTCTTCGGCTTAGGATCCAACGTTCCAAGTGGAACCAGAACACGATCGATAGGCTGGCTTGTGTGGGGCTGGTCTATAGCCCATGTATTGAAGGGCCTATCGGGGGTAGGGAGGGTGGATGTTTGCGCTGTGAGGTCGAGGATATGAGTGAAGTCGTCGGGATGGAGTTTGTGGATTGTGCCGAAGTGCGATACTGCGATGTCGGGTGCGAAGAGGGCTAGTGTGAACCCTTCGGTTTCGACGGGGGCATTGCGTAATACTGCGAATTTGAGATCATGGCGTGCGAGTGGTGTTGAGGGAGGAAGTGGGGTGCTGCGTGACAGGTACTTGGCGAGTGAGATGGTGGACATTGATGAGATGTGGTGATGGGGAGAGAGCTTCGCCTATGATGATGGTGATGATGAATGAGTGGAGAGAGGGCATAGACTCTGAGTCTTATATGCTGATATGTTACGAGGCCTGGAAGTCCTAGTCAGCGATGACGATCAGGCTGTAGAGAATGGAAGATCACGAACGTCGTGCTGCGGCAAAGTGTATGGATGGGCTTGTTCGTTTGAGGTAGCGAATTTATGTATCATATGGTTGGTTGGACTTGGTTCTGGTGATTACTGTTGATAACGCACTGCAGGCACATGCTCGAGGAGACGAACACGTAACCAAGTAGGTAGTGGCTGTGTGCGATGTTGAGCACAGTAGGTTCTTTACTATAGTTTCTTGTTAGCTGTTTCCTATACATTTAGGAAGTATGTGCGTACGTCATTTGTATGTCCAAGTGCGCATTCAACAGAACGGCAGCGTATTAGTTTGAAATGCGGGACGAAAGCAAGATGATAGACAATTCGTGACGTCGGACTCGTACTAGTAGTGTCGCACGACCGTCTCACCATCATGTGACTAACCAAATAGGTATATGACATTGATGATGTAACATACGTAACCTATCGGCGCGGCGCGCCGTAAGTAGTGTAACCGAGGACTAGGTCTTGAGTCTTCGCTACTCTTCGAGTTGCTTCGAATAGTTTTAACGTGTGCATAAGTCATCCGGTAACGTTGACAAGAATAATATACGCGATGAAGATGTATAATGGATACTACTGTTTTCAACCGTTCCTTTGTACACCCCCAATCCCTTGTACACCGCCCATTAGTTCCACGAAAACTGTGTCCACTTAACATTTAACCACATATATATATTGCATAGCATGGATACTTTAACTTTGCGTGACTTTTTCTTCGTCTCCAATCCTAATTGTTGTGATATGTTCGAATTTGTTTATTTTCCCAAATTTCGGGCCATTCCTGACCTAGAAGCATGATGTCACAAGGGTTGTCAGTCACAAATGTAGAGTGTGTGTCACAAATGTGTGACGCTGTACAAAGGACTGGTGTGAGCCGAAATCTTCCAAAAACATGTAAAAATCATATAGTAACTTCATCTTTTATTTTATCATTATAAAACCTGGGATATATGATGATTTAAATACTGCAAACATTTTTGTGTACTTAAATTCAATTTAAACTCATAATGTATGACACAAATTTGAAATCAATTTTCGGTGTATAAAGGAACGGTTGAAAACAGTATCAAGTCAATGTAGACTTGTGAGGATAAGCCTCCCTGTCGTAGGTTGGTCGTGGCTCCGTGAAGTTGCCAATCGCACATTGAATTGATTAAAGCAGGTCAGAATATGTGTACATAAGATGGGTTTGGCTTAGACTTGGATAGACCCAGTAGGGGAAATCATTGTTGATGCTCCACTACTGTCTTGGAGGATTGTAGGTGTTTCGAATACATAGTTGATCCACGTGACAAAACACCGACGCTTTGGGAAATCCTGCACATGTACAACTGCCCAGAGGTGATTAATTACTCATTGTGATATATTCTCTTACATTTTCATCGACGCTCCACAATCCGATGTGCATTAAATTATGTCCCGAGCAACGGCAGTAACCTAGTGTCGGTTAAATAAGTGCCATACATAAGTTTTAAAAATTCCCTTACAGGGAATCACAAACCGTGACATTCCCTATTAATATTATAATTTCATACAAAGCACGCAGTATATGAAAACGATTCTTTAATGACGATCTTTGTTAACTCATTATATCTGGTATACTATTGTTTTGAAGCCTTGTCCTAACCTAGATTTAGTTTGCACAATGGTATAGTCAAAGCCAACATTTTCTGGATCACACTCTTGGGCTATCTTATTGTACGCTACTCCTTACTCGCTCGCTTTGGTATATCAACATCAAGCACTGTCCGACTTTACTATAAAGTATAAGTCTTCAAACCTCTACTCCTCATCAACCAGTTACCAGCCCAGCACCAAAACTCAGCTCCTCAACACCTTCATCGCTCTCCATCCAATTGAATCACAATGCACCGAAATGTAACAGACGGGAGTGGCCCGGTCCTGCTAGTCAGTGCAGAAGACCCATTTTATGGAAACAAAGACATATACCGTGCTATATCGAGATGCATAGCTGACAACTTCGGCTGTCCCGAATATATACCATCATCCGAACCTCAAGTAACCCACTGCCTCCCACTATTCATCGCAGAAGCCACTCAGCGCTCAGGCGTACACCTGAAGATAGCAATCGCAGCAGCTTTACTGCTCACGCGTCTAAAGATAAAAAGTTCTTCGTTCAAAATAGGCGGCCCAGCCTTCACCGGTCAGGGACTATATCTCATTGCATTGATGATCGCTACCAAAGATATGTTTCCCAACTGGTACGCTGGTCGATCATGGTACGACGTTGGACAGCGGTTGTTCCGACTTGAAATGATCCGTACGAACGAAAGGGTGATTACGGATATCTTGGACAGGGATGTGATTTATAGCGACAGGGAGCAGAATGAATTTAGGGTTAAGCTCTTAGCTGATTATGGAAGCGCGACGAATACATCGTCTTCCAAGGGGGGGAGTTCGAGGAAGTTGGGAGGCAGTCTAGGGGTAAAACGCTGAATACTTATGAGCATTTTTCATCGGAATTAGTCAGGAACTTGAGTTTGCAGCTTGCATAATTAAGGTGGTATTTAACGATACTTGAATGCTACCATTTAATTATTCATGCTTCAAGCTGCGTGTGTATCGATAGGAGATAGGAAGACAATGAACTTAACGTTATATTATATACTTCATCGATTTACTATAGCTTTGGCCAATACGCCCTACCATCTTTATGGTAGAGCGGAATTTCGATATCATTATCTAGATGAATTTCGGCTTCGAAATGGTTCAAAAGAACCCTGTCCTTCGCCCAGTCTTGAATCTTTTCGAATTTCTTACATTTGTGTGCCACATCACCCCTAAATGTATTATTTCTCTGTGTGTCGTCCCACTGCCAAACGATTGTGCCTATATCTGCAGAGCACATAAGGGATTGACGAATGGTGTCAATACAATGTCCGATGTGAATATCCGATTGCGGAGTACCCATTTTCATGTCCGGGTAATAGTCAGGATATAAGGCTTGTCTTATCATGTTCTGTATTCCTTCGTTCGTCAGCAACGAAAATAGACTAAACAACTTTTCATGTGTACCAAGCAATGGAGTTGATGGAATACTTCCAATTCTGCTATGTAATATCCATCTGGGTCGCCTGGAATCGCTGCTGTTTTATTAGGAAGCTTTGCTGCCTGATCCCTGGGGATACGGGATATTCCAACTGAAATATATATATCAGTTCGATTACATTTCGAGTCAGGAAGTAGCCAATTATATACATCCATACAGCTGTTTCCACATGAGGTCAAGTTCTGGTGAAGGCGGCTTCTGGAAGGGGGATAGGTCGTCTCCGATACCGAATGAGAACGACTTGACTTCATATTTAACTGCATCCTCAGCTGGTGCTATAGCAGTAGCGTTCACATTATCCTGTCAAATATCTGTGAAGAAATGACTGCTTACAGTATAAGTAAACGTCACTGTGTCGCGATTTATGTTTGAGCTGAAGTGCGAGTACGAAGATGCCAAACGATTGCATAATGATGATGAACCATAGCACAGCGAATAGAAAGCGAGGTCGCGTTTGAGCAAT
This sequence comes from Cyathus striatus, assembly GCA_025738555.1. NCBI lineage: Eukaryota > Fungi > Basidiomycota > Agaricomycetes > Agaricales > Nidulariaceae > Cyathus > Cyathus striatus. The sequence continues at coordinate 8,482,432 of JAOVFP010000001.1, forward strand.
CGGACGAGGGGAGAAATCTTTCTGTTCCTCCTCGTCGAGAAGACCCTGCTTCTCTGTATATGATGAAGTATCAGAAGGAGACATGGGGAGTAAAGAACATGCAGATTCAACGAGGTATATTTCCTATATTCATGAAACGGCTATCGCCCAGTTGTCCGATATGGATCAATCCATTCATCCACCGAACCCGCACAAAAGCCAATGTCGTGTATATTTCCATGGTTTTTTTGGGAGGTCCTCTAGACACCTGACGATGGGATTATCTAAATCGAGCAGACTGAACGATGAAGGAACCGGGTACATGTACACCTAAGCTGGAATGTGTCAGGAGAGCAGGCAGAAACAACCATATATGTGTCGATACTGACTATTGCCGACTGGCGTTTGTGAATAACATGGTTCCTGAATGTTGTCTATTCACCAGTGACTTTCATTCTGATCAATCCCTGTCACTAACTAGTGGGGGCGCGCACTAGATGATTAGTGAGAGGTCATTGATTTCGTTCTGGGTCTGAGCGCAATCAATAGTTAGTATGGAATCAATAGTAAACTAGAAACCATTGTAATATAAATCAGTTAGAAATGAAATCAATGGAGATCAATCCAAAATCAATCAATCTGCGAAATCATTAAAATTAAAAATCAATCAGAATGAAATCAATGCGAAATTAAAAATCAAGTACTATGGTCCCCCACTACAGTTCAACATACAAGTAGGGTAGTTAACCATGTAGTAATAACCATTGTACTATAGTACCTTTTCTAGTTAACCTGCGCATATATACTTGATACATAGGTAGAAATCATTTGTACCTGGAAAATCAATCAATGTAAGGTGAAATCAATCAATGTAGGGCAAAATCAATCAATGTAGAGCAAAATCAATGCTATGTACTTAGTAGAACTACATTCTATAGGTGGAATCAATCAATTTAAAGTGAAATCAATGCTATTATGTATGTAGAATCAATGGGTAGAAATCATTTGTACCGTGAAATCAATCAATGTAGGGCAAAATCAATCAATGTAGAGCAAAATCAATGCTATGGACTTAGTAGAACTACATTCTATAGGTGGAATCAATCAATATAAAGTGGAATCAATGGGAAATCAATAATTACATCGTTGAGACACTATGAGTATAATTCCCACGGCATTTTCTTTCAATGAATTGACTGTAACATGTAACATACAAGTACTTAGGTACTTTTTAATTGTAATAGAGCAGATATAATAATGATAAAATAAAAGAATGATGACTAATCACTGACATATGCACTTACTAAATATATAGTACTGATTTCACAATGATTTTATCATCTATTCTCATTGATTTCTTAATGATTCCACATACATACATCAGGAAAATCCAAGATGTATAACTTAGTATAATATAACATAATTCTCAGCAATTTACTCCGATTTTCGAAATAAAGCAAAGATTAACAATATTAAATGCATGAATGTGATTATATGGATTATTCCTATTCTCTTAAAAAAGAACTTGGCCTATTAACCCATGAGTATTAAGCTAGACTATTGAGGATTTGCTAAAATTTTCATATAATTTTCATATAATTTTTGAAAATTTACATGGTATATTCATCATTGATTCAGCACTCTAGAGTTTACAGGTACAGTGGATCCCAATTCACACAAAGTAGAAACATTAAATCAATATATTGTGTAATGACAATATTAATCTGTGAGTCCAAGGTTGATGTAAAGTAGAATTAACTAAATATGAAGTCCAAGCAGCAAGATAGCCTATAACTAAAGCTTATTATAGTTGGTGCATTATTATGAAGTCAGAATACTAATTACTCGATCCCATCTCACAGTAGCGAGATAATAACAGGGTGTTGGAATGGCTTTCCACCATCAATCTCACCATAGAGATGTTGGCAAACGGCTATGGTGCCACTGGAGGCAAAAGGGAGGGAGGTGGTGGGCAAGAGATAGAGGGGAAGGGAAGACAGCAGTGGTGCCATTGTGCTAGGACGAAGGGGAGAAAGGGGGCTGGGGATGGATCCCAATATTGTATATGCCATATTGACGCCACTATCCCTCGCTCACCCATCCCCCTCCTTCACTACAGCATGTCACCCATGACAGCCACCACCACCACCTTCCTTGCCCCCTTTCCCCTAACGGCCTTGGCAATGACCATGATGAGTACTCAGGTGTGGTGGTGGAGATGACAGAGTGGGTGGTGGAAGGCAGTAGGATGGTGGGGAATGGCAAAGTGGTTGTCTGGAGGATGTGTCATCATCACTGTCGTGACGCAGGAGGGGAGGATGGAGGGACGGGGGATGGGTGATGTAGCAGAGGTGGCTGTCATAGTCAATACAGCGCCATCAGTTGGCGAACGGCTACTCATTGTGGATGAAAGGGAGGAAGTGAAGGGGAGGAGAGAAGAGGGAGATGGGGGGAAGAGGGCGGGCTGGGTGGTATGGTATCGACACCATTCATGCCAATGGGACTTGTATTGTCATCGTGATGCAGGGAGGGAGTAGGGGAGGAGCTGGATGATGTGGCATCGATGCCGCTCTTGCCAGTGGCAGCGTCATCTCTGCAAAGCAGCAGGAGAGGCTGGGATGAGTGGCATTGTTGTCGTCATGACCCAGGGAGGGACAGGGAGGTGAGGGGGGCTGGGTTTCATGTCATCGACACCATTCTTGCCAGCACATTGTCGTCTTCATGAAGCAGGAGGGGGCTGAATGATGTGGCACCGTCATCATTGTTGTAGGGAGGGAGGAGGGAGGAGGGGGGGACACAAGTGGTGATTGTGGTGACAAAATGAGAGACAGTGCAGTGGATGTTGTGGTTATGGTGGTGGTGGGAGGTGGTGGTGTTTGCAATGGTAGTTGAGGGACATGGAAGTGGTGAAAACTGTCATGGGTGTGATACACATGTAAAAAGAATACAACATATCTAAATTGAAACTTCTTTAAGTCTTGACTTCGAGACACCAGTACTGAGCATGTCAAGTGAGGAAACAGCAGGGAGGGACTGAGTCCCTGCGCCACCTCCCATAATTAAACAAGGGATATAATAAAACCTATTAATAACATATAACTTCACCTCAGGACTGGTTTTAAACACTTTAAACAAATAAAACACTTTACTTTTTAAAAACGATGTTGCATTCTATATGCCAGTACCAGAAACCCAGAACAGATATCTGACATATGGCAAAGTCAGCATGAGATAAAAAGGGTGGAAATTGACAGAACATGGACTTACAAAGACCATAAGACGAGAACCCTGAGATATTAGTCCAACCAAAACATGCGACCTAGAGAGCTTGAATGTTGACGACAAGACTACAAGACTGAGAGAGAGAGAGCAGGAAGGGGGAAAGGAAGAAAGAACACACTGAGAACGAGTACCTTGATGGTCAGGAGTAAGCACAGAAGCGTTGAACTGACCCAAGAGGTACAACGTAAATGAAATTGATGCGAGCAGCTGACGCTGCTGCATCGGCAGATTACCTGATTAGGAAGGAAACCAATGGGATGCTCAAACAAGTGCCCATTGCAGAAAGGGGGTGCGCTGGGCTATGCGCACGATTGGTTGACTGCCATCTGGGTGCTGACACAGTGTTTGCCCATACACGGACCGTTAAAATGTCCATAAATCAAATAGGATATATTATTACTATGCAAATTGTAAATAAGTAACTAGAAATATGTATATAGTAGGGCGTGAGGGAAGAGATATTCTTCCCTCCCGCAGACAGGGTGTGTAAAGACAAGAATCAGACATAGTTACAAGACATTTTGATAACTACTGCATATTTGAAGTGTGAAGTCTGAGCACTGAGCATTGAACATTGAACGTTAAAATTGAAATGTTGAACACCAATTAAGATTATTACAGCTTAAATAAATTGTGTAAGCTAAATAAAGTGTATTATATCATATATCAATATATCAATAGGCATAATAGTCTACTGGTTCATCTTCAAAGTGTTGACAATTGTATGTCTAATTATGTGTATATTAGTGCACACCCCTTGAGGGTTAAGTTCCTATGTCCCCAGCCAGTTGAACTTAAAATTGTTAGAGTCCAATAAGTATGATTACACTAGTAAAATTTTACAAATAAAAAGTAGTTGTAAATAGTCCATACAAAAATCTCATCCATCTCTCATGCATTCTTATTGATTTCTTGCTGAGCTTCACCCTTATCATGTCGAACGTTCCCTGTACAAATGGTCAGAACAATAAACTTGTTTATAACCTAAGAGGAGACTTACTAGCAGTCTGTTGACTCTTGTCCCCGGTCACTGCACCAACAATAGCATCTTTCTTCCCCCCAATTCAATTGACAGTTCCCTCAACATATCCCTTCACCTATGTGGTGTTGTACTCCACCTCGCTGGCTGCATGTTCCTCCTTCCCGGACTCTTGCCACAAGGAGGTGCCAGTAAGGTTTCCAATAGTTTCAACAACAGTTCCTTTTATGGTGTGGAATTGGCCGGGCAGCTTGCTATAAACAGAATGCACATCAGAACCAAAATTCAATTCTTCAGACGAACAATTGACCAATGTACTTGGGCTCACCGGACATGGTGTTGTTTGCAGAAGAAGTCATTTCATTGTAAGTGTATAAGAATATGGTTGTTGTAAGATTTGTAGGGTGTATGGAAATGATACCAGTGCTTTTACAATTTATACAATTTTCATTAATTGAATCTGAATAACTTGACTTTGAATACTTTGACACATGACAAAAATAGCAGCTTGTTCTAAATTTGGAATAGAAAGACCAGCAGCAATGTATTGGGTAAATGTAATGTGTTTTATGTTAATTCTTTCACAGATACACACCTTTATCAGATTATGGTATGATAGTGCCTTACCCCATGTATGTAATATAATTGCATAAAACCAATGTAAATTATGTGAAGTTTTTGAAAAACTTTCATACATTTAGCAAAACTTGCAACATTTAAAAGCCAGGTGTAAAATCTGTTTAAATTTTGAATAATTTATGTTAAACATGTATATCTAGTCAACTATCAAAAATTATACTAAATTATACTAAATTATCAAATTCAGCTTTTCCTGATGTAATAGTCTTGATTTCACTTTATATTGATTGATTCCACCTATAGAATGTAGTTCTACTAAGTACATAGCATTGATTTTGCTCTACATTGATTGATTTTGCCCTACATTGATTGATTTCACCTTACATTGATTGATTTTCCAGGTACAAATGATTTCTACCTACGTATCAAGTATATATGTGCAGGTTAACTAGAAAAGGTACTATAGTACAATGGTTATTACTACATGGTTAACTACCCTACTTGTATGTTGAACTGTAGTGGGGGACCATAGTACTTGATTTTTAATTTCGCATTGATTTCATTCTGATTGATTTTTAATTTTAATGATTTCGCAGATTGATTGATTTTGGATTGATCTCCATTGATTTCATTTCTAACTGATTTATATTACAATGGTTTCTAGTTTACTATTGATTCCATACTAACTATTGATTGCGCTCAGACCCAGAACGAAATCAATGACCTCTCACTAATCATCTAGTGCGCGCCCCCACTAGTTAGTGACAGGGATTGATCAAAATGATAGCCACGACTCTCCAAACAGATAATGGAGCTGCACCACAAAAAGCATCATCAGACCTACGTCAATGCGCTCAACGCAGCAAAAGCTGCCTACGCCAAAGCTTCTACTCCCAAAGAGAGAATTGCGTTGCAGGCGGCGTTGAAGTTCAACGGTAGTGGTACGCACTCTCTCATATTCTACTGTATGTCATATAGGTGTTAAGGAAGGATGACAGGACACATCAATCACTCTCTATTCTGAAAAAACCTCGCTCCCGCAGCGAGTCAAGGAAAAGGAACCGGTGGTGTTCTCAAAGATGGGCCTCTCAAAAAGGCTATTGTTAAACATTTTGGTAGTTTTGATAACTTTAAGAAAGAGTTTAATGCTACCACTGCTGGTTTGGAGATGAAGGGCTCGAGGGCGTAGTAGGCATATGAGAGGTCTGGGAGTGTGTGGGTCATTTTTTGGGGTGGAAGGGCAGGGATGGGAGGGGAGGGGGTTGGGGAATGAGGTCATCTGTTTGGGATGGGTTCGTGCGTGGGATATTAGGTGCATTACTAATACTAATACTGTACAAATCGTGCATGCACTCCGTTCAAACTCCGTTGGTAGTCCGTATTTTCTCAGCGCCAGCACATATCTTCGTCGTCTACAGAAATGCATAAACTCTAAACGCAACATTGAACTTGATACACCCACTCGTCGGCTGAAACGCCGAACGTGCGTCCCGACGCTCGGCAAGCTTCCCCCGCTTGCTCGTGCATCATCGACATCAATAAGCCGTCCTCACTGTTTCTTTCTGCACACGTTCGCCACAAGAGATAACATCCACATGTATCCATTTCAAACGAACACCATGTTCAAGCACATTGTTCATCTTCAAGAGCGATAAATTCTCCAGAGGGCACTGATGCATCGATATCCTCCCCTCACAATGCGTTTCGCTATTCTTTGCTTCGTTCCCGTATTGGGTGGTTATGCAGTCAGCGAATCACGTACGAAGGAGAAGTTATACCACAGCGCTGTTGTGTCGACGAAGGGGAATATAGGTCTCCATGTCTGAAACTTCGTCTTGTTGGCGTAGCTCAGCTTCTCCTGTAACGGCATGGATGTACTATTTAACTCGACTAACGAATCTTCGTAACATATCCGGAGTTCCATGACAAACAAGTTTTTCTCTGAAGCCGTGTGCGATATGAATCACCATTGCTATCCTATTGAATCGTCCGCTTACGATTCCGTCATCTCTGCCAACAGAGAGCCATCGTTCCAATCCACGTCTTCCAACGATCTTATAACGCAAAGGCCAGTGGCTTCAGCTTTTTTACCGCTCTGCTCGTCTGTAACTTCATTGATTAAGCGGTATAGTTCAATACAAATCCATTATAACTTCCACATGCCCAGTCACATATCATCCTAAACTGATCGTATTTTGCATATGGAAAAATATGAGCAGCAGGCATGGACGAACTAGCGTGTCTGATGTTGGCTCACTTGCGATCAGACACGATGATATCGTATTTCGTTGCCCAGGCTCTGGATTCGGTAGCAACAACAGTAAAGTGGGGATTAACAGCGTCTTTGAGGGGACAGATCTTAAAGGTGTCTGGAAGGACTAGGAAAGTTGAAGTAGGGAGAGCCATTGTGAGCTTGGTTTAGACGTTGTACATACTGAATGGTATTTATATTGCTCGTAGAGCGTACAACCTCATGTAATGCTGACGGGAATACATGTAGCTATACATAGACGAAACATCGCTAGAAAGAGCTATTTCGTTAGGAAAGTTAGTCTAAGTCGGGTTTAACACGACTATTTAGTACGTTCCATTACCATCTACGGGGGTATTATGGTGTATGTGATAGATTTTGAAACAATATGTGCTCACAAGACAGTGGGTACTGTATATTTTATCATATATTAATACTAATGTGAGCGGCGAACCTCTATTTAAAGTTACTAGTGTCCCATCCTAGAGCCTACATTTAACAAAGAGATTTCCTTCGACGGTGGAGAAGACTGCGAGCAACTCATGATGTGGTCAGCAACTATACATCTTACTCGTCTTATGAATACTTTCGCTGTTTTATGAGCTGCGTTTGGTTTAATTTAGATGTAATGCCGACCTGGGTGGACACTGGGGTCTACCGTTGCTACCAGGTTCACCTTAACATACGATTTCTCAGTGTTCCACTCGTCCTGATATATATCCGAATTTCCGGAAATTTTATCCTTCATCCGTTGTACTGGTATTCATCTACGTCGTTATCGGCTGTCTCTTGTGTTCCGTACGGTACTATTTTATTTATACTCCACCTGTAATTCGGGGATAGTACATTAGAGACTTGTAGGCTGACAAAGACAAAATAAGAATCTAATTAGAATCTTCGGCCCGGCCACTTTCATCACGACACTTTCAAGTCAAAAATCCCCTTCCTATTTGGTTTTGAGGCCCGGTAAGACCGCACGTAAAGTTAAGGCGTTATATTTCAATTACAACATGGGTTATTCCACAGGATATCCAATACATGCTACATCTCATCATCGAGCATACGTAGGAGGAAGGTTGAAATGTTCCGCAAGGAGCGCACGTCGCATAATAAATGCAAATTATTCTTTCACAGGAGGTCCTTGTACGTCAGTTGTCGACATGTAAAATTTGATCTCCAATTAGCACTGTCCCAAAGTTCAAACACGCCAGTACCAACTTGGCGCAAAGCTCCACCAAGACTAGACCGAGACAGAAGGGTGCACAAGAGGGAGGAGAGGTCTACTGAGAAGTAGAAATGAGACCGTACACTATAAAATTTTTAGTAGACAGCACTGTGACAATACATTCACCTGATGTCCCATTCCAAGAGGTCTGTGAGCATGAAGCTGGTGAGGAAATGGAGAAGAGAGTGTCTAATGCAAAGTCTATCACCACGAGGTAAGTATGTCACGAAAATACAATTTGCATTGTAAGGCCTTAAGCCTTTATTTCCACCAAAATAAATTGTGAGATGATTTTAAGGCAGTAGCGAAGACTTTACAATGTGCTTACAAGCCATTTTAAGAACTAGATCGGCACCCAAGGCCTTGTGTGAAATGTGGGTGCGATGTGATTGATTGTAGGATGCTCTAAATATTAAGCATAAATTTCAAGGCAGTCTCAATATTGTGCAATTATTATAGGATCTTGTAATAGGTACAAAAATTAACTTCTAATATAGGTACATTTAATGTATACTATACACTTTTTGTGCTGTAGCACACTCAAAGAACATGATTTGCAATTAATATACCAATTATAAGGAAATTTATACATCACATTAAATAAATCAATGACAAGATCCGGAACAAGTTCTAGATTGTAAGAGGTGACAGGTGGAAGTGTGGGCGAAATATGGGCCTGTCCAGTTTAGTCTGGGTGAGGCCATGGTCAGTTCCAGAACTTAGGGGTAGTCTGTGCCGAGACTGCAAGATCCGGTACAGGCTGACTAAACTATGTTTCTAAAAGGTATAAAAACGCTGCGCCATTGCTTGTTTGTGCGGCTTCAAGCCCTGAGGTAAGGAGTAAGTAGAGTTAGATAAGGTAAGTCAAACGTCTTGGTAAGTCATAGTAATAACCATACTACTAACTAATTGACCCAGTTGCATTCTGCATGAGCATTTATAATATAGACCACTTGTTAACATTAGTATACACTGTAGATACAGTACTTATACATATGATAATATCATTTTATTGTAGAAATCAACGAATAATCTTTTATTTGGATGTATTCAGTAACGGTTTGTTTATTTTTCTGAATCATCCGTTATGCTCCATTATAAGCAATGTAATGGTGTGATTTTCTTGTAAGACTGCACAGTAACTCTTACATGTCCTTTACATACCCGGGCTGCTTATATTTCATTATAAAGCTCTCAGCCGTACCGGGCACATAGAAAATTCCGGGCAAGCACAAAAGTGAACGTGATTGAGCGTGCCACGCTCAAGGCCAAATTTTCACGCACAAAAGTGAGCGTGAGTGAGCGTGTCACGCTCAAGGTATATATATTAGTTGTAAATGGCCTATTTTTGGGTCGAAACACAATGTAAATTAAGTATATATACTTTTTTTGTACTCCTGTAGTCTTATTGTTACTGCAAGTAAGGTTTTCAAGCGAGATGGAATGTCAGATATTGAAGAATAATTTTATATTTCACGCTCAAACTTGTACGTGCACGCTCATTTTTCACGCTCAAGGTGTGAGCGTGCATTGAGCGTGCACGCTCACATCACGCTCAAGATTGTATTTCACGCTCAGGGTCGACATCTCACGCACAGGGTCCACACTTTCACGCACAGGGTCTGAGTTTTCACGCTCAAGGTCTGTCAATTCACGCTCAAGGTCTTTACTTCACGCTCATGATGTGAGTATTCATTTTTATAAGATTAAATAATATATTTATCTTTTGACTTAACTTACACATGGGTGGAGTAGTAAGTACTACTAAGTACAACGGACACACCCACACTTCGATTCGGGTGTAAACTGTAATACTTATGTGTGAGCGTGAATAAGCATTCACTTCATGCAGATGCTCACTCTCAATTATGATGAATTTGACCATGAGCATGAGCGTGAATAGGGTAATCTATTCACACTTACGCTTATCTCAATTTAAATGATATGCGGTTTAGCAATGCATATCATTGACATATCACACTCATGATTAATAGAGTATGAACATGAATTTACATATAGGATATTATATTCATGCTTACATGATCTATCCCATTCCATTAGTCAGTACTACTTGTAAGTTATTTGATATATTCGTTAGATACATGCAATAGTAAATCAAGTAATTAATGTAAGAGGTGTTGATTTATGATAGCCCTTTTATTCACACTCACGTAGAATATCCACGCTCATCATTTCCTGCTCACTTCCAAACTTGTTTAAATATATGCACGAACGTGAATAGGGATACCTATCACGCTCATGCTCAAACTCAAGTAAATCGAGTGTGAGTGAATATAATACTCATGCACGCGCTATACTGTGCAAGCAGCAGTAAATATGCATGAGCATGATAAATATTCCTACCACGCTCATGCTCAAACTCAAGCAAATTGAGTGCAGGCGTGAATATAACACTCACGCACAATTTATGGTAAATATGCATGAGCATGAATAGAAATATCTATCACCCTCATGCTTAAACTGGGTGTATGATATATAATTATTTTAGGATAGACTACAAGGAGGACATGCTACAGTATATCTTTATGGTTATATTGATGACAACATATAGCTTCTCACTCAATTTTATATTGCTTCACGCTCACTTAAATATTATTCACGCTCAAGTATATATTATTCACGCTCAGGGTCGAATTTCCACACGCAGACCCTGAGCGTGCACGCTCAACTCACGCTCAGTTTTGTGCGTGCCTGGAAATTTCTTGCTGCCCTGTCTCTGGCTATGTTGTGGATGTTCTCAAAGGGTGCAATCAAGCTTCCTACAATGCAATTTATTCATCCAATTTCAGAAGACAGACTACTTATAACAGCTTTTAATGCTGTTGATCCTGCTAAGATCTCGCCTCTTCCACCCCAAACACCAATTTATTTACTCACATTTATCTAGCGAGCAAGTCTGATGTCAAACAGAATCTACATCCCAGATAACCTTCGTAGCTGGCCCTGGCCGAGAGTTGTCAATCTCCACTACGAAGAATGCAAAGCTGAATCTCAGGCATGGGCTGAAAGTTTTGGTGCTTTCAGTCCAAAGGCTCAGAAGGCTTTCAATGAATGCAATTTTAGTCTGTTTCAAAATCTAATTTCTCATAGTTTGCCTATAACTAATCGTGCCTTTGCAGGCCTCCTTGCATCAATGGCATATGCAAGCCTGAATAAAGGTTAGCTATCTATCATGAGATGATACAGCGAATGCTTAATTAACAGATTTATATCACAGATGGATATCGAGTTGGATGTGGCCTTATGAACCTTTTTTTCACCTTCGACGAATGGACCGACATAGCAGATCCACATGAAGCTCAGAAATTTGCAGATATTGTTATGGATGCTATTTACCATCCTCATGTACCTCATCCACAAGGCGAATGGGTTGTTGGTAAACTCGCAAGACAGTCAGTATATCAGAAAAATTATATAATCATGATCGTCTCCCTGATCAAAAATCTACTATTTACAGATACTGGGCTAATGCAGTTAGAACTGCCACTCCCACATCGCAATGACGGTTCGTTAAAGAGTTCAAAAATTATACCGACTCCATGGTACAGCAGGCCGTTGAGCGCGTCCAGAACCATATTCGCACTATTGAGGAGTACTTCAATGCTCGCCGGATCACCATTTGTGCCAAACCTTTGTTTGCGATTAACGAGATGCATTTGAACATACCGGACTACGTGATGGAGAACGAAATCATCAAAAGTCTACAAATTGGCTGTGTCGACATGATTTTATTAGAAAATGATCTGTATTCTTACAATGTCGAGTACGTGCAGGCTTTATCACTCTTCTCAATTTTCTAATCATTTTGTTAACTTAGGCAAGCTCGTGGTGACAAGTTGCATAATCTCGTCATCGTGGTAATGCATCAGCTGAAACTAAATGTTCAAGAGTCTATTGACTGGATTGCCAAACTATCTGATAATATAACTAACAAATTCTTGGATGACTACCGTAAAGTGTCATCTTGGGGTCCAGAGATCGATGAAGATGTACAAAAATATGTAGATGCCTTGGGGAATTGGGTCCGTGCGAATACCCAGTGGTGTTTTGAGGTATACTACTATTCCCTTTAGTACTGCATTCCGGACATACTGCTAACCACAACACATCAGTCTCATCGATACTTCGGTAAAGATGGGCTTCGTATTATGAGAGAGCTTACCATCGAGCTCCTTCCTAGGAAGGAATTCAAAGCAGTCAAACCAGACATGCAGGATAACGTAGATCTGTTCTGAATTTCCCTCACATTAATCAGACGTGTCTCTGATTTTCGTTTAATCCATATGTTTTGATCGAGTCTGTTAGATGACCTTAACGATGTGACAAGGTATTCCTTTAAATATTTATATATGTTCGAAATTAATTCGACAAGAAAGTAAAAGCATATAAAAGCGATAATCATATCCATAGGTAAAAGTCATAGTGGCATAGGCTTCAATCCACTGTTAGATTCGCTCAGTCTTCTTCAACGCAGCCTTTTTCAAAGGTGATACTTGCGAGGAACTTCACAAGTTGTTCCCAGCCCGCGAAATGATTTCAGCAGAATAAGGCGGTGGATACGACCATTTATCCTCTCCATAATCATGATAAAAGAGACATTCGAACTGCGCTGGAATTCTCACATCAATATATACATCCCAACATAACATCTTCAACAACCCCTTTTCCCATTCGATAAATTGCTCCTGTGTTTATTTTCTGAGCAACATCAGACCAAGACCAAGTGGAATACGTTGGTCCTTCAACGCTCCGCTGGCCATCATCAAGCCTGTGATGAACAAGCCATGTACAGCAACGACTCCATTCTCTGTGAGTCCTAGTCCGAACTTGGCTTTTAACCGGCTGGGCATGATTGAAGCTACTATTGGTGCCTTTTTATGGAGGTGGTATCAAGTCTACAAGCTCAAGTTTCTGTACCCGGAACGTCTTGCTACTACTTACCTACAAATCGGTTTTGAATCAATCATCCTGTCATATGACAATCACATCATATCTGGCTATTATTTGGCAATGTCATGAGATTGATAACCTCACACTGTGTAGCATTGGCAACGTCGCATGGCCTCAGCCGCCACACATAATATCCCTATGTCCTATATCCTAGTACGATCTATTTAAACACAGGCACAATTGGGTAACCGAAGGATCAGGGTGCCACGAATTGGGCCGTCAACTTTTCGAGTTCCCGGTAACTCGAATGGAACTCGAATGGAACTCGACTGGAACTCGACTTTGGAACTTACCTGTAACTCGAAAAATGTAAATTGTATGGTATATGACAGAGATTCCAACACTGCTATGGATTGCTAGATTAATGTTCATCTCCGTATTCATTATTTCTCACGCCCCTTAATGTTGATCATTAATTTGATGTGCCTCCGTCAATTGATCAATAAGTGCTGCGCGTTATTTCCGCAGCACGTTTGATTGCATTCATGTGCCTTGTCATCGTCAAAAACAGTGAGCACCCATTATTTTCATTCCTGGTCGAGTTGTTGGGTGATTCTTCCCAATATTTTTGTGAATACAAATGTATATTAAATACTTCGACAGTAAAGCTAAATTACCTATAAAATAGTATGAGAAGCTGAAATTATTATTATTCTTGTTATATTTTATGTAAGCACAGTACATGATGTTTATGCAACTAAGATGTTATATTAGATACAAAATAATTAACTTCATATTGTATAAAAAAATCACAGGATGAATGCAAAAACTGAGAGAAGAATGTGCAAATACATGCTCACTGTTGAGCATGATGATGGAAGTGCAACACAATCACCATCAATGCATCAGAAGCAAGTGGAATTATCGGAGATTTGATGGCTGATGTGATGGCACTATTTTTATACATGCATGGCGGCAGTGGTGGGCGTGCGAAACAATGAGCTAAGGATTGCAACTGTAATGAGCATGATTGTAAAGTATGGGTTTTTTGTAATGGAATTTGAGGGACTTAAAGTAGGAACTTAACTGGAACTTAACTGGAACTCAAATGGAACTCGACTTAAATTTGAGTGGAGTTGAGTTGTCATTTACCACTCGAAGGTAACTCAATGGTAACTCAACTGACACTTGAATTTAGCTTAAGCGAGGAACTCGATGGAACTTAACTTTTACTTGAAAAAAAATAAGTGAGGAACTCAACTCCACTCAATGGAACTTAACTTTCACTCAAAAAAAATAAGTGAGAAACTTAATTTTACTCAAGGGAACTTAACTTTTACTCAAAAAATAAGCAAGTTGTATAATGAATACCTTACAATAATTATATAGTAGTTTGTGTTGTTTCCTGCCCCCCCACTCACTGTTTCCCATGCTTATAATTTAATGTTTATTCATTTCCTATTAATTGCACATTCTCATTGTTGCCCGCACCTCCGCTCATAATTTCCCATGCATCCGCCATCATTCTGATCTCTACTCATACTATCTCGCCCTCCTACTCATGATTTCCCATGCTTTTGCTTCTCCTCTAATCTGCTCACAATTTACTGCACATTTCATCATTCCTGCCCTCCCGCTCATAATTTCCCACGCCTCCGCTTTTCACTTCTGATGCTCACTGCTGTCCACTTCTATTTCCCACACCTCCGCTTCTGCTGTTCACTGCTATCTGCATCCCCCCTCAACATTTTCCCACACTTTTGCTGATCATTCCAACCTCTTTTCACTCTTCCGCCCTCCCGCTCATATTTCCCACGCCTCCGCTTTTCACTTCTGGTGCTCATTACTGCCCGCTTCTACTTCCCACGCCTCCGCTTCTATTGTTCACTGCTGCCCACATCCCCACTCAAAAATTTCCCATGCTTTCGCTTATCATTCCGACCTCTGTTCATTATCTCCTGCCCTCCTGCTCATAGTTTCCCATGCCTCCGCTCTTACTTTCCCACACAATTAATACACTTTTCCAACAAATCATATAATCTACTGTACAAAGCATGGAATATATTATTATAAAGGATTACATAAAAATGTAACTCGCATTTTTTATAAGTTTATTTACATTATTACTTAATATAATATGGTCTACTATGTGTATAACAACTTGCATTAAGTGATGCAAAAAGATTGAAAGAAAAAGAGCAAGAACTGAGCTAACAATTTAAGAAAAGACTTGCTCACTGTTAAGGATGATGACTAGGAAGAGTGCCCATCAACAGTCCTGCAATGTATTCACATGTTGACATCGCGGTGATGAATATTTGTGTTGATGTAAGTGATGAATAGTACAACACACATGCAAATGTGTGTAAATAAAGGCGGGCAGAGTGCATGGGAATTGTTGAGCAGAGCTGTAGAAAACATTGGGCAGGGGTATGGGAACGATTAGTGTACACTTACTATACACTTGAACTTTTTAAATTAGAATATTCAGAACTCAACTTACACCTGATTGGAACTTAATATAACTTGAGGGAACTCGACTTTCACCTGATTGGAACTTAATTATAACTTGAGGGAACTCAACTTTCACCAAAAAAAACTTAACTTTAACTCAAAAAAATTGACAAGAGCTCGAAATGTTAGCATCCCCCCTACTTGACTTGAGGGAATTTGACTTTCACTCAAAAAATACAAGTGAGTAACTTAACTTGACTCAAAGGAACTTGACTTTCACTCAAAAAAATAATAAGTGGTGAACTTAAGTTTACTCAAGGGAACTCGACTTTTCCAAAAAAAAAAAGTGAGGAACTTAAGTCCACTCGAAATATGAAAAAGCCACTCAAGGTAACTTAACTTTGACTTGAAAAAGTTAAGCCAGCTCTAAAGTGGAACTTGCTATAACTTAGGTGAGACTCAACAGGAACTCTTAAAGTTAGCAGCCCGCCATGAATCAAATCAACATCAAGGTGTCAAAAGTCAAAATGCCAATGTTGACTCAGTGTTAGAGTATCACAAGGTGTCATGAAAACCTAGTTTGCCACACAAATGATTAAGGTGTATTGTAAGGCCTTAAGGCATCACTTGCCTCACAAGGCATATTGTTGAATATGGATCCTTAAATGGAGTTTTATGGCTTTGCGGAGAGCCTTAAAATACCATGCAGATGTCATATATACTTAAATGAATTGTAAGACTTGCTGCAGAGTCTTACAATAAATACACACCATACAATGGCTTTTAATTATGTATAATATTATTGCCTAATAAATGTCGAAATTTTCATTCTTTTTGTTTTATGCGTGGAACTCAATGATTTATAAAGGTCAGCCACAGGACACCCTACCTGAATTCAGTGTAGATACAGTGTTGCAGTGTAGTACATGACTATGACTAGTAACTAGTAATACTATGCTTATTGTTACATTAGTACATACATTACATTGAATCACCTACCCATCTTACCTTTTTGGCTTCTTACTTACGAGTACAACTCTAACCTACTAATCTTGAGGCAACAACAAATAGAGGTTTTGTTGCTCTTTTATACATCTCTGGCGGTCATTTTAGTCAGCTTGAAGCCAGATCTTGGCATGCATGCTGCAAGTTCCAGATCTAGATGAGATCTTTATCCTGGTCAATCCAGATTCAGTCTTTGTCAGTCTATATCCACAGTGACTTTCTCCCCACTGGTTGTTGATCAGCAATATGTTCCAGCCTTGCACCAGCTAGTGTTCCAAACAAGCAAATTATACAAAAAAACTATTAACAATATTAGTTCATATTTTGCAGGTTATATTGTCAATATTATGGTGGATAGGTCAAGGATAGGTAGCGGTATTAGTGGGCAAAGAAAAACAGAGTAAATAAGTTGCCCAGCTACAGGGCTAATACTGTGAGGGTTTACAACAAATAAGTAATATTATCCTAACATTGAAAGCTAGACTTAAGATTATGAAAGTCGTAAAATCAATTGTGATACACCCTGGTTGTCATAACTGGCCTTGTGTGCTATTCGGATCTTATAATGCCTTGTACATGTATTTAGAAGTCATCACCTGTGCCTTGTGGTTACCTTACAATATATTACTAGGAGAATTAAGGCTTAAGATCTTGCAAGACAATTTTGGTTTTCATGACAAGGGGTATTTATCTGTCCAGTACTCCAAGTTTAATCAAGTTCAGTTTGAGGAACACACCTACCATATGCGAACAGGCAGAAAACTTGTATGATAGCATTATGTGTTCTGATTTGGGGAGTACATATTATATATTCATGAGCAACTTACACCTCAGACAAGGATGGATTGGATTGCTGTAAATATGGTACAACCCAATTTACTTAACAGTTAGATTAGTTATTAAAATATGTTATCTGACTGATGTGTGAGCAAATCTTGAATATGTGCAAGAATTGGAAAGCCGACTGATCCATGCAAGATATTTACAATAAGATCTGTGACCCCATCTATTCCTAGGCCAATCGGAAATTTTTCGGAGGCTTGGTTCACATTTCACAGGTAAATTCGGCACAAAACAATTAGAACAATAAGCAGATTTATTACCCAATTTAGAAATTTCTAATGCATCTGGCACTTTACATATTTTATGGCATATTCTAATTGCTACAAAAATCAGGATGTACCATATTTACACAAACCTGATTTAGGCCTGTCTGAGGTGTTACATGAAATACCTGCATATCCAAATGTTGAAGGTTGATAAACACATACATTTTAATACATGTACAAATACAGATATTCTTCTCTTCTTTCATTGTGCATCTCAAGTTTAGTTCACCTCAGACAAGGGTGAATCAGGTTCATGTAAATATAGTACAACCCAATTCTCTTAACAATTAGAATATTTGTTAAAATACTGTACCATTTCGAATCATTCAGCAGTCACGCATCACGCACCCCACCTGACATGCCAAAATTTGGCTCATGTCACACATCACAGAGGCAACTGACGAACTGATTAAATGGTTCATAGAAAATGCTCAATTTTGAGCTCTAGAATGCAAAAATTGCATCAAATGTAGTATACAGCTCTATTAGTTACTTGTAATCAATATAAAGTTTACTTAATCAACATCTGAGCCATCTTCATCATGATGGCACTAAAATTGCTGGTAACGTGTGTTTGCCTTGCACTTCCATTTCCCAGAGCTTGGGGTTAGGAAGAATGATAGAGTGAATGTGATTGGGTATTGAAGGAGTAGCCATAGTTGTATGAGCGCAGTGTGTGTGAGAGAGAAAGTGAATTCTCCGTCATGATCATAAGTTCAGGATACCAGTGAATAGCAGTAACCAGTGGTAATTGCAAGTTACAAGTGCTACTTATTACAGGTAAAAACTTATTGCAGCGGTAAAGAATTGAAACTGAAACCTCACAGACAACAGTTAATAATACTCATAGAAACTTTACTGTTAAACCACCAGTGCTTGTTAATTTTTGAAAATGTACTGTACACCTGACAAAAATTTCTAAGTGTCATGCTGCAGCTGCCTAAGTGACGAACAGAATCACTGGTTTGGTGTGTCACACAGGATTTGGGGTGATGAATCATTTGAAATGGTACAGTATGTTAGATCACCAATTTATAAGCAAATTATAAATATGCACAACAATAGGATGGCTGTCCAATTTATGTACAATATTTTCAATATAATCTGTGAACCCATCTGTTCTTGTCCAATCGGAAAAGTTTCCGAGACTCAGTCCACATTAAATTTTTAAATTCGGCACCAGACAATCAGAACAATAACAGATCCATTAGCCATTTTAGAATTTGTTACTACATCTGTCACACAACATATTTAAAAGCATATCCTAATCATTAACAAAATCGGGATGTACCATATTTTCCACGACCCGATTTTGGCCTGTCTGAGGTGGTTAGAGCTTCGTGTTACCGCCTGCATCAAGGAAGTCGTCAAAGTTGATCACACTCCAAATAGTGTTGAGATACTATGAATTGAATATTCTTGGTATGGAAATGATGGATAGATAATGAATGTACATCAGCTTTAACATTAAGATACTGCAGATAAAAAGTGTGCTCCCAGATATCAACACCTATGATGGGAACGTGGGTAAGGAGGGGATCTTGGTTGGGAGTAGTAGTTATCTCTAGATGCTTCGTAGTGGGATTCAATCCCTACCATCTGAGATAGTTAGTACACTTTGGGTAAAGGAAAGAGGTACTCATGAGCCAACCCCATCCAGATCCCTGAATTCCAGCAGTGGTCATATTAAAATCCTTCTTAAAGTTATCAAAACTACCAAAATGTTTAACTGGGGGTGCACAACACTCTCACATGGCTGGTGACGTGACGGTCACGCCTTGTGACTAAAAGTGTCACAAATCTTGACCCAGCTCTGTTCTTCGCATTTCCTGGGTGTTTCTTCATACTTTTCTTTGCTCTTTTCACTTCTACTTTAACTAATATTATGCTAGATGTGATAAATATATTATTTAAGTAGTGTAATATGTATAAATTCCTATATTCTCTTATAACTACTGGTTAAAACAAGGTGACAGGTGTGACAACTTATATTAATCAATCAGGTGATCTTCCGAAATAGGTTCTGCTGGTGGTTGTGCCTTATGTCATTGGTTTCAGAACTTGTTTCTCAAATAACTCTCTGAGATCACATTGTATTGCTATAGTTTATAGAGCAAAATTGCACTATTGTATTGTGTAAATAATTTTATCTATACAGAATTTTATTAAAAGTCCTGTATGTATGGGAACACATTATTATACACACCCAATATTACATGTTACAGTTGCTGAATCAAAAATCTAGCTTCATATGATTATTGGCACAAAAAAGTAGTGTAATTTCGCTCTATAAACCATAGTCTTGTATTCACTCCTTCAAAAGTTATTAAAGAATGAAAATCACAGCTATACAGTTAATAGGCATTTGGATATAAGTTTGGCCAATTCAACATTATTACATGTACAAAAACCTATACAGCCTATACAAATAATCTATTATAAACTGTACTTAATGTGTAGTTCATATATACATGATAATGAAATATTTGTGTTGAGCAATCGATTACACATGGTGTTGTTTGATGTCTAACCTGTGGCTGTGCCTCTGAGCTATGGGAGTGAGAACTTACACCTTATAACTTTACGGAATCGCATCGTACATATATGATTTATAGAGCAAATTTGTACTATTCATTGATGTAGACAATTCGTATTAACCAGAATTTTAATATCATGATTGTAAGTATGAGATAATGCACCAATACTTGTCATATTAATATGTTACAGCACCTTAATTAAAAATCCGGCTAATAGCAATTGTAGGCATCGTAAAATAGTGCAATTTTGCTATATTATATATGTTCTGAAGTGTTCTCATTCAAAAGTTATAAGAGGATGAAGTTTGAGTACTTAATTGATGTGATTTTTGGCAGGGGTTTGATGCCTCCAGCAATATCCAGCACATTTTAACAAAAAAAAACTTCATACAATCATAGATAATGTATTTTTATTATGACGTGACACAAAAGAGCTAGCTAAAATGTGTTGAGTGAGGAATGAGAGCAGTGGGTCAGTAGGATTTGGGGGCAAGCGTGACATATGTCACAGATCATGTGAGTCACGCTTTGCAGGCGTTGTGCACCCCCAGTTTAACCATAGCCTTTTTGAGAGGCCCATATTTGAGAACACCACCAGTTCCTTTTCCTTGACTCACTGCTGGGGTGAGGTTTTTCCAGAATAGAGAATGGTTGATGTGTCCTGTTCTCCTTCCTTAACACACCCACATCTCACAGTAGTAGAATGGGAAAGAGACATACCACCACCATTAAACTTCAATGCCACCTGCAACACAATACATTCTTTGGGAGTAGAAGCTTTGGTGTAGGCTGCTTCTGCTGCATTGAGCACATTGACATAGGTCTGGTGATGCTTTTTGTGGTGTAGCTCCATTATTTGTTTGGAGATGAAGGGTTCAAGAGCATCATAGGCATATGGGAGGTCTAGGAGTGTGTGGGTCATTTTGGTGAGAATTTAGGGTGGAAGGGGTTGGGAGGGTGAGGAGGGAGAGGTGGGGAGAGGAGGGGAGGGTGAGGAGAGGGGGATGAGGTCATTTGTTTGGGATGGTTGTGTTTCTGTCGATCAGTTGGGAGTCTGGACTCTGGGACATGCCGATGGTCTTGCACTCCATTCAAACTCCATTGGTACTGATACCAACTACATGTATCAGATATCTTCGATGTTTGTCATCTACAGTATGCTTTACCATACTCATAACCTCTGACACAACATTCAAATCAATACATCCACTCATCGGATAAAACACCGAACATGTGTCCTGACATTCTGCAAGCTTCCCCTGCTTGCTTGTGCATCATCAACATCAATAAGCCATCCTTGCTGCTTCTTTCTGCACATGTTTGCCACAAGAGATAACATCCACATATACCTATTTCAAATAAACACCATGGTCACAGCAATAAAATCTCCAGAGGGCACTGATGCATCTATATTCTCCCCTCACAATGTGTTTCGCTATTCTTTGCTTCATTCCTGTATTGGGTGGTTATGCAGCCAGCGAGTCACATATGAAGGAGAAGTTTGACATTTTATGACATTTGGGTGTGAATGGTCAATGGTTTCCTGCTCTCTTATCTACTCCATTTCATTCCTCTAAAGATCTTACACTACAGGTCCTGACATATTCAACCTTGGCAGACCAGATGAACTGCCTTCGGGATGTGAAGTTGATCGTGCAGTGTACATCTCGCGACATGGAAGCCGATACCCAGATCCCAGTGCATGGAGTGAATGGAATGCCTTGTAGGAAAAGGTGTGTTCTTCCCTACATACAAGATAAGCAGAAGATAACTCTTCATTCCAAAGATTCAAGCAGCTGAATTCACATCTCACAGATCCCTCTTGTTCCTCAAATCATGGAAACTGGTACTTCAACATCCATCAGATGATATTGAACAGCTGTCGACTAAGGGGTATAAGGAGTTACACGATATGGGTCTGTTTCCATCCCCTTCCCCTTCCCCAACACCCACTCCCTAACATTCTTACATACATAGGCACAGCATTACAATTCAGATACCCAAACCTATATGCCCCCAACACATGGTTTAATGTCTGGGAAAACAAATTCCAATGCACAATCGACTCTGTGCGTCTCTTTGCTCAGGGCTTTGCGGGACCTAATGCTACTTCCCTTGTGGACGTCGTAGTAGTTGACTCTACCAACCCGAAATCTATTGCCAACTCCCTAGCAACGTCAGATTTATGTCCATTATTTAAAGACAATTCGGGGAATCAGATGACAGTGTGGGATGGGATTTATTTACCACCTATTAGGGAGAGGTTGGGGAGGTTGGTGAAAGGGAATTTGACATTGATGGAAGGGGATGTATCACTGTTCCCATATCTTTGTGGGTTTGAGATGCAGATTGTTGGGATACCAAGTCCTTGGTGTGGGGTGTTTAGTGAGGATGAGGTTTTGGAGTACGAATATAGGCAGGACCTGCGATACTGGTACGGTACTGGTGTATTCTCTCCTCCAGCATTCTCTTTCACCCTGCTAACTTTGTTGCAGGCCCAGGAAGCAACACCCTCACAAAAAAAGTAATGCTCCCCATCATACACTCCATCGCCAAAATCCTATCCTCGAAGGAACTTACAACACAATCTCCACTCATTGTAGCTTTTACACATGATAATCAGATCAATGAGCTGGCTAGTTCCTCTGGAATATTTGATGCTCAGGCTTCGCTGATGACGGATGGGGTGTTGGAATGGAGGAGGTATGTGAGTAGTTGGATAACTCCTATGAGGGGGACTATTGCATGGGAGAGGTTGAGTTGTAAGGGGAGGGGGTATGTGAGAGTGAGGCTGAATGATGCTGTTTATTGTATGTCTTCCTCTTTCCTTTCTTGTTCTGATGGGATTGAGATTTGGTGCATAGCAGTTGAGAATTGTTCAGATGGACCTGGAAAATCATGTCCCATGGAGAAGTATAGTAGGTACATTAAGGAAAAGGTGGATTTGGCGGGTAATTTTGAGGAGAGGTGTAATTCTACCATGAGGGGTGTGGAGGGTATGCTTGGGAGCTTTTTTGTGGATTTGAGGTTGGAGTTTTTGAGTGTTGTACAGCCATAGGAGGTGTTTTATGGATCCCACTAAACCCTGAATACATCAGAAGTGCACAGATGATATTGGTGGGATTTTTGTGAGCTCTTTATGCTCCCCCCCCCTTTCACTTGAATTTCACATGAATGGGTAAATTTCATGTGAACTTTTTGCATTATTTTTGCTGAATTTCAGTGAGAACACTGCTAATAATTTTATGTGAATTTTGTATGAATTTCACAGGAACTTCACTAAGTGACATGAATTTTTCACCTGACATTCATGTCACTCAGTGAAGTTCATGTGAAATTCATGTGATACTCATGTGAAGCTTATACAAGAGTAGAGTGTAATACTGCATGCTAAGTGTGACACCATGGGCTGAGTGTGACACCATGGGCTGAGTGTGATGTGTGACACCCAGAGCTGAATGTGACAATGTTTATCAAATGATGAGTATGACCCTGCATGCAGAGTGTCTAAGCTGTACCTAGACTCTATTGTCACAGTTGTAACATATTTCCTACAGTCATCAAACTTGTCACACATGTGTGAAAGTGTGACATATTGGAAAATGTTGGAAAAAGCGTGACATGTGTGACATGCGTGGGAAAATGTGACATGTTGGAAAAGATGTCACATTTTCCCACGCATGTCACACATGTCACGCTTTTTCCAACATTTTCCAATATGTCACACTTTCACACATGTGTGACAAGTTTGATGACTGTAGGAAATATGTTACAACTGTGACAATAGAGTCTAGGTACAGCTTAGACACTCTGCATGCAGGGTCATACTCATCATTTGATAAACATTGTCACATTCAGCTCTGGGTGTCACACATCAAACTCAGCCCATGGTGTCAAACTCAGCCCATGGTGTCACACTCAGCAGTGTAATGACCTCCAATTTTTCATCTGAATTTCACTATATTTTCACCTAAATTTCACCTAAAATACATGAAAGTTCATGAACCTATGCTTTTTGGAAAATATTTAAAATCACATGAAGTTCATGTAATTTCATGTGAATATGTGAATTCATGGTGAAAGGGGGGGGGAGTGGTAAAGTACTGATTTTTGTGTAGTGAGATGTATCATATGTGTTGCAAAGAAAAAAGCATCATTTTAATTGAAGCACACATTGACTCTACTCTATTCTACAGTGCTAGTATTAAATTCACCTTTCGTACGATTTACTCATTTTTCAGATCTAAGGAACTCAGTTGGTTTAATGCAGCAGGTCCATCGCCGATCTTTCAACAATCAAGCCTAGCAGAAAGAAGCAGAACTCATGGATGAGTCCATAGTCCCCCTCAGTAAAACTGATCAGATGCCAATTGTCAGCCTTCAATAGCGAAGCCAGATATTAGTACCAAATTAGGACCAACTGGTGTGGATTCAAGATACGGAGAAGATGAAGAGGTCGAAGATGGAAAGAAAGAAGAAAGGACATACTAAGAACATAACATCCCCTCATCCTCAACCCAACATCGACCCTATCATCCTTAATCATCCCCCTAACGACATTAATCACCGTCTTTACGCACGTATCTTCAAGCGCCTGAATGGGCGTTGTGGTAGGAGGTGTTGTTAGGCTTGCTCGGATGGCGTGTGTTAGACTATTGGCGTTCTTTTGTCAGATTTCGTCTGGGGAGGAGGGGAGAAATAGGACGATGGTAAGAAAAGAGAAAAACAAAGAAAGAAAACAAAGAAAAGACGAACCACAAACAAGCCCCAATCTGCATACCCACCCTCCTCCCCTTCGCATATGCCAACACACTGTCCAAAGGCACATAGCCCTCTCTATCCGGTTTAACAAGTGCCCCAACCACACTTGATGAATTGCGACATAGGGCTGCGAGGAGTGATAATGCGCTTTCTAGGACGCCTTCATTCACCCCTCTTCTGTCATCTCCTCCTCCCCCTCCGCCGTGTCGGATGATACCTGTAAGCTCTCGAACGACCCACCCGGGACCAAGAGGAGTAACCTCCCACCCCCTCTTCGCGCGCACCTCATTGGCTCGCTCGGAGGGCGGTGTCCAGGTTGTCAACACTGCGCGTTGGGAGGTGCTGCGGGTGTAGGATGCGAAGAGGTTCAGTATGTGTGTGCGGAGTTGCGTGTTGGGGGTATTGAAGTGTGGGAGGAGTGTGTCTAGGATATCGATCGACGCAGAATCAATAGGTGAGGAGGGGAGAGGAGGACGAGATGAAGGGAGAAAACTAACCCTAAACAACTCATCCAACGCATACCAAACTTCTTCTTTAACCACTCTCTCCCCATCGTCACTCATCCTTCTCCCCTTCCCTCTCCCATAATGCACATGCAGACCCCACATAGGCGGACCTAGAACATCGGCGGCAGCACACATAACAGCTCTCAGCGCACACGCGAAGGGCACAGCGAGCGCTGGCGGGTCTGTAGGTTTCATATGCGCCAATGTGTATATGAGCGCTTGATGTGGTCGTGCGTGGAGGAAGGATACGAGGGGGTCGTCTTTCCCTTCTCGTATTTCATCGTATGTTAGATGGGAGGAGAGGGGAGGGAGAGGGGAGGGACAAACCATAAGCTAGCGAAGCAAGGACATGGGCAGCTTCCATGCGTATTTCAGGCGGGGCGTGTGGTGGATTAAGACACTATACCAGTCTACCATTCCTCAGCACCCCTCTACCCAAAAGAAGAAAAGAAAAAGACTCACGTCCTTACAAACCGCGCAACCCCAGCCTTCTTGGACGGATTGCCGATGACGGCGTTTTTCACTTGCTTCAGCTGGGGTAATGGGATTGTCATTTTGGCTGGATTGTGAGGGGCATGGATTGGGTATTGGTTG
Source organism: Cyathus striatus (assembly GCA_025738555.1). Lineage (NCBI taxonomy): Eukaryota > Fungi > Basidiomycota > Agaricomycetes > Agaricales > Nidulariaceae > Cyathus > Cyathus striatus. The sequence continues at coordinate 8,508,604 of JAOVFP010000001.1, forward strand.
TGCTGGAATGTGTGAGGATGAGGGTGAGACGTGGATGGCGGTGATGGTAGGATGGAGAAAAGCTGCCGCAGTCGGGATATCGGGACACGGATACGTGGGATTGATCAATCTGTGTGTGACTGTTGCCTTTTCGGGATCATCACGAGCGTCTTTGGGGTCTATTTCTGACCTACCTAAATAGCGCGTTTACAGGCGCCTACACGTTGTCGCCTCGATATCTCTTTTAACCCCTCTCGGGCTCCACTATTAAGAATAACAGAAATGTTGTATGGCTCAAAATATGTGACCTGGGAAGAAGTGCAAATCGATACCCGCACATACAAAGCTACGTTTCTGCTTAGTTCTCGAGCATCACGTTAAGTACAATACATAAACCTGTACACCTTCTGAGCCCGACCATCACTTATACAGAAGAAGTACACCCACAATGCCACACTGGCTCAACAATACAGCTCTATAATTACAGATAAACCCAACTTAAACTCCTCCCCTCGCCACACTTCAAAACGCATAAATACAAGCAATCCCGCTTAAAACCCACCACATTCGACCCTCAATCACACACCGAAACCACACAACACCAAGACCAACACAACAATGACAACATCTGTAAGCCCCCCGCCCCCCTCCCTTCCAAACCACACACTAACAACCCCAGCAGACCTTCACCTCGCCCACATCATCCTGCAAAATGGTAGAAAAGGGAACAGACGACAACGGAATGGAGCAGTGGGTGCAAACCTGGAAAGACTGTGAATCTCCCGACTGTCCTGGAAGTAGTAAATTTGATTGGAAGCGTCATATCGGTAGTGGAGAGGATGGCGGGGAGAAGAATGATACTAAGCTTTAAGTATGTTGTGTTCCCCTGCTGTTCTATTCTCTTTGTTCCACATCTATTTTATTCCTGAATTGTACTCCAAGTTCCCAGTGATGTACCGAAATCTATGTTATGTTGTTCCATACGCTCATCTTGTTCTTTGTCATCCCTTCAAACCAGAAGTACATTCCTACCCTTCTCTAAAAAGTCGAACAATGCACCAAGTATAACTAGAAATATAAATCAGCACCACTTTCATAAAAGTATCAGGTGGGGGGATATCGTAAGGTTAAAGTGCACGAAGATGAACCAACTGTGTCAGTGGTTACTTTCCCGATATGTTGCATCGTAGCTATCTTCAATACGTAGAGAACAGGTTTAGACACTGCACAAGGCTATACGATATCGAGTTAATCAGGACTCATTATGTTTAATGTATCCAAAAGTCTTAAGACTATCACATTCAAATCTCAACGTACGTTCGTGGCGTCGTGAAACAGAACCACTCGCCACTACATACCAAACCCCGCTAACATCTGCTCACCATACGCTACTACGTAACATACCCACCACAAAAAGAGAACAAATCCCATAATTACATTCATTAAGCTATACAGTACCTATCCCGAGCATCACTTACACTGATTTGAAATCCACAACAATACGTGTAATGGCATTGTTACAGCAATATACAATAATGCGCTCGTAGCAGTGATAATCGAATAGAAGCTCGCAGTATACAGCGTCAGGTTGAAAGTAAGAGCACTGCGCTACACTTGATACCGTATAAATACCATGGCTTCATTGTGAAAACATATCGCATTTCTTTCCTTGCTACACACCAACACACATACACACCAGAACCAAATTTCCCAAAACAAATTAACCCGCAATGACGACATCCGTAGGTCTCCTATTCACTACCTCCTTAACTCGTCCTTACCTCACGTTCTACCTTTAAATTTAGGATTCCATCTCGTCACCAGTATCATACTGCGAGTACACTCATAGATCCATTCCAGGCCCTAACGGAGAATAACTTTACGAACCATATCAAGTAGACTGCTACTGTATCTTTTGCCTCGACGGTGAGGATTATATGGAGCCATCAAAACGGCCCGTTAGACTTCATAAACTTTAAGCTACTTGTTTACCTTGGCACAATGTCAATAGCGCCCGTACTAGCGCTCATGTATTTTTCTTCGTCCCACGTTTATTGTCTTTCTCCATATTGTAATAAGTAACGTAACAATTCGTACAACTTTTAGCAACGTATGTTGTCCTACACAGAGAATACACGCGTAAGCGCTCGAAGTCGAAGTCAACTTTTGTGTCTATTGTGTTTCTTGGGTTTGTACTCAAAGTTCCTAGTTCTATTTGTTTCAAGCTCGAGGTAATTGTGTTCAGTCTCTCTAAAAATCCGTCAATTCACGAAGTGCATAAATCTGGACCACGTACCGAGAACTGGGATCTAATCTATCGAAAAACCTGCGGTTCTTACCATATGACACTGCTGGCCGGCAACTTTGTTGCGGTCGGCAAAATCAGTACAAAACCGACCTCAATAAGTTTAAATATTGCTAAACAATCGTGCCCATCGCAAAATGATGCCTATTGTTAATTGCAAAATCTGTCACATACGTTACCTGTTGCTAATGTATTGTACCAATAGAAATATATCTTTTTGTTCTAATTTTAACTGAGGCCGAGATATGAGCAAAATGTTACGTCGTGTTCATTTTTGACAGCTGCAAATCATATTATTGTGCATGACTGCAAAACCGGCTGAAAACTTTTTATTTTACTTACAGGAATACATTTAATTTTACCAAAAGATTTTGACAGAAACAAAACTTGCGAAAATGTAAAGTTTTCCCCAGTGTGAAACTTAGCGCGCACTCAGCGTCCGCAGGCGAGGAGCTCAGCGTCTCTCAGCGTCATTAATCTAAATGACATCAGCGTCTCTCAGTGTCTATCATAAGGCCAAGAACAATAAATGCAATATTGTGTATGTAATGTATAAAAAAACATCATTGCTAAGATATGCGTGTTTACAGAGTTTCAAGACAGCCCTCAACATATTCTCTAGATGCATCTTCCACCATCTGTACATAGTTACGTGCATGTGAACAAGACCTCAGCTTATTTCGCCATTCAGTAGACCTTAAGGGTACAGGATTTCTAGCAATCGCAGAAAGCTGTTTAGTGTACCAGTGCTCATCCCAAGGAGTCCAATAACCCCAGTTAATACCATTGGAATGAGATTCCCACTGACCAGGAAGAGGCCACCATGAGTGTAAGGGACCACCTACAAAGAATTAGCAACAACTAAAGATATCTGAGTAAGACTTACCAAGAGAGCTAGAATATACACCACATATAAGATGTATCTCATCTTCAGTGAGGGCATCATCACAAAATTCCATCCCTGATATGTGTGTATATTTTATCCCAATATGATGGTTGGTGACAGCAGAAGATGGACTGTGGAGCACACCATTCAAGCTCAAATGCTCATGTGCAAGGCGTCCAATTAAGCCTCCCTTCAGCAATGCTGAATGCCCTCGAGGGGAAGAAAGGAAAGCTGCACATCTCTCAACATATGCACCATAGTCATGCAGAGTAAACCTGTAATGTGGTGTATGAAATGGAAGTACAATTCGAACACCACTCAATCTCACATGAGTAGAGTCTTTAGGAACCTTCAAGGTATGGAATGGAATACCCCTTGCGAGAAATTCTCGAGCCACATTGTAGAGACTAAAACCATGAATACGATTTAGAAGCCGACAAGCATAGAGGGCATGCTGGGCTTTCGTGACACCAAAGATCCATGGAAAGCGGTCATCAGCACTTGAGGAAGGTGGAAGGACAATGTAAAGTTTATTATTGACTTTAGCAATGCTGCAGCTGCCCATGATATCCTTGTATAGGACATTTTCCTTCTGAAGATCCCATAATTGAGCAGGTGGCTTTGCCAAATTCCCAAGATCACCAATGAAGTGAGCGATAGCCGGAATTTCATTCGTATGAGGGGTGTATGTATGTCCACCAAAATAGCCAGTGGTTATCATGGCATTATCCCAGTTGTGTGGCTCAGCTGATGGATCAGGTATAAATGAATTTGAGCGAACAAATCCATAAAGATACTGCAGGTCATCTACAGACAAGCATTCACCATCGATGTCATACCCATCTCCAATTTCCTCCTCAAGTTGAACGGGGGCTGGTACAGGTTCGAAATATGAGGTATCCACAGCATGATCTGTAGCATGAGGATAATATTCCATTGGCTCATCATAGGGGCCTTTGTAGGGGCCTTCATCAGCTATTGGTGTACCTGGAAGTCCAAATTCCTCACACAAATCCCACTCATTATCATAGGGATTATAGATCTTTTGCTGCTCCCCATATATATCCATTAGATCCTCTTTCCTTTCCTTACCTTGAATGAGGACTCTAACAAGGGCAGGTGGATAGTCATCATTCTCAACCCACTCAAACACCCTTGCCTTAACATAGCCTCGAGTTCTTTCACAATTCTGGCAAATCTCATGTTGTTGTGGTGTTTCAGCCCTACACCGAGCTTCATAGTGTGCCTTGTGTGAATCCAAGAAGATTTTCCATGCAGGCATAGTGTTTGTGACAGACGACATAGAAGGCAGAGGTTGGAAGGGCTGTGTAGATGGATGGGGCTGATGGCTGGCTGGTGCTGCAGTGAAAGGATCTTCATTCCAAATAACTGGCAGAACATAGAGATCAGGCACCTCGCTAATTGAGAAATCTCGCCCTACAATCGACACTGGTGGAGCAAGGGACTGGTATAATCGACTAGTGTAGCTACGTTCTTTTTCTTCACCCAACCAGATATACCAGAGAGGGACAGAGAACTTTATGAAGAAGTCATAGATTGGGCAATGAGTTTTACTGAGAGCTGTGATGTCAAGGACAATGCCCGCATGAGGAGTAGACATATCAAACGAGCAGATGGTAGAAGAAATCATGCTGTTCAACCATGTTTCAGGTATGTCACGAGTGACGAGAAATTGGTACCAGTCTGGGATGGAGGAATATGACGCAATAATGTCCTGGGGTTCTTGACGTCGACTATATGCGATTACATATGACAATATACCCATCCACAGAACAAACCACCGTTGTGAATTCTCAGTGCATCTTCGCGCGATTGCATATGAATGGTGTGACCTTCAATAACCAGAAAAAGATGGGGGTGTGGGGGGAATAGCAACAGGTTTGTATCTAACGATGAGGAGCTTGTATGTTGTGAGGATACGGGATTCCAGTCCCTCCCAATCATGCATGACTGTTTCCTTCATACAGTATCGAGGCAGGCTGTCTGTAGAGTTGTTCCCATCACCCAAGTCGTTGCTCTTACATACTATACACAGTACTCCACTAAGGCACGAGAAGATCCCTGTAAAAGATGGTGTGCATGGCACGAAAGACAGCCATCTGAAAGCATCTGCCCACCAGATTGGCTTTTGGTAGATCTGGTCAAGTGTATAATCATTTTGGAAGAGATAAGTATTGGAGTTATAATGGGGAGAGACCTTGATATTTCTGATAGCATTCGGAGAATAATAGACCCATCCATCATCCTTAATTGCACGTCCATTCTGGTGATTCACAGGTGGGTAAGACATTATGCTCTAAGAAATATAACATTAGACTCTGTATTTGACAGGTACTAATGAAAAAACTCACATTTCAAAGGTGCAGCGAGGTTGGAGTGGACTTGTAAGATGTTGTCCAAGATATGACAAGAGTCGGACCGGGAGAAAGGGAAAGATGGTGAAGGTGGGACAGAGAGGGCATTGGGGCAATGATGGCGATGGTTGAGCCCTAGAAAGAGAGTTCAAGATTGCTGAGCACTGAGGGGGTCACCAGAGCACTTGCAGCAAGAGATGACAAGGGCAGAATGACAACAGCAAACAGTGAGGGCCGGACAGGGAGGGCAGCGGGGCAACAATGGTGATGGTCGTGAGTCCTAAAAGAGTGATTGAGACTGCTGAGCGCTGAGGGGCCACCAGAGCACTTGCAGCAATTCGAGACGATGGCAATGACCTAAGGAGTGAAAGAAGGTGAGCTGGGGGTTGAGATCGCTGAGGAGCCTCCAGAGCAATCATTGTGGTAGAAAAGAAAAGAAACAATAATCTGATTGACGCTGCTGATATAAGTGTTTGTTTGTTTGGTCCTTGTATGGCTCAAGTGCATCCCAACTTTAATTGCACTTCCTTTTGTTCCCCCTTCCTCACAACCATGCCTCAGTGACCCCAGGCACATAACTTGTTCATTCTTCCCTGCAATCATGCCTCAGTGACCCCAGGCAAGCAGCTCATTCCTTGTTCAATTATCTCTCATATCCGCCTTGGTGACCCCAGGCATGCAACTCGTTCCTTGTTCGATTATCTCTCATGCCCATGCCTTGGTGACCCCAGGCATGCTGCTTGTTCCTTGTTCCATTATTTCTCGTATCCATGCCTCGGTGACCCCAGGCATGTGACTTGTTTGTTCTTCCTCGCAATGATGCCTAGGCTCTTAGCAATTCAACACAAGTTCGATCTTGATATCAACACATCAGAGGCAGGTATCGGACTGCTTGATCCTGGGGGAGGGGCTGCTAGGCCCAGTGTTGGGCGAGGGGGAGGAGTGATGAGTGCAAGCCACGGGGGAAGGATTTCAGTCGTGCATTCACCTACCACTGCTACCACCACCACATCCATCCTTGTCACCTCATTCTCAGTGGTTGTTTCTACACCTGCAGCTGAAAACCCAGTGAACGTCATTGACATCGAAGAGCCCACTCCTAGGTCCCCCTATTGACTGATATTGTCCACACACTGACACCCACAAAAAACTGGCGAAGTATAACAGCGCTTACGCCTCACTCTCACCATGTGCACCATCTCCTATACCAGTTCCTATCCCAGTACTACCAGAAAGCTATGACACGCAAATTCACCTACAGCCATTACCACCCATGCCAGTTCCACCATCCATGCACGCCATCTAGCCTATCAAAACCCAGACCCCCACCAGTCCATATACATTTCTTATCACCCCCTTGTCAAGTTGCCCCTCTGACTGCTGAACGGATATGCATGTCTGGGAATCCTGGGGCCAGCATTGGACATGGGGCTTGATGTGCGGGCTGCAGGTGGGAGGGGACTCTTCGTGAGGAGCAGGTACAGGCCGGGCACTGTTATTCACCCAGTTATGTGTCTAGAGAAGGGGAGGGATCGTCATGCTTAAGATGCATGACTTGAACCAATGAAGAACCATAAGGGAGGGGAGGGTGATATGACACTCTTCCTCAATGGATCATAATCATGATGTGCCAACTACGACGACTGCTAACGCGCTGCCAACTACTGACCCACCCATTGCATTGCACCATCGACTACCAAAGTACCACTGTTGCTTTGCCATTGTTGCCTACGCATATACTGACTACTATATCTCCCTGAGGCATTCACAGTAAAGCTGCTCGCTTATATAACTCACTCAGGAATGTCTCAGTTTTGTGGTTGACTCAAACAACTTTACTATTATAGTCAGTGCTCCTTGTGCAAAGCAGAGGACCAGCAAGTGTCGGATCTGGTACACTACTACAACCGGGCTCTAACAATGAAAACCAATGATGGTTAGTCTGATCATCTACTAGATGATGCAGGCTTTTGTACTGGTGTCTTTATGTTAGATTTTACCTGGCAATTCAGATGAGTATGTGCATCATATACAGAAATTAGTATCATTACTCACTAATTGCTTCATTAAGGAATTCACTTGGCTGCTGCGTGCTGCCTCCGATTTATTCTTCAGATAAGACTTTAGCATCTCACGGATTGGCCAGTGATCTTCATAACGTTGAAGATCTGTATACTTCCTCTCAGCCTGCACAATTTAGGTAGAGCCATACCCAAATGATTTGAACACCCACTAATCAATAAACTTTTTCTAGTTGCTTATTATCTTGGTTCAAATAGCACTTTGCTGTGTCAAGCTTTGCATTAGCCAGTTTATGCACAGCCATCTAAAGGTACTGAGTAACACTTTCGATCATGCTTCAAACTACTCACTTGGATTTTCTGGAAGCGTCCTTGATCCCATCCCAGTGCATCCTTCAAGTTATATCCACCTGAGTTTGGCCAATTGCTTTGCCCAGGCAGTTTCTTAATTTGTTGCCGCCTCTCACTTGGAATCGTTTCATCACTCTTGGACTCAATGTCAGTGAGGGAAGACATAGAAGCGTTGTTGTCATCATCGTTGCCATTGCCATTTTGCTGTTGGTTAGATGCCTCGGATGCCGGATTGAACCGAACTGTCTTCTGTTGGTTGGATTCGGAATTTGAATCTGACGGGACGATCGATTTCTTTCTTTGACTGACCCCGGTGCCGAAATTCGTACTATTCATGATCGTTGGCCATGAGGTCTGGCCAAGACACTCGAACCAAATCTGCTGGGTTATAAGAGGAAGGTGGATCTTAATTGATGGAAGAGACATTATCGTGTTGGGGAGGTGCTGGAGTTATTTCACGTGTCTTATATCTTGTTCATAGAACAAGCAATGACTTGTACGGTACAAGGCCCATGGTACAATATGGCAGACATCTATTTCTCTTTGTTTTATTTTTGTTACTTCACTGGTTGCTAGAGAAGGTCATTCATAGCGCCTACCATTTCATCATTCTGTCAATAGTATTGTTCTTTAATTGTTTGCTTCACTGTCAACAGAACAAGGTTTATAATTGTTATCAAGAGTACGAGCATGTTGCATGACATCCCTGTATACAATAGGCAATATCGCATAAATGACACTGACTGGCTTCCATAGACTGCTTCAAGTTTTCTTCACAACATGTATCTTCCGAGCTTTCTTCAAAAGCCAACAGACATATGAACCCTAATTTCATCCTATTGATTCGAGACTGATGTAATAAATCCCCTAGAAATATTCAGCTATAGCCTGCCTGCATGGATCTAAAGGTCCGGTCAACTGTGTATTGTTCAGTCCAAGTGGTATGCTACTTGCTAGTGGAGGTATGTATATTTTGAATTCATATCATATCTTCAATGCTTTAGCTAGATCTTAGGTGATGACAAAACTGTCCATATCTGGGATCTAGAGAAGAAAACATGCCAACAGGCCATCAAAGATCACTGTGGTCAATGGGGTCAAATCACTGCCATTAAGTGGTTCCCAGACAGCACTACTGGTGATACCACATTCGCATTTGGAACAGGACGGGGTTTAGTTTTAGTTTATAGGCGGTCTGATACAATGGTAAGTATAATCTTGAAATGCACGCTTTATTATACAACTCACCATCATGGCGCAGACAGCTTATCATGAACTGTCGAATACTTGGATATTTTCCCTGAATGAACCTGTGGAGTCCATTGTGATTGATCCGGTTCATCAGCGACTGGCTGTTACAAGCCATGCAGGACGAATCAAGCTATGTACTGTTCTAAAGAATGGTAAGTAAGGTCAAGCAACCATTGTAGCTTTTAACCGAATATAATATTCAGGTTCGTTGATGACACTGTGGATAAAAGATGGCAACAGTGAAGCAGCTGGACCCATCATTCCTCAGGCAGTCTATTTCCATGACGACTATAAAATGTTGTTGGTGTTTCTACTGGAGACCGGTGAGATGTGAGTATCCATATCCATATGTTACAGCCCTGCACTTCTAACTGTAGTTGCAGTTGCTGCCGGTTTTCAGACTCTGGAAGAGAAGACTGGCATAAAATACTCAAATCTCCTATGTAAGAACTATTACAGTGATATACTATGGAATGCTGACCAAATGATTTCAGAGGAAGTGCTTCCATTTGTGAAAGCATGAAAACCTTATTGATTGATAATATGAATGGTGGTTTTGATCTGTATGACATCTCGAAGACGTCACCCACATGCACCTTTGAAGTGCCGACCAAGCAGAAGCACCTATACATTAAAGGCAGTGCCTTAGCCAAAGATGGGGCTTTGGCTTTATGCAGAAGTGACAATGGGCAACTTCATATGTACTGTACCTTGTCTTCAAAGAAGATACAGACACTACGTCCTGGAGGGAGGAAATCATGTGTTCAAGCGATTGATGTAAGTCATATTTCATATGGACAATATGGTTGCTAAGTTTGATCTAGGCAATTTCTTGTCCCAGCAGCAAGCTCATTGCTAGCAGTTTGTCAGATAAGAAGCCCACTGTCCATGTGTGGAAAAAACAGGTGAGTCAATGCAATATAACTGGTCATTGTCTTGATTCATCATGTATCAAGACCAAGAACTCTAAAGTGAATAAACCAAGTTATATGGGTACAAGACCAGGCTTCATGAACCTTTTAAACTTTCTGGCAATTATTTTTCTTTTCTGGCTCACTGCAGACATTTGGAGGGGTTATGTGTGAGAGGTAAGTGGAGTTTTAGATGCTTTTCTGATAGGTGGTGCCATCAACTTCACCTGACAGGTAGCATGAAATGTCGTTAGTAAGGTCCATGCAGCTCTTGAGGACCCAACCTGACCTGAGAAGGGCACTGTTAATAATGTACAGTATGGCCCTGAGATTCAGGACAACAGTATACCACTAGAGAAATATAGGTGGGGCTTTTCATTTAGTGGATAGTTGATCAGTACCCAGGCTATTGTTTAGTATTAAAGACAAAGATACTTTTCATCTCCATAGGCACATGTACTCAAGCTATTGTTTAGTATTAAAGATGTAAATTATCATGTCTGCTATTGTTTAGTACATGTACATGTACTCAAGCTATTGTTTAGTATTAAAGTACTCAAGCGTAAATCATCTCCATAGGCAGGCACATGTACTCAAGCTCATAAAGCTGAAGCTATTGTTTAGTATTAAATATCGAAAACATACTGGAGGCTTCTCAATCTTGTTGCCCATGCACTGGTAGCTCCCTCAAATATTATATTGTCCATAAGTACTAGTACTAAGTGATATTCTTGTTTGCTACATCTGATTTTATACTAACTTCTTACGTGGTTTAATGATAATGAAATGTCATATCATGAGGGAACTTGAATGACCTGCATTGCTGGACTCTTCTGACAAATCTATCTGGGTTGTCAAGTCAGGCATACCCATAAAAATATCAGACTTACTGCTGTACCAAGAAGTCAGCTATCTTGGCATCATGACCGCACATATTAACCAATTCCAAAGGGTTCTTTGTCCCAACACACAGGACAACAATATTACCTTTCCATGGAATCACATGTCGGCCTGTTGCTACTGTATTTATCAGAAGATTTTTGTGATTTTTGCAGAAGATGTGGAAGCGGTGCACTTTCCGGCCATCAAGAACAGATGCAATACAGTCATGAACATGTGACTGTGTACCCATCCCTCCCATTACTCCATCTAATAATGGGAATATTGTAGGGTGCTCATGTTCTGGAAGCATATTCAGGTCCTTGTTGGTTAAGAGGCTGATGTACCTGTACCGAGGGCATCGAGCCTTCTCTGAAGCAGAGTAAATACAGCCTCGAAGGTGAATGTAAGTATCCTATCTATAATCAGAAGACACTATGACCATATAAATGATTTGACGAACCTGGTTCAAAGGATATGAGATGGAGCTGATACGAACACTAGGCATTGCTATTTGAAAATAGAGATTTAGTACTCTGTATATTGCTTTAAGTATACTAATACACAATAACATACCCAGAAACAAAGACTAGCACCACCAGTTACTGGTTACTGGAAATGAATATCCTCAAACAGATACATTACCAGAAGGAACAAAAGCACTGACATTGGTCAGCGCCACCTACTAGAAATGAACTACATCAAACTCCATAGAAATCATTATTGGTACTATAGTACATCCTAATCAAATATGCTGACAATGACGCTCCCTTGACACCCATATGCCCATTTGGCATTAGGTATGGAGCATCAACATTCATTATGCCTGTTAGGCAGGTATGACACAAGCCCTTTTGTAGATTAGAGCTGTTCAAATAGAAACAGAAACACTAGACAAAAGAAATAATTGTATAATTGTATAACAAAATCAGTGTTGCTTGGTATTTTCATCATAAAAGCTGGAAAAACTCGCTTCAAGTCAACAAAATCCCAGTCTGTCATATTCCCAAGCTATAACATGCACTAACACATATACCATATTCTTTTCTATCCTACTATGTCTGAACATCCTGTCAACCAAGATCATCATAATGTGCGTAGTACTGAGGATTCTCTCTGTGGTGTAGCTGAGAAGCACTGTAATGCAGATTCGGGAGGTATACACAGTCATGAATGAGCTTCGTATTATTGATATGGATGATCCCATGGGTTTGGATCTCGATCCCTTGGCTGGACTAGTCCCAGGAGCATACTTGACCGATTCCAAAATTCCTCCTCCGATAGTAGCCATAAGATCAACAAACTATATGAATATCCAACCCCAAGCTCACCCCAGTTCTAGTTCTGAACCCTCAGGTTCATCTTCATTACAACACTCGGGAGAAACCACCAGCCCCACCAATTCCACAGCAGTAAATTCAGCAAGCCCGCCATTGCATACTAGTTCTAGTCCTGCTCTGTACCAGCTTACATTGCCGCCACTGCATGCTAGTGCTAGTCCCGCACCGTATCAGCTTGCGGTGTGATGCCACCTGTGCATTTAGGCGTAAAATTGTGCATTTCTACCATTTACAGTATTAAATCTGTACACATTGAAGAACCCCAGATAATAAATAAAGATCCATGGACTGCTACAAATTAGCAAGCATTGCCCTTATTACCATTTAAATTCGGGTTAATATTCAATTGTCTACAACATAAAACAGAGTACAAGTGCTTTCATGTCCAACCTACCATTAAGCCTGGTGTGTAGGAAAAGATATTGAATATTGAAAGGACCGCTTTTCTGCCAGTCACATGACTTGTATATGATTTTCATTTCATTTTGATATGGCTAAGTTGTTTGTTTGGCATCAGGATTAAAGTCTAACAAATAGTCAATGAAATAAATATGAATTAATGAATATTTCAGAGTGGAATAGAATGGTCAATTCTTCATCAATCTGGATGATTCTGGTCTCGTTCTAGAGCTGGAGCCGAGTACATTCTATTCTAGTACTATAAGACATGATCTCACCGAAGTCCGGACCAGGATAGGGGTAAAACATCGGACACAGAGTAAGACACTATACCACCTGAAAATAAGAGGACTGAGTAGTCTAGAATGTCCTAATACTTCAGGTTTACTCAGCTCCAAATGACAGATGATTAAAAGATACAGGTAAAAGACAGGGAAGTGTTTCATGTACATATATGTAGTATACAATGTCTAAGGAACTCTTAGTAATACTGCTCTGTTTCCTGTATTTAAGTAGGTACTATAGAGGGTAAAAGGGCAAGCAGAATAGCGCCTTTCTTGCCCAGGTACAATAGGTATTGGGTAGTGGTTTAGGTCTTTTTGTTTCAAAGATATAGAATTGTTTTAGTTCGCATTTTGGGTATATTTGGAAAGATTTGAAGTTCTGAGACTCCAGTGAGGGCCTAGGACTTAGTGTTTTCAATAAAGCGGTTTCATAAAGAGTAAAGACTTGCTCTTTTTCGGTTTTCTAAGAAGTTGTGCTGGTAAAAGATTTGTTGGTCACTTCTACAGGGTTTGAAGTAGTACAAAGGGTGTATTACTTAAATTCTACAATAAAATTCTATTGTTTTTCGGTTCATTTGGCTTCTAAACGATTGAAGAATACATAAGACAATAAGAGGCTACACCCACCTCAAACCCCTCTCGCATTTTAAGAGACTTGTGAATTTTGTAGTGAAGTAAGTTGCAAACTTAGAGCCAATTTCACTACTAGAACACAAATACCCCTTTTCAGCGGTAATGTCTGCACTCCAGCCCATCATGGGGCAAGGTATTTTGAAGCATACATGTGATACCGAAACCTCAGGTACTTCCTTGTCTCGGGCCTTGATGGTCCCCTCATCTTCAAGGGAGCTAGTCATATCTTCTCAGCATCGCCATAGTGTACATAGCATACTTTCATATAGTCCCTAACTGACAAAATCTTCCAGACTAGGAAAGTACAACTGGTAGAGCAATTATCACTTGTCACTACTACCGTGATTGCAGAGAAAGAGGCCACAATTCAGCGTCTCGAACAGAACATTAGTAGCAATATTATTAATTTTCCATTTCAGATGATGATATTGCCCTCAACAGCTGCAGGTTATTGGACATGAGCGAGAAGATGCGAAATTGAAGCAAGAAGCAATGATCTCTACATTGAAAAATAAGGTGTGATATTAGAGACAGATAAATGCAAACAGGACTGACAATATGCACTAATTCAGCTTGCAGCTGCTGAAGCTGAGAAGAAAGTAATTCTTGAGCAGCACAATTCTACCATGCAGGAGTTGAGGCTCCAAGTAAGTTTTCAACATTTATTCTCATTTAAGCTACAGCTATGGCTGAGCAAAAGGGCCAGGACACACACATTGAAGGCCTAGAGAGGAGCCTTCAACAACTCCATGCCATGATAGAAAATGAAATGGCAGAAAAACAGCAGGTAGCTGCTGAAGCTAGGCGCTTGGAATTAGAGCAATGCTTTATAGCTTCAACATCGCAAATCAATCCCCTCCAACGCACCGGGGTGTGGCAAGAACGAATCGATGGAGATGATGTAGAGATAGCAGATGACGAGGATGAAGGTGGCGAAGTACATACTCATGGTCGCACTTACAGAAAAGGGAAAGGGAAAGGGATGATGGGGTTGAACGAAGATGAGAACACTACCAACAATCCCATAGTTCCCCCACCAATGCGGTTCAAATGTCCAAAGGGAGGTGCAGGTCCATGGTGGGGCACATGCAGAGAAAGAGTGCCTTCTGAAAGGCCATCACCAGCCCCACATGCTTCCCTTGGAACTGAGGATACTGCTCGTGATAGCAGTAGTGGTCCAACTTTGCAGGTATTGCTTGACGAGATGAGAGATCTCAAAGCACAAATGTCACAAGGAACCCCCCCTATGCATGCTAGACCACTGAAGCTCTCGCCTAAATTCAAACTACCTCCAAAAAGGACATATGATCCGGACAGGACAGAACTGCTGGTATGCTCTCCACTTTCCTCCACCTTCACATACGCTAAATATTTGCATTGTCTACAGTCAGTCATGCGACCTTTGATGAATCTAATGCTGGGTACCGAGAAAGATGCTGACTGCAAAAAAATCCAGCAAGCTGATGATGATAGTGTATCGCAATATAGCGAAAGTACAGGGGAGGGGCCAACTGGCAGACAAATGTGTCCATTCTTCGGAAATATTGGTTGCGAGTGGAACCAAGCACTTGTGGAAACATTCATCAAAGAATTCCGAAAAAGGCACCCCGATTTCTGTCAAACACAGAATGACGAAGACCAGGTTCACGAGCTTTTCTTCCAGCGTTTGATATGCCTTAGGAAAGTGACCAACAGTGCAAAGCCTCGTCTAGGAGAAGAGGAGGACAGCTGCATTCAATGTGTTACCCAGCAGCAAGATTGGCATAAGGAGATGGTCACTTCCTTGCCAATCTTCTGGAATTGATGCATTGATGACAATGTCTAATGGCGAGCCCTTGGCACGTTTGATGTAGGCCTGTGACTTTTCAAATTGTGGGCTTTCATTGAAAGCAAGCATTGTCCATAGATTGGGTGTACCCAGCACCACGGAATGTCAGAGCTTGCACACATGCGATACGAAAACTTGAAAAGGGAGTTTGGTCTCTGATTCATCTTCTTCATCAGTGTCATACATCTCAGAATCTTCACTCGAACTGGATACCCCCATGTCCTCCCATTCTTCATCACCATCATCTGCAGTGATTCCATCCTCAGACACGTCTACGGGGACATGAGTCATGCTCTTCTCCTTCTTGTCTCCCTGTTGCATATTCTTCTCTTCCCAAACACTATCGATGATGCTTTTGTAGTTATCAGCCTCTTCGTCTTCATCTTCGATCACCCCAATGAAGGCACTCTGGGGCCACCAGAGTACAAGTCAAAGTTCCACAATACTCAGATTGCAGCACACTGGGGTCACCGGTGTATGATATCTATGAAAGCACTCTGAGGTCACCAGAGTACAAGTCAAAGTCAAGATACTTATGCTGACCACAACAATGAACCTCTGCTTACTAATTAAAGGCTTTGGTAAACAAACGCTGTGGTAAACAAACACAAGGCTTTGGTAAGCATACATCACCGCGTCACCTTACAGGCCTCACATGCATGGCTTGGAAAGTACTTTGGTGACCCCAAAGTGCTTCAGTATTAGTCTTCTCATTGTTGATAGCAAGTACTTTGGTGACCCTGAGTGCTTCACTATCAGTCTTCTCCTCTCGTTGTCGATAGCAAGTCCTTTGGTGACCCCAAGTACTTCACTATTAGTCTTCTTCTCTCATTATTGATATCAAGTACTTTATCTGAGTCTCTTTTCGGTTACCCTTATTCCCGCTGCCTTCCCGATGTTACCTGCTGTTGTACTTCCTCACCAGGTGCTCCTGTTGCTATGGTGCTGCTTATTCGGTTGCCCTGGAATGCTGTACTCACCTGGCCTTGTACTATTACAAGTGGTCGTTGTGTATGTACATACCATATTGGTGTGTTATTGTTTCTGTCCATACATTAAGCAAGACATTTTCGCGTTTGACTTCCTCAAATTCAGCCCTAAACACCTACTACTACGCGCTATCAATCCCCATTCGCTCAGCCAAGTGTCCCAGTGACCCCAAGACGCTTCTCTTTCCCTGCCTTTCCAAATACTTAGCAGAGTGTCCAGGTGACCCTGAGACATATTCTGTCTCTTAGGATGGTGAAATGTTACTGTATCAACTGTGGTGGACGCAGGCAGGATGTGACAGTGATGTGCTCCCATCGGAGAAAAGAGCTTGCAGCTCTTGCAACCAATCCCTCCACAGAAGATCAGATGGAGGAGTTGGTCTCACATCTCGCTGTTACTACTATTCTTGATAACAATTCGCCTCAATGCAACAGCACGCATCTATGGTCAAGATCCAAACTATGGCCCTTCCCCAATGTTTTGGGAACCACCAACTCCATTGACTCTGAAACCAAAGTTCACACCAGTTGTGCATTGCTCCCCAAATCTTATGCTAATTCTAGACAAATATCAGAATTTGATATATCAGCTCACTTATTGTCCAATGAAATAACTGCTGGACTGGCCTGCATTTCACAGAAACCTAATGACAGTAGTATTCCATTCCCACTAGAGTATCTTCAAGAATGATGTAAAGCGCTGAAGTCCGACATTGAAAACTTCAAAGAGTTGTTAGCAGAGGAAGCAAAACTTTCTCTTCTGAAACAGATTGATAGATTCACCTCTGTGTTACGAGAAGTGAAAGTCTGTTGGATAGTTGAGCCTGTGAAGCCATGCCCCAAAGTAACCACAGAATACAACAATAGTATGTCGCTTTTTTACTGTAGATGAGGATATGTGTTTATGTTGCTGTAATAGATCATCATTTTCAGCCAGTGCTTGCTAGTATGGATTCAATACACCAACTCACTATTTTCATGGTCACAGCATGCCACATTATACTGAACGTAGGGCATAGAGGAGGCACTTTCATGTTTGTGATGATACAGTATATTGTACAGTTATCTTTAATGCATGAACATCCTTCGCTTTCAGCTCGTGATGAGAAACTTCTGCATGACTTTCCGGTAGACATCTGCAAACCAGAAGCAGTGCTAAACCTCGAAGGAAAAAGCACTGTTTATGCCATTTGTCCAAATCCGAACTGTCACCATACTTACAAGCCAATGTTCAAAGATGATTCTCTGGCTCCAATTTATCCTGAAGTCTGTACCCATCATCAGTTCAGCAATGGTCCACAGTGTAAGCAAGAACTGCTAAAGCCACAAACTGTCAATGGGAGGGAGATTCTCGTGCCGATCAAATCATTTGTTTCATACAATTTCAAGGATTGGATTGGCGGACTCTTGTCTCGGCCAGGGATTGAAGAAATGATGGATAATACATGGTTGAACCAGATGGCCAATGGGGAGTTATGTGACATATTTGACAGGGAAATCCTCCAGCAATTCGTTGGTCCGGATGGGAAATTATTCAAGGATGGTAACGATGAAGCTTGGCTGGCATTTTCGCTCTGCATTGACTTCTTTAATCCCCTCACTAACAAGCAAGCAGGGAAGAAAAGGTCGATTGGCCTTATCTCTCTGGTTTGCTTGAATCTGCCACCAGATATACATTATAAACCAGAAAATATATTCTTGGCCGGTGTAATTCCTGGACCCAATGAGCCACCATTGACTGCATTAAACCACTACTTAACACCTGTTGTCAATGATTTCTTGGAATTCTGGGAGCCCAGTGTTCGTTTTTCTCGAACAAGAAAGTGCCCACATGGAAGAACTGTGAGGTGTGCTCTTGTATGTGTTGTATGCGACCTCCCAGCTGCTTGCAAAACTGGTGGATTTGTTGCTAGTTCCCATAATAGATTTTGTGCCATATGTTAATGCACAAGGACAATGCATGGCTATGGAAATACTGAGTATTATACATGGAAGTGGCAAACCGCGATGGAATGTCATGAAGCTGCGATGGAGTACCAGAATGCTGAGGCTCACAAGGAGAGACAAGGCATCGTAGATCGAACTGGAGTGCGATGATCCAAATTGCTGCAGCTTCCTTATTTTTGACCCTGCACATTTTATCATTGTCGATGCCATGCACAATCTTTTTCTTGGTCTGATTCAGGAGCACTTTCAAGGTATATTGGGTATTACGTTGAAGAAAGAGAATCTAGAGGAAACACCTGTATTTCCTGTTTCACTATCACTTAACACCTTCGCTAGTTTCTCTTCATCTGAACAAAAGAGCACAAAAAAGATGATTAGATGGTTAGGACAGCCTATCAATCAAGACTTAGGTACTAATGAAGGCCGGATCATATGGCAAAAGAGGTTTGAGGGACTTCACACTTCTATACTTGAGATAGCATGCAAGGAACTCTACTGTCCTCAATTGCCAGGTGAAGTGAGGATGCAGAAACAAGACTGGGTTAGAAGATTATTAGCTTGGGTACGTGGGTTCCTGAAAACTTGATCTCTGAACCTGACAGTCCTACAGCATCAGAAACAAGATGAGAAGCTGGAGGAAATCAATGAGAAACCTGGACATATTCTTACCCAGGATGATATTGATGAAATATGCTCAGACATTCAAGCCTTGGTGTGCCCATCATGGCTACCATCTGTACCTGTGAATCTAGCATCTCCAAGTCACAGAAAACTGAAGGCAGACCAATGGCGTGTTCTTGGAACTACATTCCTACCAATTTTGCTGGCTCGAATGCTACACGGTACTGCTGATAAACATTCTAGTTCCAGTAAGAAATGCAAAATCCTTGAGATTACTGCTTCTTTGATATCTGCTATAGCTTTTGCCACTTCTCATGTTACATCTCCCACCTCTGCGGACCTTTATTTGCAATATATGCAATCCTATCTTACAGGAGTTCAAGGGTTATTCCCTGGTTATGTCTTTCATCCAAATCATCACATGTTTTTACACCTTCATGAATACCTGAAACTCTATGGTCCTGTCCACTCATGGTGGACATTCCCTTTTGAAAGGGTTATTGGAATACTGCAGAGAATTCCCAATAACTTCCGACAAGGTATTAAAAAAATATTCTGCAATCTTTCAAACTCTTAGCTAACATGGTTGACAGGAGAGCTAGAGGCGACAATTTCTAAAACCTTCATGAAATCAGCCAATTTATGAAAGCTGATATTGAAGTCTGAATGTCTGAAAGCCATACAAAACTGTCAAGATATCTTCGAGAACCTGATCAGCCCCCAAGTCTGGTTTACACTAACTACAGATATATTAAGTTGGAAAAAGCCAGATAGTAGTGATGATCTCAACAACACCACTTCAGACGATCAAGGAGTATCATGGACTGTGCCAACTCACTTGAGTGTAGTGTTACTGACAGCATTTGGTCCTGGTATTTCGCCCAAATGCAACTTCCTTTCTTTTTTAACAGTCCAGGGCATTACTTATTCTGTGTCCTTGCATCATTTAGGAAATAGTTGTATCCTTGTTCGCCCCAAGTCTAATGGTACCTTACTGCCTGCTCAGCTGGAGTATATTTTAAAACTGAGGGTTCAAGGCTCATTACAGGCAGCTATTGGAATTTGTCGCTATATGCCATACCATAACATAACTGGTGGAGACCCATTCATGGCATTTCCATATCTATGCATGAAGTTATGGAGCAATGAGCTTGCAAACTTAGAATTTATGGATCTGAATTGCATTGAATGCCATTTTGCTTGTGTGCCTTGGGGGGAGAGCACATTCGCTATTATTTCATTATCCCGAGTCATTTCTCATTATAGTGACTAACATTCTGCCTGTCTGTTTCTTCCATAACAGACAACTTATTACTGTCCCAGTACACTTTTAAACTAAATAATGAGCACCCTTGTATTGTATCTAGAATCAATGTCTTAAATAAACTGGTGTTATATGATTTTGACGCTGAGAGATGCTAATGTCATTTAGATTAATGACACTGAGAGATGCTGAGCGTGCGCTAAGTTTTGCACTGAGGAAAACTTTACATTTTCACAAGTTTTGTTTCTGTCAAAATCTTTTGGTAAAATTAAATGTATTCCTGTAAGTAAAATAAAAAGTTTTCAGCCGGTTTGGCAATCACACATAAAAATATGATTTGTGGGCTGTCAAAAATGAATACAACATAACATTTTACTCATGACTCAGCCTCAGTTAAAATTAGAACAAAAAGATATATGTCTATTAATACAATACATTAGCAACAGGTAACGTATGTGACGGATTTTGCAATTAAAAATAGGCATCATTTTGTGATGGGCACAATTGTTTAGCAATATTTAAACTTATTGAGGTCAATTTTGTACTGATTTTGCCAACTGCAACAAAGTTGCCAGCCAGCAGTGTGAAGGCATATGGAAACCGACATCAAATCCTATATGGATCGGCAAGTTTATGGATAATATTATTACAAGAATAAACCAACCACCACTTATGCTGCTCACCATACTTTACCATGCAATAAAAAGAGTCAAAATCTTACAACTAAAAGTCATGGTGCTCATCTATACATATTACATACATCCACTGTTACACTAGCTCATTCTTGAACACTCTTACACAAAAGAAACCTGTGCAGTGCCTGTCTCAAACATCACTTACAGGAAAGCCCACAAGACCACGCATAATTTTAACAGAAATACACGGTGATGTGCTCGCACTGATAACCAAATCAAAGCTTGTGGCATTATACAGCTTTAGTTAGAAGTAAGACAGACCAATGTGCCAAACTTCAAGTTGAAGTCGTATAAATGCCATTCCATTTGTTGTGAAAACAAAACCTTTTCTTACTACTCACCAACACATACACAACAGGACCAGCACATACCCAACCAGCGTACACCCAACTGAATGGTACAAACCAACAAATAAACTGCACAATGACCACATCCGTAAGTACCTTGTTCATGGGCAGCAAGAAAATTCCATGCATGCACAAAAGTGAGCGTGAGTTGAGCATGCACATTCAGGGTCTGAGTGTGATAATCTCGACCCTGAGCATGAAATATTGTGTCTTGAGCGTGAAGAAATTCTATATGAGCATGAAGGTGTTATATTTTAAATTATGTAGTCTTGTATTATATTATCTTAAATAAGGTGTGAATATAACCATTCACACTCATTTAATTACCAGTTTGAGTCTCATTTTATTGAGTGAGAGTGTGAGTGTATAGGTATTACAATTCACACTCATTGCTCATGCATATTTGCCATAACATGTGTGTGTGTTATATTACAGCTGTTTGCAGAAATCATGGCAGTCGCATGCCATTTTCAGCAATTGTAGGTAGACCTAACCCTAGCTAAACCCTAGCCAGCTCTAGTGTAGCATGCTTCTCTGCTCTCACCTGCTTTTCATGTCCATTGCCTTGTTCTAAGTTACACTTGATATGCTATCTCATCATGCCTCACAAGTCTCTCAAAATACTTCTCCCAGCCTCCAAGACTGCTAGTAGCTCAACCAAGACAACAAACTCCATTGAACTTGAGCACAACAGTGATGTATCTCGTAGTTTTGACTATCTTGACCAACTACAAGGTATGTATAATGTTCATTATGAAGAGGAGGAGGAGGAGGAGGAGGAGGAAGAGGGGAGGGATGGGGAGGAGAAAGATATCATTGACTTGGAGGACGAGGAGGAGGAGGAAGGGGAGGAGATTATGGTGATAGGCTCTCCCCAGCTGCCAACCTTGATACCTCAGAAGTGCTCTCATGATGGGAATAAGAAGAAAGGTGAGTATATACACAATATATCATGTTTATTTGGCTGAAAGATCATTGTTTAGGTTCTGTTGAGCACACTGAGGTGTCTCACAAGAAGGTGATATATATTCTAATGGTTTACTGTGCCAAGGAGCTTCAAAAAGCGGCTGGAAAATGCACTTTGAAAAGCTCAATATTGCACTTATCCACTTGTGAGCCTTGGGATACCATGAAGGCATAAATCCTTGCAAGAATATCTGACCTACTCAACCCTGATGTGCTTACCTTTTGCAACTACAAGATCACTGCTATGGTTCCTCATGTTATTGGGAAACCAGGGATTCCCCTTGCATCTGATGTGGACTATGGGGTGCTTGTTCAATGCTTTCTTGGAAATTGCAATGTGGGTCCTCTTGTCAACCTTCTCATCAAAGAAATAATACATACTGATGACTCTGAGGTGAACAAGGAGAACAGTGATAAGTTGGATAAGGAGAAGAAGAAGGCTAAGAAAGCAAGGGTGAGTACACACATCCAGGCTCTTTTACACTAGCTTTCTGAATCTCATACATGTATCATTATCAGCAGGATCCTGCACTTCTCCCTGGAAATGTCGCAAAGGCATAATGGATACTGGCTATACGTGCAAAATGGAAGTGTCCTAACAAAACAACACAGTGTGTTAGCAGAACTTGCTACATAGAGCCTGGGTTTGATGGTCACTTTCTGATGAGCCATGAACAAGTGGATTGCTGGGTGTTGTATAGTGTAAGTGATCCTCATCAGCTTATCTCATGCACTTTCTAAGTTATACTAGCTCAAGGCTGATCCTGAAGGCACACTGGACTCCCCACCCAATCACCATTTATTCCCAAGGGAAGGTACACCATCATTATGCAGCCCTGTTCTTCAACAACAGCTTGATGCACAAAACTGGGACCATGTGCAGCCACAATCCCCTACCATCAATTTTCAGATTGGTAATGATTTTATCAGCCTTCTTCATGACTCCCACCCAGCCTCTCATTCAAATACTCCCACTTCCACTGCTTCTGACCCATTCACCTCTGCTACACCTGTACCTGTGCCTGATGACTCTCTTGCTAACAAGTCTGCTCATATTCTCTCAATTTCTTGTACACCTGGCAGCACTATACCCATCAAAACCTTCTGTAGTGCTTATAAACTTGATGACAGTATTCTTGAGAAGTTTGTAGCAAATGGATTTCGAGACACAAAGCATTTACACTACCTTACTCATGGTAATTTGATGGACATGGGATTTTTGTTAGGTGAGATTGCAGCTGTGTGAGATGCAGTTGATACATGGTCTTCCATATAATTGTATTATCAATCATTCTTTACAATGATTCTATGTAATTATAGTACAATATCAGAAATAACCTACATGAATAAAATAACCTTCTGCATCATCTGGAGTGATAATGTTTGTAACTTCATACATATCCCACAGAATTCCATCATCCACAGTGGAACCATAGTACTCTTGATGACGGCAAAGAAAATGCTTGATTTTTGAGAATGCTTCTTTGATTGGGTTGAGGTCTGGAGAGTAAGGTGGCAAATATACAAGACAAACTCCTGAAAATAGTTGATTGTCAGGTGATTAACCTCAGAGTATAAAGCAATCACTTACCAAACTGACCAAAGAGCTCCATTATCTCATCACCATGATGAATCTTGGCATTATCCATAACAATAACACTGAGTGGACCAGGATAAGCACTGCATTTAGGAAGCTAGAACAAAATCAGAATGACATGAGGTATAAAGTAGTGGAACATACCACATCATGCTCTAGCCAATCAAGAAAGAGAACCTTTTTTATTGAACCTTCAACAACAGTGTGTGCAACAATTCCATCAAGTGAAAGCAGTGCTTCTGTAGATGTTCAACACCCATGAACAAATGGCTGACTCTTCTCTGCTTGGTGTCCTTTGCTAGATCATCCATATCGTCTCCCAACAGTGCACTCATCCTTTGATGTCTCATCAATAAATCTGATTTCTTCAGGAGTATACTGTGCTATCTGGGCTATAAATGCAGCATGTCAAGGTTCATTATGTTCTTGAGCAATGCACTTGAGTTTCTTGTATGACACACTGGATTGAAGAAGCTCCTGGTGAATAGTGGAGTAGTGAGTAGCAATGAAGCAGTTGCAATCAAGGAGACCAAGTAGTTCATCCAAAAAGTAATCAGGGTTCTCTCAGACTAGAAGTAAAAGATAGTTCACATCATCAAAGTCTAATAGATGCAGACATCCATGAAGAGGTCATTGGTGCTTGACAACATCACCTGTTTCACACCAAAGCTTCAAAATATAATACCAGGTATGCTCAGAGAAGTCACAGCAGACAAGAATGTCTTCCAATGAGAGAAGATTACATTCATACAGACTTATAGCTGCTAGTTTGACATCATGGCTGATGCTATGGCCAACCATAGTAATGATTTTGGGTAAGAATTAGGTATGATTACAAATAACTATGCTAGGGTTTAGCTAGGGTTAGGTCTACCTACAATTGCCAAAAATGGCATGCAACTGCCATGATTTCTGCAAATGGCTGTAATATTAATGGTCACTGGTTTACTGATATGAAGTATATCATTTCACACTCACGATTTCCAGTACTTGAGTGTGAGTGTGAATATAAGATATATAATCATGCCTCTCAATCTAAAGGAGTTTGGCAGTAAGTGTGAAGTGTTCAGTGTGAATGTGATCAGTACTCCTATTCATGCTCATGCATAATTTTACTCCAATATGTTCATATTGACCCCTAAAGCCCAACCTATCGCAAATTTACATGGTAAATTTACATGCACATACATTTCAGGTTGAGTGTGAGCATAAGGTGGATTTCTTTTCACATTCATGCTCAAATACCAAAGTTCATATTCATGCACAATTTAGTTGAGTATGAGGGTGAGTGTAATGATAATAAATATCATGCACAAGTTTACACCCTATAGATTGACTTGTATATTCATGCATGACACCTTGTGCATATAAGTTAAGCATGAGTGTGAGTGCAAATTAGAAAATACCCAAGCTTAATCTTTCATGCTCATGGTCAAACTGAGATGAAAGTGACTACAAACATGAGCTACACACTTCTAGACCCAAACAAATGTTAAAAATATTTTCATGTACTTTGTCAAAAATACTGTATCTTCACACTCACATTTCACGCTCACAAATGTTGAGTGTGAAAACTAGTGACATGAGCATGAAAACGATGACCCTGTGTGTCAATATTTGACCCTGAGTGCGAAAAATATGACCCTGTGTGTGAAGTTTGATAATAGTGGATTGACTAAACTTTAAGGACTGTATTCAGGCTGCCATGTTATTAGCACTCATTCAGACACTCATGTATTTTCTTTGTTATATTTTACATTTATTGTGTTTCTCCATAATGTAATAAATTAATTTTTTCTACATATTGGTTTGATTTACAGCAAAAGATCATGAAGAAAGTACATAGGGGGGCAAAATTAACCAAACAAGTCTCTGTGTATCATCATAGCATGAAATTTAGCACCAAGCATCATTACCACTACCACAGACCAAGTCACACAATTGAGAGTCACACTTGGATGTACATGACTACTTTAATTTAGCTTGTTCTCAAATACTGTTTATTACACATAATAAAACAAGCTTGCAAGTACCTTTCCCAAGTATGACTTGAATGGAAAGCCTTGTATAAAAATATGAAGAGAAATGAATGTGATATGAGTAGAAGGGGAAATGTAGCAATGGTGAGTAGAAAATGATAGGATGTTGAGATGCTAATGTTGAGATCTCTAGTTTGTGAGCGAGTTCCATGGTCCCTAACTTCACATGTTCATACCTGAATGCTTGGGTTGCTTGTTAGCCAGGCTCCTAAAACCATCCCTTGCCTTGCTCAAATGGCCTATGTGTGATAAGATTACAAACATGGACAAACATCAAGCACATCTAAGAGGCCAAACTCATGAGGGAGCTTCAGACAATGGGTGGAACATTCTTGCATTCCCTCATATCTGACAAATGCTTCATGTGCAATTTGTCACATCCCTCAACAATGGCATTACCTTGCTTGGCAAGGTTTCTAGCACCCAAAATGAAGCCTTTTTCCATGTGTGTGACGTGACCATCATTTTTCTCAGGGTACCTTTAGGTACCAAGCGGACATTCTCAAATTACAACCATACCAGACCATACCCCTTACCATGTACCAAATGATATTCCTGTCCAAGCCATTACGAATAACTATCACAGTGCTTGTATTGACATATCTACTCTACATCACTGACATTTAACCAACAGATTGGTCCAATATTCACACACCATCTTTTCAACTAAGTAGTCTCTGGTCCTTGGAAGATAGCTTGTCCCAATGTCTGAACTCTTCTCAACATTCACCTTCACCTGGTAGATATTGAGATATATGAGGGACTTGGCTTCATTGGATGCATCACAAAGCTCTTTAGATAGTGAGATATTCTGTAGAATGCAAGTGGCTCTACAAATTGCAATTGTGTTATGCTTTGTTTCCACTTTTATGAGAGCAAACTGGAAGATGGTAAAGGGCAAATTTCCTGAAGTGTAATCACTAACAACAGATGACCTACGACCATGTCAATTGTGGATGTGTAAGTGAAGTGTAATAAGATGAACATGTACAGACAGTAGAATCCAATGCTGCAATTGATGAAATCAGGCCAATGTTCAAAACTCACCTAGTGAATGAGTTTCCAGTGTATGACATAAGTACATGGTAACTTGACTACTGCTGATCTCTATAGGACACATGGTTTCTTAAAACATGCAATAATGAAACTGCAAGTTGTGACTATTGTTATACCTCAACTTGTAAACAAGCTTTCAACACTCCTATTTGACCAATCGAAAAAAATAAAGAAATAAGGCTGACAAGCAGCATTGCCCACTACCTCAGGAGATTGGGTGATCTGATGTAGGGGAGGACTGAGTCAGAGGCAGAATAGATGGTATATTACATGTATTAGTACAAGTACACAACACTTGGAAGATTGATAAGTTGGGTTCATAGTGGCAAAATGACAGACAGAGAGCAAAAAAACATTTATACCTTCTTCTATAGACGTCTGAGTCTCTATGAAGGAAGAATGAGTGGATGACGAAAGAATGCACTGCCAAGCAATGAAGGACTGGAGCATGCATTTAACTAAGCTGAAACCAATCCATTAGAATGTATTTGCAACTGGTTTGAATGAACTTTGAGTGATCAAAAGTCAATAAATATAGGAATTTGGAGCTGAAAATTTCCTTCTTTAGCCTTTTTGATCACTGAAACCTTGTTCAAACTTGTTGCAAATATGTTCTATTACTATCAAATCATTATGACATCTGTAGAGAATGAAGTAGGCAATGAACACCACAAGATGAACAACATTGAATAAAACAGAGGACATCAACACAATGATATGTGGACAAGGAACCACAGAACAGCCAGAAAAGTGCACAGCAAACAAAGGCTGCTTGTTGAGTGCAAGGCAGTAGGATGTAGGTTCTGGCACCAGTATATGTCATGTGATGCAGAAAAGAAAGACCTCTGCAATGTCAGATTCTTTGCTGGTACTTATCATTTGCATTTGGGATGATAAACAGTGATATCAAACTAAATAATGGAAATTAAATATAAAACATAGCTGAAACACAAAGAGAGAATTGAGAAATAAATTGGGGAACTAGGTTTTGAAGGATAGTGTCCATACTTATACTGTCAAACTTTAGGGTTTGGCTTTGTGAGCAGTGGTGGAGAGGTCCTGACATGTTGAAATGCTCCTCAGAGTTTGCTACAATGTCAGAGCAGTGCACAAAGATGTATATTTGAGAAAGGTAAGGGACAGGATGAGTGGAGAGGTTGAGACAAGCAGAACATGTATGGAGCATGATGCATGATTATGTAATCAGATTTAGGAACATCTTCAGAATCTCACTAGAATATGTAAAGAAGCAAAACTACATCAATAATTCTAAGATGAAACCAGTTGTGGGTATGTGATTCAGCTTATAAGTTATCATCTATAATTCAGCAATAGGGATTGTCCAAGATTGAGCACAATGGTCCCTCTGACCCTTCAACTTAGCTTTTATGAAATGAGCTATAAACGTGTGTCTGCCAAATCCTGGAGGCTGGTGGTGATACTAGAGTGAATGTGATTCAATCAAGGATAAACTTAGATCTTAAGGCTATACCTGTCCATTTGAATGCATTGTTTAAATGTGATTCTGTGAAGGCCATGCTATTATTTGGTGGGGTTGATTGTGAAGAACTTGAAGAAACTCATTCACACTGCATTAATCCATGGAAGGATCAATGAAAGGATGAGTGTTGTATCCTATGATTGATTTTATATATACTGAGGTAGGGCTTGCATGGTGTGGCTAATCACTCTGAGTCCACTGAGTTAAATTTACAGTAGGTATGATAAGGCAAATGCTCAACATGTGCTAGTAGTAATAAAGAAATAAGGCTGGCAAGCGGCACAGCCCACTACCCTAAAGCTTTTTACCAATTCATGATGTAATGATGAAAAACTTTAATAAACCATATAGATGATACTAGAAGTATATAAAAATTTACATGAATGGAAGGGAAGATGATTAAATGCAAATGATTACAGAAACATATTGTTGCAAACCAACTACTATCAGTAGGTACTATGACACAGACGGACCTCACCTTCAGCCTTGTTATAGGTTTTCTACTGAACCCTCTCTTGATCTTCCTTCCCTCTAGATCTGTTCTTTCTTTCTCCTTCATATCCTCCCCCACCACCCAACTCTGACACACACATCAACTTTCCTCACCATAAGTCTTCTTCGCAACCCACTTGAGCTCATGAGACAATTCTGTTTACTCACAAATGAAATTGTAGACATAATGCTAAAGTGCTCGCCTTTATCCTTGTCTGGGATCTGTGCAAAGAGGGAGGGAGAGTTGAAGTTGGGTATGCAGTATGATTCCACTAGTAATTAGTTAGCGGGACAGCATGTTGTGGTTGGTACAACATAAACGGGGGTGTGGTGGTGGGAGCATTAAGGAAAAGGAAAAGTAGTAAATGACACAGGTGGAAACATTGATATCATGCCCAAGGCCTCAAAGGTTAGGTAAAAGGACCAGAAGACTGGCACCAGGGTGAAGATAATGACAAGAGGGTGGAGATAATGACAAGGGGGGTATGACAAAGAGACAGAACAATGATGAGGGACGATTAATGTATGGCCAATCTGCCATGAGATCATGGGTTGCTGGAGAGTGTGGCTGGAGACACCAACAGTGAAATGATGTAGCATGGAGATGATGTTTGTAGTCATCGAACATGTTTGCTATTGTAACACAAAGGAGGATTTAGAGCCATGGCCATGGTCTGTATATTGCAGAAGAGAAAGGAGGGAGGAGGGGGACTGGAAGATGACCATGGTTGCAGCATGAGGAGGGTGCTACTGTAGGAGGAAGTGTGGACATAATGTAGTGAGGAAATGTATAGAAAAGAGACTCAATGAAAGTGACAACTGGGAAGACAGGGACTGTGGGGAAGTCAATGACCAGCATGACCAGTGGTATGACCAGAGCCAGGAGACAATGATAAGGGATATTATAATGATTGCAAAAGGAAAAAATGAGAGAAAATCAATACTTACAGCACGTCATCACTCCTTTGTCACAGAATGTCACAAGTGATCAATTGATCTGTCCACCAACCAATCACAGAACGTAATGGGACTTCGGCCAATTATATTGCCAGAAAGTGAGATCCCGACCCACGATCCACAAATTGACTTATAGCGAAATCCAGAGGTCCCTATAACCCAACCACCTTAAAAGGTAGCGGGAATCATATTCAACCATATGGCTAAAATATATATTATTTGTAAAATTATAAAGTAACTTGTCTTGTGTACTTTATAACCTGTGAATTGTGTAAACATGTAAGTAACGGCCAAGCAAGGTATATGCCGACGCAGTCGGCGCTTCTCGAGTTGCAATGATGGGTGAATAACATGCATCGTGTTCAGAATCTAAATTTATGGGATCTTAGGGTAATTATCGAAAGAGGTATTCATGATAAAGGGATGAAAATTCAGAATGTCCTCTAATCTAAACATAAAGGCCAGGTCTGAACCGATCCGGCGGACGCCAGGCCTTGAATTCTTCAAAATATATTCATGTACTATAGTAGGATAGAGATATGTAAAAATATTTAGGATGGGCACCTCAGGTGGATTGAAATGAGGGAAGGTTAGGGATGCCTGTTGCGGGTGTGAGTATATGTGGGGGGGTGGAAGAAGGAACATAGGGTGAGGAAGGGGATAAAGGAGAAGTGTAGGGCGTGAAGGGAGGGGCGTAGGAAGTGAAAGCCCGCAGCGATAAGGAGTGGAAGGGTGTAAAGGGAGGAGTGTATGGCGTAAAAGTATGAACGTAGCGTGTAATGGAGAGTAAGAAAACCCACCTCACGCAACGGAACAACACCCAAATTCTCATCTTCCCAAATCGACACTCCCTCTTCCCCCGCTTCCCCGCCCTCCACCACCTTACCAGGCGTAATACTCTTAACAAGCAACGCCAAACTCTCCACGCACCCCTGCTCCGTCGCCGCACGACATATCATCGGGTGGTCTGTTGCTAGATAATCTACGTAATTTTCATCAGCTATATTTCTTTCAACATTAAAAGGGATACGGAGAAGATGAAGAGGTCGAAGACGGAAAGAAAGAAGAAAGGACGTACTAAGAACATAACATCCTCTCATCCTTAACCCAACATCGACTCTATCATCCTTAATCAACCTCCCAACGACATTAATCGCCATCCTAACACATGTATCTTCAAGCTCCTGAATGGGCACTGTGGTAGGAGGTGTTGTGAGTGAGGCGCGGATTGCGTGTGTTAGACTATTGGCGTTCTTTTGTCAGACTTCGTTTGGGGAGGAGGGGAGAAGGAAGTATGACGATGGTAAGAAAAGAAAAAAAAGAAGAAAAGAAGGAAAGAAAAAGAAAAAAGACGAGCCCCAATCTGCACACCCACCCGCCTACCCTTCGCATATCCCAACACACTGTCCAAAGGCACATACCCTCTCTATCCGGTTTAACAAGTGCCCCAACTACGCCTGGTGAATCGCGACATAGGGCTGCGAGGAGTGATAATGCGCTTTCTAGGACCCCCTCATTCGCCCCTCTTCCGCCTTTTCCTCCTCCTCCACCTCCGCCGTGTCGGACGATATCCACAAGCCCCCGAACAACCCACCCCGGACCAAGAGGAGCAACCTCCCATCCCCTCCTCGCGCGCACCTCTTTGGCACGCTCGGAGGGTGGTGTCCAGGCTGTCAACACTGCGCGTTGGGAGGTGCTGCGGGTGCAGGATGCGAAGAGGTTCAGTATGTGGATTCGGAGTTGCGTGTTGGGGGTATTGAGGTGTGGGAGGAGTGTATCAAGGATGTCGATCTACGCAGAATCAATAGGTGGGGAGGGGAGAAGAGAGAGAAGGGAGGACACGCACCCGAAACAACCCATCCAACGACAACGCATCCCCAACTTCTTCTCTAACCACTCTCTCCTCATCGTCACTCATCCGTCTCCCCTTCCCTCTCCCATAATGCACACGCAGACCCCACAGAGGCGGACCTAGAACGTCAGCAGCAGCATACATGACAGCTCTCAGCGCACGTGCGAGGGCCACAGCGAGCGCTGGCGGGTCTGTAGGTTGAATATGTGCCAATGCGTATATGAGCGCTTGATGTGTTCGCGCGCGGAGGAGGGATACGAGGGAGTCGTCTGTCCCTTTTCGTATTTCATCTTATGTTAGATGGGAGGGAAGAGAGAAGGGAAAGACCAGCCATAAGCTAGCGAAGCAGGGATATGGGCAGCTTCAATGCGTATTTCAGGCGGGGCGTGGTGGATTAAGACACTGTACCAGTCTACCATTCCTCAGCACCCCTCTACCCAAAAGAAGAAAAGAAAAAGACTCACGTCCTTACAGACCGCGCAACCCCAGCCTTCTTGGACGGATTGCCGATGACGGCGTTTTTCACTTGTTTCAGCTGGGGAAATGGGATTGTCATTTTTGATGGATTGCGAGGGGCATAGAGCCTGTGCTGCGAAGATGATGATGGTCGAAAGGAAACCTGTCGGGATATCGGGACACGGATACGTGGGATTGATCAATCTGTGTGTGAATGTTGCCTTTTTGGGATGATTACGAGCATAGACCATACTAAACCTGTCCACTGGCCTACAACGCCAGCCTTAGGACCCCAACAGCTCGACAGAACCAAGCTGGTAGCGTTTTGGAGCTACCCAAATGCAATCTTTATCTCGGCACAATTGTAATAGCATAAATACCATGATATTCTTTAGAATGCACATCACCTTCCTTTTCTTAAACCAAATTCGCACTCCTTTTATGCTAATACTAACCACACTACATAATGGTCATGTATCTTCCGAGAAAATGGTATAGTATCAATAAATAAAGCTCTCTTCCTCTCTGGAGGTCTAAACCCGATCCATTTCGTGTTCTTCTATAGAGGTGTTGGTTGTACCAAGTGCAGGGTGAGCAAAGAAAATTGATCGCGACACAGAGGAAGTGCTTGTATTTCCATTTTCATCTCATATTTGCCGCAAATTCAGTATCAATCGAGACCCCTAACGATTTCTAAATATTTATCATTGAAATAAATGATTTATAACTGACCGCAACTGACTGCATTGCATAATACCACCTGTAATTATATGAGGAAGTTTTAGATAAATGATAGTAGCGATGGGATTTACGGGGCGAAGTATTCATCGAACTCGGTTCCATTTGGAGCGATCGAACTCCATGTCCGAAGTACATTAATTACTAAAATATACCATGATTAGTAGACACGCTATCTGGATTTATTTACGCAAGTCTCTCACCAAAGACGACAAAGAAATAAAATATGCCATCACGCATAAATGTTGCTAGAATAGGGAAGTTGCTTCTTCTACTTTGTAGCACATTTCGCAGTCCTCCTTGAGTAATACTGAGATCCTTCCAAAATCTAAAAATAGTAAGTAGAAACATGGCAGCTATTGACATAAATAAGTACATCCTCGTGGGAAGTTGAACTAAACATACAATGGACGGCAAGATTGAGTCCGAAATAAACGGTTTGTAGCAAGTTCAGAAAATTTGCATTTTCAGGACTTTGTACTATGCACACCAATCCTGGAATATCAACAATATTTTTGGGCATTTCAATAGAAACTAGTATGCCAAAAATGAGGAATAGCTAGAAATGATTAGTGTTCAACAATTATGTAGCAGTCAGTTATATTTGGCAAACCGAAAAGCGTGCTAGTACATTTCCATATGTACATCAATCT
Source organism: Cyathus striatus (assembly GCA_025738555.1). Classification (NCBI taxonomy): domain Eukaryota; kingdom Fungi; phylum Basidiomycota; class Agaricomycetes; order Agaricales; family Nidulariaceae; genus Cyathus; species Cyathus striatus. Next base: position 8,542,216 of record JAOVFP010000001.1, read on the forward strand.
TAATCATCAAATAGTATTATAACTCACCAAATAAACATATTCCTAGAAACCACACGACTATTGTTATTTCAGTCTTACATTGGCAATTTAGTTTGATGGGAAAATATACTTTTTTTGTTGTTCCCATAACATGCACTAACTCGAAATGCAAAGATAAGGTCCACTGTACTATTCAGTACGACTGGCCCACTATATGACTAATGTTATGTTTCATGAAGCAGAATAAAATAGACTTTCCTACATATTACCAATCCCCATAGCTGCACCACAGCTGCAGAATTAGGTTAGATTCTAGCAAAGCCTATTTTTCATTTTAATTACAACTGATTTCGCAAATTCAGTTCAAAAGACAGCAAAATCATGTGAGAATTACTGACATTGGATGACACGGTTCCGAATATGTCAAAGATTGGTGCTAGATGGAACATAATTGAGTTATGTATTTTTTATACTGATGGAGTGCTTATTACGAAGGAACACACAGATCCTGTAGAATTCAGAATGTGAGTAGTACATTTGCTTATTAAAGAAACGAAACATACGAGAAAGCAACAAAATAAATATATCTTGTAGTGACATAAAGAACCTTAGGAATGGACCAGTTCATTCCGCTAAATTAATGAACATCCATGAGATATATATATTATCTAATGGGATATTGATCGCACCACCAGATGTATTTCACCTACAGAATTTCAGATTCATATGTAAGTTCCATAAAATGAAAAATAATACCTCATCGAAAAAGTAGTAAATAATATCATACTCAATGGAAGATATAACAGCAACTAAATTATAATGAGCTGGAAATAATGATTTAACCTATAATAGCATACTATTGATAGTATTTATCACTCTGGTTGAATTTGCTAAGCCAATTACTTCAGAGTCAATAGGAAAGCCTGAGTAGGTGTTGCCCATGGTGGATTTTGTAACAGCTAAGATGGGAGGGATCAGACTAGATCTCTTATATATACTGAATGGGCAGGACCCCATGCAGGCCTAAAATCAAGGACAAACAATTGACACTAATGTTATGGTCTTCGCTGTTGGCCTCCTTGACAACTGCTGTTCAACTATCTTCATGCAATATTATTGCATGCGTGACTAGCTCAGCTCCTGCTTGGCTCAGGGTAGCTTTTCTCAATATCAACTCATCTCACTGAGCTGAGTCAGTCCAGGAGTTTCCAACTTATTGTAACTCTGCTTGATGTGCTGCTTGAGTGGCTGCTCAAGCATAAATATAAGTGGGCTGTTGAAAAGTAGTAAGTTATGAAGTGATAAACTGTGTTTCTTATGGATATACCTGTAAAAATTGCTAGGAATATATTATACTTCACAGAATGTTCAAATTATGCGCTGAAAGCTTTCAGTGGTGGTCCAGCTCAGCGGCTCAGGGCTGAGCCAGCGGCAACACTACTGTAGACTATACGTATCATGATCGAAGACTAATTTCACTCCATCATGATAGATAAGTGATGATGATTAACAGTTGGTCATACTGCACTCCATAAATTCGAAGGCTACTCCAATGATAAGGGACATAATGAGCAGTACAGTACATATTGATATTTCCATCACCATAGGATGAATATAATAGATCGGAATGTTCTTGTTTGAGATTCTTGTCATCTAAGTGTATTAGTTGTTGAAGTCAAATCTACGTAAAGATGTAATTTACGTAAACTACGAAGATTTTACCAGTGGCTTATAGGTGCTAGCAGATATTCGTACTCACATCAGATGTTGAGCTTAAGCTTTTGTGACTCAGGATAGTTCTATGCCCGATTTCGGACTATCAGTGTTTCACATCAGCAAGCTTCACTGGTAATCATCTCATCTCAGGGAATGTAAGATATCTCTTCGTCTGTTGTATGACAGCAAGGTGAGATCTTTTCGATTATATCACTAACTGATGGAGAAGATGAAGTGTAATTGCACTGGGTATATTTTCAAGTTATGTTATATTGTGTTATTTTGAGCTTATAACTACAATGTGGATTCTACACTAGTTTACATATCGAGAACACAACATACCCTCCCTTACCTGACTCACTGTCACCACTCCAAGCAGCCTGTATGCCACACTTAATACGTCAAGCCCCATGATCAGCTGCGAGCCTGTGTCTCCGACATCCCTTTCTCCGATGGGAGGCGATACCACTCCGGAGAATGGGAATCGATCCGAACTGCAATCCCTGTCCTGCCTTCTCACACAGCGTTGTCGGACCTTGCGCGGGCTTCGAAGCGGAGGCGACGTTCGTTGGAAATGAGCTTGTGTAAAATATCACTGAAAATCTAGTGGGCCAGTACAGACGTCACAGGCAACAACTTAGCTGGCTGCAATGCTGGGGGGAACAGATAGCAGTGGGGTGCGAGAGTGGAAATGTAAGGTTTTGCAACATTTGAAAGGCTTGAATGTGGAAGGTCACGCTCAGTAAAAACGATCAGACGCCATATAGTCAGCCATCGGTAGCGAATTAGTAGAATTGACTTTTTGGCTACCAAAATGCAGGTTTTTTTACGTTTTTTCTACTGTGCAGTAGAAAAATCGGTAGGTGTTCGGTAGGACATTGATAGCATTTCAGTAAGGTGTCCGTAGTCTGTTCGTAACCCGGTGGTCAAATATATGATCGTCAAATAGTCGTCGGTAGGTTGCACTTTAGTCAAATTCCTGTCACCTTCTGGTCGTAAAAAGGTAGAACATTAGTTAATTTTTTCGCTCAGCTAGCAAGCACTTGCACTTGAACATAATGTATAAAAGCAAAGAATCATATATTACTTCAATACAGGTTGGAGGAGGGAATTTACCTACCATGAGGACATAGGCCGGAAACATAGCAACGATGACTACTCGCAGGAATCCGACATAGTAGATGTTGAGACGAGGGAGTTGACGTCATAGCATCAACAGCGTCGTACCTTCACACCTCGTCAAAGTCGTCGACATAAACATGGTGATACGCGGGTAAAATAAATAGCACGTACTTTATTTAATTTCTATATCTCATACTTGTGAGATTTCGAACTGAGGCGTTGAGTCGGACACCAAGGGGAGGGACTGAGGTCCCGGGTCGCCTCCCATAAACTATCAAGGGATATAACATCTATTATAAAAATATACTCCGCTTCAGTAACCGAATTAAAAACCTTTAAACAAATACTATACTTATTCTATTTTATAAACCGGCGTGCTATAGTTGACCCAAAAGTATCAGACGAGACCCTATAAAAACAGCATGACATGTACTCAGAACAAAGGATAAAGAGTGGAAACAGTACAATGACGACTTGACAACGTACCTGAGCTCTAGACCCAATAACCGGGTACCAGGAGGAGTGTGATAGCAGTAGATTATCAGACGCTGATGTAGAGAATGTAATGCGTGGAAGAAACAGGCGCAGCGATGACACAATGATGAGTTATCGAGGAAGCGGCAAGCCAAGTGGGAACGCATCACGCATCACTGCTACGGTTTCCGAATTAGGAAGGTGCTTATGGAAGCACGCGCGCGCGCGCGCGCTGTCGCAATAGCGCAATAGATAAGGAATGTGGTAGCGCCGTATGATTGGCTGCACACAGATAGGCCGGTGCTCCGCGCTGACTCACTCCGGACCTAGAACTAAGCTACCATATGGGTAAGAAAGTACCATAGATAGAGAACTGTAAAATAAGCGATGAGTAATTGTATATAGATGAGCGAGGAGGGAAAGAATCAGCAGGAACTGCACGGGCATTCTTCCCCCCACAGATAGGGCGGTGAATTAGAACAGAACAGAACGAAATTAGACACAGAATCAGACGTACCGAATTGAATTAGTATTTAGAACGCGTACAGAATTGAATTGGTGTTTGATTGAACTCGTACTTGATAAACTGTCGAAGTCCTAGCGTGTTCTAAAAATATACAAGTCGTTCTATTTTTAGTTTACCTTTGAAAAGAATTGATATTCGCGCGCCCTCGAACTTATTAAACTTTAAAACGCGAGAACTTAGAATATAAAAATACTGGAATTGGGCAACTATTCTAAGTATTACTAAAGTAATCTAAACTCGTGCGCTAAGTACATCAATGGTGTGGACACTTTGACTGATGCGTAGAGGACTCCCTGAAGCCGTGTTGACAAGCTCAGGAGGTTGAAATGAAGGGTCAACAGTCGACGCTCGACGATGTGACTGAACGTACGTTATCTCGATGGCGTCATATGACAGCGATGGCGAAGTACCAACCTCGTATCCAGTTTCTGTTATTATAAGGTAGTGGGCCCTGCCGCTTGTCGGCCCTATTTCTTTATTATACATATGGGATTTTTCTGATGCTACTAAGTATACACGAAGCAAAGACTACTAAGTAAATAGGGCTCAAACATAGGGTCTGATTGTTGTCAGCCGTCATTGGTCGACGAGGGGCCGACAGTTTTTAACGGTACGCACGGTACTGAACGGTACTCGATGTACCGTGCATGTACCGTGCAGTACTGATTAGTACCGTAAATGTACCGTGCATACCGTACATACTGCAAAACAGATACTAATTTACGGTATAAATTGTAACTTAAATAAGCTATGTAAAATCAATTAAATACTTATTTATTATGCTATAACACTGGTTAATGAAGGTATAATATATGGGTTATCAAGATTCTTCTTGTATCTTTGCTCTCATATGCCCAATGAATTTAAGTATAGTAGTGTGCTCATAGTATAATTAGGTATTGCTGCTGTACAATTGAGCTTACCACACATGATACTAATAATCATAACATTTCTCATAAATTAAAACGCAAAAATTTGAATTAAGATTTACTTGGAGAAAATTGTAAGTTTCATATATTGTAATGACATATTTATTTTATGTGGTACCGTGCATAAGTACCGTGCATACCGTGAAAGTACCGCGCACTGCCACAATGTACCGTGCAAGTACCATACACATCAAAAATCACATACCGTGCAGATACCGTGCACAAAAATCTGTACCGTACAGTACTGTTCATCAACAAAATACCGTAAATTGGTACCGTAAAGTACTGTGCATGTACCGTGCGGTGTTGTAAATGTACCGTACAACAATTTTAATGTACCGTGCAGCATTAGTGTAGTGTCTATCACGATACCACCATATATGTATTGGTGATACCTGACCAACATCATAAATGTACCTTTTAAGAACTCACTCAATTTATGTCAATAAATTAATTGTACTTCTTGTGTATGTACTTCACTCTCACCCACCCTCCCGCTCAATTTTTTCCCACACCCCCGCTTATCAATTAAGTATGCTCATCAATGCCGACCTTCCCGCCCATCGTTTCCCACGCATCCGCTTAACAATTATGTTGCTTAATTGATGTCAGCCTCTCCGCCCATTGTTTCCCACGCCTCCGCTTATCAATTTTCTGCATGACAACCTTCCCGCCCATCGTTTCCCACGCTTCCGCTAATTATATTCAGTCCCTACTCACTGCTGCCCGCCCTTCTGCTCAATAATTCCCACAGTATTTCCTTTGCTAAATACTCACCCTCAACATTTCCCACATAATTTAGTGTTGCCCACTGCTGCTTATAGCTTCCCATGTTTCATCATTCCTTCAATTCATTGTTCCCCACCCTCCGCTTTCACTTTCCCATGCACATATTGCACATTCATTGGACTTTCCCTTAAATTTATAACAAATCAACAGTACATATGCTTCATAAATTATAACTGTAGGATTCACTGTAAAAAATTATTAATTATTTCAGTGAAAATTTGAATTATTTCGCATTTTCATATGATTACCCTTTCTTATAATACCTAAGGTACACCATAATGTATAAATTAAAATATATTACATATATTACAAAAAGATTCAAGAGAAAATATTAAATACTGAGCTAAATAATGCAAAATTACTTGCTCACTGTTGAGCATGATGATGATGAAGGGTGCCCATCAACACATCACCCATCAATATGTGCAGCGGCCTTGAGGAAGGTGAGTTTGATGGCATTGATGAATGTCAATGACAGTAATTGCAAACATTGACAAAGGTGAGAAGAAGCGTGGGAAATTTTGAACAATGCAAAATGTTGAAGGAAATGGCGGGCGGGGGGCCAGACAAAGGGGAGATAGGAGAGCAGTGTAGAGTAGTTTTGAAATGGTACTCCATTAATTACAGAATTTTCGTGCTCAGTTCATATATCGTACAATAATTTTGATTCAATACTCTGGTTATCATGGAATAATATTGCTCCAATGATGTACCGTGCATAACAAGAAATGTACCGTGCATAACCAAAAATGTACCATACATTGTACCGTGCATACCGTAAATAGTACCATACAATTTTTGATGTACCGCACAGTACCATGCAGTGTACCGTGCAGTACTGTTAAAAACCACTAGCCCGGTCGACGAGCGCAAATCGATTTTCCTCCTTCTTGATCTCGTAACACTTGTCGTAGAATGGAATGAGTAGATGGTCTACCTTCAATACGGTACCATCCCCACAAGTACTGTATTTCGCGCCATCTTCATTATGTACCGTTAGTAAATACATATCCCACAAGAGAACAGTAAATTTTGCTCACAGGCATGCGCGTTATTCCACGCCATCCCAGCCCCCGCCAATGCCGCGGGGGACCTTCCAAAAAACGGAATATTTCCCAGAGCCCATGCAGTTCCAGCCAAGATGGCGGCAGTGCCCGAGGCTACAGCGATCCCCAATTCTTCCGCCTTCTTCCATGTCTCCCCGCTCGAAAATTCGTTGCCGCCTTTAGGTAAGCGAGCTTCAAATGTATGGGGAATGGAGGCAAGATGAAACAGTGCTGTTTCACCGGGTGAAAGATCGTTTTTGTATAGGATAGGCACAGCGATACTGAACGAGACATGTAAGGAAGAGTCAGTTGAATTTATAATGCGGATGTCTGGCATGTTGTTTAAGTGAGTTCTATAGTAGGATTCGATGGGGCTTTCCTGACGCTCTAAGTATTTTGACTTTATGTAGAATACTGTACTGGAGTGTATCATATATGGAGGCAACGGTCACGCGTAACGCTGACCCGGTTGCTAACACAGTAATTTTTGAGATAATATCCGAAAAGTCGCTAAAAATGGAAATTTTTGTTGCTAATTCTGCAATTTGTCACGCCAAATTAGGCCCGGTTGCCAGTGTTGTGCCCGAAAAATTATATTGCGATCACGCTCGAAGGTCGGTTGCCTCCATACACTCCAGTACAGTATTGTTAGCTTGAGGACCTTCTGTGATTCCTCAAAGAATATAACGGAGCAGCCAATGATCGCAAGCCTCATGGAGCAGGCATTTTGCCTGCACCCCAAAATGCAGTTTTCATTTTATTTCATCTCTGTACCTCATTTTTACACTGTTGTTCACATGATACTTACTTCATTCGTTAATAATAATACATACATGTCGTTCTTACACTCAGTAAATACCAACTCTAACGTTCCCCCCAATGCTCTCTAATGCGTGCTCACTGGGATCCAGAGGTTGGACGGACATCTAACCACTCGCACATTTCTTTGTTGAGAAGATACCCCCAAGCTTGCATCTAACCTTTTCCCCGGGGGGCACGTAGTTTTTACCGTGCACGCACAAAAGTGAGCGTGGCTGAGCGTGCCATGCTCAAGGCCAAATTTTCACGCTCAAGGTATATATATTAGTAGTAAATGGCCTATTTTCGGGTCAAAACACAATGTAAATTAAGTATATATACTTGTTTTGTACTCCTGTAGTCTTATTGTTACTGCAAGTAAGGTTTTTAAGCGAGATAGAATGTCAGATATTGAAGAATAAATTTTATATTTCATGCTCAAACTTGTATGTGCACGCTCATTTTTCACGCTCAAGATTGTATTTCACGCTCAGGGTCGACATCTCACGCACAGGGTCCATACTTTCACGCACAGGGTCTGAGTTTTCACACTCAAGGTCTGTCAATTCACGCTCAAGGTCTTTACTTCACGCTCATGATGTGAGTATTCATTTTTATAAGATTAAATAATATATTTATATTTTGACTTAACTTACACATGAGTGAAGTAGTAAGTACTACTAAGTACAATGGACACACCGACACTTCAATTCAGGTGTAAACTGTAATACTTATGTGTGAGCATGAATAATCATTCACTTCACGCACTGCACGCTCACTCTCAATTATGATGAATTTGACCGTGAGTATGAGCGTGAACAGGGTAATCTATTCACACTCACGCTTATCTCAATTTAAATGATATGCGGTTTAGCAGTGCATATCATTGACATATCACGCTCATGATTAATAGAGTATGAACGTGAATATACATATAGGGTATTATATTCATGCTTATATGATCTATCCCATTCCGTTAGTCAGCGCTACTTATAAGTTATTTGATATACTCTCTAGATACATGCAATAGTAAACCAAGTAATTAATGTAAGAGAAGTTGATTTATGATAGCCCTTTTATTCACACTCACATAGAATATCCACGCTCATCATTTCCTGCTCACTTCCAAACTTGTTTAAATTGAAAGTAAACATGTATATATATATTCTTATTCACGCTCACACTCTAGTTACTGGAAATATGCATGAACGTGAATAGGGATACCTAACACGCTCATGCTCAAACTCAAGTAAATCGAGCGTGAGTGTGAATATAATACTCACGCACACGCTATACTATGCAAGCAGCAGTAAATATTGTTATAGGTATCCTATAGTATAGAGATATTCTACCTTACATGTCTACTAGTTTCGCTCTGTAGTATACAAATACTACTACTTCACCAATCAGAACCTTCTCACTACTTCTATAATCCTATACTAGCCTGTAGAATAGCGTAGAACTACCTAGAGTACATTAGAACACTCTGGAACACTAGGATAACGCGTATAAGTAGGACTACATAGGATACTCAAATATCATCTTTTTACTTTTACACCCTTACCTCAGTTCGAAGATTCGATACTTAGAATATAGTATTAAAGGTACTGCAGTAGCTACCTAAAATACTATTAACATACCGAGTTTGCTCTACGTTAAACCACTCGTTTACCTTGAGACCGTCACTGACTCGCTCTGGCACTCTCGGAGATAAGAACACCACTTATCTCCATCGGTAAGCGCGTACTAAGTCTTCAATCAAGTCTTGAGATCGACTCATTTCCGACCACATCGACAACTCAACACCCCGTAACACAGGTATATTCCATACTCTATTTCATTACTGACTACGTATATTCATAGGAATACACCAATACTATAGCTGAGCTATAACAAATATGCATGAGCGTGATAAATATTCCTACCACGCTCATGCTCAAACTCAAGAAAATCGAGTGCAGGCGTGAATATAACACTCACGCACAATTTATTGTAAATATGCATGAGCGTGAATAGAAATATCTATCACGTTCATGCTTAAACTGGGTGTATGATATCTAATTCTTTTAGGATAGACTATAAGGAGGACATGCTACAGTATATCTTTATGATTATGTTGATGACAACATATAGCTTCTCACTCAATTTTATATTACTTCACGCTCACTTAAATTATTCACGCTCAAATATATGACCCTGAGCGTGCACAGAATTTTCTGCCTGCTTCAATTTAATGAACAGGTTAAATATTCATACTCACAGAGTTAATCTCAAGTTATAGGAAGTCAGTATGAGTGTGAATAATAATAATAATCATGCTCACGCTCAAGTGAAAGGAGATATGAATGAACATGAACTTGAAACATATAGTCATGCTAGGCTCACGCTCAAATAAAATGAAATAAGCATGAGCGTGAATAGAAATTCTTATCACACTCATGCCTAAATTTGATTAAGTCAAGCATGATTTTGAATATAACACTCATGTAAATATTTACGGTAGATATGCGTGAGCGTGAATAGGAATCTCATCATGCTCACGCTCAAATTATAGTTTAAAACCACAATAAATGTGAGCATGGATCGAAATATAGAGATTTACTATGAGCGTATATACATACTATGTAAGTCTAATTGTATTTAACTCATGCCCATGCTCAAGTCACTGAAAATATGACTGAGCATGAAAGTAAATACTTATCACACTCACTAAAAATCAACTACTTAGTAACTTGAATATAAAATTGGTTTATGTTCACACTCACGCACAAGTGATGGTAAATATGCGTGAGCGTGAAGGAAGAAATGCATGTGAGCATGAAGGTAAACACATATCACGCTCACACTCAACCTTGTTTAAATTAAGTGCGGCGTGAATATCATATCGATATGCAAGCTTATGCTTAAATAACAGGAAACCAAAACCACCCTGACTGTGAGCGCAAAGTGAACGTGAACATGAATACGATGTCTATACATGTTCATGCTCAATTTAAAAGGATGTATTACATGAACGTGCGTCGTAAATATTTACTTTATATACACACTCACTGTACAGTTATGTAGAGTGAGCGTGATAGGTAATCATATCACGCTCACGCTCAAACTTAATTAAATCGAGCGTGAGCGTGAATACAGATTAGTACATGTATATTCACGCTCACAGCGGTTATATTTGCTGTAGAGTGAGTGTAAATGTAAATTCCATATGCATTGTTCACGCTCACGCTCAATTTAATCGAGTTTGAGCGTGAGCGTGATAGGCATTACCATTCACGCTTACGGACACTCAAACCGAATATTAATGTGAGCGTGGATAGTTATATTTACACATTTTTAATACAGCTTCACGCTCATGTAGGATTTCTTCACGCTCAAGATACAATACTTCATGCTCAGGGTCGCCATTATCACGCTCAGACCCTGAACGTGCACGCTCAACTCACGCTCATAATTGAGCGTGCACGGAATTTTCTTGGTGCCCGTTTGAGGAACATATTTACATTATGAGCACACCCATCATCCGCTGCTGACAAGCAAAATCGTGTACAACAGTGGCACATGTTATGATTCGGGGAGTACATATAATGATGACCAACTACTGTACCATTTCGACCAATTGTTCACACCAATGGGAGTGTGACGGTCCGAACCTCTGTTCAATAGTCACTGAAATGTGTGACTAATGGTGTGCACTGTTTGCAACCAAGGTCAATAGCTCAGTGTAACCTATAGGAACCTTGTAAGTTCCTTATTATTTTCCTTTGTACCTCTGTTTGCACCTCACTGTGACATGTGATGATATACCTTAACTGTTCTGTTCATGGTCTCTTGTGACATGTGACTGAACAGTTGGTCGAAATACTACAGTAACTTAAAAAACCAATGTATTGAAAAGATGAAGTCACTAATTCAATGCATGTTATTTCTCTGACTTAGACTCTAGAGAATTCTGAAATGGTAGAGCTAAATTTCATACATCACAAATACAGGTATTTTTCTGTTGCATCATTGTACACATCTCAGGTGTTTAGAGTTTTGCACTACCACCAGTCTCAAGGAAGTGTTTCTCTGCTTCATTAAAGTTGATCACACTTCAAATGGCATTGAGATATTATGAATTAACTAGTAGAATTGAAGGGATAGATGATGAATGTGTAGTACTTAACACACATGTTAGTAATTTGTATGTAAGAAAGCTCCAACCATGCTCGACATCAGAAAAAAGACAATGGAATGTAGTACTATGTGGTCCACATAGCAGCCATAGCCACCATGGGAAAGTCCCTGTTTGATAGCCCTGTATAGCTCACACTTCACTTGTGGTAGCCTGTGATAGCTCAATGTAGCATCATGTGATCACTATGTGGAACACTGTAGCAGTAAGTGAATACAATATATGCAATGAAGGCAACCAATCTATCTGAACTACATAGTGTATATGGGCTTTATACTTAAAAGACCATTATGACAATTACCATCCCCATATACCTCCACTTAGTGTTGCCATGATTTGACTCAAAAACCATGAACTGTACAAGTGGGACTGAAAAAAGCTGAGTTGAGTCGACATTGTTGACTTCCAGTTCTCATGACCTGACTTCCAGATGAGGTCAACTCAAAGTCAACTTAGTTGCTTTAAGTCACACAAAAAGTCTCGTATATCAGCTTTCCAGTGCAGTCCACCCCATACAGCAGCATGTTCTGCATATCAAGTCAATATGGTGTATGTTTTAATTGAGGGATAATTTCTATGTGTTCTTAGCTTTAATTATAATGTTTTACAAATAGGGTGCTGTGAATCATATATTTAATTTAGTAACTTATTGGTAGGCGCCCGCCACCAAGTGTACACACACAATGTCAGCCCTGTGTGATAAGCACCTGTATTCCTTCAACTTCCACTTTCATTTCTCCGCAACAATTGTGACTTTAAACATGAACCATATTACAAGAATCATTGTAAGTTTCTGCATACATGTATAAAATAGGATATATCATTTGTATTTTCATTCAGAGTGAGTTTTACTAGTAAAAATCTCAATAACATCTGATTTATATGTAAGTCAATAACTTAGTCGCAAGTCAAGTCAAGTGCATCACTCAGGCACAACTCAACTCAACCCTTCCGCTGCCAACTCCATAAACCAGTAGAAGTCAAACCAAGTAGAGTGGAGTCAAGCCATGGCAACACTACCTCCACTTCATTTGCTTTGATTGAAACAATTATCATAAATATGTATAGAATAAAAGCGTACACGTGGCTGGATTAAGTAAGGAGCATTATGTAATCTTTCACACATATTTATCCTCTGTGTGCACGAAGAATACATGGATTTCATGACATTTCCAATAGTTTACTCCCATAAAAATTTATGTGTGTACAGTTATGACTGTATGGTGTGTGTATATACAGCTAGAATTATTGTATGTTATGATGAGTCTTTAGTACACCCTACAGAAGTTAAATTATGATTTTTGCATCTCTGTTGGAAACCTGAAGTTGCATGAAGCCTCAGACAGCAAGGACAATGGCCAAAACTGCGCCAATAGATACTTTATGATGTGTAAAAGTTTACTGGGTTATGTGTAACTCATAAAGTATTATATCTATGGTATATTATAGATAGAGAAAAAGAAACCTAATTTATCCAGAGTCAGTAAATTGCTTTTCTTCATTGAAGAGTGGTCTTTCCATGAAAAAAAGTGACCATATTCAAGCATTTCAGTCTTTTCACACAGAAGACATCTATAATATCATCAAATTTTTGTTTCAAGTACTTTTTGTAGCAATTTTGTAGCATTTCCCTCTCAAAATGCGCAAATATCATCATATTCACAATCTTTATAAGAGTTAAGCTATGTAGAATCAGACTGAAATACATCTATATTAGCTAGAGACTCTACAGAACATCCTCCTGTATTAAATGATAAAAATTTGACCACTGGACTAGCCACTAGAAACTTTGTGGAACTTGAGATTGACAGTAAGCATGTAGAAGTCATAGCTGAAAGTATGTGCACTATTCTAAGATGTCTCACAGGATAAACTCATTTAAAATTCAATATATATACTCTATACAACTTTAAATTTAGCTATTGACATTTTTTTGTGTGAAATAAACAAGGAACTTATTGAAATTCAAGTATTCTTTGCGCAGATGGAGGAAAAATATGAGCCTAGGATTACATAATGTTCCTTACTTAATCCAGCCATGTGTATGTAATATATTATATAGACTATAACAAACTAGTAATGCCTACAATGAAATGATGAAATGACACTCCTGAACTCCCAACTTAATACATGACTTATAATCTTAGCCTACATAACATCAATATACATCTATAATGAATTGTTAGAACAGCTCAAAAAAAATCAAATCACTTAGCAGCCAGTGACAATACAGTGTTGTGGTTGAAGCCTCTACCCCCCTTCTACTTCAATATGACCAACAACCCCAACAATTCCTGGATGACCACAACAACCCCCATTACAATCCTACATGCTCCAATGTCCTTCTCAGTCCCAGTGAGCCTTAGTGCTCATTATAGCCTATGGAGCAGACAAGGAAACAGAGTTTGCACTAAGTAAAGCATATGAGTTGCAAGAGGCATCTAGAATGGAGATGATATGTGCATGTACAGGTGTCAAAGAAAACACATGTGATAAAGCCAATGATCCTGCCTTCATGCTCTTAGTAGAAGAGTTATAGGGTGGTTGTGGTTGTCAATGTGATAATTTTATTATTGTGTATCTCTGGCAGTAAGCACAGGGTTAGTACCAAAAGCAAAACATGTAATAGGTACCTGCTGATTACAATAAGAGAATAGTAGAACTTAAAAAAGGAAACTGAGCACAAGCAGACTTCACTGATGTTGGTGGGAGGTTAGAGGAAGTAAGAGTAAGGAAGAGAGGTACATGCATGAAAAAACCTTCAAGCAAACCTGGAGTGGAGATCAATTGTATCATGTGAGTAATATGTGAGTGGTTGGCTGGAAAAATCAACTGACAAGTGTGTGTGCAGCTGAGTGCACTGTTGCATGCCCACCTGGCCCCCTCTTCATGTTTTTCTCCTGCTCATTATAGTTGCATTAGTATTCATGTTAATTTTAGTCACAAAATTCTCCATTTCATGTTACATTACTCAGTGCAGTATATATTATAAGTTAGAATAGGTAGTCATTGGTTGTCTAATGTATATGAATCTATACTTGGCAATTAACTTGGTAGCCAGATCAGTGTTTCAGATTTCCTGATGATGACTTGGTTATGATGAATTGAGAATAAGTGTCAAGATCCTATTAGCCACTTGTACCATAGCTACAGCACAGGGTCAAGTAAATATAAGTAGTAAAAAATGTATGCACATACTGAGAAGAAAAAACAATGATAAAGAGGGTAGAGGGAAATGGACCCAGGACCAGAGGAGTTGACAGAGAGAAGAACTGCAGAGGTCACAAGCACCAATGTACATTTGCATTGGTGCTCGTGACTAGCTCAGGTAATCTGTAGCACTACTATATCTAGTATTTCAAATTTGCCAGTGCAAGATACCTTGAACTGAAATACATTACCTTGCAATAGGTGGCATTGATTATAACTAAATTGGATTACAATTTATTATATATATTCATGTACACTACATTGTATTATAAGTGAATTATAAAGGGCTATGTGGGTAGGTAGCAAATGTATAGATTCTTACACAAACTCACCACACAATCCTGTAATCTATTTAATACTACAACAACTTTAACCAGAATGACACCAACTTATCTGACCAATGGTGTGTGCTATGTAATGCTATGACATCTATATAATGTGGTATGGATTGGCTCACATGCAACATCAGCTACCCAGCTTGGTGTATGGTTAGATTACTAGATGGGTATTTCCTGATGGATTGAAGGCAGGTCATTGCATGGTTGGAAGGTATATAAGGCTCCTCCCAGGATGTTATGGTAATGCTTAATTAGTATACCATCATATTTCTTCAAAGGTATTCAACTACCTATTTACCCTCCTTACAAATTTTAATTCTTTACAGTTATGGAAAACCTCAGATT
This sequence comes from Cyathus striatus, assembly GCA_025738555.1. Taxonomy (NCBI): domain Eukaryota; kingdom Fungi; phylum Basidiomycota; class Agaricomycetes; order Agaricales; family Nidulariaceae; genus Cyathus; species Cyathus striatus. The sequence continues at coordinate 8,557,665 of JAOVFP010000001.1, forward strand.
ATGGTAGAAGCTATTAGAACATTCTTGCTTAGTATAGTAGATACATGAACATTGTAGTTATACTGTAGACACCATATAAAGTCTCAGTATTCAGTACACATGAATATTATCTAATTTTACCTTTAACTCATTTGCCCATTAGCCAACTCACTCAAAATATGAATATTAGATACTGCAATTGCTATCTAATATTAGTAAGGATACAAGACTCACTCTGTATACAAACTTCTACCATCTTAAGGTCATCACAATTCACTCTGACCACCACATTGATACTCATTATGCACCTTTGCTAACAAGTATCTCTGGCAGTTACTATTCTATGCACTTAGCTAAACCAGACATAGTAACTGGTACTCAGCTCATCTTAGACTAAATAACTCAACACCCCTTAAAATCTGGTAACTATAGAACTCATACTAACACATTTATACTCATAGGAATACACCACTATTACAGTTCTGAAGGAACCATAACACAGGACTAATGTCAATACTCTTGGATCAATTGATAGTAGGTTTCAATTAGTTTATAATTATAAAGTGCTTCATATTAATGACATGCTATAGATTTACCTGTTGAATTATCCCAATGGCTTTTACTTCCAATCTGGAAGAACTAGTACTTCATGCTTATGCTGAGTCACTTCAAGATTTTGACATACTGATTATTTCAGATGTGAACCCAGCACAATGCCCTACATTTGAACTTCTGAAACTTGTGTTGCTAAAGATAGTTAGCACAGTTCCTTTGGAGAGTCTCAAGCTGATAGACATAGACAACCTGCAGATTCTGGATATCAAAATTCTAGACCACCTCTTTAATCTGTATTTGATACAATTCAGTAAAGAAAGTTTGACAACTTCTACAATACAGTGCAATGTGGAGATTCTTTCCTTCATTACATTTCTTAACCATTTGGATCTCCAGTGCTCAGTTAAATGGAAAGGGCACATAATCAGTTCCTTGACAACAGAGCAGAAAAGAACTGTGTGTAAAAGAATAGCATGTGCAGGAAATTATGAAGATCTGCTTAATGTGTCAATGAGTTCAAGTTCCATCAAAAAGATTACCTTGTAGAGTAGGTGTTCCACTTGCATGGTGGAATAGACATACTGGATAATTGACCAACTGTTCAGTCACACATCATACAGGGCCATAAACAGAACAGATTTAGCTGTTAGTCACATGTCACAAAGGCTCATGAACACAGGTACAAGGAAAACAAAAATTGTGAAATTCCATTAAAAATAAAATGAGTAGTAATATTTAAAACAGTGTTGATACCAATATATACCTCCTGAAGTGTGTAATAAGTATAATAATCACAGTTGAAAGCCATTCAAACCTATTCCAGCTTAAATTTCATTTACACAATAGCTTAGGCTGCATACAGTTTACTTCAGGTGTCACACATTCTATAGGGCTGTGAACAGAGGTTTGGACTGTCACACCTGGAGGGGTCTGAACATTTGGTCAAAATTATCCAGTATTAACAAGTCCTGTGGGCACTTTAAAGTCATGTGATCTACAATGAACTCTCCTCCACCCCCATCTACACAATATATCCCAATGCTCTCAAAATCAGACCAAACTCTCCACAACACCCAACAATATATCATGTTAACAACATAACCAAGCACTTGGATACGGATATGCAAAGCCAGGACTACAGAAATTGCTCACTGAACTGGAGATCTTGACATCAGCAAAGCAACATTTTACCTTTTATCTACTCAACATCACTACAATCTTTCCCCCTATCCCTATCACCTTCATTTCTCTTCACATTCCCCATACCAAACCCTCTTATTAGCTCTCCTTGAAGCACTTGTTTATTCTTTTATCACTCATCTAGATCTCTAAAAATTCAGTGAACTTTACCCCCATCATTCTGGCCTGCTCTTAGTCTCTCTTTTCGTGTCTCTTCATCATGTCTGTTGTCTCTGTCACTCTTTCCTCTATCTTCAGGTCTCACTCATTCAGTATCACTCCATAACTTTATCTTGAAGTTCTGACACTTGTTGTGTTGTTATACTTCTCATTTACATCACTAACACCTTCAACCTTAGGACCTTAACACTGGATGGACACGTCAGTGACTTGCATTCATTTGAATAAGAACCTTCAACCTCCCATTACCCTCTTCAACCTTAAACAATTTGATCTTCAAGAGAGAGATTATCACTATGTAGTAGTGAAGATAATGTATTCCTTCTGACCATTGTAAAGATGAAGGTGAGCTTATCACCTAAACAAAGAAATGTACTGGTGAGTCGGTTGAAGGGCTGTTCAACCTGTGGCTTTCTAAGGTGCACAGAGGGGTCGTTAATGTAATGGAGAGTCATTGGGGAATGTAATGATGTAAAAGAGATCAGAAACAAGTTCCGAGAGCATTGGAGAGCGGTTTGCAATGTGGAAATAAGCTTTGAGATGGTGAAAGGTCAAAGATGAATTGATTTGAATAGAATATGAAGGAGTCAGTCGATGTAATCTGGAGTTGAGTGGGGGATAAATTCACTAGGGTGTAAACAAGGTAGATACAAGCTTTTAAAGAGAGAAATTGAGAATACTACTTAACAAGGTATAGTTCTACCATGTAAATTAGGGAATGTAGGACCATATGATAGACATAAGTTTTCGAGAGACACGGAGCTGTGGTTCGAGCTGGGGAAATAAATTTTCAGAGAGATTTTGGGGTGGGGAGGCTCGGTTGTTGTGGGAGTGCATAATTTGAGTTATGGTGGTGGCAGACAGCAAGGGGGTTGAGCGAAGTGGTGAAGAGAACAATAAGAAAGACCTGTAATGCGCAAGCCATAGTTTAATGTGTTGATTACATAATGTATGGTCATGTGACCTGGCCACTGTACTTTGCGAAATGTTGAGCTGTCAAAATGCATCGAAATATGTAAAATAACATCATCAGGATTGCCTAAGGTTATATTACAAGCTGGATCAAAGCTCAACCAAAGCTGGTTATAAGTTATTGTTTGCTCATTGCCATTTTAGTGCATAAGAACCAGACTCCAGTTGACTGATTTGTAGTTACCGGCGGTGGTTACTTACTTATCCCATGTAAGTAGCTCTGAGACTCTACTGATGTAAACTGTGCACCGAACGTAGCAACAGTTCTTGTTAGAGTCTGAACAATTGAGAGAATGTAAAATATCATGAAAGAAGAGGCTAATTTCATCAATGCTTTTATATGTTTCCTCTAATCCACTCATCAACAAACTATGGAAAGACCTTCCTAGTCTAATATGGACATCTCCAAAACCCAGCTTATACGTTCCAGCTTCGGTATGTCAACATGTGTTGAGTGATAAAAACTCCGATATTAATGTTCATTATAGCAAGCCAATTATAGTCCTACAAGTCTCAATAAATTACCAACTACTTTGCAGGAAATATTCGATCATTGCTTTGACTGAAATGGAATACAGCATCTGTATAAAGTGGTACTACCTGGACAACAGATCACAATGTCCCTATCACAAGTTTGTTGGACATGGTGTTATGTCTCTCTTTCAATGCCTCATTTATGATCATATATTTACATCAGTCATCTGAACCATGTTCAGTCATGGACACAGAGATCGGGCCACTGTTCTTTATACATTACCACTCCATATGTGGTCCATCATGAGATGAGTGGAGATGCTTACTTATATGTGGTGGATGAAATTGCTTGGTGGAAAGCTGTAGAAATAAGAGCCGAGCATTGTATGGAGGAAGAGATGTAGAAACTTCAAAGGAAATGTGCTCCTCATCTAGAGTCACTTGTTGTCAATGTTGGAGTCTACCTTCCCTTCGTGAGTTATTCTCAAGTTTCAGACACCCTTTTCACACTTCTGTTGACATCCCCACAGGCTCATCATTGGGACTTGAATGAGTTGCCCCTACCATCTCTACTGGATACCAATATGTGGCCCTATTTGACTGTGATTAAACTTCATGAGCTCAACCCTATCACAGTGGACAATTGCATCAAGTGCTTGTCCATGTGCACTTCTGCAACTGATATCACATCTAGCAGTACTACTGTAAGGGTCAAGGCATGCTTGCACCTCAACAAAGAAATTTGAAATGCAAGTCGGTGAATGTCTGTTCGACCTGGATTGTTCTAAGGTGTCAAGAGAGAGGGGTAATTTTCACTAAATTGTGAAGAGGTAGATATGACAAATTTATAGTAAGGAGGAAAAAGAATATTACTTAATTTACTAAGCAGATATTAAAGGGTCCACAGTCACGTGAATTTGAAAACAAAACAAATTTTGTAGTGCAAGCACATCAGTAAAACATGCAAATCTTTCACATGTCTTTTAGGGTCTTTCAAAAGATATGAAAGACAATAAATACTCATAAAGCATCAAAATCCCAAAGACCACATGGTCTTTCTAAAGCTATGTACCCTTGCTTGTAAAGTAGTGTAATGTCTTTTAAAGTTTTGTATATCATTGAAAGTCTGCTTCTATCTTTATATATACAATCCAAGTTGTACATTCTTTCAAAAGACGACTCAAAGATGCATGAAAGTTATTTAAAAGAACTATATTGAAGCTAATATATACAGCATAACAGTACTATAAAGGTCCATATACATGATAACAATACCTCCCTATTCAACATATACAACCATTCCACACCTACTTTATATCCAGGGTTCTGTTTGTCGGCTCACTGTCAAAACCCAAAGTGATGTACTAACAAGCCAGAGATAGCAAAGAGGAACAGTGGCACTACAAGCAAGGACCAATTGATGCATTGCAGTTGAGAGAACTAAGGTTATTCAAGTGACAGCAGAGAACAACAAGACAGCAACATAGACATAGCATGCAAAGCAATCACAAGAGCGCCAGCTTCATAGTAACAGAGCCAAGAATGAGAACAGAGACCCAGAGAAAAGAAAGTCAAGCTCAGTTGCTCAGAGGATGCTGGTAATAGAGCCTAGAGGCATGGCACTTGACTAGTGTGGATTCCTGGGTGTCTGTAACAAGAGCAGCAGCAGAACAGGCAAGCATGTAGTGGAGAGAAGGATGGACACTGTATATCTCACTCCTCTATGAGATCAGGTGGACTTCAGGTAGAGTTCAGGACTCCAGGTGGACTCCAGGTAGACTCTACCTGGACTCTACCTAGACTCTACCTGAACTCCACTGAACTAAAGTGCCTAAGCTGTACCTAGACTCTATTGTCACAGTTGTAATGTGTTTCCCACAGTGATCATACTTGTCACACATGTATGAAATGTTGGAAAATGTTAGAAAAAGTGTGGTGCCTAAGCTTTACCTAGACACTATTGTCATACATGTGTGAAAGTGTGACATGTTGAAAAATGTTGGAAAAGCGCGACAAGTGTGGGAAAATTATGACATGTTTGGAAAAGCGTGACATGTTGAAAAATGTTGGAAAAAATGTGACATATCGGAAAAGTGTCACATATCAATATTGGAAAATGTTGGAAAAAGCGTGACATGTTTGGAAAACGTTGGAAACAAAGTGTGACATGTGTGACAAGCGTGGGAAAAGTGTGACATGTTAGAAAAGTGTCACATATCATAACCATCACACTTGCCAAACTTTTTTCAACATGTCACACTTTCCCCGCATTGTCACACTTTCACACATGTGTGACAATAGTGTCTAGGTAAAGCTTAGGCACCACACTTTTTCTAACATTTTCCAATGTGTCATACTTTTCCCACATTTCCCAACATGTCTCACTTTCACACTCAGCACTTGGTGTCACACCACTCATCACATAGTGTCACTATAATGTCACACTGAGCATGTTGTGTTACACTCAACATATAGTGTCACACTTAACAGTCCAGTATTCTACCTGAAGTCCAGTGGCTTAAATCAGTGATTTCCAGGTGATTTCCAGTAGTCCACCTGAAGTCCAGAACTGTACTGCACTGCACCTGAACTCAACCTGAACTGTACACAGAATAGCAGTACTCATAGTTCAGGTGGAGTTCAGTGAAGTCCAGGTAGAGTCCAGGTAGAGTCCAGATGGAGTCCTGGACTTCAGGTGGACTTCACTGGACCCCAGGCGGACTCCACCCAATTTTGTGGAGGAGTGCAATGAACTCAATGGACAGTGGGGACCTCCTCCTTCCATGAGGCAGGGGAGGGTGTAATATACTTGCAAGACTGGGTGGGAGTGTTGAGGGGGCAGGAGCCTTGGGAGTGAGACCTTTGCGCATAACGGTGGCAGAGGACTTGCACTTGCTGGAGGTGGTGGAGGCAACAGAGAGAAGACGAGATGTGGAGGCAGAGGTGGTGGGGAGAACTGAGGTGGGCTGGTTGGGAGAGAAGGCAGGCAGTGCAGGTGCGAGAGTGCAGAGAGTTGTGGGGGGAAGCAATGGAGGTTGTAACTTGTTAGGAATCATTCAATTCTCCAACCCAGGGGCCGGAAATTCAACAGACATCACATGTTTGTACCCTTTCATTAACTGGAACCAGATCCTGACTCATTTTAAATCAGAGTTTAAATGACTTTAGCGACAACAAAGTGACAAGCAATTTCATGATATCATTTGATGTCATTTGGCAATTCTCACTGATTAGATTGAAATTACTTATAGTAGTGCAACCAGCCCCTTTGTACATACTATAGACTACATAGATATCTATCTATTCACTGCCAACATTTAGGATCAAATTATAGGCAGATAACTACAAGTAACCAATATTCTTTAGCCCAATGTTATTAGTACCATGAGTACTAATGACAAACTAATGTGGTGTCACTTGTGCAAGACCCAAACTTGTGTTAGATCCATAAACTTTATATATGTGCATAAAGCAGAACTTTTAGTCATCTTACTACTTAGAAGTAAATTAAATACTGAATGTATCAACTGTAAGCAAAATTTCTTTAAAGTAGGAAAAAGATGGACATCAAATATAAATACTCTCAAAAGATGTCCAAAGACCTAGAAAGCAAAAGACATTGTCTAAAGAAGAAAGTGAAAGACACTTCTTAAAGACAAAGACCCTTAAAGATTTACATGAATTGCTGATGTGAATCGCCTGCTCTACACTACAGCAGACTTACCTTCGTTGGCACCCCCCGTGGCATTTCTTCCGCGATTGTGTAGGTTGAGATTAGGCCTGCGTGCTGATGCGGCAAAAGTCATGCAGTACTTCTGCCTTCCGCAGCTAAAAGAGTTGAACATAAGTCGGAGTCGGGGCCTGTACGATTATGATGCGCTGGATCGGTTTTACAGGCAGTCAAATTGCTCCCTGGTGTCATTCCGGTTAAAAATGGATGATAGAGAGCTTAATAATATCGCTAACTCCATTATGCTTCCATGGCTAAGTCATATTCGTCATGTAACACTATTTCGCGTGGAATATCAGAGGGAACAAAGTCGGGTTTGCTTTTGAGAACAGACATATCCAGTACGGTAAAGGATAAACTGATAGTCAGTTGGAATATGATTGGATGGGGGGAGTGTCTTTCGGATAAGTGCATAGCAGACTCGTGTTGAAATGAAACTTAGTTAAATCGATGTTTGTGCCAATTCAATCACACGGTAGTACCAACTTTGATTTGTACGTCCACAACGGATATCCACAAGATTTCAAGTTCTGACATGCCAATTTCACTTCCGTTGATAGCTGGAAATCTTCTCGCAATGTTTCAAGGCCAATGGTTCTTTATCATACCTTTGATATGTTGTACGGTGTATAAGGAGTTGATAAGGAGGCTGCGTTGAGGAGGCGGGTTGGCTCTCACCGGGTGTACAATTACGTAATATGTCGCCTATTATGGAACGGAATGGTACAAAGAAGTGCACCTTTATCATAATTTTCGCATTTTTACCATACAACTCCCATAATTGGCAATGTATTATGTAACTGTGAACCCGGTGTCTACATAAATCGACTCTTATTTGTCAGGTGGACTGATTGGCTCGGTATCTCGTCCGCGTTTGTAGTAGTACCGTGCGAAGTTGCATTTTCAAGATTTATTCTCCGCATCCATCCTTTCATCTTTCTTGCATCCTCCCGCGACAGCTCCAGTGCGTGCCTATTACCAACCTACCACCCCCGCGCAAGTTGCACTGAATGTTCATCTCAATCTATCTTGATGGTCTCCAGATTGACTCAAATCTAATGCGAACTTGCGAAGTAACCAATGCCGGGGGGCGGTCAATGACTGTTACCGAAATTTTCGGGCGCTACCATATCGTGTCCTACCAGTACTTAACTCCTGGCCGGGACCCTTGAGTCTAACTCAAGTGACTCTTCTGCCGAAAATATGTCTAAGGAACTGATGATGTGCTGTACAGCGATCTGTTCACTGTCTGCCAATGTCTGGTAGTTTGCTATACGACAGTGGGAACTTACGCCTCGATTAAGCATGGTCTTGTGGACCTCAAAGACGATAGGCGTAAGTTTCTCGTAGCATCGTGGCTGTACCAATGTTCAGCCAAGAGACTACTTTATGTTCGGTGTGTTATTTTAAAGTGAAGCGCATGCGATTCTCCGAACAAAGGAATTACTACTTCTCCTACCTTTTCTTAGTTGTATCGCGGGATCTATGCACGGGGTCATCCACACTTACCGTTTCTGGGCAGATACTGCCACGACACACTTAATCCTCGGAAGAACAAGACTTGGGAGCTCCACCCAGCCTTTTTATCGGCGACGGCATACGAGCTTTGTTTTATTTTTAACCAGTACCTCATGTTTCTCACCGCCAGGTCACTTCAAACGCGCGTTCTCCATCACGTATCTCCCTAGATTATGGATATGTTCGGGGTCGATTGGTGACGCTGACGATGTTCTACTGAGGTACGTGACCTGTTCATGCCGTCCCGTATTACTTCGCATTCTTCGTCTAGGTGTCATTTGGATGGGTTCCGTATGGCGGCAAAGGTTGTTACTATTCTACGATCTGGTATAAAGCAAAGAACTTTTCTGTTCTTCTGATTGCGTTAGCTTCTCTCCATACAAAACGCATCACAAAATGCGTTTAAGCCTCTCTCTTTTCGTGTTGCTCGCGGTTGGGCTTGTTGCATTTGGTGAACCCGTTCCTCACATTCTGCATGAGAGACGCTCTCGCATTCCTAGTGGCTGGAGAGCTCTCCGGAGACATGAACGCTCGGCAACACTACCTCTTAGGTTTGGACTAAAGCAGTCCAATCTCGATAAACTGGACGAATTTCTTCATGATATTGCCCACCCAGAGTCAGCGAACTACGGCAAACACTGGACCGCTGAAGAAGTAGCTTCAACGTTTGCCCCTGCTCGTGAATCTTTAGACGCCGTTCGGAATTGGTTGGTAACTTCAGGGGTCCCAGAAGATCGCGTTCGCACTAGCAGTTCGAAGAATTGGGTAGAGGTAAAAGTTAGCGTTGAAGAAGCGGAGAGGCTCCTAAACACCGAATACCATGTCTATGGCCATGACAGTGGTAAACAGCATATCGGTGAGACATATCTGTCTATTTGACTAGTCACGTGTTGAAACTAATCGTTGTAATAGGATGCAGTTCTTATCATCTTCCATCGGACGTATCGCCTCACGTCGACATTGTTACCCCATCAATTCATTTCGACACCGTTGTTGGGAAGCGAGATTCCGTTCATCCTACTGGAAAGCATGGAGCCACCCCGAACATCCATCATATGCATGCATCACCTTCCGAACACATGGCTACTGATGTATCGACGGCGGCTAGCGCTCTCAATATCTGTAGTACCGAAATCACTCCTGCGTGTATTAAAGCCCTTTACGGCATTAATTACTCACCACAATCTCCAACAAAGAATTCGTTCGGAATTGGTTGGTTTTCTAGTCATCCGCTCGAACGGTTGCTGACTCTTTTGATAGTTGAATATACTCCTCAGTCCTACCTACAGGCTGACCTCGACCTCTTTGCGAAGAATGTCTCTGGAATTACAGCACTAGTCGGAAAGTCCCCCAACCTCATATCGGTTGACGGAGGTTTGCCTTCTCCTATCTTATCAGATCGTACCGAGATCTAACGATAAGATTTCAGGTTTCGCACAAACGGAAGCCACAGGATTCGAGTACAACGGAGAGTCCAGTTTAGATTTACAGTACGCAATGAGTATTGTTGGAGCATCTCAAGCCATTACACTGTATCAGGTTGGGGATATGGTTGAAGGTTGGCGTACTGTCCTCGTGCAACATCATAAAAATCTTACATTCTTCAGGCGCTTCCTTTAACAATTTCTTGGATGCGCTGGATGGATCTTACTGTAAATTTGAAGGGGGTGATGACCCGTTCCAGGATGTGCATTATCCTGACACTATTTTGTCTGGTTACAGAGGTCAGCCTACTTTTCCAATCATCCCTTCAAGTAAATTTATTGTATCGCAGGCGGTCCCGATTGTGGCACTGCTGTTTTGTCAAACGTCATCTCGACTTCATACAGTTATAATGAAGCAGACCTTGGACCAGATTATACAGCTCGACAATGTGCAGAGTGAGTGCTTTGATTTATCTAAGGCTGTTATGGTACCAATATCGTAACAGGTACGCTAAGCTTGGTCTAATGGGAGTCACGGTGCTCTTTTCCTCTGGAGACTCTGGCGTCGCTGGTATGCTTAGCTGGCAAAACTATGTAATATCACTTTTAATTGCTTTCATGATAGGTCGCTCTGGTTTCTGCCTCACTTCGGATGGTTTCTCCCTTTCAGACGGGACGATGTTTGATCCGGGTAAGAACTGATTTTTAACGATGCGTGTGCTATATAGCTTAATACATTAACAGCATTCCCTTCTACCTGCCCATACGTTACTAGTGTTGGGGCAACACAGATAAAATCCGGTGGAACCGTGAACGACTCCGAGGTAGCCTGTGAAGTCACGATTCAAAGCGGAGGAGGATTTAGCAACTACTTTGCTACGCCAGATTATCAACAGGGCATTACAAGTGGCTATCTTAAACAGAACAAACCTGTAGGAGTAGCCACGTCCCGGTATAACGCTACTGGAATTGTAAGTACAGACATCTATCGACCGAAGGTGAAATATTAATAGCCTTTCAGAGTCGCGGTTATCCAGATATATCAGCTAATGGGTCAGTTATGAATATGTCAAAAATATAATAAATCTCACAGCTACGTTTTACAGTGCTGGGTACTTGATTGTTGTAGGTCTTTTATCGTTTCCTCAAATAGTTCAATTGATAACATTACCAAACAGGCTGACGGCCAATTGGCTTTAGTTTCAGGAACGTCTGCTTCTGCACCCGTCGTCGCAGCAATGATTACGTTGATTAATGATGCTCGAATTACTGCTGGAAAGAAACCAGTTGGTTTCATCAATCCATCTGTGAGGTTCATCAGATGTATATGTAATTTTTATCTGAAGCCTTGTTTTAGCTTTACTCAGCTGCATTTGCGTCGGCATATAACGATATTGTGCAAGGTTCAAACCCGGGCTGCGGAACGATTGGATTCAACGCTACGACAGGATGGGACCCCGTAACAGGTTTGGGAACTCCTAACTTCCCAAAACTCATGGAAGCTTTCATGAGTCTTCCGTAAATATAGTTCAAGATATCATGTAGTTCGTGGTACATCAACTTGAAGCACCGATAGCATATGTAGTAATATAACCAAGCAGAAATATAATAAATAGCATCGTAATGTCTACTACAAGAGAGAGACTCGGAGAGAGAGAGATAAGATACGAGAGTCTCGGTAATGGACATCAGAACTTTGAAGAATTTCTCAACTTATTACATGTTTAAATTCGTTGACCTAAGCTATCTATCTGTTGTAACTCCAATTAGGATCTGAAAATTTAGCTAAATTTTGAATCCTTGGCCTTATGATTTACCATTTCTCAAACAATTATTGTTTGTATTACACGGCTCCATCAAGAACCCTAGTTTGGTACAAGACCGCCACGCACACACGGACGTTTTTGGATCGAGACTGAAAAGATAAGGTATCACCACTCCCATTTTATGTAAAAAGCTGATTCTTCAGAAATTTATATATATAAAATTCAAGTGGTAATGAAATCATTGAGCAAGGATGCCGGCTATGAATATATCCGGCATCTGGCGTCCAGCTGAGCAAGGTCTCGGCTCAAGCCTTATTGCCCGCGTCGCTTCTCTCCTCTCGTTACCTACCATTTGCGCGGACGCTCGTTTCAGCATCCTTAGCTTTGGTCTTCGTGTTTTAGTTATATTTGCCTTTTATTCCTTCCCTGATCCCCAGCTCTTGATGAATTGTTCGGTATTATGGCAAGGACCATGACTCGAGGTCTATAACTTAGTTTGATGTTCTGGATGTCTTGTTCGTTAATGTAACTTTGTGTTCGTTATTCGGTTGTTGTTTAGCGTCGTTAGACTCAATGGATTTATAAATCAAGAGTAGTATGATTCATAAGATATAGATGATCACTGCGCGAATCGAGGTAAATCGCGGAGCAGTTCCCACCCGCCTAGCGGCTCGACTGCTCTGCGTCCGTTTGAGCGTGCTCAAACCCAACCCAACCCTTATTTAGCCTTGTATTTGCGTAGAAACCGTCGACGAAGCTGGAAGGTCCCCAACGGCGATCATTACAGAAATATTGGTTGTCTTTCTTTCAGGGAAGAGCACGGGTATGTCGTACCCGTACGGGTTACGGGTAAGGGTGCATGCGGGTGCGGGTGCGGGTGCAGATCAGCTTCGCACTACCCGTGACCCGTAGCATACCCGTGCATGAATGGACATCGTACATTCAGTTTGTATCCTTTCAGTAATTGAAAAGACTGCATTGTAATATAATTGGTCTTGTTTTTTGCTGAGCCCGCGGGGTTGAGATATATTGGTAAACAATACTTTAATGTACCCTCTGCTTCATTCTTGATTTCAATATTCTTTTCCAAGCTATCTGTCTTGCTGCTGGTCTCTGACATTGCTTCTAAGCAGTCTGGGTTTATATAAAGTTCTCTGCATCATTATAGAACTCTGTGTTGTTCTAAGACTATCTGTATCTACTTCAGCAGCTCTCTACATCATCATAATCCATCATTATAGGACTCACTTCTTCATTCCAGCACTCTCTGTGTCATTGAAGGATTCTGCGTTTCGTTTTAGGTCCCTCTGCTTCGTTCTGGCACTCTGTATTTCACTCTGGCATTCTGTACCCCGTTCTGGCGACATTTACGTCATTCTGGTGCTCTGTAGTTCGTTCTGGCACTCTGTACTTTGTTCTGGCACTCTGTAGTTCGCTCTAGGACTTTTTTCATCATTATAGGACTCTCTTCTTCGTTCCTGCACTCTCTGTGTCATTGAAGGATTCTGTGTTTTGTTCTAGGTCTCTCTGCTTCATTCTGGCACTCTTTACTTCGTTCTTGTGCTCTGTAGTTCGTTCTGGCACTGTAATTCGTTCTGGCAGTCTGTATTTCGTTCTGTCATTCTGTACTTTGTTCTGGCAGTCTTTAATTCTTTCTGGCACTCTGTACTTTGTTCTGCACTCAAAATACCCGGGGGTTACCTGTGCCATTCCCTACTTTCTTTTGAGACGAAAATGTGGAATTTCTCGGAAGGCAGCACCTTGGGACGTACTATAAGTATCACGACTCAAGGGCACTCGGTCACTCCGTTTTACTGTGGGACAGTATATTCCGCTCCTATCTTCTCGGTGCGACTATCTTCGATTGGTTAAAATTTCCGTTATCTCTGCTATCTCATTATGTAATCCGCTCGTACGCGCGTCGACGCGTTGTTCGCGCTTGTTCTCTCTTTCTCCCTCGAACTCCCTCCAACGCCGACACTTATGCATCATTGCCCCGGACGCCGCAATCACACAACAGGAACGTAGACCGTTTTTCAGATCTACATTTGTAAGCACTTGACTTTCATTTCTTCGCTCCGACTGCCACGCGAAACTTCTTAATTCACGCCTTATTCTCTTATTCCCTCTTCTCCTTCCCCGTTTCTTAATTCCTGGGCATTGAGCGTCTTTGAAATAAAAACCGCGTTTTATGGCATTGTAATACTAGCGCTTGCCCTACTCGCAAGTGCCTCACCACCGCTGCTCCTATCCTTCATGCTGTGATTAGCTGGATCTCAGTGATTGTTATACTTATACACATGCAGTGGAATAGCCACTAATAGTAAAACCAGTTCATACATAGCCACTAAGCATTTTGGTCCAGTTGAGGACTTACGCACCAGTGGAGGAGCGGGTACCTGGAGGCATCGTCTGATGACATGATCATCATTGGTGCCCACTGTTAGCCGAGCGTCAACGAGGCGCTTCGGCTTCACGGCCCACAAATATAAACGCTCCCAATCCCCTATTGGCCTAGTAGTGCATGTTAGTAACTTGAAGTCTAGCCAACGCGACTCGGAGCAGCTAGCTCCCCCAATAAGAATTTGAGAGTAGTACCTACCGTACGAGACCAACATCAGTGATCCGTGCCAGTCTGCGACAGACATACATATTTATACTGCAAGTACAATTACTTACTACTACGGCTAAAGCACATTCTCTCCAGTCCCAGCGGTAGGCTGCCATGTCAGATTTACCTGGTCCAAATCCCTGTCTATCCACGGACCTGGGTCGTTGGGGCAATTATATCAGGGATCGGATATGGTATCGTCTGCTTAATCTGTTTTCAATGTGTATTCTTCCTCTCCAAGTCGAGGATCTCTTGTAAAGAGCAACGTACGCGGAACATAGTTCTGATACTTTATTCCATGGTTATGCTCGTATTAAGCACCATGGCTATTGCTGCAAATGCAGCTACTATATGGAACGGGATTATGAAATCAACATGCTTTCAACTAATAGAGATAATGCCGTTCAATGTGCTAGGCCCTGTGGGATCCGCCTCGTTTGTCTTGACCAACTGGGCCACTGATGGAATATTGGTGAGTCTTGGACATTAGTGTAGCATAGAAGCAATAAACTCAAATATTCGTCCGGAAGATCTGGAGGTCGATTGTTATCTACCGCGATTGCAAGAGTGCCATGTATCGATATGTATGCCGCTCCCTCATATCGGTGTTATTTTGCTATACCTTCGGTATGTAATATTTTAAACACTTGGTTCCACAGATACTAACGTGAATTGGTAGTTGAAGGAATCGTATTAATACGAACCGTCTCACGCTCACAAGCGGTACCTCAGTATGGTCCAATATCTTATGTTGGAGTCAGCTTATCCCTCCACATCCTAATAACTACAATAGTCGTGGGACGGCTTTCGTACTTCCGTCGCATTTCTATTGCTGCTCTTGGAAGTGAGGAAGGAAAAAAGCTGATTAGCATCATTTCTATGTTGTTGGAATCGGCAGCTCTGATCGTCATAGTAGACATAACGTACCTGATCTTGTTCATATTACGCAGTCTTGTTTTGATTATCCCAATGCAGTGCTTTGTATACGTACAGGTAATTGGTCCTATTCTGTGTAGATGTTTATGAAGGGCTACTAATGGTATTTTAGTGTATAGCTCCGTTGATGATAATTCAGCGCGTCGCGCTACAGAAAGCGTGGACAGGAATCAGTGGTACAGAAGGTTCAACAAGAGCAACTCAACAAAGTATGATATAGTATGATTACTATGATAGTAGCTGTACTTCAATATACTTAAATTTCTGAACTTTTGTTCGCTGTTTATCGTCAGCCTGTGGTACGTTGATGCCAAGTCAGGACTAGGGGAATTCGGAGCGATTCTTATCAAGACGGAGTTTATACTCCGCGCCTTGAGGGAGGATGAGAATCTCCTAATTTTTTCTACTGCACTTAGTCGCCAATCTGAACGCAAAGTGGAGCTGTAAGCTGTAAGCTGTAGGCCCCGAAACTTTGACGCAACCCGGACATTGTCACGCAGTAACTCAAAGCTTCATGAATGCGTCACATAGAACGGCTGGTCACGAGCTTACACAATGTCATAACCAATAACGGGGAAGGGATTTTCACAGACAACGCCGAGCCCCACCGGCACCCTTGCCTCACATACCCCTCCTTGCTCACTCCCGCTCCTTGCTCGCAACCCATCATCCGATCTTAGCAAAGACTCGAAGACCCTCAGATGTGGCGATTGTGGTGCCGAACACCGCATGTACTATCCTGTGATATCTCCGGCCAATCAGATCTTATACCAGTAGGTAACTCTTCACCGTCAGATCCCATCAGCTCACAAAAGCTCCATTAACATTCCTCACAAGCCACTTATCTGAAGCACCAACCCTCCAACAGCACAATCATAGCAGACTCTCACACCGCGTAAGAAAGGCCGCGCCGCTTCTTTGGCACCTCCGAATGACCGAAGCCCTCGACCTAGCTCAATGCCTTCCTCCTCCTCCCCACATCCATGTACGTCTTCCCTATCTTCTCGCAACCATTACGAGACTGGGCGATCTCTAACCGCTCGATATTATCAATAACCTTCGAGCGTGACATTAAACTAATCTCTCCACCAATACCTTCCCCACTCAACCAAACCCTTACTGTATCTCTCGAAGAACATCTAGAGTCACAGCACGCCGTCTCTTCGGTCCCCGTATCATCAGCTACCGTTCAACACGAACGTCGATTCTCTTTCTTCCAGAAGCGGTTGTGCATAATCAAGCATCCCGTTTCATCTTCAACGGCAGAAGTACTATAACTATTAACGGCACATGTCAAGCAAACATCTGGCTAAATGCGACCCAGATGTCGTGATTTTCAATGCAGAAAGCCACCAAGATTTCAGTGAGAACGTATCCCACTCTTGACGAGTGAATGGGAAATACTTCATTAATAAGGTGACGATCTGCTTTTATATTTCTGTGTCTCTCGATGCTCAGCCAGTTCCTATCTCTATGCTCTATGCACACTCAATCATCATTGATCTCTACGATACAATGTCTACGCATATCATTTCTCGGTATACTTGCTAATTGTTCATACCTCCCAAATCTCTCTCTCTTGTAATTACGTTACGTCGCCATATCTCGACCTCAGACCATCTCTTTGTGACTTCAAAACTGAAACATTGGCTGTCTTTCTTTTTCGTGACGCTAATGTGTCGCGACTTGCTTCGCCTCGTGGTGACCACAACCATTTGAATTTATGGATACCTTATATTATTTTGGATAACCTCGCTCTCTATCCAGCTCGCTATACTGGGGTTTAGAGGGGCCGTCAACTTTTCGAGTTCCCGGTAACTCGAATGGAACTCAACTTTGGAACTTACCTGTAACTCGAAAAATGTAAATTGTATGGTATATGACAGAGATTCCAACACTGCTATGGATTGCTAGATTAATGTTTGTCTCCGCATTCATTATTTCCCACGCCCCTTAATGTTGATTATTAATTTGATGTGCCTCCGTCCAATAAGTGCCGCGCGTTATTTCCGCGGCGCGTTTGATTGCATTCATGTGCCTTGTCATCGTCAAAAACAATGAACACCCATTATTTTTATTCCTGGTCGAGTTGTTGGGCGATTCTTCCCAATATTTTTATGAATAGAAATGTATATTAAATACTTTGACAGTAAAGCTAAATTACCTATAAAATAGTATGAGAAGCTGAAATTATTATTATTCTTGTTATATTTTATGTAAGCACAGTACATGATGTTTATGCAACTAAGATGTTATATTAGATACAAAATAATTAACTTCGTATTGTAAAAAAAAATCACAGGATGAATGCAAAAACTGAGAGAAGAATGTGCAAATACATGCTCACTGTTGAGCATGATGATGGAAGTGCAATGCAATCACCATCAATGCATCAGAAGCAAGCGGAATTATCGGAGATTTGATGGCTGATGTGATGACGCTATTTTTATACATGCACGGCGACAGCAGTGGGCATGGGAAACAATGAGCTAAGGATTGCGACTGCAATGAGCATGATTGTAAAGTATGGGCCTCTTGTAATGGAATTTGAGGAACTTAACTGGAACTTAACTGGAACTTGAATGGAACTCGACTTAAATTCGAGTGGAGTTGAGTTGTCATTTACCACTCGAAGGTAACTCGATGGTAACTCAACTGACACTTGAATTTAGCTTAAGCAAGGCACTTGATGGAACTTAACTTTTGCTTGAAAAAAAATAAGTGAGGAACTCAACTCCACTTGATGGAACTTAACTTTACTCAAGGGAACTTAACTTTTGCTCGAAAAATAAGCAAGTTGTATAATGAATACCTTACAATAATTATACAGTAGTTTGTGTTGTTTCCCACCCCCCGCTCGCTGTTTCCCACGCTTATAATTTAATGTTTATTCATTTCCTATTAATTGCACATTCTCATTGTTGCCCGCACCTCCGCTCATAATTTCCCATGTGTCCGCCATCATTCTGATCTCTACTCATACTATCTCGCCTTCCCACTCATGATTTCCCACGCTTTCGCTTCTCCTCTAATCTGCTCACAATTGGATGACTTCCCGCAGCATTTAGAAACCTAGATTAAATTTCTAAACGTCATAAGCGAGATTGGCCGTGATGCCGTTGTCCAAATCGGCTCACTTTGACAGCTGATCTCAAAACTGACCCCTTTCTAGATAATAATCTGGAAGAGGCCCCCCCCCCCCTCTTCTAGTTCTAAACGCCCTCCTGTAAACGCATTTTCGTTCTCCGACGTCAAAATCCCTGCAGGGACGTATCATCTCAAGATTTGTACTACTGATACGGTGCTCTCCTCCCCTCGTATGACATAGTCGCAGTATAATTGGCGATGTAGTAGGCTCTATGTCATGTTATATTGTATACTTATTCATCACAGTGATTCTTTGTGAAAAAAATATATCATTACATACTTATTTTTGAGAATATCGGTCCACAGTGCCATTGAAATTCTTCACTATGGGCGGGAACAGCACTTATATCAAAGAAAAGGCTACATCAGACTAGCATGCACATATGTACTGTTTACTTTACAGAGTTTCCGAGAGATTTAGTCGTAAAAAGATGGATAGAAAGCAATATCGTTGTGAATAAAGGAAAAGATAAACGTGTGATAAGATTACTAAAGCGCTTATGAAATTTAGAAACGACATTGAAAGTCTAAGTGAAAATGTGCTATGGTTAGAAATGCAGACCTAGATTAGCCGAGCGCCACTCGCTTAACGTTTAGAAAATAATCTGCGTTTCTAAACCCTGCGGGAAGTCATCCATTTACCGCACATTTCATCATTCCTGCCCTCCCGCTCATAATTTCCCATGCCTCCGCTTTTCACTTCTGATGCTCACTGCTGTCCACTTCTATTTCCCACACCTCCGCTTCTGCTGTTCACTGCCATCTGCATCCCCCCTCAACATTTTCCCACACTTTCGCTGATCATTCCAACCTCTTTTCACTCTACCGCCCTCCCGCTCATATTTTCCCATGCCTCCGCTTTTCACTTCTGGTGCTCATTACTGCCCGCTTCTACTTCCCATGCCTCCGCTTCTATTGTTCACTGCTGCCCGCATCCCCGCTCAAAAATTTCCCACACTTTCGCTTATCATTCCGACCTCTGTTCATTATCTCCCAGGCTTGACGAAAAAGAAACGAAACTTTCGGATCCGAATCGTATCCGTGCAGATAACGGGAAGATAAACGGCCTCACCGTTCAAATGTGGTCACACGTTCGGCAAGAGGCCAGGGCGGTCACTGTGTTATGGACTTACGGTGGCTGCTCAGCGTTTGGCAGCGGCCAAGTTGTTCAGGCATGGGGAAAGTGTTAAAGCTTGAAGCGTAGGCACTTATCGTTTTCCCCCTCTAAGTATATTAGATGCTACCGTACGATACGCTGTTGGTCTGAATTATCTACAACTATCTACAAATATTTACATCTACCACTACTGTTTGACCGCCCTGCTTTGTATGTGCAGTTGTATCGTACTTCTGATGTATGTATTAATTATATAGTACTTTGATTTGTTCGTTATATGTATACATAATTACAAAGTAATATTTGTTGAGTCTCGAGGTTCAAGGCCAGCACTTATCATTTAGTTATTATTTAGCACTACCCACCACACCCAAAGACTTGAGCACATATATAGACTTCAAATATTTAATATATCTCTGTCATCTATATCTACATAGCACAGTTTGCTCCGGTAAATTAAATCGAAGTAAGTTCATGCATTTTAAACTGACATAATTTTTGTGTTCTTCCTCACACAATGCTTCGAATCGGGCTTACTAGTTGTTGGTTGTGAATGGACGAACATGGCAGCGTGTGAAACATTTCGCTATATATCGAATGGGATATTTAACGGCATGAAAGATAACTGGACACGAGCATAGCTTACAGATTTTCTCTCCTCGTTCATCCCTCTTTGGTGTTATTGGAGATGTGATCCATTCTCGATGCCTTAACGATTCGGCCAGGGCAGGCATCATATTAGACAGTGCAAATGTACGATTGTGGAAAATGTGCTTAGTTTATTTTCACTTGTATAAAATGAGAAGTAAGTATGGACTTAATAATTATAAAACTCATACTGGTGTAATCAGCGATATCCTCAACATATACTTACATAGTATATCAGATGAGATTTTTAATTACCTTACAGTATTTCCGCTTTTTCGAATAGATGCGGGTGCGATGGCTTATTGCATCTATTGTTAGCATGCTGAATATATATATATATATAAATACTGATGGTCTCATAAGCTCAGAATCAATTTACCATGCAGGGAACGCGATGGCACATATGCAACGCAAGCAAGCAGTAGATAAGCCCAAGAAGTGCAAAATTCGGCCAGATAATAGCTTTTGAATATACTTATATTATTACACTAATAGATTAATTACCATATCAATCTGAGTACATTACATTAAAGGTGGAACAATATATCCTATATTCATTGCTATGATAACTAGCAAATAGACCTATACACATCCCTGAAGTGCCGATTTGGTGTCGAGGCCCGACGGTCAACCATCCGTGTGTCTACGGCGTCTCGGGGTACGTAGCGGACTGATAATAGGTGAAACGTCGGTTGCCATTCGGATCTGAACATTTCTTTTCTTTTTCGTCTATGCTCATTATCTCCCGCCCTCCTGCTCATAGTTTCCCATGCCTCCGCTCTTACTTCCCCACACAATTTATACACTTTTCCAACAAATAATATAATCTACTGTAAAAAGCATGGAACATATTCCCACTACCTTTTAAGGTAGTTGGGTATTAGGGACGTTTGGGCCACCGGATATGGTAATTTGAGGATCTTGGATAAGATCTTGACCTGATTGGCTGGTGTCGTTTCTGAATTCGTGTGATGCTTATGCATGTGACCATTACATAGTTCTTGGTCAACCAATACTAGTAGTACGATCGATAACCTCCCTAGCGTACTACTGTCCACTCTCTTCATCCAATCTTCACAATACTCATAGTCCGCTCTGCTAACTTCAGTCTAAAATGTTTTGTAGGAGATCTTTCATTGAGGTTGGAGTTTGAGCAGCAAGGATGAGGTTTGAAGCTTGAAGCTTGGGCTTGGGGAATGATTAATGATGCATTGATGGAAGACAAGTTGGATTGTATGCGATGAACAGTATGTACACTACAATAACAAAGTTGTTTCGCTTTCTCACTTAATCCCATAGCATAGATAATACTTATGTTCTGTCGATTTGTATTTATGGATTTTGTGGTTTTCAATGACTCTATTCAACCTGTCAGCATCAAGAGTTCCTGACCTATACACTCCAGTCCCAATCACCCTTGTCCAGAGCTGTACACCCACTTCTACATCTACATCAGCAAGAGACTCAAAAATACCATGAAAAGCCAGACTCTCGAATATCTGCTCATCATTATGATCCCCAGCCTGGACACCTCATCCAAGTTGGAGAGAGTAGGGATAGTGGCTTGAAACTCGAGGATAAGACAATGTAGTGACCTTAGTTGAGCCATGGCGACAATGGTTCGTCTTTTCCGTTTATTTCTGTACATACTTCACAGGGTTAAAGACCACCTCACAACTATATCAGCAGGAAATTTTCATGCTACACTGCCATCTGCTTGTTACACTTAGCCGTAACTGTAATCACAACTATGAAAAACTTGTATGGAATATCAGCTTATTTGACTCCAGCGCACCGTGCACATCCTCTTTTCTCTCAGATCTCGTATCATTTCCCTTCTATGTTCGCCTAGTAACTCCTGCGCTTTCAGGTACAGTATTTCTCCAATGCTATATCCTCTTTCTATGATACGTTGACACCTATGAAGAACAAGAAACACATTAGTGGTATGATGATTGATTGGACTGGACAAGTCTATCGTGAGGTATGGGGTCTGCTCTCGTGTCTGTGTAGGATTAAAAACAGGATATATGCTGGAGGAGGGGTACAAGGGGTATGTAGTGCTTCATGGATGACATATATGTGTCTCTCTGCTGCTACTGATTAGCCCTCTACAGTATCTTGGTTGTTCTCTTATTCATACCTTTACAAAGATGCCAACTCATGGTAACAGAGACCTCTCTCCCTCCCACCCTCTCCCCTCCCTCCGGAACCTCCTCCTCAGTCACCTTCACTTCCTCCATGAACTCGAAGGCCCACGATAACACTAATAGTTGATTTTCATTGGTAGCTATGTCATACACACGAGAGGTTTCATGTAACATCTGACAAGCACATTCATATTTCGTCAGGAGATCGGACCTGCACTGCCCTAGCGTGAGCTCTGTTCATTGCCAATGACATGTACTACGCTAAACTTAACACAGTAGGGTGAATTTGCTTACAACTGGGCCGATGCTAGGCTGTTCTCCTATCAGCAACTCATGATCTGCATGTTTCATTGATACCTCAAGTTCCTCCTACTGTTCTTTCACTGGTACTCACATTCAAAATAGGCTTGTCACTCATCGTTCAAATGTTTACAATTGAATCAAATTCAGGCTCATACGTACTCACACCTCACTCACAACTTCCCCACTCGATATTGAGCATGGTTGGACTCTATAGTAAGCAAGTAGTAAAGTTGTGTTGTAAGTACTTTGCAAAATCTTACCAACTAATACACTATATACAATAGCTCTCTGAAGAGCGGCAAGTTCACCAGGCGGTCTCCCATTTGATTCAGGGCTCGATTTGGTTTCTAGGTTTACTTTATTATTTATTTCTATTTGAGACTTATGAACTTCAAGTTCAAAGCATCTATCACTATAATTATTAATGTAGTATATGATTAACTATTCTCTTTTAATACAATTTGCTCAAGGGATATCGACATCAGTTCATAGCCACTTGAGTCATGGTAAATTTCAGTTAAATAAGAAAGTAGTGGGCCCTGCCGCTTGCCGGCCCTATTTCTTTATTATTATAAAGGATTACATAAAAATGTAACTCGCATTTTTTATAAGTTTATTTACATTATTACTTAATATAATATGGTCTACTATGTGTATAACAACTTACATTAAGTGATGCAAAAAGATTGAAAGAAAAAGAGCAAGAAATGAGTCAACAATTTAAGAAAAGACTTGCTCACTGTTAAGGATGATGACTAGGAAGAGTGCCCATCAACAGTCCCACGATGTGTTCACATGTTGACGTCGCAGTGATGAATATTTGTGTTGATGTAAGTGCTGAATAGTACAACACACGTGCAAATGTGTGTAAATAAAGGCGGGCAGAGTGCGTGGGAATTGTTGAGCAGAGCTGTAGAAAACATTGGGCGGGGGTATGGGAACGATTAGTGTACACTTACTATACACTTGAACTTTTTAAATTAGAATATTCAGAACTCGACTTACACCTGATTGGAACTTAATATAACTCGAGGGAACTCGACTTTCACCTGATTGGAACTTAATTATAACTCGAGGGAACTCGACTTTCACCAAAAAAAACTTAACTTTAACTTGAAAAAATTGACAGGAGCTCGAAATGTTAGCATCCCCCCTACTTGACTTGAGGGAACTTGACTTTCACTCAAAAAATACAAGTGAGCAACTTAACTTGACTCAAAGGAACTTGACTTTCACTCAAAAAAATAATAAGTGGTGAACTTAAGTTTACTCGAGGGAACTCGACTTTTCCAAAAAAAAAAAAGTGAGGAACTTAAGTCCACTCGAAATATGAAAAAGCCACTCGAGGTAACTTAACTTTGACTCGAGAGGGTTAAGCGAGCTCTGAAGTGGGACTCGACTATAACTTAGGTGAGACTCGACAGGAACTCGAAAAGTTAGCAGCCCGGGTTTAGAGCGAGAATGCTTATGGATAGATGAGTGAGATTCGTATGGCAAACGTCTCTTCGATAGTAGTCTCCTATCAGGACACGCAGTCGCGTCTGTCCTTTTAGGAATGCCAGTACTGCTTCATTTGTACCAGGAAAAGAGTGTATCGTTGAGGCTCTGCTAGGTAGCAATGTAAAATCTGTACAGCTGTGAAGGTTCGTCACAATCGCCCGTATTTGTGTCACCGAATGCAGCATAGCAGGCGTACATGCTAAAGTTCTTATGTTCTTGTACCTTAGCAGTATCATTGTGCAAGGAACAATACAAAGACCTACGTCATCTGGCGGCCAAACGAATAGATTTTGTACAAGATTCTCTGCTTTGGGATGGGCGAACACAAATTGGCTGAATCTTGTGAACGCTCGCATGGTCGTCAATATGATGGGCATCCGGGGAAGGCACGCACCTAGTGTCAATTGTTGCATATTCTGCGACACTAAAACTAGGGACTTGTATGTACCATTCCAGTCAGCGCATGACGATAAAATAAGCAGCTTGAGCTCATCTGGAAGTTGTGTAAACCGAAACGTATTGTGTGTTTGGTATCCCTCTATTTCGTGCTGGGCCCTCAACTTGGTTGCCTTGGCCTTTCCGGCATGTGCTAACATACCGCGCCACCGACGGTGTTTCGTTCCCTCCAACCGCCTCTTTTCGCGAGGCGTTTTATAGATCACGGTAGAGCACATCAGAATGGCGGATATAATCACGATCCACAAGGAAGTCCATAGCTTTGAGCTTCCAAGGACAAGGAATGACTCCGGATTGGAGAACATAATCCTTGCTTGGGACAACAAATTTTAGCTTGAGGCTTTGAGATACAGTGTAATAACGGTATCTTAACTGTTAAATCAAACCAAGTTGGATATGGTGAGCGAAGGAAGTGAAGCTGATTCTCATTGGATAGGCGACGGGGCACAGGACTACCAAGGTGTAAGTAAAAATAGAAAGCTATTTCAAAACTGCTGTTATGATGCCGTTGATCTGTTGAGTACAACAGTATAGTATACGTATGGAAATGCTGTGAATAATCTACTTAATAAATGCACCAAGAAGGTTCTAATATTTACCGTCTATATGTTGGAAAGCCGATTCACATTGGTATCCCCGGGCCCCTAGGGCCCTACTTGCATATAGGAATGAGACGTAATTAATGTTTCTCTTGAAAACCATTGCAGACGAAGGAGAAGCTATCACGTCGATAGTAAATTGTAATACTTAGTCATGACTCAAGTGCACTCGGTTACTCCGTTGCCCAATGCCCACCACGGCACCACTGCACTAGACCTTGGCCGCACGCCGGCCCGACAAATTGATTGCTTATTATGTAATGAATGGCTTATGTACTCAAAGAAGCGATTTTCAACAGCCGAATTTTAGCATCGAGGTCATGGTCGACAATATGACCACTCTCCTTCGACCTATTCTCGCTCATCTTGCATCATGCCCCATTCCCCACCAGAAACCGATCTGGAGGCACTAGCCATTTAACAACGCAAGCGTAACATACTCTCATGTTCACACTCCCCGCACCAAAAGGCCACGCTCATTAGAATTTGGTGCTCACCACGAGTCAGAACGACCGAAGCCCTCATCGGCGCACAATCTCCCAGCTCAATGCCCTCCTCCCCTGCATCCACGCATCTCTGGTTTCCGAACTTCATCCACTTGAATTCCTCGAAAGGCATTCTACTGGGTACGGATATAACGGACACTCACTCCCGTGGTGTACAGTCTTCACCCTGCGAGAGATGTAGTACTGGTGAGTCGTCTTTCTTCTCACAACTATTACTAAGCTAATCAAACTTCAGCTGTTCGATATCCTCGACGATCCTCGAGCGCGACATCGAACCAATCTCCTCGCCGATCTCAACGAAGACCCTCACTGTATCTCCCGAAGAATAGCTTGAGCTACATCACGACGTCCCTTCGGTCCTTGTCTCAGCAGCTACCGCCCAACATGAACACCTTTTCCCTCTGTTCCATAAGCGGCCTCGCAAGCCCTTACTTATAGGCAGCCTACGCAGTCGTAGCTCAACTCTGATAGGAAACTGTATTGCAAGCGCATCCCCGCACGTTCTATCATCTTCAGACTTCTTCCCAGTCCCACTCAAACTAACAACGTCAAGCGCAGCACCATTCATTTTCGCCTTTCTCCACAACACAGGAGAACCATCGACACTCTCACATACATCTTCATCTCTCTCTCTCACTTCCACAGCCCGTGTCTTAAAATGGCTCTCGTTTATGTCCTAATCCAATCTTCTCTCTTCGACTTCGCAGCCTCTGTCTTCACTAACAGCGTCCTCGTCTACACAAGACCACCCTCCACACATTCTCATCATGAAGCAGACTACGTTGTCTCCTGCTGGGAACCGTACTCCAAGCATCCGCAGGAGAAAGAGGGATGGTATTCTCATAGATGATGTCGGTGGCGAGTGGGAGCTGGGGGGCTAGGAGGGGGCTGGGGGGTTGGGGGTTGGGGGTTGGGAGGGACTGTTGGTGCGCGAGATTCCTTGCTGGCCCAGGCTCCGAAGGCGTGGACTTGACAAAGAATACGAACTCGGTCCGTCTGTTTGTTCAGCGATGATCGTACCCCATCTACGATTACTCTGACTACTCGCTCATGAAACTCGCAAGGTTTGCGAGGAAACGGAGACGTTTCCGAGCTCTGAAAATCTAATGTTGCTCTGATTGTTTAAATATTGACGGGGTATAACATCTTTAATGCTTTTCTGGGGACGCTTTGGTTTATCTATCCAGAAGCTTTATGCTCCTCGGCTAATCGTACTAGCGATGTACCAGGCGGTGGTCTCAGAGCCTAACCATCAACGACCGCTACTGTTCGATTTGCTGCATTGTTAACATCGTCATCGTACATATGGTGGTTCATCGTCAACGACTTCGTTTGCCACCCTTTCAACTACTGCTGCGCCTCTACTGTCTACTACCAATCCACTTCTACTTGTTGCTTCGACCACCGTTCATTGGCGTCGAGCGGGCTGTGTGGTAGCTTTGAATGGTATAGTGGATGCGGAGGGGAGGGAAAGAGGTTTGTAAGATCAACGAATGGGAGTGATGGGTTACGAACTTCGAACCGAGTAGACGTAAGAGGAAGTGAGATAGCGTGCTCGTATACGACATAGGTGGGGAGTCGGAGTGGGAGGAGTTGGGGAAGGGATTCGAGGAGAGATTCAAGGAAGTTGCGAGTGCGCAGGTTACTCGGGTGATTGTTCAGGGTGAGGAAGAAAACCAGATGCAGGATGCAATTAAGAATGGTAGTTAAAACCCTATGAGCCATCGTTTATCCTCTCGCAACCTACGTTATTTCTGTCTCAGTTAGAAACTTCTGAGAGGGGGACATATATCATCTCCGATTCCATAGTAGAGTGATTTCTCTCATAATTTATATTCAACTGCGTATTACCTTACCTTTGGCACAAATACAATTGGTCAAAAATAGGTGTAATGACAGCTTCTCATCCGGGAACTGGTAGATTTACCTAATTCGACCAGATAGCATCCAGGAGGATATTCTACCTGACAAACATTTCCCATCTTTGTTAACTTCGGCAAGTTAAATCTACCTCAGAGGGAAAGTACGAATCATACATACAGCCTCTATTGCTTATACTCCTTTATTTTCTGATTAGCATGTTCAACTTTTCAAGGATGGCCTAGTTGGTTTGTCCTGCTTATATGTCTCACTCTTAATGTTCCCAGGCGACGATGATGTACTCAAAATTAAATGAGCTCGCCCATCGAGATGGATCTGGAAATGCAGTAACCGAAAATCAATGATAGTATGACTCTATCGGATATATCTTCGAGAGTTTTATAGATCTACCTACCATTTTGGAATTACTGTACCAATACGACCAAGTGTTCGCCACTTTTCAGCGTGACGGCCTTGGACACTCGGACCTTCTGTTCAAAGGGTCGTGTGAGGTGTGACAAAAATCTTAACCGCCCATGGAAATCTATGCGAGCGAAGCGAGCCGCCGAAAATTCAACCTTAACCTCAATTTTTCGATGTACCTCTGTTCAAATGGCTCTGTGATGCGTGACAAACAGGACATCTGTTCCTGTTCATGACCCTGTGTGACGCGTCACTGAACACTTGGTCGTATTGGTACAGTAACTTACGGTTAGCTTTCCGAAGGAAAACGGATCCCACAGGATCCCACCCACAGCGCTTATGTGTACGTACTCAGCTGTTCGCCGGAACATCTGCCGAGGCACTGAAATTAAATGTTGAACGTGGATGGCAAGGTTTTATTTTTATTTTTAAAAAAACTACACGATATCTTTGATAACATTAGTCGACTTAATTCTATGGACAAGGTTTGGCGAGTGAAGACTCAGCCTAAAAAGATGTTCAAGTCGCGCAGGAGTTTTGGAAATAGTTGGACGAGCTTATTGAACCCGTCACTTGATCGAAAGCCTATTTATAACGATATGTTGCGATGGTCATTGATAGTATAGACATGAAACAGCGTTGGTGCCTCACTTCACCGTAAATGTGCCACCCTTCAACTGCGCTCCTGCTGCGGAGCTCAATTTCATGCCCACAGCTTCTAACTCGACGCGAAGGCTTGCGCCGAGAGTCTACGCATTCGCACTCACCACGGCATATACCCACGGTCTGCAGCAACGCGACCCTCTGCTCGTGCATATATATAGCTGGACTCATGAAAAGATTGTCAAGCCATAACATTGTATCTTTTCTCTTACTCCACCGCACTTAACAAAAAATGGGTTTATGTTCTCTCCTCAGTCAAGCTTTCCCGCCAAAGCCCACATTTACTATTGAAGACATTCCAGACCTGACCGGGAAAATTGTCATCGTCACAGGTGCTAATACCGGTAAGCTTATCTTCACGACTCATCTTGCACGTGCTTATGGTTATTTCGAACATCAGGTGTTGGCAAAGAAACGGCTAAAGTGAGTGATGAATATATTTACCATAATTCATAGCCTGAGCCTTCGATTGTAGGCACTACTCCTGCGCAACGCAAAAGTTTACGTTGCTGCTAGAAGTCAAGAAAAAGCTGAACAAGCCATTACGGAATTAAAGGAGCAGACAGGGAAGGAGGCTGTATTCTTGAAATTGGATCTTGGAGACTTGCCTTCCATTAGAAAATCAGCAGAGGAGTTCCAAAGGTATGTTGCAATCGACTTTCCGCAGAATTTCGAGCTGATTCTTTGTGATGGGAAACTCTAGTAAGGAAGAACTTCATATTCTATTCAATAACGCGTGCGCAGTTTATTCATGGAGGCTCTTGAGCATTATGCTAACTCGCTTCCTATAGTGGTGTTATGAGACCCCCCATTGACTCGCTCACTGCTCAGAAGTACGACCTTCAATTTGGTACGAACGTCCTCGGCCACTTTTATTTCACTAAACTTCTTCTCCCAACTCTCCTTGCTACTGCGAAGTCCTGCCCGGATAGAAATGTCCGTGTGGTCACTACATCTTCTTCGGGCCACGAGTTGAGCAGCGGTATAAACTTTGATACGTTGAAGGATACACCAAAAAGAAAGAAGAAAAACCCAATGGATCTCTACAGTCAGAGCAAATTAGGAAATGTACTCATCGCTAATGAGTTTGCGCGCAGATATGGAGAACAAGGGCTTGTATCCACCGCTTGCAACCCTGGAAACCTGAAGTCTGATCTACAACGAAATTTAAATGGCATTGAAAATGTGGTTATTGTAAGAACACTTATTAACCCCTCTTTCATCCGTATTTTACCATTAAACATTCTTGTCTAGAAACCATTACTTTTCCCTACCGCGCATGGCGCCCTAACCCAGCTCTATGCGGGTACGTCTCTTGAAGGTGCTACGCTCAATGGCGAGGTAAGTATCTGCTTTCTCACCGAAGACGTGTAATCACCTATCTTCAATTATTTAGTATCTCATTCCATGGGCGCGTGTTGGGAAGGCCAGCAAAACTGGCCGTGATCTCGAGCTTGCGGCGAAGCTATGGGAGTGGTGCGAGGAGCAAGTCGCTAGTGTCTAGATGCTTTGGTGGGTTTAAAGGACCATTTCTGCTCTATTTATATATCACTATTGTAGCATAGCTGTAACTCTTATTTATACTAATGTCAGCGACACTAAACTATTCTATCCCTATTTCTTCTCTCGATATTCTTGCCAATTGTTTACCACCGCCCAAATTCCTCTCTCTTGCGCGTTCCGCCTCCATATCTCGACCTCTGTCCATCTGTTTGGAACTTCAAAACTGAAGAACTGGGTGCCCTTCTTCTTCGTGACGCGAACGTGTTGCGACTTGCTCTGCCCCAAAGTAACGATTATGGTCCGAACCATTGGATACCTTTTATCATTTGAAACAACCTCATTCTCTATCCAACTGACCGCGCTGGGGCTCGGTACGAGAATTCTTATAGATAAATGAGTGAGACACGAAAAACAGATGTTTCCGCGGTAATAGTCTCCACTTGGGACGCGTAGATGCGTCAGTCCTTCTAGGAACGCTCGTATCCTGTCATCATCGGGCAAGGAATGTAACGTCGACGACAGTCCCTCTGTGCCAGGCAGCAATGTAAAGTCCGTGCAGTTGTGATGGCTTGTCGCAGTCATCCCTGCACGCATCGCTAAATGTAGCATAACAGGCGTGCATGCTAAAGTTCTGGAGTTCTTGCACCTTAGCAGGATCGTAGCACACGGAACCATACACGATCCTGTGTCTTCTGGTGGCCAGATGAACAGATGACGTACGAGGCTCTCTGCTTCTGGATGAGTGAATAGAAATTGGCTAAATATCGTGCAGGCTCTCATGGTTAGCAAGATGACGGGCATTCGGGGAAGGCACGCCTCGAGCGTCAATTGCTGCATAGTCCGCGATACCAAAACCAGGGACTTGTATGTACGATTCCAGTCCGCGCATGGAGATAGAATCAAGAGTTGTATTTCTTGTGGTAACTTCATAAATGGAAACGGCTTTTGCGTTCTCGTTAGCGCCAAGTACCTTTCTGTTTCATGCTTTTCGCTCAACATTGCTGCCTTAACCTTTTTGGCTTGTGATAATGTACCACGCATCCGTCGATGTTGTGGTTTCTCTAACTTCCTCTGATCGGCAGATGTTCCTTGAGATGCGATAAAATAGGTCAGAATGATGCATATGGCTACGATCCATGAGGTAGTCCATGTGTCTGAACTTCCTAGCGCGAAGGATGACTCTGGATTGGAAAACATGCTCCTTGGCTGGGTGCATGGGGCTTTAGCTTGATGCTGCGATGCGATAACATTGTCATACCTGTGAAATCGCGAATTTATGAGGAGAGAAAGAAAGGAAAGCTGCTCGTCATACCGTAGGTGAGAGAACGCAGGCCGATTCGAAACACGAGGTATCCATGAGGATGATGTGAGTAGAATCCTTCGAATTGGGGAGTTTAATTTTGTTTACTTGATGCGGAGTGAGTGATCGATTAAATATGCTTTAATGGAAGGATTGGGGATGCGTTTGGGTTGCTTGATTATATATTTTCAGTCCTTTATGACAACTTATGCGAGTTGGGCTGTCTAGTAACAGTAGCGCCCGTTTAGCGCCTATTCAGAAGACGCGTTTTAGCGTGGGAGTTACTACAGATCCAGACTCCGATGTTGCTCCGACGATACTCGGATTTCAAAATTTCATCGTCCTCTCTTGGTCCTCTCACTTGGTGCAACGAAACCAACACTTTTCACGTTTTCTAGAGCCAAGAGGCATGAGTGACGTTTATCAATATATCACGCATCACGCGATCAGCTCGGCACGTTCATAACCTACCCCTCGCCTCGCTTCTTATACGGAGTTCAGTACCAGCGCACAATAAATATCTCGAGCTGCCTCCATTCTCCTCTTTCTTCTTTTCCCTTCCTTTCTTCCTTTTCTTCCCTTTTCTTCCACATCGATACTCTGCAACGTGAACAATGCCGGTCTCAGACGCTGTACTTACGCAAATCCTTGCGCAGCTCGAGGCGATGCAGGTCTCGCAGCAAGCGATGCAAGCCAAGGTCCGTCCTCCCTCCATCTTTTCCATTCCAAATCCAATCCTCATCATATCACGAAGCTCGATGAACTGGCACTAACCAAGACCGGCGAAACGCCCTTGGAGCCCCGTCCCATCCCACCACATGCTCTTTCGGGATCAGCTGATAGCGTCAGTCCTCCTGTCGGTATATCTCCTGCGAGCTTGTCTTCTCCTGCACCATCTGTGCTCGCCTCTCAGGGAAACCCTTTGACTGATAAGGAACGCGAGAAGCTATTGTATCCTGGTCGAGTTAACTTGACAAGTACGTTTCTCTTCATTCTGTTATGGTTTCGGTTATGGATAGGGGAGGGGGTGGGTAAAGGGGTGGGGATGGTTGAGGTATCAGTAACTTTTTCTGGGGGAAGGGGGACGTTGTGTACGACACGTGTCTAACTCAAGGTGTGGAGGAGGCGTGGCCAAGGGTCACCTTGGTCTTTTGACCACCCGACCACCGCATGTTACGCGTATTCTATCTTTTTACGTCTTGTGGTTGTACTATGCGACTGCACGGATAGACGATAGACGATAGACACGATGTCTCCGGTCTTTGGGGGATCATCGCTGTACAGTCTG
The DNA here is from genome assembly GCA_025738555.1 of Cyathus striatus. NCBI lineage: Eukaryota > Fungi > Basidiomycota > Agaricomycetes > Agaricales > Nidulariaceae > Cyathus > Cyathus striatus. The sequence continues at coordinate 8,590,452 of JAOVFP010000001.1, forward strand.
TCTTTCGACTTGACTATGCATGTGATCGAGCTACTGCGTCATTTCTGCCCCTTCTATTATTTGAGCTCGTGCAGGAGAGAGCTGATGCATTCACATTCAGTATCGCGACTTTTTGAATTTGAACTGCGTTGTTGACCCTAGAGGTTGTATCCGAGCTGGAGACGTGCTACGGGATCGACGTTACGCGGTTTGGTTTTAGACTTGCAAACTACGAGCTGTGCCTCGTGCAAATCCCATTGATCTTCCTTTACCATCGCCCCTTCCTCTTTTCTTCTATCTATCATTCTCTTTCCACGCCGTCAGCTGATACCAAACATTCCCTCAGCATACCCCGACCAGCATGGTATATCCCCGTACCCTCTTACATGGGGGACCTCCTCAGGCAGCACCCGAGGACCCGTAATCTGCTCCCGCCTTCCAAGCACAATCAAACACCGCAACGCCATCGGCGCACACTCTGGCTCCTATTCTATCTACCGCGCTCTTTCCATAGCCATGGGCGCCCTCAATCCCTCGCACAAGCCGGACTACAGCAAAACCGAGCCCCCCGTCAATATCCCTCCCCAGCCCTCCTGGTCGGACCCGAAGAAGATCGTTAGCTTCGATCCATGGGGGCACTTGGTACCGCTGGTGTTCAAGGAACAAGTTGACAATGGGCTAGATATTCGCCCGAGTATTGCGGTTACCAAGGCGCATTTGAAGATGAGCGAGTTGGATGAGAGTGCGAGGAGGGGGGATTTGGTTGTCGATGGGATGCTCGTGATGAAGAGCCGTCCGTTGAAGAATGAGGATGGGAGTGTTAATGAGGCAGATCCGGGCGTTGAGGTCGGGGTTAGTAAAGCTGCCGTGGAGCCTGTTTGGTATCTTCCTGGTGTGGCGGAGAGATTTGGGATGTGCGTATTTTTGTTGGGTTTTTTGTTGTGTGTTTGGGCTGATGCGGTGTGTAGCTCGGAATCTCTCCTTCGTCGCGCGCTATTTGAAGATACAGGAGGAATGTACCCCGAGCTGATCACGCGACCTGATATCAAAGTCTTCCTCCCTCCTATCGGGGGCTTGACTGTCTACATCTGTACGTTCTTTCGGGATATCATTCGTTCTTTGCTAAATCTCGTTCGTAGTCGGTAACCCAGAATTCATGTATGACCCCTCCAAGATCCTCACTCTCCGTGTACACGACGAATGTAATGGTTCTGATGTATTCGGAAGCGATATATGCACGTGTAAACCGTACCTAGTATACGCCATTGAAGAGTGTATTCGCACTGCGCAGCAAGGTGAGTCTTAAGTCTCTCGCTTCTTTATACATGTAACATTCCGTTCATCTTTACAGGCGGAGTTGGAGTCGTAGTCTATTTCCGCAAGGAAGGCAGAGCTCTTGGTGAAGTGACTAAATACCTCGTTTATAACCTCCGCAAGCGAGGAGGGGATTCTGCGGATAAGTACTTCAAATCGACAGAATTGATCGCAGGCGTGAAGGATATGAGGTTCCAAGCGCTTATGCCAGACGTGCTGCATTGGTTAGGTATTACGAAGGTGGATAATATGATTTCTATGAGCGATATGTGCGTATTTGTTTCTTCGTCAGAATTTGGAATAGACGTGATACTTCCGTTTGTAGGAAATACGATGCGATTGTAAAGAGTGGCATTCCCATTCTGAAACGGTATGATATTCCCGGTATGTCGCCCCCCTTTTTTTGTCTTGACTTCGATGCTGATGCATACACGTAGACCACCTCATCCCACCCGACTCGCGCGTCGAAATCGACGCTAAGATCGCCGCTGGGTACTTTTCTAGCACCAAGAAGCTTACTGAAGCCGACTTGGTCAAAACTGTTGGGAGAACTTGGGAGGAGACCGAGCACTAAGGTCGCTTTTGCTGGTTCGGTAATGACACATGACTCGTACTTGCTAACTGAGAAGTGGGTGTTGTAATCGTCATTTGCTTTGTGTGACTACTTCATTTGTGATATTTAGTAACGTTCAAATCGCTGTAATATACCCTGTATGACGCTGGCTGATATTGGCATGAAAGTAATATTCAGGGAAAGAGTTGCAAGACTTGAGGAACCTTCTAATAGTGTAGCAGTGTTCGAACTTTAAATAAGTGTTCCTGACGCCTGCACCTGCAACTTGTGAATGCTATGAGCATCTCGTGTAATAATAAATTAATTCTGCGCAATACATCTCACTCTTTACTTACTGGGCGGTGTAATGTTGATGACTTGCAAAGGTTCTTTCTTCACGGTATAACACCTTTAGTGCACTTGCCGGCCGCAGTCTGAGTCCCATGTTGTGGTCGTTACTCATCGTGTTCGCCTTCAAATATGCATTGCAAATTAATCAGCTTTAGGATTCGCATAGGCTGCTAGTATTAATGTTACAATTTCTGCGCCATGTGCCCCTTTTGGTGTCATACCACTGACTGTTCTCCTCTAGCAGTCTTTTACTGCTTGCTATTTTACCCCCACTATGTGCTTTCATGGGTATTTCTTCCTTAAAGTGAGCATTTATCGATGGCCTCCATTTGCCATAGGTTTTGCTTCCCTTCGAAAACCACAGTTTGTGACACGCGTCTTGATGTGTGTCGTTTTTGCTTCTGTTTAGGATTTCCACGTAATGATATAAAGACATTGAAGTAATAGTTATAGGAATAAAGAAAACTTGAGGAAACCTTTGCGCGAGAACTTGGTCTTGGATCCTGGCGAGGACCAGCGCAGGAATCAGGATGGTGGTACCAGAAAAAGATGATCGCGCGCCACCTTCCTGTTGAGTCGAAGACTATGATCCCTCTCTCGGTTCCCTTCAAGTGAAATCGTCCACTTCTCTGGAAGTCTACAACTCGTCTATTTCATGCCCTTCCTCAGAGTTGCCGGCGGTACCAAGCGTGGGATGGGCAAAGAAAATTGACCGCGACGCAGAGGTAGTGCTTTCATTTCCATCTATGTTTGACATTTTCCGCAAATTCAGTATCAATCGAGATCCCTGATGGCTTTTAAATGTTAGCCTATAAAATGAATGCATTGTAACTGACAGCAAATGACATCATTGCATTGTACCACCTGTAATCGTATGAGAAATATTTAGATCGACAACAATACTGATGGAATTCACTGGTTGAAAAAGAGATTAAATCGATTAAATCTTAGTCCTTTGGGAACAATCGAACTCCACGTTTCAACTACCGTAAATACTAAAAAATATCTTGATTAGAAAGCCACTTCTCCAAACATATTTTCAAAAATCTCTCACTAAAGATGATGACAAAAAATAGTGCCCCATCATGCACAAAGGATGTTAGAATAGGAAACCTGGTTTTTCTACTATTCAACATGTTTCGCAGTCTGCCTTGAGTTTTACTGAAATCCTTCCAAAATCTGAAAATGGTTAGTAGAAACATAGCAACTGTTGACAAAATTAAGTACATGCTCATGGAAAGTTGAATTGAACATACAATGGATGCCCAGATTGACTCCCAAATAAACAGTTGATAGCAAGTCGAGAAGATTTGCATTATTAGGAATGCGCCCGGGGCACACCAATCCTGGAATTTCAACAAGATTCGTACTGTATGCAATTCCAAGTATTATGGCATAAGTGACGAATATCTAAAATGATGTTTAGAGTGCAACAATTAAGTGGTAAGCGGTTACTAATATTTAGCGCACCAAGAATTCTGCTAGTTAGTTTCCACATGGCACATCAGTCTTAATCAACAAATAGTATTATCACTTACCACCTATACATATCCCTAGAAAACACACCACTATTGTTATTTTAAGATTAGTAAACATATAGTTATTGATGGAAAGCACACTTTTTCTGTTGTTCCCATAACAAGCAGCAACTCGTAATGCAAAGATAAGGTCCACTGTAGTATTTACTATTAATGGTCCTGCTCTATGACCGCTGTTTATCTTAGGATGTGCAATAAAATGAACATCCATACGTTTGATTATACCAGTAAGCTACGCGACAGCTGCAGTGACAAGTTAGATACTAATTAACCCAATCATTCTGGTATAATTACAACTGATTTCATAGATTCAGTTGACGTAACAGTATAATCATGTGAGAATTACTGACATTGAGTGATACGGTTCCCAGTATCTCAAATGATGGTGCTATAGACAGACAAATTAGGTAAATATCGATCTTCCACATGAAGAACACTTAGTACAAAGAAATGTGTTGAGTCTGTAGAGCCCAGCACGTGAGTGACACATTTCTTTAGTAGGTATATGCAGCTTACGAAAGATATAGAAGACAATAGTATCTTGAAATAATGTAAAGAATCTTAGGAATGGACCATTTCATTCCACTAATAAATCGGCATCCTTTTAGATATACCTTAAATAGCAGGATGCGCATATTACCGACCACCATATGTATTTCACCTACCAGATGTCAGATCATAAACGGAAGTTCCACAACATAACAGTGATCATACCTCATCGAAAAAGCAGTAAATAAGATCGTACACAAGGGAAGATATAACAGCCACTGAATCATAGTAAGTGGGAAGACAGGGTTCCGAAGCATAACGACGCACCGCGAACATAATTTCCTGTTATGACTTGATATACAAAGTGAACTATTTCGTTGATGGGAATACCTGAGTAAGTATCGCTCATGGTCAAGTTGTGTAACATTTAAGGTGGGAGGTACTAAACTGAAATCACTTATATATACAGTTTGCACCAATGACGCAACGTAAATAGGGGAAGTCAAACCTGGCGATACAAGATTACGATGAGATCAAACGGTGAAACGATACAACTTTCAAATGAACACATGCAAAGATCAATTACATACCTTTGCGCCACCAAGCAGCCAGGTTTGACCTCCTTAATAGCATCCCACAGCATCCGTATATAACGCCCACATCAGATGTCAGAACCCCATGTAACATCTCAGTCGAGGTTCACAGAGGTTGGTACACTGCTAACTTTGTCCGGCCCGAATACAGTGTACACATTTACACGTAGCATCCCCACTCCAAAAGCTCGCTGTTTTGACCATTCGTGATGTCAGTATGGTCGTGAAAGGCGGTGTGCAATTCCAGGAGGTATTGAGCGTTTCGAGAAGACGGAGAGAGCAAAGAATTTTGGTACTGCCCACTCAAATTATCTGATGGAATGTCGGTGCTGTAGAATGGCACTATTGATATAATGTATACTAGTTTAATTCATCACTAGATAGACATTAACTTTATGAAAAGAACGCAAGGTAGATGTGTATAGAGTTAACTTACGCAGTGGGAATTTCGAAAGGTTCATCCGGTGAACTATAGTTTTTGCCTGGAGAGCGTAATTAGTTCATATTAACCCTAAGTATTCATGTTCTCAGCGAGTCGATGAAAAACTCTGCGAAGAAATTCGCTACGTAGCTTGAAGTGATTGATACGGCTAGTTGGTGAGTTGTAGCCGGTACGGAATGAGGTGCAGGGTATTAGTACCGCTGAACGATACGGTATGCAGCTGAAGTAAGAGAGCCACGATTCGGCGTCTATTCTTTCAGCGATTTAACACTGATAGATGTACAGAGTTTCTGTCAGTAGAGGCTCTAAGCGGAAATAATGATGGTGGTACTGCATCAGGAAAAAACGGCAAGGTGATGTAGTATTACATAGACTGTATAGCACGTGTAGTCGGCTAGACAAGTCCCCGTTTGATAGACCTGTATAGCAACCCGCTAAACTATCATAGATCTAGATAGATTGAGATAGCCAAGCTGACCGTCTCTGTGGATCTACTTAATTGTGCCTAAGGATATGTCGTCAACCGATGTATCGCACTATATGGTGTATATAGGCGGTTGTAGTTTATATCATATCATATACCTATTACTATCATATGATGCATTGCTGTTCTCTGTTAATAACGACACTCGGCAATAATAAATCAGATCGAGCAAATATATTTTGTATGCTACTCATGTACATGACTCAATAAAAAGTATGTACATCCTTGGAACGTACAACGGCCATAATACCCCCCTTCCTCAGTGGCCACAGCCCAGAGTTCGATGTTTCACTACAAATAAAACACTCACAATAAATAAATGTATCGCAAAATGACTAGACAAACACATATGAACCTGTGAAAGTAAATGAGCGAAAGGTTAACTAAGAGATTGCAGGATAACATACCCTGCTATCCAAGACGAGACGATAAAGATAAACAGTACTAAGATAGAATACTACTGAAATGATTAGCGAAGGAAAACTGAGGGTAAGTACAGCACTTACACCGTCTCGTGGTAGGATAAACTCAATAAACCACCTCCACCTCTCAGACATAAGTGATGCACTTGCACCAACACATCCAGCATACCTCCCATTATATAAACTAGCAGGATCAACCACATGCGCAATCCTCCAGTATGCCAAGGCACATTTGAAAAGGGATACTATGATGAATCACTGGAGAAACATGATAGTATCAACAGATTTCAAAAGGTGAAATAGAACACTTACGTGACACTCAAGCACATACACTCTTGCCAGGCATACATGCTGTCTGAAAAGATGAGTATGTGATATGGGCAGATAGTGAGCAGGGGAGGAAAGAGGTAAATGTGAGTGAGGGAGTAGGGAGGGAGAGTTGGCGGCGGAAAGAAAGGAATGTGGTTGCGAGACAAGAACGAGTCGAAACTCCGAAGGGCCAAACCGGAATGGGTAAACAAACAAACAAAAATTCGATCGTTGACATAGTCATGTGACAGCAAAATTGCGTGCATCAACGATCATTGAAGTTTGATGTCTCTTAGAATCGACTTGGCACTCGTCCTCTTCTTGCCATATTTGCTGGTGCATACAAAATTTTATTTAGTTCTTCAATATTTCAATCTTCAAGCTGTAATGATTTTTCAGAATAGCAAAATGGAATATTTGTATAGTCTATAAGATATTACAGCTTAACTATAATGTTTTACATAGTGTCACCTACAAAATATGAAGATATACAAAGTCAATGTATCATACCTGCAAGGTTACAGAAACTATAAACATTTCACTATGTGTATGTCGAGCTACAGCAACCATCTCATATTCTATGGAATGCTATATCAACTATGCGGTGCGGCATAAGCAGCCGACGATCAATATCGGCTAGGGCACTTGGCGCTTATCAATGTTGCTAAATCCGTGTTTCCTGATGTGTACGTTGTCGGATGTCTCAGTTAGATAGGCTTTGTGCCGCGGGCCGGAGGGGAAGCGGGTTTCTACATAGCCGATGGAGTGTGTACGGACTAGAAGGGTTAGGGTTAGCCTAGTCGGAAATCCAGAATTAGCTCGGGTGTGGAAAGAACAGTGAAAGGACAGGAAAGGATCACCCCAGATAATAGTGAATCGGATCACGGTAAATATGGTACAACCCGATTTTTCACACCTCCCAAAAAAGGCTATTTTGCGCATCGGGGTGAGAAAAATAATCTGAATAAGCTATGGAGCGGTTCACCTAAACACCGCTACTTTTGTACAAGATAAATTGCTCACTCATATTTTAACCTACTACTTATTTGTCTTACAGAAACATTTGTTTTAGATTATGTAATATATAAACGCACGTGCCATTTCATAACCATTCTCCAAGCTTTTCACCAATTTCTCCCCCTCAAGTTACCCTCAAGCTCGTTGAAATTATCATCACAATTGATTTCAGAGCCTGAAAGTCCTGTGTTATTGTCCTTTAAGTTGATTCATATTTATTTATAGGACTCAAAGATGCAAAGCTGAACTTCCCGTCATGGTTCCCCAAAGTGATTACCTTCATTGTTTACAGAAAGAAGTTAGAACAAATTGGACAAGGTAATGACAGTTTTTTTTCTTATTCTCGGAACGATTTGTATTGCACCCAAAACCTGTGAGTTCTTGGGTGTGCTGAGTGCACCACTTGGTATGCTGATGGCATTGGTTCTGCTGGTTGCTTTGGGTTACTAGCCACTGGTTGTTTCTAATGTTGTAAGCTTTATGTCATTTTGTGGTAGCTTTATCAGCCTTTACCAACCATGTCCATGCAACAGTTTATCAAGCTGTTTCTTCTTGTATTGACTCATGATATGCGTACATATACAGGAATGAGGAGTAACGACAAAAACCACTTTGCCTGCACTATGTATGTAATAATATCTTTATGTTGCAAGTGTGGCACCAATGCTAATTTTAAATTGTTCAAATAGTAAATTGGCCGCTATACAAAAGTAGGGGTGTTTAGGTGAACCGCTCCATAAAATCTGTACTATATTTACAATGATCCGATTTACCCTTGTCTGAGGTGGATGGGGCGCAGCTGATAGTTACGCGTCTTTGCGGTGGATGCTGCGGTGTGGCGTGGGTGGATGTGCTGCGAACAGCGATGGGACGTGTGATGGTGGGATATGGAAACCCCCAACTCTACATAAGCAATTTATCGTATATAACTAGTCAATTCACCTTGAATGTAACTGTACGAATTTTATATTGTCCTTTTTTCTCTTTAAACAAAACGTCCACCCCATTCCGCTTCAGATCCTCAAAACTATCCACCACATTCCTATTGACCTCGTTGTTCAGAAGTGACGTTTCATACAAAACTTCGAAAACCACCAATCGCATCATGCCCTCCGATGTCGAAGAATTTATACGCGATCGCAGCGCCTGCAAAACCGCACGATAGTCACACCGGCCTTCATCGATACAGATTTGGGACTCCCTGAGGCCTGGAAGAAACGCCGCTGAGCTCAACTTCTGTATAAATGCAGGGAAGACGTTGAAACGATAGGCATGCTTGCCTTGCTTCAACTGAAGCTTTTCAACGGTACCGTTCACGCAGTCCAAGGCTGGCCAGAGATCATCATTAAACGAGTCCAATTCCAGCTTCAATGTATCCAAAGGGCACCCTGAACTTCTCACAAACTTTCCAAGTGGTTCCAACAAATTGATCTGCGGTTGATTCCAAGTTACAAGGCTATTACTTTCCGGGTAGTCAGGACTCTCACTACGCAAGTGAAATTCGCGTAATGCAGGACATAGAATGCTTCGGAGAATGACTGGTACGAATTTCTGTTCAGTGTTCACGATCTTCAGGGAGATCAGGGAGATGTGTACAACGACTGCAGCTCCGTCAGGGAACGTGAAAGAAGTACAAATAGGGGCTTCGGAATTCTGGCCATTATTTATGCCATCACAAGTCAAATGAGTGAGGTTAGGCAAGAAGTAGATTGCCTTGAGGCACCTTTTCACTGACGTAGATTGGAGACGCAGGTCAGTTAACTGAGTGCTGGCTGCTAACTTTAACACTTTGATTTGACCCCAAATGGACATGGTGCGAAGTCGCGGGCTATTGCAGAACATTTTGTCATAGGAGAATCGGTCTGTATAAAGATACATAACTTGGAGTTTCACCTCCTCGAGCACAGGTAGGTGACTCTCTGCAAGCTGATAAAAACCCTCCTGGTTCCCAATAATGCGGATGTCCAGGCATTTTAACATGTTTCCGACGTCCTTCATCTTCTCGAATGTGCCTGTTATCTCTTTAGGAATCGGATCAATATACGTCCAGTTCTGCATGTCGAGCGAAATTGATAAGGGGCAGTTCTTCGCATTTTTCAAGTAGAGGTCGAAGAGCATCTTCTGTTGATGGTATCGATCACGGGAGAAGCAAATGGCTATGGTAGACCACAGGTGCGGTGTTGACCGTACGATATCATACCATTCCTTGCATACTGCTCCGATTACAACAGCTTCTATAGTTCGTTTCTTGTACCAACGTGGTACGTCGAAGTCGAGAAAACAAGCGTAGGCAAATATTATGTTCTTTATATCTAGGGGCAGCTGGCTGTTGAAATTTGAGTTCGAGACTGAGTTAAAGCACATGGTAATCAGTAGTGCGGGAATTGGGGGATATTCGGTTGAGGATTTCAGTACACAGTTCGTATTTAAGTATATGTGGGATTTCCCGTGAATCAGGTCATGTGTTACGGTTACTCGGCCCGTTACGCGTTACGGAGAACAATGAGTTCACAAGGTGGCTTGTCGTTCCAATGAAATTAAAGTGGTGTCTTTGGATTGTGAATTACGAAAGGGTATGTAAGATACTACGGGGATAGAAACCTCCGAGAACAGCGCTGTTTTCCCAGACATTCATGTGAATCAAGAGGTTGCAGACGTTTACATTTCGATTAGATGTGCTGAATTGATTGATGGTCTCGTTTGCATGATATGTAGAATTTGATATGCTGGTATTACTGGCACTGAAAAATAGTGAATGCGACCTTGCTTTACCAGTCCTACTACACCGATACTGCCCTACTTATATCCGTAGTGCTCCCAGGACATAAAACGTGCGGTTGCCATTTGACGCGCAGATTCTCTGGACATTCTGAGGCTTGGGAAGTTGCTGATGTTTGTATTTGATATTGAAACAAACCTCCAACTCTAATTTGAAATCCATTGTATGTGGTTGGACTATTTACTTGGAATTAATTGAACTGTGGTAAAGTGTCACCCCATTCTTCTTCAAATCCTCGAAACCACCAACCACATTCCTGTCCGTCTTGACGTTATCCGAGATTACAGCCATAGCTTCGAAATGCGCCAATCGTGCTATGTCTTCCGATGTCGAAGAATCCATACGCGCTCGCACAATAGTCGTACGGGCCTTTGGATATACAGAGCTGTAACTCTGTCGCGGAAGAAACACCGCTGAGCTCAATTTCTGTATAAATGCAGGGAAAATGTCGTATCGATAGACTTGCTTCAATATCGGCCAGATATCGTCGTTTAATCCATCCATTTCCAGCTCCTATGTATCCAAAAGGCACCCTGAACCTTTCACGAAGTCTCCAAGTGGTTCCAATAACGTAATCTGCGATGGTTTGTTATAAGATCCCTGTGTCTCGTGCAAGTGAATTTTGCGTAATGCAGGATACATAATGCTTCGGAGAATGAAAGACACGATATTCGTTTTGGTATACATCATCTTCAGGGAGTTATGCACAACGACGGCAGATCCGTCGAGGAAAGTAAAGGAAGAAGAAGTATGGTCTTCGAAATCCCACCCACTTTCTATCCCATCACAGGTCATATGAGTGGCGAGTCGGTGGCTTCTTTGGGATGAAATTCCCTACGTAGCTTGAAGTAGTAATATAGCCCTATATATATGGAATGTTCAATGAGGAATTGACCGGAAATATACGTGTTCTTTAAATGTCAAGTTGATTCGACGTTGACTCGGATTATAAACGATCAGCGATCTAACGCTGATAGATAAACGTCGTTTCACAACGGATAGAGGGATCAGTGTTATCGGATGTCATAGAGGTTCTCGGTTAGATAGACTTTGTGCCGCGGGCCGGGGGAGAAGCGGAGTTCTATATAGCCGATGGAGTAGAAGAAAGGTTGATTTGAAATTACCTATGGGGGTCAGGAGGAGAGCGGGACGGACGAAAAGCGACACCTTACACAGTGTGGAAGTCCCGGCCACATGTGTAGAAGTCCCGGCCACACGTGTGGAAGTCCCAGCCGCACATGTGGAAGTCCCAGCCACACGTGTGGTTGGGTAAATTCGCATATTCTCACGTGAATTTCCACACATTGCTACAGTCATTCACCACGTGACGCAACACCCCCATACGGTGCAACAGTGTGAAGAACTTTGCATGTAACCCATCGAAATCATGATCAATTTTGTTCATTTCTTTTCTATTTTACACAAGTAATATGTCTCAATACAACTGCGCAAAAATAATATGCATTATATATTTCTATGTTGTATAAAATGCTTTACAGTGCACAATGCTTACATCAAATGCACCAGATTCGAAAAACAAGATGCCTTAAATCTGACAGCTATGATGTAATTGTGCTTAATAAAACTCATATGTAAATGTCTACACAATATATTGAAAACATGGAGAATTTTGAATGAGACAGTAAGTGTTTCTGTGGCAGATATTCGGGCATATGTGGTGTGGTGCATTGCTACCTGAGTAATCAAATCTAGATGATTAGTTTACATAATAGGGTCCGAACAAATATTACTTGATTAATCAATGCCGTGCCTTAGTTCGGCTCGGTGTTGCGCTCTGTGGTAATTACCCCAAATTCACCACTCGGAAAGATATTCATGTGGAAGGTGCAAATCTAAACCTAGAGCCTTCAAATTCAGCAGAAATTTAATTCATATAATATATAATGTATATGTTAAATTTCAGAGCAAACGAGTGCATTTTTCATGTATAATTTACAAAACAAAATTGGGCGTTGCATAAGATGGTGAATGACTGTAAGTCAAACTACACATTGCTAAGTGCTTAATGAGTAATTATATTATATGTAAGTATATTAGTCACGATTTATGAGAGGGTGATGACGCGACTCAAGCGCACTGCAGACCAGAGTATAACTCGGGCCGTGGAGGCTCTAGTCACGTGACCTGGGCAAAGGGCGATTACGCGTCGATCGCAATTCAACCAGTGGGTGCGGTAGTGCAGTACGAAGGGAGAGTAGAAGAGCTTGTTGGAAGAGGCATTGGGAGAGCTTGGAGAAAAGACCAAGCTAGAGAAGGAGTTGAAGGACAGGTGGGAGCAGTAAACAAAAGTAGGCGTACATGAGCTGTGGGGACCCTTGTTCTCGTTCTCTCCTAATACAATTTGCCTCCATTTTCATTCATCCAAACTCTGGCATGTTGATGCGTTCAATATAGACATAGTACTAAGCGAGAATTAGAGCGTTGAGACGAGAACGGTATAGGACAAGTGCGAGGGCAGACGAGAGTGGTGATAGTAAGGAGGTAAGAGCAGGCGCGGGAATGGCTACCTGGCACGAACTTAGCTGCTGATCAAATCGTATAACATTCCAAATAACAAAAGTCAATTATCCGTATACGTTACAAATGGTAGTATCATTACTGTACTTACCTGGGACTGGGATGTCGCTGGAGGAAGTCATTCATGACTTGCCACTCCGTTGATGTCTCTTGATAATCCCATTCTGTGTTAGTTTTTAAAAAACCTCTCAATTGGTCACACATGTGACTGTATTTTTATTTTACATTGAATTACTTATTATTTAATAAATGCTAGTTTCTTTTCAAATATTCTTCCACTCGACCATATCATACAGTGTAGTTTGGCCTTGTTTCCACATGTGTGGCTGGGACTTCCACACGTGTGGCCGGGACTTCTACACATGTGGCCGGGACTTCCACACTGTGTAAGGTGTCGCTTTTCGTACCTCCCCGGAGGAGAGGGGAAGGTTTAAGTTGAAATGATGATAAACGGAGGGGTGCTGGATTGAGATACGTAGTCGAGTGAGGACTGGGTGAAGCGTTGATTGTCAGATGTATTAGGGATGGTGAACTGCTAGGCGGTGAGAAGGGAGGAGATGCGGTGTTCGTGATTGCAAGACTTGTAGTGTATCAAAGAAGAGATACGTTAAACTGAGACGTGTAGCCGTAGAGGTTGACTAGGACTTTTCGAAAACAAGGAACCAAGCAAAAGATCGACAGATGACAGCGTCATCCATTGTTCCCGCCTAGTCGGTCATCTAAAATTAGCTCGGGATGGGACGCAGTTGCTGCTGATGGTTATGCGTGTTTGCGGTGGGTGCTGCGGTGTGGTGTGGGTGAATGTGCTGCGAACAGCGATGGGACGTGTGATGGTGGGGTATGGAGGATGGTTACGGTGGTTATGGAGAGGGAGGAAGGAGGTGAGAATAGATTGGACGGAAGAGAAGAAGAGTGATTGGCAGACGGATGGAATCACGCGGGATATAGAGCATGTGAACAGGAACTTTTTATGTAGATACTAATAGTAGAGCTAGCATTTTTGTTGTTTGGATTGTTTATTCCTTTCCTCTGTACTATAATCTGTGGACGATGCAGCGAGTGTGGTCGACATACCTTGATTCGAATGGGCAGATACAGCGGCATGAAGTGGGGGTGGTGGTAGGCATGAGGAGTGGGAGCCCGGGACCCCATTTGGTATGTGAGAAAATTCATTTGGCGGCGTTGTCAACCTTGCTTTGTGCTTTCCCCTCCCTTGTCCCCCTTCTGCCCTGCTCCCCGCTCTCTTTCGCTCCCCCTCCTACTCCTTCTCCTCGTCCGCTCTCTCTATTCTGTTGTCGGTTATCGTGTGCTGACTGCCATTCTTTCATCTCTTCATCTCGCTTGTTCTCTTTGATTCAATCAATCTGATTTTCAATCCACAAATCCCCGGACGGGCGCGAAACATTGCAACCCTTGCATCGTAAAACTTTTAGATGGACTCTCCGTAAGTGCTTGCTGTCTCTTTCCTCTCCCCCAACCCATTCCTCCCCATCTACTGTCGTTACTCGCACCATCACCCAGCACCGCCCGCGCCACGTTGCACCATCCATCTCTGTTCCCACCCCCTTTCCCCCTCGTCTCTCCTCCCTCTTTGTTCCCCTACGCCCATGCCCTTGCTGACGAATCTCATCTCCAGTCGCTCTAGCAGACGAGCCTCCATCGCCTCCCACGCCAGCGCAGCATACTCCCAAGCAGGCTCTACTCGCCACATTCTCGCAGACATGCATGGCTCATCCTCCTCGGGCGACTTTACCAATGACCGAGACAGGGCCCTCTATCCCCCCATCAACAACATGCCTACGCCAGGCTCTGGCTCTGCTACGCCCTCCCGCGATGCGTCCCCGTCCCCTATGATGCCCCCCATGAGTGGTGCTCCTGGGGGAGATGCGAGCTCCGTGTCCTTGTCGGTGAATTACTTGCCTCACAAGTTTTCGAGCACGTTGTTAGCCCCGTCGTCTTTGAGGAAGAGGAGGGGCAAGGGTGGCATGGACCCGCCTGTGCCGAAGAGAGGTGGGGGCGTTGAGGCGTTTAGGAGTGGTGAGGCTAGGATGCCAGGTGCTGCGGATGAGGATTACGATGGTGTTGGCTTTGGCGGTGCGTCTGCTGGGAAAGGGAGGAAGATGAGGTGGAATAGGTTCAAGTGGGTACTGTTTGTTATGAATTTTTTGGTATGTTCTTTCTTTTGTCGTTGTTTCTTTGACTGATAGTTCTGTAGTTGACAGCTTACTCCCTTACGGCGCTTATCGTCTGCCTTTTGATTTGGTTCAACGTCTTCACCCATGCAGACGTCATCCGCGTAGGCAACCACCCCGAACTCGTCCTCTCCACCATCGCCGCATCCTTGGGCCTCTTCACCTGCCTCATCGGCTGGTCCGGCATCCTCCTCAACAACCGCACCTTTCTCGCATGGTACACCTTCCTCCTCTGGGCCGTCCTCGCCTTCCTCGTCTCCCCAGGCTACATCACCTACAAAAAACGCACCTTCAACCTCCAAGGAAAGATCAACTCCCAGTGGTCCCGTAACCTTGGCGCCGACGGACGCTTGAGGATCCAAAATGAACTCGAGTGTTGTGGGTATTATTCGCCGTTTGTGGAGGCTACCATTTCGCAGACGTGTTATTCCCGTGCCATTCTGCAGGGGTGTAAGGCTCCTTATTTGGATTTTGAGCGCGAGACTTTGAGGAAGTGGTTTACCGCTGCTTTTGCCCTTGTTCCCGTTCATATTGGCGTTATTCTGGCCGGGTTGTTGTGTAGTAATCATGTGACGTATCGGTTTGGGAAGGGCATGATGCCTGAGGCGTATAGGTTGAATGTGGGGAGTATGGCTGTTATTATGGATAATTATGCTAGGTGTGTTCATTCATTCATTTCGTTGGATGGTACTGATGGTAGTATAGTCAGTTGGCGGAACAGTATGGGAACGATGTTGCCTCGGAGGTTATTAATCGCTCCAGGTCCAATTTGAACTTGAATTCCATGCAGAGCATGCCGTATCAGCAGGCGCAGAGTCCGGGTGGGGGCGATAGGTATCATGTCAAGTATGATTCGGTGGGGCAGAAGGCGCCTGAGGGTGCTATGTAGGGATGGTCCGTGCGCGGAGGGTGACGTCATCGTCGTTGTCTCCGTCGCCGCCTACCCTCCTTCTCTCGCTACCTTAAAAACATTCGCTCGTTATCCGACGCCCACACGCCCGCCTCTATACCCACCCACCTCACCATCCCTCGCTTCGTCTTTCGCATCACCAGAACAATTGCATATGTACCAATCATACCCTTTCTTGCATACCACAGACTTGACCCTAGCCACGAGCATACATTATATTACGCCCTATCGCACCCTCACGTTCGTTTCCTCGTACTTCTGTTTGTCTATTCTACTTTTGTTTTTTCATGGTTTTTTCTTCTTTCTTATTGTGCGGCTGGATTTGTTTTTTTTTGTAGGCTCGCTTGATCGCTCGCTTTTGGGTTCTGGTAATTTACAATTTAAATGGATTATTGTTCATTTGCTCGCTAGTTGGTGAGGGGTCGATGTTCGGGCAGTAGGTTTCGAAGCGGTGTTTCGGATTATCGGTTGTTTGTTTGAAACGGAATCAGATTATAAGCTTGTTCCTTGATGCGGAGGGCACTTTCGGACTACACCGACATCCATCTCTGCTCCGTTCTACGCAGGCTTTTACAAAGAGCAACCGGGCTTCTATCAGGTTTAGGGCTTCTATGTTGTTCGTTCTTTTCATAACCTTGATGTTTTCCACAGCTCGAACGTCCCCGGGCCAAGCGATACACCCACTGTTATCAGTCCTTTAACCTCACTGCCATCGCCTTCGTTGCTGTCTTCATGATACCTTACGACCACTCCCTACGTCCCTCGACCTGAATGTCCGACAGCCGATAAAGGTGCATCAATACGGCTGTGCAAGACACCATGAAACATACCATCTCCACATCATTGATCAATGTTCTAAATTTACCGCGCACATGTAGGCGTTTCTGGGCGGTATATAATCAGCTCCAACGAGTTCCGTTCATACTTTCCGAGGTCCCCCACGTCTTTCGCGTCTCAATTCCTCCTTCGACAGCAGGTCTGTCCCACTAGGTGCCGGTCGCCTAGTTATTTCTATCGTTCATTGTCATTGGTGAGCATTCTACTTGTTTGGGCTTTTATTGCGTATTCATGCTCGCTTAGTATTCACTATGACCTCCCATGCCTACGAACCGCGCGGCTACGAACACGGGAATCACCCCGCCTTTGACGAAAACCCAAAGTACGACTACGACCTTCCCAGTCCTGTATCCGCGGAAGTTCATAAAGGGTTCTTGGGGAATGAGCCGTAAGTCCCATGCTTTTTTTCCCCTGCGTTTACTTATTCCCCAGATAGATTTGCCGCAAGACAAAGAAAGAAGCGCACATTAATCGACTCGGTCATTTCCACTGCATTTTTCAAGTGCTGGCATCTCATGACGTTCTTCCTCCTTTGGGCTACTGTTATTGTTGTTGTCAATAAGAGCGGCAAGAAGATGCAGATGCCGGATACGCTTTTGAAAGTGTAAGTGCTATCTTTTCCGGAATACGTTCGTGTTTGATAAAGTTGATTCACAGTGTTGGTACTGTTCTTGGTTTCGTGACGTCTACAAGAACAACCACGTCGTTCGCCCGTTATAACGAAGGAAGGATTTTGTGGTCGAAGCTCATCTACAACAGCAGGACGTTTTCACGAATTATCTGGTTTAACATTCCTGGCATGTTAAATAATTCAGACGCGTACTATTAGCTAAAACTTTCGTGTAGATAGGACTGATGATGACGGAAACACCACCCCTGAGCTGAAAGCCCGTGACTTGATTGAGAAAAAGACAATATTAAACCTCGTTCTCGCTCACGCTGTATCGCTGAAGCACTATCTGAGGCACGAGGATGGGATATATTACAAGTACGTACGGTATCCATCGACCTGTTCGTCATCTAATCCATTCGACTTTAGGGACTTGTATTATCTCGTCAAATTCCTCCCGGCCTACGTAGAGCATCAAAGCATGGGTACGCCTACCGCACAAGACGGCGATAATGTCTTCCGCGACATGAACGTCCCAATCAATCCATTCCTGGACCCTAACCGTGACGAACCATCAGAGGAGAGATCGTGGCACACTGACGAGTCGACCAATCAGCACAATCCATACAACGTTCCCTTGCCTCGATCTCCCCTGCCTCCGCGTTCTGCTGTGGCTCCTCGATCACCATTTTACTCTTCTTCCCGCCAGGGAACGCCCAAGATGTCCACGCGAAGACGGCTAATGTCACGAATGGGATTCCATCGCTCGAGACATGGCGGTGCACCCGCAAAGGCTGCCATCCTTTCTAAACAGGATGAAGCCTTCCTTCTTCCTGCGAAGAAGCCGCCAAAATATCATCTTTTAGAATTATTCCCATTCTCGCTTTTGGTCAAGTTCTTGAGTCAAAAGTACAAGGATCGTCAGTCGAAGAGGGCGAGGATGAAGGAGTTGTTGCGTAGGAAGAGGGTTAATCATAATTTGCCGCTGGAGATCTCGCTCTATATTGTGAGTATCTTTTGTTGATTGCCTTTTGCCACAGCGGCTCATTTGAACAGGGGTCGTATGTTACTATGATTCAGAAGCGCAAGATAGCTGACAACCTCACCATGAGTATGTATTAAATCCCATTGTTTTTTCCGTTACTTATATATCCGTGCAGATGTCATGAACCAGTCACTCAATCAAATGGTTGACGCAGCAACAAGCTTGGAGCGTATTGCCACAACTCCGTTACCGTTTATGTAAGTCCCAACATCAGTACTAGGCCAGCGGAGTTCTGACTGTTCCATTAGATATAGCATTCACATGTGGTTGATTACTCTCATGTACTGTCTCCTGTTGGTAAGCTAGATGTTTCTTGTCCATAGATTGAGTCGGACGATGACGTGCTTCCTGTAGCCACTTCAAATTTACAAAACGATGAAAGTGTTAACCATTCCGTCTACTGGTCTGATGGTATGTTGAATAACTTGAGTGTATCGAACAAATATATAATGAGCCGCTAATAGGCTTTCTTCTACTTCGGCTTCCTCGTCGCTGGTGAAGAACTTGAAGACCCATTTGGATACGACAAGAACGATCTCGTACGTCCCTAAGAGAAAAACATACGTGATCTTTCTAACTTGTTTTATTAGGATCTCGACCATTTCACCAACAACATCATGCGTAACGAGCTGACGTCCATCACATCTGCTCCACCTCCAGATCCTACCAGGTGGATGTTTGTTCCAGAGAATAATGTTTTATTCTCAACAAACCTCGACGAGCGATTCACTCCCAATGAATGGACGAATATGGGAGCAAAGCGGATTCAAAATTCGTTGCGTATGATGCCGTGAGTTAAGAGGACGTTATGGTACGATAGTGCATGTAGATATTCCTTTTTCAAGTCAACTCAGAAAGGACTGCGGGAATACAATCGGCTTTTGTCTTCACGGTGCGAAACTCAACTTATTCAAACGGAGCTCTTGAAGCACTCAGATATGTTGCAATATCTTAAGCATCGAAAGCACTTGAGAAAGTAAAGAAAGCTTGCACGTTAATGCGAGGCTCGATGTGTAGCTGCAAGGGATAATTACCAAAGTAGAAGACGAAGACTTACTACAATGTCCAATGTCTTTGGTACCATGATGTTCAAGCCTATGGAAGTATTCCATCAATTGGTAAAATGGGAACGAGACTAAGTACTGGCAGCGCTGGGATGAATTTCCCCTGTAAAGATACCACCGAATCCGAGGGCCATATAAGAAGAATACTCTTCCTTGTCAATATCATCAAAGGATTGAATAGAAGGAGCATCTTAGTGAGAACCTTAATGTCGTGTGAACACCCATTAATAGATTTAAACAGCTTGTTAGGGAGTTTCAGTTACACGTAGACACTGAGTATTGGACTATCAGGTAATCTATAGCTTACTATAAGAGGACACATGTCAGTTTTGTGAATAAAGCAAATGCGCTCTATTTTAACGGAGACAGCACACACAAAATTACGAGATTTGTAAACGCCTAGGGCGTCAGATGAGCTGAATTGTCCAGACTTTGATTCCTCGGCGTTTGATGAGAAAAGAGCTCCCTGTCAGAAGAAATCCATAATGTCGCTGAGCCTATCAACGATTTTGACTTTGAATATGAATACTACTTTGTATCTAGTTAGCTATTAGTATATATACTTAGAAAATTGAAAGAGGTTACTATCCTTCAAGGCGCTAAAGCTATGGAAAAAATTCTCCGGGCCCCAGGATCGATGAACTGGTAAAATCGTTTGTATTTCGATACCAGAAATGTTATCAGAATAACCTGTCGTTTTTTCATCATCAGGGACTTTCCATAGATTGTTCTGCCTTCCCATTGCGGAATTTTCTTCATAAAAACTTCATTATTCTTATGAGACTCTGACGCCCGTCGCCTCGTAATTTTAACTTTGAAGGCGGGTATGGTACTTCTCCTTCATCCACGGAGGTTATGTTTGGCAAGCGTGCTCTAGGATTTAAATTTTTTTTAAAGTTCACGCTTCCAAAGAGACGCCGACGAGACATATATAAGCATTGCTTTCTGGCTCTCAGTCTTCAGTTTCATCGGAAACCATATATCAAATCGCGCTTCAATCAACCAGCATCATGTTCGCAAAACTTGTCGTAGGCATGGCTTCTCCTTTAAATGTTTCGTCTAACTAGGTATAACTACTTTAGATTCTCATAGCTGCTTTTAGCACTACCGCACTTGCCCAAGTTCCCGCTCCAACTTGCTATAGTTCAGGGACTGGAGGTGTATCCGACTGTGCCCAGTTTATCGCCACGTTCTGTGCAGATGTTACTCTTTCGACTGTATATCTTGCTATTATAACTCTGATGTATACAGCCTGACCTTCTTCATTAGTTCGGCCCAGGCCAGAATGGCGGGCGTTGCTTTGGCGTGAATGGACATCGCTGTATGTTATATATTTCTCTCTTTTATCTAATGCCGAGTTACATTTGTACCTTTATACTACAGGTGACTTCATTGCTTTCAGACAGATCACTGATCCAGCTGATCCTCCCGACCAAGCAAATTGCAATATCGTATTGAACGGGGTCGTCAAAAGCTGTCCTTTTGTAGGATACTTCATATTCAATTATATTTTCAAACTAACAAACCATGCAGGGAGGTAAAGGACAGGCTACCGCTGCACCTACTGGAGATTTCACTTTTACGCTTGACCCTAATGCTGGGGCTTGCTCTTCTGATGTTCAGCCTGGCACTTGAGCATATTTAATAATTTTATGGGGGTTGGATAGATGAAAATGTAGACGGAGAGGGATTGGGTGCCATAGTTTTTATGTACCGGCTAGTCAGTGGTTGTACGTTTTTTAGGATAAATAACGGAGCAGTGGTTTGGTGCTTTGTGACTCATGTTCAACTCTGGAAAGGGGGATACACATCAATGAAAGATATGTGAATTGGGACACATTCCTGTGGAAAATATAGTGTAGGTAAGCAGCGATGGTTCGAGCTCACGGCACGCAAAGCAGGTCAACATCGCTGTATACACCATCAATTCCGTCAATAAGCGGTTTGTGGTGGCTTAAGTGTGAAGCTATGAGAAAGTGAGAGTAATCAGGTAGGATGCTTGGAGCTTCAGTACTTAGGATTCAAACAGGTTAGCGGGTGAGTTAGTTGCTGTCTTGTGGCGTCAAAGTGTTGTCGGTGGCTAACAATAGTGGTGGTTCACTCTCGAAAGTGTCTGAGAACGACGAACATCCTGCATCCACGACCAAGGTTATTTATATATTCTCGACTACCAAGTCACTGTACTTTAATTCCTAGGGAGGGAGGCCGGAGGAGTTTGACTGTACTTAATGCCGCTCATACGTTATGTGAAAATTTATCTTCTGGATCTTAAATTGAAGCATTTAATGATGTTTTTAAAATGTGAAGTATTTTTTTTTGAAGAAGCATATTCGTTGATTGAAAAGCAGTGGAAGTTGGGCGGAGGTCGGGGCAGCCAGTTACGTGTGTTTGTTCTGAAGGGATTTGTTAAAGAGTCTAAAGCTCTAGCTAAATAGTGTGCAAACACCGTAAACAACGCGCTAGGACGCAGGATTCATTGCTCTTGCGTTGCTCGGCCTTTCTAAAGTCCTACTTATCCACCCTTCTCGTCGTTGCAGAATATGGAGATTTAATATGAAGAAACTATACTGTACGTCCTAGAAAATCAAGATCATAGTATCGACGGGTCGCAGAGGGCCACTGGAGGCAGCGCTCTGACCTAGGTGGGGAGCCGCAGAGGTCCGGCGCCCAGTGCTGGAGGACACCTAGGTGAGGGGAGGAGTAAAAATTCACCGGGATCAATGCGTACATATGGAATTCAAGGGAGGAGTTGTGGGGGGAGGGGGAAGGGGTAGGAAGGTCGTTCCTACGAAGTGCTGTGCCAGAACAGCTTGCTTCCGCAACGACGATAAACCCAAGAGAATTCCCACCCAGCACGTACTCCCTGACAAGGACAAAGAAAAGACAGAGATAAAGCGATGCATCCACCCAGCTCACCCCCTTGCTCACTATACGACCCCTCACCCCCCCTCAGACCCCCCCTTGGACCCCTCCGAAACCATCCACTGCATCTGCGGGTTCGCCCACGACGATGGATTCTCCATTGCGTGTGATATTTGTGGGAGGTGGTGTCACGCTGCATGTTTTGGCATAGGCCACGACGAGGTTCCCGATGAGTGGCAGTGTTGGGAATGTGTCCCCCGCGAGGTTGATAGGGAGAAAGCCGTCCCTGTCAGCGTAAACAATGGAAATCCGTCCTCGAGCAGGGAGGGGTGGCTACAACCGGCCGAAATAGACGAAGTATCGAAAACGGAGCTCAACGCATGTTAAGAAACGAAGGATTAATTCTACTCCTCTACCCTCAATTCGACAGCTGTTGTCGGTCCAACGCCCTCTTCTTTTCCCTAGCCTCCTTAATCTCAGCTGCCAAAATCAAATCTGGATCGCGGCCTTTCACTTCAGGTAGGAGAAGGGTGAATCCAGCGCCAGCGATACAGCAGCCTACAAAGACTACAAACGGAAGTCAGCATCACGTCATATAAGTGCAACAACATAACGATGGGCGTGGGGGGTAAAAGACAACGACCACGCGAGCCAGCGAGCAAAGTAGGGGACAAACAAGAAAAAGGAAAGCGACATACTCCATAGAACAGCAGGTGTTCCAATATCTTTTGTCAACGTGTTGAACACTAACGCGCTGATGATCGCACCGGCCTTACCGGCGGCGGCGGATATACCATGCGCGAACGCCCTGAATCGGGTCGGGAACACTAAAAGAGGAAGTGGCGTCAGCAATGTTACGGACAAGGTGGTAGGGTGGAGTATCGGCATAAGAGGGAAGATGGAGTGCTGAAGCAAGTGTGCGGAGGTAGAAGGCAACAACGGGGTGGGGCAGATAGCGAGGATATGACGTACCTTCGGCGGGGTAACAGTACGTAGTGGTATTTGCTCCAAAGTTGAAGAAGAACTGGAGGAGGGCGAAGCAGACGATGAAGGCAGGTTTGCTTAGCGACGTGAATTTGCCGGCGAGAATGCCCACTGTGAGAAAGCGTCAGCGGGCGAGCACAAGGAAGTGAAACGAAAAGAGGAAAGGTGAACGAGTGAACGTAAGAAGCGGGGGTACGAGAATGGATGGTGGGTTGCGGGAAGCGTGGAGACGAAAGAAGGGGGGTAACGTAGGGAGAGCCGGGAGGAAAAGGAGTAGCGGAAGCAAGGAGTGAAGAGGGGGTAGTGGCGGGGAGGAGGCAGAACGCTGGCGCCCATCGTAGGCGGCAGCACAAGCTCGAAGCAAGAACCAGATAAAAGCAAGAAAAAAATACGTACAAAACAGCGCAGCACACAAGAACCCCTGAATTTGTATCCATTTCCTACCCAACTTCTCAATCAACAACACCGAAGCATAGTACCCTATCACCATCCCATCAGCACCGCTCACCCGCGTAACGAAAACAAAAGACATACCTGGTACAAATCCAAGGGCGGTAATGATAATTCCACCTGTCGAGATCTTGAAGAGACGGTTCCAGGGGGTGCCTTCGGAGCCGTCGTACCCGATTTGTTGGAGGACGACGTTTTGGTTAAGGTTGATGCCGTAGAATCTGTAGGGTGGGGGTTAGTACTGGTGGTCGACGAGGGTAAGGAGTGAATAGGTGGGAATAATAGCGAGGACAGAAGATGGGAGAAGACGAGAGGATGAGTGGCGGTGAAGAGAACGTATAGAGAAGGACGAGAGGAGGAAGGCAGCTGTGGGTGCAAACGCAAAAAAGAAGGTATGGATAGCGTGGGTACGCCCAAGGTCAACGAGGACGGAAGGAAAGCAAGCGGTGGTACACAGAAGGCAGGAGAAAGGGAATGAAAGGTGAAAGGAAGGCAAGCATAGGTACAAAACCAAAAAGGAGGGCTTAGGTAGAGCCGAAGAACGATAGAACAAATACGAATGGAAGACTCACGCAATATCAAGCAAAAACCAACAAACACAAGTCCCAAGTAAAAGCTTCAAATGCCTCCACTCAGAGAAGTACCTCAAAAACTCTCCCATATGCGCCTTCTTCCTCGCCAACTCCTCCGGATCAACCTTATCTTCATCAACGACCTCCTCCTCACTCGCCGAACGCGACGACGAAACCTCTTTCACCTCGCCATCCACCTTCAAATTATCCGCATCAGGGCTTGAAGGCTTTGACTTTTCCTCCTCTTCGCGCTGCTTCCGCTTCAACTCGTCGATCTCATCAAGTTCATGGCCGTCCTCGGGGTGAGTCTGGCGTTTTGACGCTATGAAGCGTGTAGATTCCGGAAGAGTGAGGCGCTGGTACAGCGTGCCAAAGGCAGGTATCAACGATAAGCCTACTACGATTCTCCAAACTGTCCCCATAATTAGCCTCTCTCCTTATAAAACACAGCCAAAAAACACGTACTGCCGTCAACTTTACTCGTATTCGCACCATCCTCCATCGTATGCTTATAGCACTCTAACACGATAATAGTAGCCAGCGAGCCAATGAGCGAGCCCCATCCCTGGTTAGAAAAGATATACGCGAGCATGGTACCGCGTTTGCGGAGGTTGGCGCGGTCGGAGGTGATAGAGGCGGACATGGGGTAGTCACCGCCCACGCCGATACCGAGGACGATGCGCCATATTGCGAGGTAGATGAGGCTGTGGTTGGGGGAGAGGTGGCCGGTAGGCGTTGTGATGGTCATTATTGTCGCGAAGATGATTAGCATGAGTTCTTTGCCGTCTACGGGAATATCAGTACGAAAGAGAGGGTGAGGAGAGGGAAAGGGAACGCACAAACGGCTTTACGCCCGAGAGCGTCGGCTGCGAATCCTATATCGATAGTTGATGAGCTAAATAGGGGGAGAACGGGAAAAAAGACGTACCAAACCCAAACTGTCAAATGACACTACCAATATTTGCACCCGCCTTGACAAAACCCTCTAAATTAGCGGGCAAATGTCCACCGCCATACAGCCTATACTGCAACATCGTCGCAACAGGCTACATTTCCCAAACACAGATCAGCCACCAAAAATAGATAGAAATGCAGAAAAAACGCACGTTGATGATGAACAGGTCGTACGCTGATTAGATTAGATTGGATTAGGTACGAAAATGGAAGGAAGGGGAAAAAAGCATACCATCGAGGAAGAAGCCAACCTGTCAACGTGAAGAGTTAGCAAGGATATTTTTGGAGGGGAGAAGATGGGGTCAGGTGTAGATGCGCCGGGTGGATAAGCCTGGACGATATACGTAGCTGGACTACCTAGAGTCCAATTCAACTGTATCGATCCGTCGGTAGCCCGTCCAACCCTGCTAGCCAGCACAGCGCATCCACCTCCCCAACGAAAAATGAGGAGACACTTACCCCAGCGATACCCAACAGCTTCACCTCGGTAACAGTCAACAAGAAAGGCTGCCTATCGCTCCTTTCGTACTCCTCTAAGCCAGACTTGTACTGCTTCACAGAACCATCTTCCACAGGCGAAGCAACTTTCAAACTTGTATTCGCAGGTGTCGAATCAGGCATCCTGACTTCTCGATCCGTTCTCGTTGTCGTTCTCGTTGTCTCTAATACTTTCAGTCTTGTCCCTTCTCTGGTCGTATACTTCTCTTCGTCCGTCTACTTGGCGTAACTCTAAAGCAGAAAAAAAAGCGTAAGCCAAACGCCGTCCATCCACCAGACATCATATACAATTCACCAACGCACGTTTCTTCCTATCACCAAAAAAAAGTACTCCACAAAAGAATATGCAGAGGGGTTGTATGTCACAGGTGGAGCAAAGAGCAGGGGAGAGTGAGGAAGGGGGTGTAACGCAAAAGAGAGAAGGAAGGGGGGAAAAACCAGAAAGGGGATTCAAATTGAATCAATTTGCTCGTGTGCACATTAAATCAATCCATTCAGATCTCAGATCTCTGGCTAGAATTTTGCCGTCGTGTGCCGATCATAACGTCATGTGACTCCGGTGGGGAAGCAGCCGGTTGAATTTGGAAGAGTGCGCCTTGGAACTTGGCTCCAGTACGCCCAGGACACAAGCTCGTCGACTCGAGAGGCTTGGATTTGGGGTAGTTCTCTTTTCTTTGGGTACTCTTTAC
Organism: Cyathus striatus; assembly: GCA_025738555.1. Classification (NCBI taxonomy): domain Eukaryota; kingdom Fungi; phylum Basidiomycota; class Agaricomycetes; order Agaricales; family Nidulariaceae; genus Cyathus; species Cyathus striatus. The sequence continues at coordinate 8,616,927 of JAOVFP010000001.1, forward strand.
ATCGACCAAACGCATTTACAACGCATTCGACTCCTTCTTCCTATCACATCCCAACTCATATTCAGCGCTCAGCTGCCACAGCAACCAATACACCAAACCCAACGCAGTAAAAACCACCCCCCCTCCCATCCTTACTATATAATTCGGTAACATAGGGTCTATGTTACTAAAATTTCACCTCAAATCCACTTCATATATGAATATATGAGCACAAATTGACCTCATATATGATAATATGACACCAAATCCACTTCATATATGAATATATGAGCACAAATCGACCTCATATATGATAATATAACACCAAATCCACTTCATATATGAACATATGAGGGCAAATCCACTTCATATCAATTTATATGATGCCAAATACACTTCATATAAATTTATATGAAGGCAAATCCATGTCATATATATTTATATGATGCCAAATACACCTCATATAAATTTATATGAGGGAGAATCCATGTCATATAAAATATGTGAGCATAAAACAACTTCATATAAATTTATATGAAGGTAAATCCACGTCATATCAATTTATATGAGGGCAAATTCATGTCATATAAAATATGTGAGCATAAAACAACTTCATATCAATTTATAAGAGGTCAAATCCTTGTCATATAAAATGATATTAGCAAGAAACAACACCATATACAATTATATGAGGGCAAAACAATGTCATATTATATTATATGATCAAGAAACAACATCATATAATAATCAGTCCAATATCTGTCACTCGAAATCCCAGGAGTGCAGCACATAAGCTGAAGGCAATGTCAAAAATAATGTTATATAATACTCAGTCCAATATCTGTCACTGGGAATCCCAGGAGTGCAGCACATAAACTAAAGCCAATGTTAGGAAAAACTACAATTATGTATGCACAAAATAGTTATATAATACTCAGTCCATTGTACATCAAAAAACAATATCATACAATACTCAGTTCTATATCTGTCACTGGGAATCCCAGGGGTGCAACACATAAGCTGAAGCCAATGTCAAAAACAATGTCATATAATACTCAATCCGATATGTGGAATTGAGAATACCAAGGGTGCAGCACATAAGCTGAAGCCAATGTCAAAACAATATCATATAATAACATGTAATGGATGCCACTCTATATGAGAGCAAAACAACATCATATAATATTATATGAGCACAAAACAATGTCATATTAATTATATGTGCAAGAAACATCATCATATAATATTATATGAGCACAAAACAATGACATATAAATTATATAAACAAGATAACAAGTTAGTGAAACTATTTTATGTATACTATATGACATTACTATGCTGTCTCTATGTTAATCGCTAATTATTTCATGTATTACACACTTGATATCATGCGTGTAAATCAATTCGGAATTGTCATCTGTCTCAACACAGCTATGAACACTCTCATGGCCCCCGTCACATCCCCTGACAATACTATCCCTGATACTTTACTTGTTACACTGACAATGTACCAGTAGTAATGTGCTGTGCAGCTTGCCAGCCTTATTTATTTATAAAGTTAGCAAAGCTATTTTATGAATACTGTATGACTTTATGAGGTTGTCTCTACATTAATCGCTAATTATTTTACATACACTGCATTAATATTATGAGTGTAAATCAATTCAGAGTTGTACATGGCTGCCTCTGCTCTAATCACTAACAACTTGAATTGTATAGTTGGCGAAAATACTATGAATACTGTATGGTTTCACCAGGCTGTCTCTACATTAATCGCTAATTATTTCATGTACTATTCACTTGATATCATGAGTTTAAATGTATTCGGAATTGTACTTGGTTGCTTCAACTTTAATCGCTAATAATTTGAGTATAGTTAGCGAAAATACTATGAATACTGTATGGTTTCACCAGGCTGTCTCTACGTTAATCGCTAATTATTTCATGTACTATTCACTTGATATCATGAGTTTAAATGTATTCGGAATTGTATCTAGCTGCTTCGACTTTAATCGCCAATAATTTGAGTATAGTTAGCAAAAATACTTTATGAATACTGTATGACTTTACCAGGCCATCTCTATGTTAATCGCTAATTATTTCATGTACTATTCACTTAATATCATGAGTTTAAATGTATTCGAAATTGTACCTAGCTGCTTTGTCTTTAATCGCTAATAATTTGACGTACTATGCACCTGTTAATATAGGGATAAGTAGCTCATACAATTTTAACCAAGTAACAAAGGAATGGCAACAATGCCTTTAATGCCGTAAATACTTCTTCGGTTTCTTTTATTTGATCATGTGAACTCTTGGGTCATAGATCGGTCATTTGTTCTTGTCCCAATCTTCTTGTGATTTCACAACACATACCACTAATCTATTTTGCCGGAATCCAGACATAAGCATTGACATGGTTAACTGCTCACATTAAAAAAAATTGTAGATGAGATTCGACAATATCAAAGTGGAAAAGCGGGTTTTGAACCCAAAGCCTTCCGAAAATCAGTATAATGAGTAGTGCACTATACAGTTAGGCTACTTGACCTTGCAAACCATGTTAACTTCACAGATTATATCAGTACTGTCCATGACATAAACATTTTCACAGCCCAACATGAAGACTTGCGCCCATATTAGCCCTCTTTTAGTATATACTAGATGAAACTTAAGATAGGTGCATCTACGGTGAGGGAAACATTAAGTTCATTTTATGTGCTCCTCATAAAAGAAAAACAAGATCATATAAAATTATATGACCAAGAAACAATGTCATATAATACTCATCTTCTTGTCTCTTATGTTCTCCAAACAGCTTGGCACACCACATAAGCTGAAGCTGATATGCCAAGCTTGTGATACAAATCGTTAATTATTTGAAGTATTATGTACTTGATATCATGAAGGTTTTTATCCTTACACATGTGACAAAGTCTCAACCTTGCTATGAACACTTCCATGTCCCCCATCACATCCCTTGACAATACTATCCCCAATACTTTACTTGTTACACTGAAAATGCACCAGTGGTAGTGCACTGTCCAGCTTGCCGGCCTTGTTTGTTTATAAAGTTAGTGAAGCTATTTTATCAATACTGTATGACTTTATTAGGTCGTCTCTACATTAATTGCTAATTACTTTATGTATGCTGCACTTGATATTATGAGTGTAAATCAATTCGGAATTGTACATGGCTGCCTCTACTTTAATCGCTAATATTTGAATTGTATAGTTAGCGGAAACACTTTATGAATACTGTATAACTTTGCCAGACTGTCTCTATGTTAATCGCTGATTATTTCATGTACCATGTACTTGATATAATGAGTTTAAATGTATTCGGAATTGTACCTGGCTGCTTCAATCTAATTGCCAATAATTTGGAGTATTATGCACCTGTTATTATAGGGATAATTTACCCATGACCAAGTTAGCAACACATTCAAAGCATGACCATTCTTATCCTTGTACCAAAGGCATAGTGATCTATAGACCCTAGGTAAGTAATAACAGATATTAGCAATGAGAGAATCCCAGTTTTATTAAGTGTTTGCTTGTATAACAATGTAATAAAATCGTGCTCCTTTCATTTTAATTTCAAGTAGTATCAACTTGATATATCTCATATATTCTGAATTAGCACAAGTGCTGGTTATCAGAACCCATTCGGCTAGGCTATGTCATGGTAATCGCTATCTTATGAAGCCTGTCATATGATTTAGAGCTAATGTTCTCTAGATCCGCAATATTGCCTGCCATTGCAGGAACCCAAATCGAACATATGTTATTCTGTGTTGGCACTGCATCTTTACGATCATGAGCATGACAGAAATTGTGTGGTATACATGTCAATAACTTACGCAAGGTAATTCGTATCTTACCAGGCTACCCGAGTTCAGTATCAAAGGTGTCAGATGTACACTAATCTGCGTTGGCGCCCAGGCATTCATAGTATGATAGCAGTTGTGTAGGCGCCTGTGATCTGTACACATCATTACGCAAAGAACTTTGTCACCCTAGTGTGGAGAACATGTGTGACATTGACTATGCCATGGTGAGATCATTTTGATCGCCAACGTCATTTGTCTATTATGAGTGGAATGCTACGTATACATTTTATGGTTCAAATGTTAACTGCAGACGGGGTAAGGACCTCTCCTCCAAATCCTTAAGCAACCCTTCGAAGATCGTCTGAGACTGCTTTAACTTTGCCAGCATCTGCGGAATGCTTTCGTGATCACAAGGTTGGTCTATTAAACATGTTAATTAATTCTAACGAGAATGTTTGGTTTTACCATTGAGGGATAAGTCTTGTGTTTGACTTTGCGTATTGAGGGGGTCTTCGTCGCTGTCAGCCTTCTTCAAAGACCTGATTAGAAATCCAAACCATTGAAGCAGACAAACATACCGCAAGTACTCCTCCCAGCTGCTCTTGAAGCTCCTTCCTTCGCTCTTTTAAACAGTTCATGGAGTCGAGGATGTTGTTGAGTATGACCAGTTCCTCCTCAGGTGACATTGTAGTATAGGATGTATGCGTATGAGAGTAGAGAAAGAACTTGGGTATTGGTCATATCTGTCGCTTTCCTTATATCTTAGATTAAATCTCATGTAATACAAAATTTCATAATATGAAGTCATTTGGATCTCATTCCTCATGCCACATGTTTCACCTTTTACCGAGTTATCACTCAATGAATACTCTAAGCTACTCTTATAGGTTGACTACTACTGTGCCGCCATTCTGTTAACCTCGGCAACAGCCCTTGCTCCCCTATTCAACAAGTCCTGTTGCACATAAAGCAATACTCGCAGTAATTCTATTGTTGCCAGTTATTGTCTTGCATTGATTTCATTCAACATCGTAATTAGTACTCACCATGGCCCTCAACATTCGGCATAATCAGCTCAGACGAGGGCATTGCCTTGTCTGTTTCGACGAGCATAGCTTCGATCTGTTATTTCATGGGTAAAAATGTAAGTATTCGTATTTTAGGACTTACTTCATTCTCCTCTTCTACCTGTCGCTGCAATTCATCGCGTCTATTCTTGATACTGTCGTACAATGAGAGAACATGGTCAATGAATTGAAATTCCTGTTCAGGTGTCATTGTTTGAAATAGAGAGATGTGGGTGGAGAAGCGCGATAAGATGTTGGCGTGGTTTATAATAATGTGACATAATGTGATGTAATCTGTGTCATGCGCTGCAGATTGCAACCCTCTATCCCTAGGTCAAATTTGCTAGTGCGGCAACAACATTGTCTAACCATTGTCTCTATTATCCACTCATAGACCATCAAGTATCAATCATACCATTGCTGTCAACTTCCCCTGAATTTTAACTCATATCTTTCACACAACATTTAGTATCTATCGGAAATTCAGAATACTCCCATTTAGTCTTTTAAGAACCATCTCGAGCGAGTAGAATTTATAATAATGTATATCATGTATGTTTAAGTTCAAATATTGTACTGAAACACTTCCAAAATCTACTATGTAAGGCGTGTACTAGGTACCAATGTCAACGAACTCGGGTTGGCATGCTCGACATGAGGAATTCAGGTCCTTGGCTATTTTAAGGACAAGTTCAACATTTGCGTGGGCACATCTGTTGGTGGCTACGGTCATATTTCGTTCTTGGTGAGTCTCACTCTGGAATATGCTTTTGTGCGAGATGAAAAGATTCCCGAAAGTGAACAGGCTCCATTAAGCGCCATCGTGTGGGCAGGATATTGAAGCAGGAAGTGGTCTTTAGTTGTGGTTAAAATGAGAGAATGACTGCACACCTCCCCTCGTCATTCCTGTTGTAGTAAACATTTAATCCCACTCAGGCCACCATCTCGCAGACCTCTTTCTCAAGCTGCCAGAGTCCGTTCTGGAGCGCACCCCCTTAGAGCGCTGCCCCAACATCACCATACATTGGGTACATGGATACCAGGACGTGCTAGACAATGAAAATGTGGATGCCGAAGCGAAAAGTGCCAGAGTGGAGGGTGCTAGTCCTCGCCTCCTCTTACCATGAAGCTTGCGCTCACCAATACCAGCGAACAAATCCACGATCCATGGGCTGAAAACTCACGTCGCACATTAGCACCATGTGGAGGACCTCCATCCGCTTCCACTGAATCAACCGCATTATCCCACTCAGCCAACTCCCAAAACTCTGGGAGACACTATTCATGCTCCCTCGCAAACTTACCACACTGCTCGGATATCTCATTACAAACCATGACCCCCTTCACCACCACCTCCACCGCATTTGGAAGTCTCCTACCCTACCTGCCGTCACTGCCAACTATGCCCTGAGACCGCTGCCCACATCGTGTTCCACTGTCCCGCTCACAGAGCAGTACGGAACCACCTTATACCAGTGAAACTCTTAGCCTCACACAAACCCATAGCCGCCCTTTTCACCTTCATCTGCACAACAACACGCTTTAACCGCCACTCCTCTCCCCAAGTGGGTCCCACCAGACACATAACAGAATATACCACTTGCCTACTATTCTGCACGAATTCATTCGCCCTCATATCTTTCCCGAAAATACTGTAGTTATTCCCATATTATTTCTGTGCTTGTTGAGAACCTCACATGATTTTATATTGAGCCTAGCATTGTCATATATATGTTCCCTAGCGTACTCATCAATGTGTCTTGTATTTCCATAACTTTATTATACTTTTGATGCGAACTCATATAGCTCTCACTGACGAGTTACCATTCTCTTTCTCTAACACAACGACCACTTATATTGTTCGGTGAGTGTTCGCTTACATTCCTTCCAAGTTCGCTAATTGTTTGTAGATGTTTTATATTCTAAAGTCTGTTTTTGGTCGCCTGACCCCCTCTGAGCATCTCCACGCCCGCCAACTTCTTCGCAGCGTATATTGCCATCGGGACGTGAAGCTACTTCAAGACGTTCGTCATGTTGTACTAACGTAAGTTCTCATTCTTTTTCTTTAATCATATTCTGCTCACTTTCTGTCGAAGTTCCATTTACCACCCAACCAAGAACGAAGCACATCATTATACGTTTCGTTGCACTGCGGAAGATGGGGTCTGCGTACAGACGTTTCATATATATGGTCTGAAAAAGTGGAGATCTTTTGCGAATGGTGGGAAGGGTAAGGGAGGGTTGAAAGGAAAGAAGTTTGACATTGAGAACGATTGTGTTAGTTTACTGTAGTACAATAATTCCCATTTCACGTATATAAGTATTCGATCACTTTACTATGTAGCTCTAGATAAAAAATGTATCTATTTATGAATAATATAAAAGTGCACACTACTATCGTCACAATTCCATCGATACTTTCCCGCTGGGTGGCCTGGCGTCTTTGTGGCATTCTTTTCGCCCTCCCCTGTGGACTCTCTGCAGTGCCTATGCTGCCGCTTACACTGTATCGGTAAAGCGTACACACACTCTGCTGCAATAAATATGAAATGATTGACTTTCACTGCTGCTCTTTCAATGACACGAGACACTTCCTCGCACAACAGTGCAAACTGTCCATGTGCCGGCTCACACTTCGTATCCAAACGCCTACCTGGATTGCCACCCTCTCCCATTACATCAATGACTCCGCAACATTCTAGGAACGTTACCGAAATAGGACCTGCCCCAAAACTGAACCTGCCACCTTGATGACACGCTAACCCACACGACGTAGGTACTTTCACCTTACTATTTCACCAAGGAGCTTTAAATAGGCAAATCTCCTAGTAGGGACAATGCCTCCCCACCCCCCAGACCCATGTCCCAAGCCATACTGCACTCAGTAAAAAAAAGGCATGCACTCACCACAGTGAGGACAATATCATTGGCCATGTTCACGATGTCCCATATGTTACATAGAGACCTGTCATACTTTGTTATTTGTCACGTATAGATCAGAGAATTTTGATAATTAGCCACATCAATATATCATGTACACTTCAGATGATATACTTCCCGGAAATTACAGGATATTCATATGCGTACATCTACCAATGTTAATCACACATATATCAAGTACTATCTGGCTAATATACACTGCGATGAATTTCGGGAAATTTTTCGGGATATTCATGCACGCACATCTACCGATATTAATCACGCATATATCAAGTACTATCTGACTAATATAGCTGGTGATGAATTTCGGGAAACATTACGGGATATTCATGCACGCACATCTACCGATATTAATCACACATATATCAAGTACTATCTGGCTAATATAGCTGGTGATGAATTTCGGGAAACATTACGGGATGTTCATGCACGCACATCTACCGATATTAATCACACATATATCAAGTACTATCTGGCTAATATACCCTGCGATGAATTTCGGAAAATCATCTACACAAGATTGCCACTGTGCTGCAATATTTCTGAAACCGGCGACTGTGTGAAGTGACCGCACTCACAGAGCACTCTCCATACCGCTGCTTTTGGAAACAAGCATACCTTACTTGGAAGGTGCACTTTAGCACATAGCCATGGCGCTAAACGTGTTACTCTGGCCACGTTATCCGGTGTAGTGCCCTGGTGAGTATGACACTAAACCTATTTAGTAGAGGCCCATTAGCTGACGTTATAGAGCACAAGAGTTTGTTCAATGTTGAAATCGGGAATGCTAATTTGGCTGACAACATTAAACGACCTTTTTAATTACCATGTCATTTGGATGCTCACATACTAATCACATAGAAAATTGTATTTAGCGATATCATATGTCTTCAGTGTATTCCCAGATTTCTCTGCCTCGATTTCCCACTTGCGTACGCCACACCAATATTCATATGTCCTTTTATAATACTCGTTCCATGCCTGTGATATTTTAGCACAAGCACTGCATTGGTGAACAACCGACATACCTTTATGCGTTCCGAACCAGGAGAAAATACTGCTTTCCCCTCATGCGAGATATAGACATCATGGCTCGGATCCTTCAGGACAGCCCATAGATCAATGTCAAATGATTCTAGCTCCTGAGGCTTTTTGATATTATTCGGAATGAACTGAAGATGAAGAAGACCATCACGATATCCAATCATGATAGTAAAACCCTTTGGTTCGAAACATTCCGTTTTATGCTTCCAGTAATACAGCTTTCGCAACGCATCAGCCAATCCGTTCGTGTCGTCATTCCAGCTGCCGGGATAAATAAAGTCGTCAGATGAGGGAGGGAATGTCTCCCATCCTTCCTGTGGATGCTAAGATTGAATCGCATATGAGTAGAGTATGCATACTTTGGCATTATTCTCAGGCATGAGATGTATGGTACCTGTCAGGGTTGCAATGCACTCTATTATCGGTATATATGATCGTACCATGCATAATGCCGAACAATGACGGATATGCCGAAAGATAAACATTTAGCTGACGACATATAATTGTGATCAGTACGTATATATTCAATTATCCCCCCCATTCGCCTTATTAAGCTCCCAGCTTCGTATCCAGCACCAGTACATATAAGTTCTTCTATAAAATCTGCATAATGCCTAGTCCTCACAAGTAAACCCAGAGTCACGCAATGAATATTTTTAAACTCACCTTAAATCTAGTTATTCCTGGAGACAGACACCAACGACCATCATGCCAGATGTAGAGGTCGTAACTTGCGTTTGTTAGTAGTTCCCATGGACTCTTGCCTCCTGAAACCTCCACCGGAACTTCCTTTATTTCGTCAGCAACAAACTGTATAACTAGTTGCCCATCTTCGATCGTAATGACCATGTTGATACCACTGCAAACGTCAAAATATGCATCAATCTCATGTAATTTCTTCCATTGGTGAAGGCATTGGATCGCAATTTCTAAAGTATCGCTTCCAGACGGTGTCCATGACGGCGGACATTTGTATAAGAATTCTTTGGACGTGCGTGGAAAAGAACCCCATTCGTCATCTACTTTGTTACTGCAACATTCACACTGCGTCACCGTATCAGTATTGTATTCTTAGAATCATGAAATGCGCACATGTGAATTAGGAAATACGTGTGTAATGGGTCCCAACTCTTCTAACATCAATGGCGTGGACGACATTGGACGAAGATACTTCTTCATCAACTCTTCTTCTTCGTTCCCATCAAACACACGTTTATCTTCGACTTGCCACCTATGTATGTAGGACCAATACATATATATCCTATGATACAACTCGTGCCATGCCTACAAGGTGCCTGTAAACATGGAGCCTGCAATTGAACGACAATAGAAACCCACCTTTAGCCTCTCTTGTCCAGGAGACATCTTCCATTGGTTGTCAAACCATACCCTCACATCGCATTGTGGATCATTTAGCGCACTCCAAAGTGTTCCCTTTCTCAACACTAAATCGCCGGCCTCATCAATCACTTGGGGTTTGAAGCGAATCACAAACACTTCGTTATCGGCAAGTAGCTCAATGGTAAGGCCAGCTGGTGTCATAAAGAAGGCATCCATCTCTTCTAAAAATATATAATCAATAATGCCGTGGAATGCGACCCATACAGATTCAGGACCATAGCGATCCCACGTTCGTCTGATTAACTTGAATTCAGAGGAACTTATTGGAAAGGACCGCCATCCTTCATCCCCATTGGCACAGCAGCATGAACACTGTGAATAAGTCAGCATTATCATATGATATTAAGTATAAAACATACATGAACGACAGTAGTGAACATTGTTCAGATGAAATGAGTTGCTCGAATTTTTTCGAGTACATAGTTGAGTCATGCAGGAGCCGGTTCGGCATGAGCGCACTTAAATTCTTCCGAATATATGAACTGCATTTCACTTCATGTTCAAAAAGCGGCAACTGGGATTCCAAGCGCACAGTGAATAATAATAAATTACATATGGTATACTATATATACGATAAAGATTTTGCTACATCATACGTTGTCAATCCCATCCCTGTTCTATGGAAAATACCCTCCCAATTACGAACCCACAACCAGTGATGATACGCCTGTTCATAGTACTCCAGCATTGCCTGTTCAACAATCAGATATGACAAGTCATATTGAACAACAGATACATACCTTCATACGAGAACGGCCTTCTGATAAAATCCATCTACCCTCGTGGCGCAAATGCAAATCATTCTCGGGGTTGGTGACGATATTCCAAAGGCAGTCCTTGTCGTAGTCTTCGGCATCTGTCATGAATGAAATGGAATCCCGAAACAGGTCTACCAAAAATCTCAGAACGAGATTACCATCCACGAAGACGAATGTAGCCCTGATTCCAATCGGCGCTTGTTGGTCCATATGCCTCTTCCAACAGTAGAGGTTTTGTAAAGCCTGGTATGGACTTTTCGTACCGCCTCCCCATACAGTAGGGTGTGTGACTTCGAACCCCTTAGAAGTATGGGGGAAACATGACACAGGGTAAGTGTTATTCTAAAGAAAATAGTAAGTCAACTATTTTATAAATAGTTCAATAACACATACGGATTTACGATCTTTTGCCATGTTGTCCATAAATAATTTCTGAAAAACACTCGTAAGTCAACAAATTTAGTAATAGTCCAATATCACTTACATATTTGGAATCTATTCGGTGGGCTAGGCAGATGTTGGTGTTGGTGGATAACGAACTTTGGAGATATTAAGTAGTATACGCATGATGCGTATTTTCCGGGTAATGTGTTTCGGCATTTGATCCTATCCGCACGCAATCCGCTAAATGCGATATTGTGGACCCTCTGCCGAATCGATCATATTCTCACACTGCTACAATATCCAATCAGGACTCTCACAGGGGAGGAGCAAGGTAGTAGGAGTAGCGGTGCCCCAGTGGACCAAAGTGATAGTGGAAGTGAGAAGGGAGGTCAGCAGCCAAAATTAAATGACGATCATCAATCCTCACTGCATGACGAAAATTGATCGCTGAATTAATTGAGATGGGGGGGTGTGCGATCATGTATGCTCTAGTGTGATCGTTTAACCCTGGCTACTTGAGATCCACAATATCAAGTGTACTCCATTCCATATCATGAGTTACCAAGTTCATACAATTATATGAACTACATTTCTTGTAATATAATCATTCGCGCTATTTTAATCAAGGGCATAATCGACCTAATCTGGCAACGTCTTGTGAAGTACCGTCGATTCCCCATTTCTTCTTCTGCAATTCGCAGTAACGTACTCCGCACCAGTGACCGTAGGCAGTTCTATAGAATGTCCTCAATGCCTAAATTAGATTTGTTAATTGGCATGATATCGTTAGCATGGATTTATAATATACCTGGACTCGGTCTGGTCCGTGTGATGGCTTCCACTGGTAATCGTTCCAGATGTGGAGATTGACTCTATAGTCAGTAATACTATCCCATATAGACCTGTCACTATCCGCCTTCTCTAAAATGATATCCGGCGAAAAAATGAGATGGATGTTCCCGTCGATGTAGTCGATGTTCAATGTTACACCAGGTGGGACTTGACGTATTGTCTGCCAGCTCCATTCGTAAAACTTATGAAGCTTATGCTGAATAGGTCTCAATGGGATGTCCCCCACCAATGGTTCCATATAAATAAAACCGTCAGATGTTGTCGGAAACAATCCCCACCCCTGCTGTCCTCCCTACAACGTACTCGTAAATTGAACAAACCAATACTAAGGAGCACATACCACATAATCTTCCCATGTGTCCGGTTCAACATGGCATATTGGTGGCCATACCTAAGTCAAATACTTGGTTAGCAATAGCATTTCATAACATGTTTAATGCTTACACGGTTCTTTCTAGTTTTCAAGCTTCTCATTTCATTAAACGGGTACATGGCCATTCTTCTCTCCTTATATATACTACTCTCTTTGCCGAAGGAGTAAAGAGATGCCGTATTATATAATATACTACATCTCATATGGTCAAATACATCTTTCTAGCATGATCCTGTGACGTTTCTACCATAAGCCAACTTTTACAATCAATCTCTGACAGCTTAATCCAAACCCAATACTGATACGCTTGCTTGTAGAAAGATTTAAGGTCCTGTCGATTCATACACATCAGAAATAATAATATTTAGAGTGAAGAATAGACATACTGCAATTCGATCAACTCCACGGGAAAGTTTCCACTGTGCATCCTCCAATATATGAAGGTCATAGCTAGGGTCCGTCAAGATATCATGAATAGATTTACGCTCGCGAATAACCAGATCTATATGCCCCTTTACAATGTCTGGCACGAAGCGCATCATAAGATCCCCTTTTACATAGTATATCAACATTGTAACTCCAGGCAATCCATGCGACGATTTATTCAATTTCCACTGGTAAAGTGCATGTATAGTTGCACCAATGTCAGGGTACTCTGGACGCCACATCCCATGAGCATCAATGTCAAAAGACTCGGACGTCCTTGGGAATGACTCCCAACCCTGTGGGCGATCCTGCACAACCGATTAATAACGTGTAATTACTAATAAAGAGACTACGCACCGGCCATGACTCTAAAATGTCAAGTCCTTTCCATTCACTCGCTGGTATTCCCCACCCTTCTGGAGAACTCTATAGCATGTAAAGTCAGGTGTGAAATCGTGCACTCGTATGAGATGATATTTACCGGTTCAATTATATAGCTCATTGTTCAAGCAGAGGAAGCCACCAGTGCTCGGCCTTTATATATGTAGCAAGTTAAATGTTTAAATTAATATACACTTATTGGCACACAATGTATCGTAAATATACATCTAATGAAGTGACCTCATGTGCGGCCAGTCGCCGCTCCCACCAGTTCACACGACACCAGAGTTTGTACGCTCTCTTGTAAAACCTTATAATTGCCTAAAACTATCTGGTGAGGAAGAATGAGAAAGTACAGATGAATAACTTGCAAGAATTCTTTCTGATCCAACCGATAGATGCCACTCGCCCTTGTGCGAAAATCGTAGGTCTACCCTAGGATCGGTAATCACATCCATCATCGACCTCTCAGACGTCACGTATTCCTCTTGCTCTTGAAACTCGAGCGGATCAAAAACAAGTTCAATATATCCGCAATTAAAGCGGAATGACACGACTATACCGATCGGATCATGCAATACTCTCGTGTATCACCAACGATAAAGAGTATGCATATCGTCGGCAAATGATCGTTGCGAACCATGCAGAATCCGAGGAGACTTGTAAATAAACGCATTCGAGCTCGCCGGAAAGTATTCCCAACCCTCATCGATTTCCTAAAATCGAGATCAATAACCAGATCATGAACAAATAATAAAGTAAATATCGCACCGGATAACAGCTCCGAGGCATCGTTGTACTCATAATCGAGAACATAACCACGCTTAAATATTCCAACATCTCTACCACATCTGTCATTGCCATTATGCAAATATTCATATCATGCGTCATATTTCCTCTTGGTCGGACTCATGTGCTATAACTATGATGATGATAGTATATACGCAATGATATCATTGGCCCGCAACTTGATATCTTCCTGAAAAAAAATACTTCCCCGTCATAATCTAACCAGCACACCCCTAAGTATTTTCCCGGCGGGCCGGCCCCACTAAAAAAATTATTTGTTCAATTTCGTCCAGTTAGGAAAATCCCCTGTAAATTTGATTCCGTTTTCACGGCACTTATCATTGGCCCGCAACTTGATATCTTCCTGAAAAAAAAAAATTCCCCATCATAATCTAACCAACACACTCCTAATTATTTTCCCGGCCCCACTAAAAAAAATTATTTGTTTAATTTTGTCCAAGTTAGGAACACCCCCTGTAAATTTGATTCCGTTCTCGCGGCAAACTTCATGTATTATTCTGGCGCCCCAATTGAAAAATAATTTGTTCAATGGAATAACCGCAGCACTCCTTATATGTTATTCCAACCCCAATAAATTTTTTTTTTTCAATTTTTGACGTAGATCGGTACGTATATATACAAGTGTTGATACGAATATTTTCCTTCTTTTCCATCTCGCATTTTCAAAGCCCAATGTCCAACATAGTTGACGTAAGCCATCCTTCTCCTACGACCATGAACTGAACTTGACCTTGACTTGATATACGCAGTCCTCAGATATTCCGATTCGTAAAACCCGCAGCATGGTCGCTCAAGGAGAAGGAGTTGGTACAGGTGGTCGTCCCGTTCCGAACTATGGAGTGATGAGGAGAGAAAAAGACAGTGAATCTGAGGTGAGTATTCTAGTTCTGCGATGAAATATCTATTGACTAGGTATTGTAGGATGACGATGATCCAATTTCTTCACCGGTAAATTAAATCGCCGTATACTAGGTATATCGCTCACACTTTACAGACCCCGGTACGTCTGACGAGGCAAAGGGCGAAGAAGGCAAGTTTAGTGTTGTATTGTCTACATCCATTGCTTATATTGGGACTTAGGCAAGCGACGTCGCTTCCAATCCGGATAATGTCGAGGGCGATGTGAGTCATCGACAACTATCCATTCTTCAGTAATCTAAGCTTACCTTTGGGTTTAGTCCGATAAAGAGAATGTACGTACACTATCTATGCTGCTTAGAAGACATTGACTAACCCGGTGCATATAGATCGACCCTGCCCGCAGTGTTGAAGGCAACACTAATAAACCCCGGATATTTACCCCATTCCCAAGTAGGAAAGAAAAGGCCTCCGTAGATCTGTTCACGTCAGATGAGGATGTGAGTTTTTTGTGTTAAACATATTGGCTTTACCGACATGATATCGTCATAGCTCCCTGGGCCACCCCCAAGGCAAATTCATGCAAATCCGTCTCTGTCCCATGTGTCGATGGTAGGTGTCCTTTCCTGTACTGAATATCAATCATGTCTCACCTGTTATTTCTAGGCAGACGCCACGCCTACCGACCACACCGACACCGCTCCTATCCGTTCAATCCGGACGTATTCGAAAAAAGATCGTCCAACATTAGAACCAGTATGTCTTTCTCATTGACACGCAACAACTGATGTCGAACGGATATATCTAGACCGGACCCAATGCATCATCTAATGCCCCAAGCAGGAAAGACAAATTCTCGTCGGACGATGATGTGAGTTTATTGCGTTAAATATACAGTATTTACTGATATGATACCGTCATAGCTCCCTGGGCCACCCCCAAGGCAAATCCATGCAAAACCGACTCTGTCCCATGTATCGATGGTATGTATCTTTCCAGCTGTTATAATATTGAATATCAACCATGTTTCACCTGTTATTTCTAGGCGGATGCTGCGCCGACTGATCCGTATTCGAAAAAAGGACATACAGCAGTGGTGCCGGTATGTCTTTCGCATTGACGGACAACAACTGAAGTTGAATTGATATTTCTAGACCGGACCCAATGCATCAGCTAATGCCGCTGCTGGGCCAGTCAGTTCGATAAAGCTTCCGTCAAGCTATACATCTAGGCTCGGTGTACGTCTTATTCTTTCTTCTATCTATGAATCCATTAATTTACGTTAGCTTTTTAAGGGTAATCCAATCTCGATAGGAGGCGGAACGTCTGGTGCACATGTACGTCGTCTGTAGAATTTACAGACAATATTTATAACAATCCATCACCTCAGGCAAGTCGTGTAGAGATGGGCTCCGTCTCAGAAGCCCTGGTACCGAATGTGATGTCTTTTCCCATATCCACTGTGTAGACCGCCTAACACCTTTGAGATTTAGATTGCAAGAATACCTTCATTCAATTCTGTTTCATCAGTATGTCACCACATATCTTACATTTTTACCATGTCTCACTCATCATCGTAGGTGGGTGGAGTCATGATGGTATTCATTCTTACGTTCAGCATATGACAACCGTTATTGACAAATTGATATCCACAGGTAGATGACCCGCCTGTTGTGAAGCAACGGGCTATTAAACCTGTCCCATCTGTGATCATACATCCTCTATATATTTAACAGCATGCTAACATCGATAACTCAGACTGCCCTGACCAAGGATGCATCCGACGGACATTCCAAGGCGAAAATAAGTAAACCTGCAGCGTCGAAGGTCCCTATGAGTCGAGGAGGAGCGAATACTGTAAGTTCCCATTCCATATGTGATATGAACGGTTACTTACTTGATATATACAGGTTTCAGGCGATAGTCAAAACCCAGTTCCCCCCGTGAAAAAGGGCAGGAAATCTGCACCTACTTTGGTACATACACCGCTTAACTTTTGCTTTTAACGCTGATTTACTTGGCACATATAGGCTCCTATGGATGTCGATGAGGCAACCCCCACCACAAAGAGTTCCGTATGTGTACATTCTATTGATGTTAAGAACAGTGATTTACTTGATATACATATAGGTCGATGTCAGGGAACCAGTGCCTACAAAGAAAAGGAGTAGGAAATCGACCCCTATGCCTGTATGTTGTATAATTTGTGGTTTAAACATTGATTTATTTGGTATATATAGGTCGCGATCAGTCTGGAGAAGCAAAACTTACCCACAATGGGTTCCGTATGTGTACATTACATTGATGATATGAACCATGACTTATTTGTTATATAAAGGCTGCAGTCGATGTTGAAGGTGTCAATAAAAATGGTGGGAAGTCAGCTGCAGCGAATACAGCGGTATGTACTCGGTTCAACTTTCGATTTGAATTCTTATGTACTTGATATGTATAGCCAGCAACGAATATGGTTGAGGCCCTTGCTTCTGCGACTGCTTTGGTACGTGCTGAGTTTAACTTTCGATTTGAATGGTTATTTACTTGATATGTATAGCCAGCAGCGAATAATGATAAGGCCCCTGCCTCTACGACTGCTTTGGTACGTACCCATTCTACTGTTGATTTGAACAGTAGCTTACTTGATATATATAGCCTGCAGTTGATGTGGATGAGCCTGCTCCTGCTGCAAAGAAGGGTAGAAAGTCGAACAAGCAAGTATGTGCTGGGTTTAACTTTCGATTTGAATGATTATTTACTTGATATGTATAGCCAGCAGCGAATAATGATAAGGCCCCTGCCTCTACGACTGCTTTGGTACGTACCCATTCCACTGTTGATTTGAACAGTAACTTACTTGATATATATAGCCTGCAGTTGATGTGGAGGAGCCTGCTCCTGCTACGAAGAAGGGTAGTAAGTCGAACAAAAAAGTATGTGCTGGGTTTAACTTTCGATTTGAATGGTTATTTACTTGATATGTATAGCCAGCAGCGAATACGGATGAGGCCCCTGCCTCTATGACTGCTTTGGTACATACCCATTCTACTGTTGATTTGAACAGTAACTTACTTGATATATATAGCCTGCAGTTGAGGTGGACGAGCCTGCTCCTGCTGCAAAGAAGGGTAGAAAGTCGAACAAAAACGTACGTGCTGAGTTTAACTTTCGATTTGAATGGTTATTTACTTGATATGTATAGCCAGCAGCGAATACGGATGAGGCCCCTGCCTCTACGACTGCTTTGGTACATACCCATTCTACTGTTTATTTGAACAGTAACTTACTTGATGTATATAGCCTGCAGTTGAGGTGGACGAGCCTGCTCCTGCTGCAAAGAAGGGTAGAAAGTCGAACAAAAACGTACGTGCTGAGTTTAACTTTCGATTTGAATGGTTATTTACTTGATATGTATAGCCAGCAGTGAATACGGATGAGGCCACTGCTTCTACGACTGCTTTGGTACGTACCCATTCTACTGTTGATTTGAACAGTAGTTTACTTGATCTATATAGCCTGCAGTTGAGGTGGGGGAGCCTGCTCCTGCTACGAAGAAGGGTAGAAAGACGAACAGAAAAGTATGTGCTGGGTTTAACTTTCGATTTGAATGGTTATTTACTTGATATGTATAGCCAGCAGCGAATACGGATGAGGCCACTGCTTCTACGACTGCTTTGGTACGTGCACATTTTACTGTTAATTTGAACAGTGGTTTACTTGATATATATATAGCGTGCAGCTGACGCGGGGGGGCCAGCTCCCAGTACGAAGAGGGGTAGGAAATCTGCTCCTAAAAGTGCACTCGTGCGTATCCATTCCACTAGTAATTTCCGCGGTTATTTAATTTCAATATATAGATCGTGATCGATGACAGTGACGAGGAGGTCATTAACCCTCAGGGTATCCCTGAGGTTTCTGTCTCTGCAGTAGCTAAAAAGGCAAGACAACGGACGACTGCCAATGAACAGGATAATGTGAGTGCTGTTCAGCTTGCGATTTGAACTGTGATTCAGTTGATATGTATAGGCTGCAGTCGACAAGCGTAAGTCAAGGCCCACGATCAAGAGGGGTAGGAAATCTGCTCCTAAAAGTGCAGTCGTGCGTACCCATTCCACTGAATCCACTGGTGATTTCCACAACGATTTAATTTTAATATATAGATGATAATCGACGACAGTGACGAGGAGTCTGCTGAGGAGTCAGCTCCCATCACAAAGACAGGTATCCCTACGGCGGCTAAAAAGGCAAGATCTTCCAATTTGGTACGCATTTATTCGTTGAATATATGGAATTTTAGCTAACTGATGAGTGTATTTATTAGCCTATTCTAACACCTGCTATTACGACGGTATGTGTGCATTATCGGGAAATTGATGTTTGGTCTCGGTCTCTAATGATTATATTTAGGCTGTAGAGATACCGATGATCGCAGAAGTAAGTGTTTTGCATTAGGGATCTGGATTGAAATTAATAATCTATTGATAGGAGCTGTCGGGAGAGATCCAACAACTTGGAAAGAGGAAGAGGACCAAGATTTTGGGTGCAAAGGAACCAAAGAAGCCAGAGGTACGCTGTATATGTCTGTTGCTTGTGTTTTTATACTAATATATTTCAGGTGTATGTAGAGCCAACAGCGGGTCTGGAGTCATCTGCCTCCCCATTTTTTTTGGGATTCGCGCTGGTGAATCTCGTTTATACTAAACCGGAGGATTTAGAAATTGTCAACCACATTCATCAACGACCGTTGCAAGAGGCGCATGTAACAAGTCTATATGAAATTGGCAGCGGAGCTCATGGGGGGAAGAACTTACGACGCGGAGATCCAACAACGGCTTTGACTGTCCTAGTCGACCCCAAGTTCATCGACACGACATCCCTTGCAACTACTGGAAGTGGCCCATTCAAACTTGTAGGCTACACCTCCCTGGCACCGACTAATAGCATGACGTTGCTCGATGGCGCCCACAGAAAAGCTGCTCTCCTTAGGGTTATGAAATCGACCATGGAAAAGTGCGAAATTTTGGTGGAGAAGTCGAAGCGTAAAGATTTTACTCCGGAGGAGCGTAGTGCCCATTACAAGGATCTTTGTAAAGTCCAACGCGCTATTAAGGTTGGGGGGACTTGGCTCGTGGCATTTTATGATGAAGGTATGTTCGATGTACTTACTTTTGAGTGGATATTTATTCCTGTTTCTTTAGTGGCCATAAGGAATTCTCCGACGCCAAACTCAACAATGTTGGCACTCACTGGTGTTAATAATGTGCGCGGATCTCATCACAACACACCTCAACACATGCTCCTGCTTGTCCTCTCTAGTCTGTCAAATTGCACGGAAGACGCTGATCGCGAGCTTGCCATGCAATATGCTGAGACGCTCGTTAGTGCGAATTCACTCGAATTCAAACGGCTCTTCTCGAAGGGCAATGACATATTGGATCTCTTGTGTAAGCTGTGGTACTACAAAAGTTTCCATCACCTTCAGATTTCGCCCAAGGATTTACTTTCCGTCCACCAAGGTGGATGGGGCATCTTTCATGCGATTATAGAGAGAAGCTGGAAGTTAGTTCGATTTCTGGCATCTGATATGGAACTTCCTACCAGCGTCACCTCTTCCTGGGAGCTTTCGTTACTGCTAGATAAAAGTCTTTCCGCCAGTCATGTTTCAGAGGTCATTCTTGCTAAAATTTTGGTAGCAAGTGAGTTGACATTCACCCATATGTTTCTGACACACGAAGCCTTCATCTGGACCGTCAATGCTCTGTACCTCGACAGGCTAAAGGCGAGCTTTGGTCACTTTAAGGGTATTATGGCAAGCGATGCTAGCAAGTTGAAGTCCCACGAAGACCGAGCGATCTATCATGCGATGGATTACAAGGTCACCCGTTTGTATGAAGATGGACTCGCTTATGGCCCAGGACTTTTGCCCGAATTCAAAGGCGGTGTTCCTATTTTGTGTCCGTCACTTTTTCAATCTCTGTTGAACGACTTGCAAGACCTTGATCTTGGTCTTAATATCGTGCGTCATTTATCTCTCTTGGTCTAAATTATAACAACACTGACGCAGTTCATATTTTGGTTATCAGATTTCCACGATGATTACTCCAGCACTTGGGACAGTCGTTGGTTCCAAGGGTGGTCGGACTATTACGAACGTCTATTACACATCTGCATCTGGTGGAATTTATTATCACTTGAAGCATGCCCTTTGGCGATCGCATTCTGAATGGAACAAGATGTCCCAAAAGGAATCCCTTGACTTTTCCCTCAGCTCTGACGATTTTAACGGGGCATATTACTTGGACAAGGCCTGGTGTGATGTTATCCACCTGATTCTTTCTCATCGCCAGCTATGTATTCTCCCTTTCACACCGGACTTTCAGGTTCTTCACGAGTCTTGCCCATGGAAAGATGGATATTCTTCGCGAAATAAAGTCGGCAAACTTACCACCAAGGAACAGGACGATTTTGCTGCCAATTTTGTCGAACTTGTATTTTTCAAGTGGGCACGTGTATCTGATGCGCTTCTGCCGAGGAATACTTATACGAGGTGGTTGGCCAATCCTATCCAGGATATTCACGATACGGTTCGCAAAAATGGCGATGAATTCGGCGATGTATTTAAGCTACTTCTCGTGACGCCCTTCAACTTCCTTCATCCTGTCAACAATAAACAGCTATATCAGCGACGTGTCTGCAAGGATCTATTATTAGAGATCTTTTGGAAAGACGAAGAGCTCATTCCGTTCTTGAAGCACCGCTATCATGCTCCATTCCTGTGGCTCTTGACTGAGATTAAGAAAGTTCTCAGGAGTAACAGTGGCTTCGAGAACTTTATCTTCTCGCTCGATATTCCCGACATTCACGATACATATGAACCCGAACTTCGTGTCACGGAGAAGATCGTCGCCAGGGCCATGATGACGAGAGACGCTCATGCGTCTATTCGCAGCATGACAGCTGTGTTCAATCGCTTTGCAAGGTCGCTCAGTCAGCGTGGCATTGCTGGTATTCCAGTAGTGACGAAGATGAAGCCTCAGGGGGACGATTTAGATTCCAGGTTCCGGACCGATTACTATCTTCATCCCTTCGCCGCGACGAAGCTCAGCGAGCTTTATAACGTCTTCATGGGTCTCGGTAACGACTTATGGAAGCAAGAATGGGTTAACGACGGCTCCAAGCCAGATGCAGCTGTGTTTAATTGGTTGGAGGGAGCCCAGGGCGTTGATCTCTATAGCGGTCATCAGCCAAAGTGGAACATATGTTCTATGCTGGATGCCAAAGTTTTCTACGACTGTACGATGGATGGTTTCGATTCTGGCCGCGTTGATTGGGATCCAAGGAACGAGGAGGAGGAGGAGGAGGAGGAGGTGATAGATGAGGGTGAGGACGAGGGCGAGCAGAAGAGGGGGGAGAACACTGCGGTTATGGATGAATCATCGTCGGGAGAGGAGTTTTTATCAGGAGAGGAGTCGTCATCAGAAGAGGAGACGCAGGACATGATGGAAGATAGAATGGTGGATGATGAGGCCGAGGAGGACGATAGTGATGACGGTTCTTCAGCGACTTCCGAAGTCGATCGCGGTACCTCCGAACTATCACCAGAAGATAGGCAGCTTGCGATAGATCTTCTGTTTGAAGTTCCAGAGGAAGACGACCTTATATGGGGAGAGTACGATGACCTTTCGAATGCCGCGTTGGACGCACTTGATCGCATAGAGCTCGAAGGTAATGTTGATTCCGGTCACGGGGAGAAGGAGAAGGAGCAGAAGCAGGAGCAGGAAGACGAGGAGGAAGAGGAGAACGAGGAGGGGGAGGACGACGACGATGATGAGGAGGAAGAGGAGGAGGAGGGGGAGGAGGAGGAGGAGGAGGAAGACGAAGATAGTGACCAAAGACCCACCAAACGGGCAAAACAGTCTACTTAAAGAACGGTCTAGTTGATATAATACTTGTTTGTTTATGGACAAAGACTTCATATGCATATTGTATTTGATGTGCGATTCACTTGATATATCACATTGGTCGTCCACTTTTTCATTTCGGTATTTGATCTTATTGGTATCCCCTCTATATTTGAAGTATAGTCTAGGTCATATTTCGACCATGCATCACACGATGCCGTGAACTACGTTTCGCCACGCTTCACAGCTCCCCATGAACAGAGGTATAAAATAGAATCGTCGCTGCATCTGAAAAATTTAGCTGAAAATCGATTAGTGATTAAAGATCCTCAATTTTTCACGCATCACACTGACGCTTGAAAAGAGGGTCCAACTGTTCAGACGTTGTCACAGCGTAATTCGATGAACAGTTGGTCGTATTTGATTAGTTTGTACATGTTGTACACGGGTTAGCTAATACAACTTTAAATTATTACACGTCTCAAGTTTCAACGCAGCCTTATTCCCTATCTATCATGTCTCCCAACAAGGCACCGACACCCGAACGCAATAGCACGAAAGTGGCTTTCATACCTTCTGGTCCACCACCTCCTTTCACCGAAGAAAGAGCATCCTTGGCCAACGACTTGATGCGTCATGCTGCAATACAACGCGACATGGTTCTCGGCGTTGGCAACGCACGTGACTCTTTGGCGGCTATTGGCGCGCGTATGGCCGCTATAGAACTTTATAATGCCAAACAATTGGGACTGAAGGTAATCACCTGTGACTCTTTGCTCGAAATTAAGAGAAAGGAGATAGAAGCTGAAACGATGAAGACGGAGGTCGCTAACATGGCTACGGGGAAAGTAGATAATCTCGCAGGCGAAGGGGAAATCGGCGAGCTCGAAGAGGAGGTTATACCACCAAAACGTCGTGGAGTAAGTCTTTTGTCTTTATCTTTTCTTCGATTCTGATGTTTTATTTCAGAGAAAGTCAAAGACGAAAAAAGCGACGGAAAAGTCCTGTGTGTATGTGAATCCACCGGCAACGATGAAGACAACTACCTCTAGCATCACTATAAAGACCCCCAGGCAAAGGAACCACGTTCGCTGGACCTTCATCTTCCGAAGCGCATACCATATCTCCCCCCGTTCCTTCTAATAAGCGAGTGACGCGCTCCTCTGCTGTAGACCTCACGCTCCATGCCTCAAATGTCGGATCCACCCTCGCTGCCTCAAATAATCGCGAAATGCGTTCCTTGCGCATGTCTTCCTTAAGGTCTGCGGTCTCTTGCTCTGATGCCAACCACTCAGACCGTGCGCGCAAGTCCTTCACTCCCCCACCCTTGAATGCGCCCCTATCGCGTTCCTCGACCCCAATAGCCATACCACGCGCCTCTCCCTTTTATGTACCCCAAACGCGATCCTCTACCCTGAACCCCGAGAGTTTCACTGGTGACCATGTGGACACTCCTTCAATTTCCGCACCCTTTATTGCCCCCCCAACACATTCCCCTGACTTGACCGACTTACCACTCGTTGAGGGTCTCCCAGATGTCATTGAGACTGATCAAGTGGACGCTTCCTCTATTCCCGCTTCGTTCATTCCGTCCGAAATGCTTGTAGATGTAACAGATAAGGGTTCTTTCGCAGCGACGACATCAATGGGAAACACCCCGGAGAACTTGGCCTTCTTAAAGGCGCACTGGGTTACTAATCCGCGCTGCACTTTATGTGATGCGCGTGCGGGGGAATGCCATATTGATGATGAATGGTAAGTTTTTTAAAAAAACTTGACATTCATTACTGACCCTTTTAGTCGCTATATTGGATTTCACAAGGTATCGTGTCGCTACTGCAGGAGCAAAAAATCTGCATGCTGGTCAGTAGGTGAGGGCGAGTTTGTGAAGTCCCACTCTGTGAATTTGCAGTCAAATCGTCCATCTCGAAAGAGAGCTGCGTCCGAAGTACCTGCAGATATCCAGCCTGAAAAGAAGGCACGTACCGAAGACCGCATCACCGAGACTGCCTTTTCAGCAGTCAACTTCGAGCATACCTCTTCGGCTGGCAACATCGACGCTACCTCTTCAGCTCTCAACTTCGAGGGTACTTCATCAGCTGGCAACTTCGAGGCTACGTCTTCAGCCGGCAACATCGACGCTACCTCTTCAGCTATCAACACCGAGGCCATCTCTTCAGCTATCAACATCGAGCCTACCTCTTCGGCAGTTAACTCGGACCTGGACAAGATTAACGATATGCACGCATGGATGCGAGATATACACCAAACTATATCTTCAGCTCTAAACACCCACCAGGACAAGATCAACGACATGCACACATGGATTGAAGATATACATAAGACGTCGGGTATCATCGCAGGAAGTCTTCAAAATATAGAAGCGATTATGAGATCGCGCAGGGATGCATTGGACGTGCTCGCATCAGCGATGTTGCAGAACAATCAACCTCTTCTTTCCCCCGAAACTGAAATCCCCCCCAACGCACCAGAGGCCGCAAATGATATTGGAACGGAGTCTCCTCAAGGCACCCACAACGTCGATATTAAGATGATGGAGTAATCTTTTCCCCTGGTTTAATTATCCGTTTCCTGTATATAGTTGATTTTGGAATGAATATCATCGGATTACTATGTTTAGAGTATTAATACTTGTGAGCGTTAGATATGAGCCCAGCTTAAGGTTGGTGAAAATGCATAACGAAGTCGTTATGGGAAGAACGGTTGCGTGACGAGGATTGTGGGCTGTTGCACGCTGCTGAGTGGAGGAGACAAATAAGCGGTTCTTTGTAAGTAGCCGAAGAATTAAAAGCAGCTACGTTCTGCGAGGACTTTGTCGGTTTATGAGATAGACGAGAATTGGAAATGAAGGGATTGGTGGGGAAAGAAAGCCTGGAGAATGAACAGGTATTAAATGGCTCTATTTAAGCTTCAAGCTCGCCCATGAGGCCAGGATGGTAATCTTGGGAAAAACTTCCATATTTTAATTCCGGTACAGCAAACGCACAGTGGACCCACTGTCCCCAACAAATACTCCTTTTCGGTCATGTTCAATTGTCCTTGACGCCGATTAGGTGCTCGTTCTTTGCTTAGATACCACAGATTTTTTCGCCATCAGCAAATGAAACTCGTTAATTGCAATTTTCTCGAATGCTACCACCTCACCGATGAAAGGGAATCTTTGGACAACGACCGTATGCAGAAACCTACCATTCGAGCATGTCAATCGTTGGCAGCTATTGGCAAGTGTCTGGCAGCTTTAGAGGCTGGTATTGCCCAGCGTTTGGGCAACAAGAAAAAGGCGATTGAAGCTCAAGATGTCGTTAAGAAAGCTATGGGAGAAGTGGAAGATCTTAAAGGGTGAAGGAAAAGGTTCAGCCAGCACGTCTTTTATTTTACTCTCTTCTTTGATTCTGATGTCTTATTTCAGACAAAGCCAAAGCCGAACAGGGCGGCAACAAGCACTTTGGACAGGGAAGAAAAATTCACAGACACATCCAGTGTGTATAGGAATCCGTCGGCAATGGTCAAAACCAGTGTCTCGAATCATCTCTCGTCCCATGATCTCATGATGCGCGGACAACGTTCCCCGTTCCTTCAAACATTTGAGTGATATACTCCTCAAATGTCGGATCCACCTTTGAACCTCGCTCCAACGATGTCTTTACTCCTGGACTTAGCAGGCGCGTTTTTTATTTCCACCTACTGACATTTTACCTACCTACTTATCTTTGGTACGTACACTTTGAGAATGTGAGGATACTTTTACTACCCAATATTACGTCGTTTGTGCTAGCGTAAGGCCCATGGTGTGGTAATTGATATGCTATCATCTCTCCCTTTTATTAGACTGCTCATCGGGAGGATTGAACTCAAGACCTGTTCGATGGGCATCTGAGCTATATTCGTCTTGCTGTATTAATAGATCCGGTTTATTATTAGATGATAGATCTCCGAATATCAGGGCCTTTCATGCTCGGGCCAGGTGTAGCTGAAGAGTCGCGAAATCTTTTTACATTAATTCAAAACCTAAAGTTAGTCATTGGGATCATATATTAACATTACCTTCATAGCGATAAAATCTTCGTTAGAGATATGAAACATCTCTCAGTTCATAGTTTGGGATCACATATTAGCATTACTTTCATAGTGATAAAATTTTCGTTAGAGATATGAAACATCTCTCAGTTCATAGTTATGGCTTGTATATTTTAACAAGCCACTGTTATACAAGGCTACACGACGACTAGTACTTCTATGGGATTCTTGTCCACTTGGAATTACTTAGCCTTACTCTGGATTACTTTACTGGGGAAATACAACGCTGTGTTCACGTGTACTGTACCATATCAATCAACTTGACACAGGGTTGGCACCGTATGTGTGGTTTTCACTTTGACATGGTGCTCATAAAATTTAACTGCTAATATTCATCATGGGAGTGCGTGAACACACTCAAACTGGTATTATTTTAAATACTAATACAGAATATAGAAAGTCTATCAGACTTTGCTCTTTTTACACTAATGCGTGACAGTCATCAAATAAATAATCTCTTCGGCAGTAATTACCAACCAGGACAGGACCAACGGAGTAGCCTCGGCTAAAAAAAAAATAGCATTTGAAAAGAAGCCGTGTGCTTGAATGATTTTGCGAGTTCGATATAGCTAACGGAAATAATGTCTCCACCCGTAATTTGGCTGTGTTTGTATTGGACATTATTGGTCTCACGATGAAACATTTGATATGATCACTTCTCATCCGCCTCTCTCATGTCGATGAACGTTGAGAAAGAACTAGTGAGTACTAATTGACACAAATTTACTTCTATTTTAATCTTCTGCCCAGCCAACCAGCATGAGCGAAGATCTAGTAGAAGAAGAATTTAACACAGTGGATCGCCCCCTACCCCCCTCCGTCATCCCCGAGTACAAATCACAGATTAGTCTTTCAGATGAAGAAAAAGTCAAGCTAGCTGCTGCGCTAGCTGCTGATGAAGAATACCAAGCCTTGTTGTGCTTAGAAGTCATTCACAAGGAGAGGGTAGATAAAGAAATGGAAGAATCGCTTGCAGCTCAAACTGGTGATGTACGTCCCATTAAGCTAACCATAACGTTGAGATTGTCTGATCGTGTTTTAGATTAGTATGGTATATGAGGGGGGGGACTGGATTGAAGAGCCCGTAGCAGTCGATTATGTTCAAAAACCAAAAAGGCGCGCCGGAAGACCCCGAAAAAATGCGTCAAGGCTTGTGAGAAGTCCCTCGAGGAGTGTACCTAAGCCCGCTTCGCGTTCGTCGACACACACTCAGGAAGGCCACTCAGTTCCAACTAGCTCCAACGTCAATATCTCCACGCTCCAAGCCCACTTTGAAATGCGACATCAATGGGAACGAGAGTCACACGAACTTTTAATGGGATCACTCAAACTCTTTATGGATGAAGTAACTTCACAGCTGGATAACTTGACCTTACTCGTTGGATCTATGGCCCAGGACATTCAGATGATGCGTAGAGGTAGTAGTCCCTCAAGTAGTAACAACTCTTGATTTTAATCCTTTAACCGTGAGCGAGGCATTACCTTCATAAAAATTATTAAGTTTTGTTACTTGCTCAGCATCATAAATACTATAGTTCTTTAGTTCCCTTATCGCTATGGAAGTTGCATTCTGGAACTCACAATGTGCAGAACTGTAGGCTTATGTCGTTCATCAGCCACCATCAGGTCTGGCTACATCGTCAAGCAAGGATACGTCGAAGCAGCTCCTCTCTCAATATGGATTGGGACGAGGGCGAGTTAAGGACGATTCTCGCATTGCAACGATGTGTATCCATCCCCCGTTCCGATTTTTTTTGTGATTTGGAGCCCGTTTGCTACAAGTTGGTACGTCTCTCCAAACGTAAAAATTTACCGACTAGTGTCGTAGCACATTGGGCGCCTATGTAAGCAGGTCGGAATATATTGCGCGTTGTCCTGAGTACGATAAACGTCGTAGCGCATGGGGTGCCTATGTAAGCATGTTGTTTGTTGTTCTGAGTATTGAACTGAACGCAGAGGAAACAATTCACGCTCGGGCTTTAATTTACAAAGTTCGCTCATACCCTCAACTCCACCTTAACCTTTGCATTCAACTACGATATTTATTTATGGTGAGTCTTTCTCATTTTATTTTATTTGTGCTTCGTAACCTTTGGCAGATGTCGTTTATCCACAAAAGGGTAGCTGCCGGGCTCTCCTCACAGGATTTGTCGGCCCTCAAATCTTGCGTGCAGTCTGTGATTTCCAAGAAATCGTTTCTTCGCCACCCTGCCGTAACCAATTATGTTGTCATGTAAGTTTTTCTATCGATTTGGTTGCTTCCTATCGTTCACAGTGTAGGTCGCGTATGCACTCAAATAAAAACGACCCTCAGCCGCATGTCACGGTGCGAGGGTTTACGCAAAACGGTACTGGCGTTCAAACGCTACATGTCTACAACACGGGAAATTGGAATAACTTTTGGAATGGTGGTAGGAAATGGTCTGGGAAGAACGGGAAGAGGTTGAACGTGCAAACGGATTGCGACCCGTTGAAGTAAATTTAATTGTAATATACGTACTATACCCCACCTTCATCTTGATACCTTTTTCGTAATGCGTAAGTTAGCATTTTTAATGTAGTGTATTATAGTCTACTTAAATAGCGAGTACTGAATCAAATGAGCAGGTCTGAATTGTTGCCTCTGTTGCTAAGATGTTATCTTCGTACAGTCTATCGACTCCATTTTAATGTCTATAGGTCCTTAGGGTTACCTCTCAAATCCTTGGTTTGAGCGTAAACGTGACCTCCACTGAATTGTCATGGCAGACTCAGCATTGTGAAGAAAGCACTACCAACACCCCCGAGTTAGTGCAGCATTTTCTTCTCAGTTTCCCTTCCAATCAGGCCATTAAATTACGGATGCCTTTATCGACCTACTGGCAGGTGTCGTGGAGCGTGCTCCCCTCGCTTCCAATCCTATTATCGACGTACGTTGGGTTCCCAACCATATGGTAGTCTCAGGGAATGAGGATGCGGACGAGGAAGCCAAATGGGCTATCGTGATGAGCTCGAGCACGCAAGACCTTCCACGCTGTCTTCGCAAATCCCTCCCAGTTAACAGATCAGGCTCTTCGTGTGCACTACCAATCCCAGTTCCACAGTCTCGTCTCGGCGATGTTGTGTGCATCCTCGCGTTTCACGGCATTAATAGGCTGCTCTTACACAAACCACTAAAACGATTCCTAAACCTCTTCCTTGCCCTACCATGCAAAATTACCACAGCACTCATGTACCCCATTTCCGGCCACTGCTCACTATACCATCACCTCCATCGTTTCGGTAAAGTGGCCATTCACCTTGCATCCAAAAACATGAAATAGTGCACCTTCCATTACCAGAGGCTCAAAGACGTACGTAGGTGTAAATTCCCTGATGTCACCTCACTAAATGCCATTCTTGCTGAACCTAAACACATTATCACGCTATTCCGATAACCGCTCGCCTCCGTCGTACTTTGGGGACTGTTCCAAAATGGAATCCTCCTGATGATTAGACCAGTCATATAGCCGCCGTCATCGATACTCCCATCGCACCCCTTACATACTTCTTTTACTCATGGAATACCTGTGGAGATTTACCTGGATATGCCTCCCCAGCAGGCGTCTATCCTTCCCACCCTTCAGACACTTTTCTAGTATCTATGGACATCATATATTTACACATCTCGTAACAATATCAGCCGTAGTGTATTCGTGGCATCTGGTATTATTCAATTGATTAGATTTTTCTAAAGAGATGGTGCCACCCCGCCTTTGCGGATCCTCTCCATTCCAACCGACCTCTCTGCGCTTGCTCGCCGCATACGTCAACCTTACACGCAGACAGATACTGGTCAGTATACCCTCACCCGCCCTTTCGTATTGGTAAATTCACCGCGTGCGCACTCCCATGCATTAAAAATGAGCCCCTTTAATATTTAATTAAAAATGTGAAGTATTCTTCAGTCTATATTAGAAGCCTAAAATTATTAAAAATGCCCGGGTGCACAACGGGTATTTATGCCACGCATCATGGAGTATTGTCAGCGTCATTCGACATGTTCTATTTACTATTATTTGTACCTCGAGGTATTTAAAGAGAAAGTAATCTAACGGCTTCGTGTTTCTTCCTGTCTCTCCCCATAATCCACAGAAAGCCAAATGACCTTCCACTGCAAATCCTGTATGAAGTCATACGACATATTAGGGAGCTGCAGAGCCCACGAGGCACGCTGTACAGCCATTTATGTATGTGTTTTTATCTTTTACCGCCCTTTCTATCTACTTATGCTAAGCCTAGTCGCATGTGGATCACACTGTAAGTATTTATTTTTTGCCAGCCTTAAGGTTATATGTTGAATTTATTGTGAAGAGTGATTTGCATACAACGGGAAACATCAACGTTTATAGTTTGATACCATTGCAGGCAAGGGATTGCGGCCAATATATCACGGTATGCAACTCTCATATATGTACTCGGTTCCACTTTATATTGACTAGGTGTGTCCATGCAGAATCCCGATGGACATGTAGAGCCACCAAAATTGGATGGTTTTATTCACGGATGGCCCGTTGCCGTTCGCATCTGGAGGCATGTGAACATTGCATGGAAGCAAAAGCAATGCAAAGGGAAGATACACGCAGCGATCCAGGATGAGATTATAAGCGTTATTCATGCTCAACAATGTGCGCATTCAGTTAGGGCAGAGAATCAAATGTACGGAATCGATTCTGATAATCTCTTGGGAGTCTCTCAAGAGATCACCTCTATTTATCTTGATGCTAGCACCGAGTACCAGAGGGCTTAGCATTACGATTAGATGAAGCCGTGCCTATAGATAGTTATACAAAATAAAACACGTTAACCCAGGCATGACCTTCATATCCATTAAAGTCCAATTAAGATAAGAAGCTTAGCCAAGTGTAGACGTACATGTGGCTGTATTTCTCTTTCCTGGTATTGGTTGATTGGGCATACACTTACTTTCACTTACTAATTGCTTTTCGTAATTCTTTAAATATACATACTGAATGTTGGGAAGCTCTCCTTTTACATAGCCCATTGGACCTCCTTCACCTTGAATCCAGATCACGCAATTTTATAGAAATACATCTCCAACATGAGTAATTTAGAGTTATATAAATTGGCTAGTAAACTGTGTGCGATCACAATATTGATGCATGATGTATCGTCCATACTCCACAACCTGATATTTACCGCAAAATACCGTGATCAGCTTATGTAACACTTCTAGATTGCTTGTGTATTTACGCGCCGTTAAGCATTTGTGCATTGATAATATTGATGCATGATGTATCGTGAACTACTTATGATAAACCACCATACTCCACAACCTGATATTCACCATAGACGAGCGCAAAATATCGTGATCAGCTTATGTAACGCTTCTAGATTGCTTGCGTTTTTACACGCCGTTAAGCATTTGTGCATCGATAAAGTGACTACTATAAATGACTTACTGGAAGCTAGTGGATTCTCGGAGACTTTCGGAGACTTTCAGATATGACAAATGACCTATTCGTCTTCACATGATGGAGAATGTCGGCATCCTTCTACATGTTATATTTATGGTTGTTTGTACCTCGAGGTATATAAAGAGCGAGCCATCCAGCAGTTCTCCCCTTCCCTCCACATAATTCCCAGATCGCAAAATGTCTTACCACTGTAAATCCTGCATGAAGTCCTACACCATATTGAGCGACTGCAAGGCTCACGAAAAAAGCTGCACAGCCACCTATGTGCGTCTTATTACCTCCTTCATCTATTCCATCTACTTATGCTACACCTAGTCCCAGATGAAAAGGAGTGTAAGTCTCTATGTTTTATATACCGTAACCATAAGGTTATATGTTAACTTTAATGCAAAGATTGCTTCGCAAAAAACCAGTAATACTAGCATTGATAAGTTGATGGTGAATAGTTAACACTGAGCTAACCGTTCTCTTTGCTAATGAACTATTGCAGGCAATGAATTACAGTGATTCTTTCGCGGTAAGTAACCATCCTATATGAGATGGGTTCCACTTCTTATTACCTCGGCGTGTCATTGCAGTATCTCGACACACAAATAGAAGGATCACCTGAAGATGATAATGACGATGAATACAATTTATCTGTTCGTGCTAAAATTGTTTCATTTGGTGTTGAGATACTAAATATATTATTTTTACAGAAGCCATATGACAAAGATCAGGTGTGTTTCGAGTTTCAGATATATGACGACGTTCTAATGCAAATTGTCCCAGACGTCTGACATGTCGCTTCATCCTGACATCGCCGTCGATGAAGTATGTCGTCTTTTTCGTGTGGATATGTAACCCTGGCTTACGTGTAAATACTAGAAAAATGTTTCCAATGTGACGGATAACAACACTACCGCAGAATCGGTAATTAATCTCGCTGATTTAAATGATTTAGTCCATTAATCACATTGCACTAGGTCGATAACTCGTATGACGATGTTGACGATATAGACGAGGAATACTACCGACTTATTGTCACGCAGGAGATGTCGGATGATTACAAGGTATGTATATTGTTATCTCATTTATCAAGTAGGTTCATGTTCATATTGCGAATCTCACAGGCCTTGTGGAAACTTCCATCAGGGTATACGAGGAGTGAATTTCTTGATAGTCTCAACTTGAGGCTCGATTTCAGATCCAGGCGCTGGGTGTGTCTCGTATGTGAAACATCATGCACATGGGATCGTGTGGAGGTACATCTGAAGGTTCACGATACTGTAATACCACCCCATATGTTGGAGTATTGGATGGATTTGCAGGATGACTGTTTTATTCAACCGGAATTGCAGGAAGAAGACGAGGTAATGTCATATCTTCTAGTTTTAGCATCGTAATGGAATTCTGACTTTGTATTTTATCTGCAGTGGAAAAATGAACTTGACGGACGTGAAGTGTCGCCCAAAGAAGAAGAATCCGATATGAGTGATGCTTTGCTAGTGCAGATAAAAAGTTATAGGGTTTGTATTCAAGTTGCTTCGTTCTTATCTGCTCTCATAACACCATTTAGGAATTACATGAATATCCGAATAGCATTCTTAAGAATTCGTTTTTGGACAGTCTTGGTGTTTCAATCGATGCGATGAGCAGAATGTGGCAGTGTGAAGCCTGCAATGAAAGCTTCACGACGACCACTATTCGAAATCATCTTGAACGACATGGCAAGCAAATTTCTGAAGAATTCGAACACGTCTGGAAACATTTCGAGGGGAAATATGACATTCATGTTGAAACGTTCTCCGAGGATCATGATTTCGACGAGGAGTCTGAAGATGGGCACATTACGTGTGACATAGATACTACCACTGTTCGTTATGGATCATAAGACATAATGTAACTTTTTATTAATCATTGGCTAGATGTGTCTCGGTTCTCAGGCGTCATCACATGTAAAGTCCAATGTTAAATCTGAGCGTTGCAGATTCTCACGTTTTTATACATATAGAAACTGTCCCATCGCACGCATAGCTCGAATTCGGTAATGTTGATCACGGCATTACTTCATTTCACAACGTCTAATATTGCGGTGTATAGAACATGTCATCAGTAGACGACGCCACGGTATTTCGACTCAGTTTATATCAAGTAAACCTTCGTTCATATCTTTCTTGTTTTAGGCGACAATTAAGGAGGTCGATGGACGTGGGGCAAGATCATACCTACAAAGCTCGAAGCTCAGAATTCAATATCGCAACATACAGAACACGACTGCTGTAGACGACGCCCAGGTGATTTGACTCCTTTTTATATCAAGTAAACTCTCATTCATATATTTCATACTGTAGGTGACAATTCAGAGGAACGATGGAATTCAATACCACACCTTACAGAAAATGTCAGATGTAGACGACACCGAGGTAATTGGACTCCGTTTTATATCAAGTAAATTCTCACTCATATACTTCATGTTGTAGATGGGTGGAATCCAATGCCACACCTCAGATGTAGACGACACCGGGGTAATTAGACTGATTTATATCAAGTAAACTTTCACTCATATATTACATGTTGTAGGTGGGTGGAATTAAATCCCACGCCTTACAGAAAATGTCAAACGTAGGCGACGCAGGGGTAATTAGACTCTGTTTTATATCAAGTAAATTCTCGATCATATACTTTATGTTGTAGATGGGTGGAATTCAATACCTCACCTCAGATGTAGACGATACCGAGGTAATTGGACTCTGTTTTATATCAAGTAAACTCTCACTCATATATTACATGTTGTAGGTGACAGCTCAGAGTATCCATGGATCAGGCTTTTACTCGGTAATGTGGATCTCCGATCTTATCCATTTTCAAATATCTCATATGATACCCCACAGAACGCCACAGCAGTAGACCACACCGAGGTAGTTGACTTAATTGCATACCAAGTGAACTCTCATTCATATATTTCCCGTTGTAGGTGACAGTTGAGAAGATCGATGGACTTGTGACGAGTCCCTACCTACAAAGCTTGGGGCTTGGAATTCTTAAAGCTGTCAGGTTGTGGGTGTGCATGGATTGCAAAAATGCGCATCCCATTGATGGTGTCCGCCAGCATCTACGGAGTTCGCACAAATTGTATATTCCGAAAAATAAGGAAGACTACTTTAACAAAATTGAAGACATGTTCAACATTAATAGAGAGTATCCGACAATGTCTGATGGCCGGGAAAATATGGATCCCTTGCCCATTCTTCCAATGACGGAGGAATATGGCTGTACTGTATGCGATACATCTGGAACGATGAAGTACTTGCGAAAACGACACCCTGCCAAATGTCCGAATAGAAAATCGGCTCAGATTCGTTCATCTGTATTTACGCAGGTGTTTCACACAGGAATTGCCAAAAAGAAATTTCGCGTGGTTCCGAGGAACAACAATATCACTTTGGACCCCGAAGATCCCGCCCGTGTCTGGTTTGAAATCTATGAAAAACTTCAAGAAAATGAACAGGACACATGTCGCGAGGCTCCGAATGCACGGCTCGTGAGTCCGTGGCTTATGCGCACAGGGTGGCATAAAATGGTGGAGAATCATAAGATAAAGGATCTCAGGCGACTTGTATCGTTGCCATCAGCGGACGAGGATTTGGACTGGTTGGATCCCTTATTGGATGTATACCTTGCAGCTGCCATTAAGCACATTGATGAGGCCCTGTTGCAAGTCCTGCTCAGGCTCAATAGCGAAAGGGCACCTCAAGAGTAAGCAGTGTTTGCCAAGTACATTCGTTAATATTTTACTGACATACACTATTAGAATTAATCACAAGCCATTTCGACAGTTTCATCAACACGATAGCACCACTGGGCAGTATACAGTTACTATCCATCGTCTTCTCGCAACAATTATTCGCAACGTCACTACTGAGTGCACCTTCAAGTTAGATAGCTCCGCCGAACTAGAGAATGCAGTGCACCTACTGTGCAAAGATCAAACTACAGATGCGCTTCACGGAGTCTTCTCTGCATTATGGTTACGAACCTGGGCTCCTGCAACGGGAAAGAGTTATCGAAATCCGACAGTAACATTTCTGGGTCTTCACAG
Source organism: Cyathus striatus (assembly GCA_025738555.1). Lineage (NCBI taxonomy): Eukaryota > Fungi > Basidiomycota > Agaricomycetes > Agaricales > Nidulariaceae > Cyathus > Cyathus striatus. The sequence goes on from JAOVFP010000001.1 coordinate 8,653,566, forward strand.
TCTAAAAGAGAAGGGGGAATTCAAACACCCAAAGGATGTTACAGGCGAAATAGCTAAATTGTCCTGGGCAATCAGATTGGTGACATTAATGGAGATTAAATGTCGTGCTCAAGATACTCAAGCGGACGAGTTGTCTCTCATGCTAGACCTTCAGCAGTGGGTCTCTGAAGGCAACGCTTCTACATTCAGCGACTTGGCATCTCTTCAACACTATGGCTCTTACATTTCACTGTCCACACAGAGCCTTCCAAGAATCGTCTTTCCGAATAGACTGGAGAAAGATTTCTCCGTCCTTTTGTATCATGGCAAACGGGCATCAGTGGAAGACATGCGCACTATTTTCACAAATATTCAGGAGGAGATACTAGCACTATGGAAAGAAATCACCTTCGATCTTGAACTTGACATTCCGTACCACGTTCTTCATGATGATCTGTCATCCACTACGCCAGGTTACTCCCTATTGGATGAACCAAGCAATCCATTTTTGAAGACTCGTCATCTTCTAATGAAGCGGATTATCGAAGACAAGAAGCTGTTCAACAAATTCTTCATTGACGTTCATCATGTGAATGTAATAGCAGCTCGAGAGTGGCTACAACTACTTGCCAGATTGGAGCTGCTGCTGTTGATTTCCGTTGCGTTCAAATCTGGTGCACCTATTCGTATTACAGAGCTTACGTCATCGTTATTCAGAAATCGAGATACTAGACCCCGTAATCTTATGGGAATAGGAAAGCATCCGACAGTAGTTCGTCAGTACTCTAAAAATTCTAATAATGAGCAGAAGGATCGAATCATACCACATGCCTTGGCAGGATTTGATGCTGATATTATGCTTAAAACGCTGAATACCGTACGACCTGTTGCCTTTGTGAGTACTTTCTATTTCAACTGCGTTCTAGTTCATATCTGACCGCGACTTTTGTAGTTCTTTGCGTGTTTTGTGTGGCCTTCCGAACTAGAAGTTCGATTAAAGTATAAGGAAATGCTTTTCATGGGTTATGGTGACACTATAGATCCAGAGAAAGCCAGTCGCAAAATGGGAGCGGTATCTAGCATTGTCCTGGGATGGCCTGTTACCATTGGTCCTTGGAGGCATATGAACATTGCATGGAAGCAAAAGCTATGCAAAGGGAAAATTAACGCAGCGATCGAGGATGAGATTATGAGTGTTATTCATGCCCAGCAAAGCGGACATTCCGTTAGGACAGAGTATCAAATCTACGGGATCGATTCCGATAATCTCTCTGGAGTTGCTGAGGAGATCATCTGCATCTATCTTGATGCAAGCGCCGAGTACCAGAAGGCTTTCAGGATACCAGTGGGAGGCTTGGGATATTCCTTCGAGTTCGTGAAAATGGAGGATTTTGATCACCTGGTCGCCACTGGTAGTATCACTCTGCGAAAAGACAAGACGGAACCGTATGTGGAGGTCCTCGAGAAGGTCGAGCAACTCAACAATAACACTAGACGTGGATTTGAACTATTGATCGCTAAGGTCGACGTTCTTGCGACTCAGGTAAAATTTTACGAGCAAATTTTTAGATCCATACCAATCACACTGGCTTCGACATCTGGACTCCGTCAATCCACCGTTGATTGTCTTACAGTAGCGACTGTTGGCAAAAATCCCGACCGAGATATGCATTCAATATCAGTTGATATTGAGGCAGACGCGCCTCTGCCTGGATCTGCTCCCGAATTAAATATGGATCCAATGTCAGTTGATATTGAAGTCGACGCACCTCTGGATGAATCAATTGCTATTTCTGACCCAGGAGAGATGGACATCGTTCCGAATAACGATATCAACCATAATGCAGTTGATATCATCGCTCCCTCAGTGACTTCAGGTGGAGGCCCCAAGTACCCAGATGCAACACCGGATATGTTATTTTATCTTCGCCGGCTCTATGGTCCAAATGCTACTTGGAGGGTTCCTGAGCAGAAAAGCGCCGTTGATGCCCTAATGGAACTTGAGCGGGATATCTTCGTGGTTTTGCCTACCGGTGTTGGAAAAACAGCTATTTCCATCCTCCCTAGTATGCATGAGGACGGATACACCATCATCGTTGTCCCTTTGGTCTCCTTACTTGACGACTGGAAGCGTCGCCTTAGAGAGCTACGCGTCCCATACGAGCACTTTGAGGGAGTCAGCCAACCTGTGCTTCGCGGTTCGGCAAACATTATTTTGGTCAGCTCTGATATGCTAAGAGGCGATGCATGGGATAACGCCATCGCAGGACTTCATAAAAATATTCTTCGTATGGTTTTCGATGAAGTCCATCTTTATTTTACAGATGCCGAATTTCGTCCAAAACCATTCAAACATATTTTTGCCGTTCGAGCACGGCGACCATTCCAAATGGTTCTCGTTTCTGCTAGTATCCCACTCAGTGCAAGAGATTGGCTCGTCGATAGTTTCATACTTAAGGATCCACTTACTATCACGTCCCCTTGTGCGCGTCCCGAACTCAAATATCTAGTGGCAGATTTTCCGTATGGGCGCAACGGTATGATCAAAGGGATCAAGGCTTGGATTGCTCAAATTAGCCTAGAAAATTCATGGTCACCAGATGATCGGTATCTTGTGTTTGTCACATCGGTTGCAGAGGCCCTCCATATTTCGCGGGAATTACAGCTTGAATGTTACCATGCAACGTCCAAAACGCACCCCATTTCGGACGATGATAGGCAGAAACGCATCTCGAATTTCATTAGCGGGAATATCGACGGAAAGGGGATGGTATGTACCAGTGCTTTGTCAGTTGGTTTCGACTACCATCATATACGTGCAACTATTCATGTTGGAACTCCGCCCGATATGATAATATTTACTCAGCAGTCCGGACGTGCAGGTCGGGATGGACGTCTGGCACATTGTATGGTGATTCCCAACGGAAATGGTGTTGGCAAAAATTTTTTAACAGGACTGGATGAACTCAGGTGTGCATTTGGTGATGACAGACTACTTGGCATCTGGCCAGAGCCGTGTGTACGGTGGCAAATGAGTAAGCTATTGGACGGAGAAGCAAAACATTGCCTCGAATTACATTCCAGTTATGCAAGGTGCAGTGCTTGTGATCAATGTGAGCCATATATTATTTCGTCTCGTATGAATGCGAATTGACTTCATATTTAGACAATCTCACTAGGGCCAAAAAGCACTCTACAAGAAATCATTCCATCACTGATACTCCCATGTACCCAACCATTATTGCTGATCCACCGACAATTTCCGCGATGACTGCTCAAAAGCGAAAACTTGAGGCCGCATTTGGGGGTGTCGCAGAGGAGTCCCATAAGCGCCTGACCATCGTAGTTGGCAACAAGGTTGAAGCCATAGCTTTCTTTGAAAACTTTATAGAGGCCACACAGAATCAGTGTGGGGCTTGCATGGCATATGGCGAAAAGAAGACAACGACTGCTCATTCATATTGGAAATGTCCTAGAATTAAAGATCAAAACAACCGCTCGTTCATTAAAGACAATATTAGGTATCCAAAAAAAGTAAAGGATTGGCCGGGCCCATGTTATTCTTGTCATATTCATTCGTTGCGTGGAAACGCACTTCACATGGAATTCAGGAATGATCGACATCCCATCGACACCTACTTTATGGTATCCTTCCTCACAGCGATCTGGGAGTCGCCTGAAATGCGCGAAGATTTCGGACGGTTTATGGGAGTACAGTGGAATACAATTGATGATTACGCTGTAACGTTAGGAGAAGCACAGTTTGGCGAGCGGGCAAGCTATTACACTACTCCTATGTCGTCTATTGTCTGGTGGAAAGGATATATGCAGTAGGAGCTGTTATATTATGTCTATATTTCCTTTAATTTTCTATCATTGGAGTGGCGTATATATTGATAATGACGCAAATATTTCCGTTTATATTTGCCTGCTATGTACCTGTTAATTGTTCATGAGGATTCAAATTGGTGACGAAAGAGATCATGTGCAGCAATTGTAACAATTATTGGAATGCTCTGCAAACATAACATGTCGCTGTAAGCAACATATTGCAAATTTCCTTGTGAACTTAATCATAACAATTATTGGAAAGCGTCGCAAATGTAACAAGTCGCTATAAGCAACAATCAAAATGTGCCGCGAATATAAAACGTTAGTGTAAGCACCCACATTTCGGCTTACTTATAGCTGTTGATTCGTACGTTGGTGATACTGCTCGCAGTATAGATAACTAAATGCAATTGATCGTTCTCGGATCACTTTAGATCCAATAATTACAATGGGCCATCTATTTCCATAGTTCACATACTGGAAAATTTATGATTCATCATCGTAGGGGAAACATAGCATCACTGTATAAATTAGAGGTATACAGCATATTTAAAAACAAGTGCTGTAGCCATCATATAGGTGCAAAGGATAACAGAAGGAGGTATTGATGAAGCAACACATTCCCGGAGGATTGATATGACTATGATAAAATTGGATTCAACTAAAAATGAATCGGCGATATGAACGAGTACAAAGGAATAATATTCACTCGGGAAAAATGAGTACCAACTATAAATGGGTTTGCGATATGAACGAATATAGATGATATGATGTATTAATATAAAACCACGACGTGACATATTCGCGGAAGGATAAAGGACACCTGGTGAAATTGTGTATATGTTAAAATGGATCTGCAATATGAACGAGTATATATGACATATATAATACACACTCGGAGATTATGAGTATGAGTTAAAAATGGGTCTGCTAAAGGAACGAGTATAAAAAGTATATAGATATATAAATATATATAACCATGATGCGACACATTCAGAGGGATAATATGCACATGGGCAAAATGAGTATACACTAAAGATGGGTCTGGGATAGGAACGAGTATTCCCGGCGGGATAATATACGACTGAGAATATACTATCAGTGTGTTTGCGAAACAAACGATGTTATTGATACGAAATTGTGACATGACAGAGGTGAATCTGGGATATGAACAAGTATTCCAGGATGAAGAACATGCAAACTAGGGAAAATGAGTATAGATTATCAGCGCGTTTGCGATATGAACAATTGCATTCATACGTAATCGTGATGTGACATTCCCTAGGGAGATAATATGCACTCGGGGAAACTGATGTTAAGCTACAGATGGGTCTGGGATGTTTCCCAGTAGTCCAGGAGTGATATATATTTCCGGGGAGATCATATGCACTCGGGAAAGAATGCTTTAAGCTACACATAGGTCTTGGATATGAACGAGTATACCTAGAGTGATACAAATTTCCAGGGGAATGAGATGCACCCCGGGAAACTTTTTATAGTTACCGATTGGTCTAGGATATGTACGAGTATTCCCAGGGTGATATATATTTCCGGGGAAATAATTTACACTCAGGGAAAATGATCATAAGCTACAGATAGGTCTGTGATATGAACGAGTATTCATGGAGTGATACAAATCTCCAGGGGAAACAGATGCATCCCGGGAAACTTTTATAGTTACCGGTTGGTCTATGATATGTATAAGTATTCCCGGAGTGATATAAATTTCTGGGGGAATAATGTGCTCTCAGGGAAAATGATTAAAGGTTACGGATAGGTCTGTGATATGAACGAGTATTCCTGGAGTGATACAAATTTGCAGGGTGAATATGATGCACTCCGGGAAAATGTAACTAAGTGACCGATGGGCCTAGGAAATGTACGAGTATTCTTGGAGTAATATAAATTATCGGGGGGATAATGTGCACTCAGGGAATATTAGTATAAGCTACAGATAGGTCTGCGATATAGAGGAGTATTCCCGGAGTTATAATATACACTACTATGATACAAAAAGATAACGTGACATAGAGAGGTCTGAGATATGAATACATATTACATAAGGATAACATACAACAGGTGAAAATGAGTAAAAATTATAAGTGGGGTATGCAATATGAAAATATTTGTTAGTGTTATGTTATGGCATAATATGGTTGCGAGGGTTAATATGTTCCTCCTGGAGGGATTAAATACTTGTAGTGGAAATGAGTATTAGCTAAAGATGGTCTGGGATATGAGTGAGTATTCCCAGATTGATAATATACAATTGGGTAAAATGATATTGAACCACCTGTGTGTTTGCAATATGAACAATATTGTTGATAGGAGATTGTGAGGTGACATATTTGCTGGGAAAAAAAAGTACTTGGAGAAAATGAGTATAAGCTAAATATCGGTGTGGAATGTGAACAAGTATTTCTGGAGGGATAATATGCAGTTGGGGAAAATGATTATACAGTAGAAGTGTGTTTGGGATATGAACCATATTGTTTACAGAAAATTATAATATGATGTATTCCTTGGAGATAATATGGACTTGGGGAAAATGAGCATAAGCTAAATATGTGTGTTGGATATGGATGAGTATTCCAAGATGAATAATATACAACTGGGGAAAATGAATAAAATTATAAGTGTGTTTGTGATATGAATGATTTTATACAACTGTGATGTGAAAGATTTGCAGGGGGATAATATGCACTTGGGAAAATGAGTGTAAGTGAAATATGGGTCTGAGATTTGAATGAGTATAGATATGATATACTGATATACACATATATATGAAAGATTGATGTGACAGATTGTTGGAGAGATTATATGTACTCTAGGGCTGTACACTGTACTATATATGGTACAGTGCGATATAGCTTACAGTCATGTGATGGTTACTGTATGAAAGGATTCCTTAAGTAGGAGAACTAGGTGACAGAATATTGGTGAATGAGAAATTGTATATTGTGTCAATGAGATTAAGTGTATGAAATAAGTGAATACATGGTGAGGGATAATATGTGGTATGTGATTGGCTGCTGAATGAGATGCTGGAAATGGTGTATGTATGAGTAGATTTATAAAGTGTTGTATATGGATTGTATTTTATTTTAATTTAATTGTATCAAGATTGGTATATTGTGAATTATGATAATATAAAAAGGATTTGGGGTTGATAGTTTTGAGTAGTAGTTATATGAATAGAAATTGAGTGTTAATTGGAGTTGCTATAATTGATAATAAGAATATATAATAACAATGTGATGACTGGAAGGATTGTTTGATATGTGAGAATGATAAGAATTTATAATAAGAATGTAATGACTGTGAGTATTGGTGAATATGTGGGAAGTGATTATATTAAAAAGAAGTGTTTAGTATATAGAACATGAGAAAAATATTGAAGTGAAAAGATGCAATAAAAGTGGTGTATGTTAAGAATTGGATTGTTAATATTGGTGAATTAGAATGTATATTGTATAAATGGTATTATGGGTATTAGATAATTGTTAGATGTAAATTGAAATGATGAGAAGTAAATTGTGATGTGTAATAGTGTGAAATATAGAGAAATGTATTTAGTATAATGAAAAGAAAGTAATTGATAAATGAAGGATTTGATAGAAATGTATTGATATGTATTAAGTGTGTAAAGGGATAAGTAATTATGGATTGAATGTATGTGAAGAGAATATGTGATTTTTATAGAATATATATGATTATATAATAGTGAATGAAGAATTGAAATTTGTAATATGATATGTTGTATAATGTAAGAGTTGAGAGATAGAAAAATAGAAAGATTGTTTTGTATAATATATATATAGAAGTTGTAAGAGTGTAAGATGATATTTGAGATATGTGTGTATAATAGTAGTGAGATATATTAGTATGTAGTAAAGTATGAATATAGATATATAGTAGTGAATTGATTTTTTGTTTTGTATAGTGTATGTATGTAAAGTGATTATGGTGGTGTATAGTATTAGGGTTAGGGTTAGGGTTAGGGTTAGGGTTAGGGTTAGGGTTAGGGTTAGGGTTAGGGTTAGGGTTAGGGTTAGGGTTAGGGTTAGGGTTAGGGTTAGG